>CM069147.1:26686494-27359027 GCA_035221665.1 Okamejei kenojei
GTAAGAAGGATATTTTTTTATTTTTAATTGAGCCTCTTCTATCCTTCCCTATAATGAACACAGCAGATACATAACACAAGCTTACAAATGACACCTTGTGCTTGCTCGGCAATAGAGGTCCATTCAGGTTAGAATTGGTTAGCAAAACTTTGTGAGTACTCACATGACTAAGGACTCAAAATTCAGAATAGAAAATGCAAAAACCTGTTTACTGTTAAAAGGGGAAATGTATAAAACTTCAAAAAGTGGGAACATAAGTAAACATGAAAACATAAGTGCTTAATTTTTCAAAATTTATTTATTTGAAGTAATACTAATCAAGGTCAAAATCCAAGGGAATTTAATTCTCATGTGTCCCTGATGGTACAATGAATTCTTCTTTGTTTCAGACACAGACATAGGCATTGACTACAGAACAAATCAGTGATGTCAATTATACCCCAGATATATAAATGATATTACACACACGAATAATATAAACTGTTTAAAGTATAAATAAACTGATAATAGTTAGATTTTATACGAGGGGCTTTTACCAGTTTGTAGGTTGATCTTTATTTTAAGAGGAGTATATGTAACGGATGAGGGGCGATTACGTGAAAGAGGCCCGCCGGGCGCTGGGTTGGAACGGCATTACTTCAAAGATGCAGCGGCTTATGAGTTGAAAAACACGAAACACAATAGCCGGAAGTAGATAGTAAGGCTATCATAATATAGAACTACCGATGATGATGATAAATCTGTTATGGGGTTGTGTGGAGTGAGAGGGCAGTGTAGTGGGAGGGCACGTAAATATCCCTCATCGTTACTCTCAAAAGTAAGATCAAACTTCGAGTGGTTAGTTCTCGTTCTTAATCGTACTATTTTACTTCGGAGTCACGTGAGTGATACTGTGAAATGTTTGAAGCTTCTGTGTTTTTCATGTCGCAGAGAATTCTTCCATCACAGTCCAGCATAGGTCAACACCATACATGAGGCCAAAAAAAAAAACCAGATAGATTTGAGTTGTTTCTTTCCATAAATCTTTTAATGATAAAAGAACATATAATAACCTCTTGTTCACCTGAGGGAAAAACCATTACAAAGTGATAAAAGATTATAAGTGGTAATCTTAATCATAATTGATAATATCAATTAATAGTGAAACTGAAACAACAGAGGGTGATTTTAGTGATCCAAACACCGAGTGTCCAAGCCGGCATTGTGTGAACAGGTTTTATTGTAGAACTTTGAAAAAGTTGTCTTCTTTACACCACCCTGCGGTTTCTTAAAATATGGTCAAGTGGTTAAGTCTGTAATTGTGCCGCTGATGTATCTGTCTGACCTAAGCCCCCCCCCCCCCCTCTATTGTTAATGATGAGTGTGTCGTTGAGTGAGATTTTGAACACTCCGTTGTATCTACTCCTGCTTAAAAATGATACACCTGTTTTTTTTTAACCCACCTTGAGATTGTTTTGCACTCGATAGCTTTTGTGTGTGGTTACTTAGCGTAATCATTATTGTTTTTTTCATCCATCACTCGAACGAGTTTTGGTAACTTTTACATAATGATTCAAATGTTTAACTACACACAACGTTGGGATCATTGGAATAAGCTTGATGAAACATTACCTTCGCTCCAGTCTCCCTGGTCTGCTTTGTTTGATCAGATCGTTATAAACATAGAACCATAGAACACAATGTTATCTGCACAGTCTCATGCATACAGTTAAACGTTAACATTTGTAATGTTTGCTCCCTTTGAGCTGAAAACAAGGACATTAAATTAAAACAGTACTAATTTAAAATGGTTAACTTTTTCCAATGACAAAAACCTTCGATTTGGAGTCCATTTTTGCCTAAGTTAAAGTAAATAGATTACAATTGCTAACATCCAAATTTCTGGATATCTGGTTTGGGTGGATATTTGTTAAACGTTTCCTTTGAGAATAAATCTGGATATTAATGGTTGTGATCATTGATTTTGGTCAGAGATTGTGTCCTATATATGATGATTGATGATAAGGCACTACGTGCATTGCATATTAATGGCACTATAACTTAAAGAGTGGTTCAACTTGCAACTCGGCAAGGAACTCCAATATGTTTTGCAATGTCACAGTTTATGATAGGAGATTTTGACTGTCTGCAACATTTTCCCATTGCTGTTAATATGTGTCATATATTGTCTCTGAGTGCTATCGCCATGAAGCGACTATAATATCCCCATCAGTTCTAAGACAATCCAAGTCATGTAGTGGTATGGTCAAAACCTGCTGATTAACACCGTATCATATAAGCATGTGTATAGGGCATGAATTCTTTGGGTTGTTACTGGTTTTATCATAAATCATGCTGCCTAGGAATTGACCAGATATGGTTCTTTAATATGTTGATCTCATTGGGAAACCCATGGTTGTATCGGCCAATTTGGGAATCACCAATAAAATCTTGGCATGACTGAATCTTTTGTGTTCTATTTTCTTTCAGACATTGCGGATTGAACCAGTGCAAAAAATGGCGGAAAAACATTAAAGAACATATTCCCCCAGTAGTTTAGTGAAAAAAAAAAAAGCATCTACTGCGACTGCATATGGATCTGGTTCCCAGACAATATTTAGGCAATGTATTGATTTAGTCTGGATGAAAAACAGATCAATGTCTGGGAACCCATTTTGAGTCACATTTTTACTGAAAAAAAAAAAATTTATGGGTTCTAACATCCATTCTGTGTTGTCTTTAAACTTCCTTGATCTATTGTCTGCCACCACATTGTCTTTTACCTGGATGTGATTCTGCCGAAATCAAATTTTGGTGCGTAATACACCATTGCATTATCTGCATTGACCAAAACAATCACATATCACATGATTTACCGTTCGGACTCCACCATGTGTTTATATATGCAACAGCTGTTTTTGTTTTATTGTCTATTTGTTCAGTACATGCAGATTCTTTTTTTGTAGAACATATGCCTTCGACCCATAATCAGAATCCCAATAATTCAAATAGTATACCTTATGTTTGGAGGAATAGAAACATTTCCTCTTGGACAGTCCATAGGCCCCCACTGATGGTTGAATGATTCTTGTCGCCACCCATCTGAGAGAGCCAAAAACTAGCATCTGTTTGTTAAAATTACTTCAGGCTGCTGGTGTATCAGGGATGTTTTTTGCAGCTTGTGGGTTATTTTCTATCCACCATTGTAATCCAATTATAGCTTCTTTTGTTTAAGTGCATAGGCTTCAAAAAATGTGGCTGACTCCCTTTTTTAGAGTCTGATATTGTCCTATGAAGGTTTTTGGTAATGTAATGGACCAATTCTACTTGCAGGAAATGCTGCTACTTATTTACCAATAACCTTTGCCTACTTCTCGGATGGAGGGAGATAAGGTTTGTGAATGAGGACCCCTACAGGTCACTAACTAAAATATCATCAAGCTTATATGTGGCAAAGTTACTAACATAGTAACTGGAGTTAATCAAAAACCCCAAATAGTTAATGACAGTGCTGGCTGCAGCTGGGACTTAATCTGGATGCGAATCAGATAACCTGATTCTAAAATAAAGGTTTTTGTTGCTGAAACTGATTTTTAAGCTTGATTCCTGATTACGATTGATGATTACAATGTCATACAGATAAGTCATAAATGATTGTGCTTTTGGGCTCTTAATTGTGCTAAAGGTGGTTTTTCAACCAGGCTTTGTTAAAAAGAGCTGGGGTGCTGAACTTAATCCATTTGTAAAGCTATGAATTGCACAGCTGGCCACAGCAATTTAAATTTTAAATATCTTTGAAAGGAATTGAATGTATATTTTTTGGTACTGAATAGTACGCATCCTTTAAATCAATTGTATAGCCATATTATAAAACATTCCTGCTGAAATCAAAGGTCTTGCCAGTGTTATAGGTTTCCCATTTTTTTTTTTTTTTTTAAAATGTTTATATTCGATAAATAGATGACGTTTATGTAAGGTCCAGAAATATTTCTGCAACCACATCTTTTTTTATTTCTTGGAATTATATTTGACACAAATTGATGCTCATGTTCAAACAGTTTTTTCAATAACACCTTTTTAAACAATTTGTCAATTTTCCACATTATTTCTGCCTCTTCAATTGCCAGAAAACATGTATACATATGCAGGTTATTTGTAACGGGAGAACCCCCCACACATGGGGAGAATTAGAATTAAAACTCTTTGACTGTTTAATTGTAGCTCATGAAAAACTGTTTGTAAAATAAACCGATTCAGATGTGATGGGGCAAGCCAATTATTCATATTAAAAACATTTGTGGGTTATCCCCTCCAACTGGGATTTGTCCACAGTTTCTTTAAGCTAGAATAATTTTTTTGTACCTTCCTTAGGAAACGTTGGTGGTCTTCTCCTAACCGTATAGGGCGTGAACCATTAGGCTGTGTGTCAAAGGGTGATAATATTGTCTTTCATACACCTTTTGCTTGGTTCAAAATCATCCTAAATCCCCTTCTTGTCGAAAAATAAAAATACCCTTTTTTGTCAAAAGAAGAAGGTCCTCATGATGGCTAATTGATTTAGCTCTTCATCCATTTTCTCTTTTTGTTTTGGCAGGTGTTCTCCAAATAGATAACCAGGAGCTATGAACACCACTTGATTGACACAGACACTGCAACCTGGTTGAAATATGGGCCGCAATTAAACCCGCCGAAATCGCACAATTTTCTTCATACAAATAATTTCATAGAAGGAATTGCATAAGCCAAAAGTATATTTTTGGATTTTATCCAATCTCCAACCCCTCCATTTGCTTCCAAAAGCAGTATTAAATAGCAGCAGAAAGAAGAAATCTATTGATTGAGGATTCTTTGAAATGCTTAGTTCTTGTCCTCTCCCCTCTCATGCCTGGAGTCATAGGCGTCCATATAGAGGATTAAACCGTAGTTACCTTCTATGAGGTGCAGGTTTCCGGAGTTGTTTTTAATTCTGCTATTTCAAATCATCACAGATCTTGAAGTTGGTGAGATCCATATTATTAATACTGGCCTGCCTGGGTTTTCTTCCATAGCCGCACCACTTCCTTCAGGTATAGCAAAATCTTCCTCAGAACATCTATGGCCTCCCTCGTGGCTTTTTTTTTATTCGTGGTGATTGCACTTTTAATCCACATCCACCACTTGAGGGTCTGTCTTTTGGCCGCCCTGATACACTTGGAATTAGATCCAATGAGACTTCCCCGCCCTCCCTTAATCCTGCCCCCCCCCCCCCCCCCCCCCCCCGGTCGGAGTAGTAGTTTCAACATTCCCTATTTGGCACTTAGCCATATTTTGTATATTCAAAACCCCTCTGGGTTCATTTTGGGTAAACTTCAGGTACTGTGACCCTTGTCTCATTATATTTTGAAGCAGCACTTTCTCCATATGTTCCATTTTTAGCCATATAGCTTTATTATCGGAGGAGAGGACTTTCATTATCAGAGTGGTCTTTATCAGAAACCACGGGCCTCACGGATTTCTTTTTACTTTTTCTAGGAACATTTTCCTCCGTGGTTTGTATTTCTGGAGAAATTATATTTGTCTCACTAACGGAAGGGTGAATCAGCGGCCACCGGTATCGGAACCGGATCGCACTAAACTCTTGTCCGATTCTTTAGCTTCACACCGGGACGATCTTTTTACCCGCGAAATTTTCCTTTGAGACTTCTCCATTTTTCTTTTCCATTTATCTGGCGAAAATCAGTACGCCAGCGTGACTCTGATTTTAACTTTTACTTTCCCTTTTGCTGGTTTTACCCAGCGTTAACGTTCTTTTTTAACGTCCCCTTTTTCCCTTACACCTACCTGAGGGAGGTCCGTTCAGCTGCTGCGAGGAGCGAGGGAGCTGTGCTCTGCAACTCTTGCTTCTGCCATTCAGCGTCGACGTAATGCCGTTCCAGTGGCCAGAGCCAGGCGGGGCTTCTTCACGTAGTCATTCACGTGGCTCCGGAAGGTAAAATGGGCTATTATGATGTTCAGAGTTTTGTTCAGAGCCAAGTTTAATAGCCTGATTGGCTATTGGGAAGTTGCTATTCCTGTTCCTGGTCGTTGCAGGTCTTTGGGCTCCTGTACGTTCTTACCTGAAGGTTAGCAGGGAGATGAGTGTGTGGCCAGGATGGTGCTGGGTCCTTGATGATACTGCCAGCCTTCCTTTTTGAGGCAGTGACTGCGAGATAGATCCCCTCGATGGAAGGGACGTCAGAGCCGATGATGGACTGGGCAGTGTTTACTACTTTATGTAGTCTTTTCCTCTCTGGGCACTCAAATTACCGAACCAAGCCACGATGCAACCGGTCAGCATGCTCTCTATTGTGTACCTGTAGAAGTTAGAGTCCTCCTTGACAAACTGACTCTCCGTAATCTTATCAGGAAGTAGAGGCGCTGATGTGCTTTCTTAATATTTGCATCCGTGTTCTCGGACCAGGAAAGATCTTCAGAGATGTGCACGCCCATGAATTTGAAGCTCTTGACCCTTTCAACCATATTGATATAAACGGGACTTTTGCTTCAGCAGTGGCAGCTTTTACAGGAGGCTTTAAACGTTTGAGTGAGTCTGTGTGAGAGTCAGTGTGTGTGAGTATGTGTATGTTCGAGTCTCTGTGTGTGGATCTGTGTGTGTGTGTGTGTGTGTATGCGTGCTTATATAAAAGCGTGCTTCGTTGAATGATGACTTCTGAGATATATTATCAGATTATTTTAGTTAAAATTCGACTGCGGCGACTTCCGGTGGCGTCAGTGGTGGGGTGAGAGACGTCGCTGTTTCGCTCTGCTCCCAAAGAATGTTTTAATGTGCTAAAATATGAGTTGGAAGACGGGGGAGTTCTGAAAATAACTACCGGAGCTGCTATTTAATTGTGTGTTATCAGAAATCCTGCTGATAACAGAGAATAATTGCAGTTTTAAATGAAAAGACAGAAACCTTGCCAGAAGCCTGCAAAAGCAAAAGCCGCTTCAAGACCTGCTACAAGAGCCTACTTGAAAAAAATGAAAAGACTCCTCAATCCCCTCAAACATCAGCTGGAAATTCAGAAGAAGAAGTTGATTCCCAAAATCCTTCTACAGAATTGCCTTTAATGAAGGAACAAATGGAACATCTGGAAAAGTCAGTATTAGCTTCAGACACTGAAGTTATTTCTAAAGTGATACGAGAGAAGAATCTCGTGCTAGACAAAAGCCTCTCTGAAAAAATTAAACAAGGTTATGATACGCTGATGGGGAAAATTGATGACTTAACCAAACATGTCGTCGAAGTTGAGGAGGATTTAAACAAAAAAAATTAAGCGGGTTGATAAGGCTTGTAATAAAAAACTGGATGCAATGCTAAAATCTACTGAGGCGGCTATGGAAGGAATGGATAATACGATAACTGAGATGGCTAAGGAGATAAAGAGACTAAAAAAGGAACAAGAAAGTACTGGGAGGGAGCTTGCTAAAATGAAGCATAAATGTACGGACTTGGAAGCAAGATCAAGGAGACAAAATTTGAGGATAATTGGAGTAAAAGAGGGAAAGGAGACTGGACAAAACTTTCAGGAGTTTGCTGCCAATTTACTCAAATAAGTACTTAAGCTGCCTGAAGCCCCAAGAATAGATATGGCTCACCAGGTCCGACGTAAGGCTCAAGCAAGCTTAACTGCCCCCCCCCCCCCCAAGACAGATTATTCTGAAATTCTATGACATTTCAACCCTGGAAGGAATTATGAAAAAGATTCCATATGGTGTGAATCTCATGTTTGGAGAAGATAAACTACAATTCTTCCGTGATTTTCCAGCTGAAATCATGGAAAAGAGGGACGAGTTTACAAACACGAGAAGGCTACTGAAAGAGGTCTCGGGAGTAAAATATGGGATAGTATTTCCTGCAAAATTGAGAATTACTTATAACTCTGTTGAACGTGCATTCACGGATCCAGAAGAGGCATTTAAATATGCACAAAGTATCACAAAGGAGGACTACTGATCATTAGGAGTTGATCTCCTACAATAACACTGAGGAGAAACGACAAAGAAAGGATTGCGTCTCTTTTTTTTTAACATACAAAAAAGACTGCTCTTGTTAAAATGGCGAATCTTCCTCGAGGCGTTGTCTAGACATTTTATCTTTGGAATGTTAATTCAAGGTCGGATTTTATGTTTCATTTTAACAAAGGATAGACAAAGAAGAGAAACTGTGGCGGGGAAAATAAATTGAGAATACAGTGTAATATAGAATATTATTAGTGGACTTGTATATAGAAAATTATGATTTAAGAAACATATAATAGTAAGATTAAACGAGAACTTACCAGTTCGAAGTTTGATCGTTATTTTATGAGGAGTTACGATGAGGGATTACGTGAAGAGCCCGCCTGGCGCTGGCAAACGGCATACTTCAAAGCAGCGGCATGAAAAACACAGAACACAAAATAGCTGAAGTAACATAGTAAGGCTCATAATAGACTTAGAACTACCAGATGATCATTTATTTTATGAGGGTGGGGAGTGGAGGGCACGTAATCCTCATCGTAACTCCTCATAAAATAACGATCAAACTTCGAACTGGTAAGTTCTCGTTTAATCTTACTATTTTACTTCGGAGTCACGTGAGTGACTACGTGAAGATTTTAAAGCTTTCTGTGTTTTTTTTATGTCGTAGAATTAATCAGTACGACAGTCCGGCTAAGTAAATACATACATGAGAAACCAGACTAATTTTAGTTCTTTCCATTAATTAATTTTTAATGGTTTAAGAACATCATAATAACCCTCCTTATATCTGAGGGATCATTACAAGTGATAAAAGATATAAGTGACTACATAACTGATTATAGCAATCAATAGTAAACAAAGCAGGTGACTATAGTGATCCCAACACCGCGTGGCCAAAGCTTGTCATAGTGTGAACAGGTTTATTGTAGAACTTTGAAAAAGTTTCTTCTTTACTCCACCTGCGATTTTTAAAATATGCTCGAGCGGTACGTCCCGCACCTTCGCCGCGGATGTAGATGCTGCCCTGGTGGAGTGAGATTTGAACACATCAGTGTCTACTCCTGCTAACAGTAACACCTGTTTCAACCACTTTGAGATAGTTTGAAACTGAAGCTTTAGTGTGTGGTTTTTTATGCGTAATCATTAACGTTTTTTCATTTCCTCGAAGAGTTTTGGTAACTTTAATATATTGGTTCAAATGTCTAACCACACACAAAGTAGGATCAATAGGATAAGCTTGAAAGGTTACCTTTGCTCCAGTTCTTCCTGGTCTGCTTTGTTTGATCAGATCGTAAACATAGAACACAATGTTATCTGCAGTCACATGCATACAGTCTAACGCAACATTTGTAAAGTTTGCACTCTTTGAGCTGAAACCAATGACATTAACATTATTAATTTGAATGTTAATCTTTCCAATGACAATCCTTCAATTGGAGTCCATTGTCTAAGTAAGGTAAGTACAATGCTCACATCCCAAATCTCTGTGTATCTTGGTTTGGGTGGATTAATGTTAAAGATTCCTTTCATGAATCTAGATATTAGTGGATGTGATCCAATTGATTTCTGGTCAGACATAAGTCCTAAATAAGATGATAAGGCACTGTGTGCAGTGTTAATGGCACTGTAACTTAAATGTTGCTCAAAATGCAATTTAGCAAGGAACTCCAATACATTTGCAATATTAACAGTATCATAAGAAATATTTGATTGTGTGCAAAATTCTTCCCATTTCTTAATATGTGTCATATATTGTTTTTGTGTGTTATCTCGCCATGATGCGACTATAACTTCCATAGTTTTGTCCGACAATCCCAGCTCCTGTAGTGGTCTGGTCAAAACCTGCAGATTAACAAATTCATATATGCATATAATGGATAAATTTCTTTGGTCACTGGATTAATCAAAATATCACTACAGTTAGGAATTGACATATATGGTTCTTTAATCATATGCAGCATTAATGGGAACCAAGGTTGTGTTGGCCAATTTGGAACTACCAACAATCCTGTGGCAGAATCTTGTTCTATTTTCTTCAGACATTGCTGAACCAAAGCAAAAGGTGGAAAAGCATAAAAGAACAATATTCCCCCAGTTCAATGAAAAAGCATCTACTGCTACTGCATCTGGATCGTGTTCCCAAGACACATATTTAGGCAATTGATGATTAAGCCTTGATGCAAACAAATCAATTTCTGGTAACCCAAATTGAGTTACAATATTCTTAAATATTGCTGGATTAAGCATCCATTCTGTGTTATCTTTAAATATCCTTGATCTTTTATCTGCCACCACATTGTCTTTACCTGGAATGTAGTTTGCTGAAATCCAAATTTGGCGATCAATACACCATTGCCATATTTCATTGACCAGACAATCACATGATACTGATCTGACTCCCCCCATGTGATTAATATATGCAACAGCCGTTTTATTGTCTAACTGTATTAATACATGTAGACCCTTTTTTGAACAGCAATATGCTCTTAGACCATAGAAAGCACCCAATAACTCTAAATAGTTAATACCATAAATTTGAAGAAAACGTTTCTTCTTGGACTTTCCATCTACCTCCACAACTGGAGGATGAATCTGTTGCCCCCCCCATCCGAGAGCACTAGATCTGTTTGTAAAAACCATTTCAGGCTGTTTAATCAGAATGTTTTTAGCAGCTTGTGGGACATTTTTAACCCACCATTGTAATTCCAACAAAGCTTCTTTTGTTAATTGCATAGGCTATCAAAGTGGCCTGCCCTCTCTTTGAGAGCTCTTATTTTGTCCCTTTGAAGATTTTGATAATGTAATGGACCAAATTCTACTGCAGGAAATGCTGCTACTAGTTTACCAATAGTTTTCGCTACTTCTCAGATGGAAGGATAAGGTTTTGTGAATGAGATTATTACAAGTCACCAAAATATCATCAACTTTATCTGTTGTAAAGTTATTAACATAGTCTCTGAGTTAATTACAAACCCCCAAATAGTTAATTGATTGTGCTGGCTGCAGCTGGGATTTAATTGGATGAATCAAGAACCCTAGCTTTTCAAACAAAGCTTTTGTAACTGAAACTGAATTCTCAGCTGACTCTTGATTATCAGTAATTATTAGAATGTCATCGAGATAAATAAGCCATAACGATGTGTTTTTGTGTCTTAATTGGGCTAAAAACTGGTTTCAACAGTTTCGTAAAGAGCCTGGGAGCTGAACTCAATCCATTTGGCAAAGCTTTAAACTGCCATAATTGTCCCAGCCAATTAAATTTTAAGTACCTCCGGAAGAACTGATGTATTGGTACAGAATAATAGGCGTCTTTCAAATCAATCTTAGCCATATAACAACCTGCTGATATTAAATATCTTGCAGTATTAAATGTTTCCATTTTAAAATGTTTGTATTCTACAAACTTATTTAGATCTGTAAGGTCCAGAATAATTCTGCAACCACCATCTTTTTTATTTCTTCGAAATATATTAGACACAAATTGATGCTTGTGTTCATAAGTTTTTCAATTACCCCTTTTTCAGATAATTTGTCAATTTCCACATTAATCTCTGCTTTTTCAATTGCAGTAAACACGAAAGCATAGGCAGGTTTATTCTGTACTGGAGGATTAACCCTTCTTTAAATGTAATAGTGGCTCCTGAAACTGCTTGTAAAATAAAACGATCAGAAGTAATAGTAAGCCAGTCTTTATAAACTTTTGTAATCTCCCTCCAACTGGAGATTTATCCGCAGTTTCTTTAAGGATAGAACAAGTCTTTAATACCTCTCCATATGAGCGTGGTGGCCTCCTTCTCCCCGAATACGGGTAAGCATTGGGCTGTGCAGGACGATAATATTTCCTTGACATATTTCTGCCTCTATTTCCAAAATCCAATCCCCTTCTGGACGGAAAATACCTTTTTTGTCCAAAGACGAAAGGTTTCATGCAGCTAAAATATTTTGCTTCTTCATCCAAATCTTTTAATTGTTTAGGCAGATTTTCTCCAAACAGATAACCAGGAGCTTGAACACCACTTGCTCGACACAGGCTTGCAAACCTTGGGTGAAATATGGGCCGAATAGCCATTTTCCTCATACAATTAATTTCATAGAAAGAATTTGCACAATAAGCCCAAAGTATCTTTTTGAATCTTATCCATCTCCAACCTCTCCATTTGTCTTCCATAAGCCGTAATGGCAGCAGAAATTAATTTGAGGATTTTTTGAAATCTCACTTCTTGAGCTCTCATACTTGGAGTCATGGATGTCCATATCAACGGATTAACCGTAGGCACTTCCAAAGAGGCACAATTTCCTGGCGTTTTATATAATTCTGATGTTTCAATCATCACAGAATCATGAAGCTGGTGAGATACCATATAATTAATGTTGGCAGCTAGGTTTTCTTCCATAGCCTCACCACTTCCTTCAGGTATAGCAAATTCTTTTGCTATCCCAGGCACATTTGACCACCAGCAGGGTCTGCCTTCTGCAGCCCTAAATCAATTGGAATTTCATCCCATGAGACTTCCTCCGGCCCAAATCCTGGGTCCGGAGTTTCAAACTCCCAATTTGGCCCACAGCCATATTCAGAATAATCAAACCCCTCAGGGCTTTTTTGGGAACCTTCTGGGTACTGTGACCCTTGTCTCATGATTTTTTTGGAGAACTTTCTCCATATGCTCCATTTTTAGCCACATAGTTTTATTATCTGGAGGACTTTCAGTATCAGAGTCATCAGAAACCACGGGCCTCTCAGATTTCTTTTTACATTTTTTAGGAGCATTTCCCTCCGTGGTTATAACTTCTGGAGAATCTAGAAACTCGCTAACGGGTAAATCAGCGGCCACCGGTATCGGAACCGGATCCGCACTAGCTTCTTGTCCCGTATTTTTATTTTCACCCCGGGAAGATCTTTTTACCCGCGAATTTTTCTTTGCCGATTTCTCCAATTTCTTTCATTTAATCTGTGCTAAATCAGCACGTTAACGTGACTCTGACTTTTACTTTTACTTTCACTGATGGACCCACCCAGCGTACGCTAAAGAACGTCCCAACTTTGCTTCACTTACCTGCGGGTCCGTTCCGACCGCTGCGAGGAGCTGCGCCTTACTGCAGCTCCTGCTTCCGCCGTCAGCGTCGACGTAATGCCGTTTGCCAGCGCCAGGCGGGCTCTTCACGTAGTCACTCACGTGACTCCGAAGTAAAATTACATACTAACATAAAATATAATTAATAAAACTGTAATATTAAGGCATAGCTTAACTATAGCTGATGTTTATTTCATTATGTTAATAATTTGCTACTTGATATGATACTTGGAAGTCATCCAAGGGTCTGAATCTGGTTAACCCCTTGGAACCTGCAGTTGACTGATACAAAGGTTTGAGACTTAATTGTAATAAATCTAGGCATATTGATAGATATTGATATATAATTAACATAATTACTGTTATATCTAAGTATATACTTAATGTTGGAAATTATTTTTATTTTGTTTTTCCTCTTTGAAGATACATTCTAATCTAGCTATTGCAGTGCGTTTTATTTTATATATATATTTTTGAACTTTGTATCGCTCTCTGTTCCAATTAATAATAATTGGTCAAGGGGGCAGAGCGAAACATATAAAAACATCTACGGAAGTCAATAAGAATTTTTCTACCACCTGTTGGTGGTTTGTTTTTAATTATAATATCTTTATTTTTGGATATTATAATATCACTTTTTGTTTGTTAATCATCTTTTCATGACTCTACACTTTCTGGTCTTTTTCAAGGTTTATTCTGAAGGGGAGATGCCAACAAAACGTAACAGCTGGGGATGACCATCCTTCATCTGAAGTTATAAGGTTTTTGGTTGCACCATATGAAGTAAAGGTATTAACATGATTCATAATGCAAGACGATAAACAAAAGAAAACTGGAGGAATCACATTTTGTAGTTGGAATATAAGGGGCGCTAATGGATCAATTAAAAGGGGTAAGATCTTTGCCCAATTAAAAGCCTTAAACAGTGACATCATTTTTTTACAAGGACGCATCTGAAATATCAAACACAGATAAGACTGAAGCCAAATTGGATTGGGCAAACATACTACTCCTCATTTACTTCTAAATCTAGAGGCACGGCTATTATCATTCGCAAAGGTATACCATTTAAATTAAAGAATACAATAGCAGATAAAGAGGGGATTCGTATGTCATAGTCACGGGAGAAATTTATTCTACTCCACTTACTTTGATAAATATTTATGCTTCTAACTTTGATAACCCACAATTCTTTAGTAAAATTTTGGATATAATTTCAGAACTTAACCATCAAAATGTGATAATAGGGAGAGATTTGAATTGTGTTTTAGATCCATATTTGGATAAATCAGCAAAACAAAAAAGGACTAACATAAAATCTAAAACGAGTGAACTCCTAAATACATACATGAAAAATACTAATAAAACAGATGTATGGAGGATCGCTAACCCAGTAGGTAGGGAATATTCATTTTATTCAACAGTATATAAAACATATTCACGTATAGATTATTTCTTCGTGGACACAAAACTAATTCCATATACATATAATTCTAAATATCATAATAGTATTATTTCTGATCATTCCCCGTTAACTTTTTCTTTAAAATTAGAAGGAATGCCTGATAAAAAATTGTTTTAGAGGTTTAACCCCCAAATCTTAAACAACTCACAAGGTTGTACATATTTAAAAGAGCAGATGATATTCTTCTTTGAGACAAATGATACACCAGATATTTCATCCTCTTTATTATGGGAAACTTTTAAGGCATTTATTAGAGGAACTATAATCTCATATCAAGCTTTCCAAAATAAAAAGAATAATACTGAACAATTGCAGTTAGAACAAGAAATTAGACAATTAGATTTAGAAAAAGCCAAAGAACCAACTATAGATAAACATAATAAGATAACAATACTAAAATATAAATTAAATAAAATTTTATTGGCCAGAATAATAAGATTATTTCAAATTACAAAACAAGAAAATTTTGAATTTGGTGATAAACCTCATAAACTCCCAGAATGTCAACTGAAAAAACGGGAAACAGAAAATACAATTACTAAAATTAAATCAGACAAAGGGGAATTACTAACACTATCTAAAGATATTAATAAAAGATTTGCTCAATTTTATCAAAACTTATATACATCGAAAACCTCTGCAAATAATACTCAAATTTCAAATTTCTTCGACAATTGTAATCTTCCGAAATTAAATATGGTGGAACAAGAGGGATTAGGAGCTCAGATTACACTACAGGAAATAGAAGAAACAATAAGTTCATTGAAGAATGGCAAAGCGCCAGGACCAGATGGCTTTAGTAATGAATTCTATAAAAGATTCTACAATTTCTCCACGGTTGCAAGATTTATATATATAAGCTTGTAAAGAAAATAAACTACCAGAAACACTAACTGAGTCAACTATTACACTTATACCAAAAAAGGATAAAGATCTAGAAGACCCAGGCTCATATTGAGCTATTGCACTCCTAAATACAGACCAAAAATATTAGCAAAGACTCTAGCGAGAAGATTGAGTAAATATATTAGTAAACTAATAAATCCGGACCAAACAGGGTTTATACCAATGAGATACTCATTTAACAATTTGAGACGGCTGTCTAATATAATGTACACACATAATACTGAAGAAGAACTAGCAATTATTTCATTGGATGCAGAAAAAGCTTTTGATCAAGTAGCATGGCAATATTTATTCAAAGTATTGGAAAAATGTAACACGGGAGATAATTTTATTTCATGGGTAAAATTATTATATGATAAGCCGACGGTTAGAATACTGACTAATAATATATTATCCCCGAAATTCCAATTAGCAAGGGGCAATAGGCAGGGGTGTGTGTTATCGCCCCTGCTATTTGCACTAGTGATAGAGCCTTTAGCTGAAAGTATAAGAAGTCATCCGAATATTCATGGGTATAATACCAAGCATTCAAATAATAAAATTTCATTATATGCAGACGACATATTAATATATATTACAAATTCGCAAATTAGCATACCAAATATACTAAATTTAATAGAGGAATTTGGTTCTTTTCCAGGATATAGAATAAATTGGAACAAAAGCGAAATTATGACGATAAAACTTCAAGAGTCGACACATTTGTTGAAATTCCCTTTTAGAATTACAACAGAAAAATTAAGTATTTGGGCATTCAAATTACTAGGAACTATAAATCATTACTTAATGCAAACTTTTTTAACTAAATTAAATGGGTTGATTAAATTTTGGAAAACACTGCCGATGTCTTTAATAGGCAGAATAAACGCGATAAAAATGATCTTCTTACCACAAATATTGTACCTATTTCAATCAATACCAATATACTTACCTAAAAAATTCTTTAAAAAACTAGATTCTGATATTATAAATTTCATATGGGATTATAAATCACACAGAATTGGGACTGACAAGGGGACTGACACTCCCTAACTTATTGTATTATTATTGGGCAGTGAATATTAAAAATATAATCTACTGGTTGGACAGTTCTGCCCATCAGGTAGATTGGATAAGAATGGAGAAAGAGGATTGTTCCCCTTATTATATAGGAGCGATCCTTCTTTCCCCGATAAAACTGAACAATATAATATATAAGAAGAATCCAATTATTCATAGTATAATACGAATTTGGAAACAAATAAAACTAACTTCTACTAAAACTAATAATTCTCATCTTTGACATTTAAATTGTTCTTATATGTTAAGAGTTATTCACAATTTAAACTTTAATAAATTATTTTTCCACTTTTCATGCCTGCGTGTTCTTCATCACAATGGGAACCTAATGGGCAGGAATGGAAACTCTGTGGGAGAGCCACTAAGAGCAAAGATCCTATAGCGGAGCAAGATGGACCACTCCTGCGAAAAACACAGAGTATGGTTTTTTATCACCTCAGTCCTAAATGACCTCCCCCTTATTCTAACACTGTGGCCCCTGGTTCTGGACTCGGCCAACATTGGGAACACTTTTCCTGCAACTAGCTTGTCCAGTCCTTTTATAATTTTATATGTTTCTATAAGATCCCCGCTCTTCCTTCTAAACTCCAGTGAATACAAGCCTAGTCTTTTCATTCTTTCCTCATATGGCAGTCCCGCCATCCCAGGGTTCAATCTCGTGAACCTACGCTGCACTGCCTCAATCACAAGGATGTCCTTCCTCAAATTAAGTGACCAAAACTGTACCAAATACTCCAGATATGGTCTCACCAGAGCCTCATACAACTGCAGAAGAACCTCCTATACTGAAATCCTCTTGTTATGAAGGTCAACATTCCATTAGTTTTCAATCAAATCATCATCAAACAAACTTTATTGTCATTTAGAAATACATCGATATATGCAATTCCAAACAAAATTCCGTAGCATTTGGCTCCCCGTGCAACACGATTCCTCACTGCCTGCTGTACCTGCATGCCAAACTTTACAAGGACGCCCAGGTCTCGCTGCACCTCCCCCTTACCTAACCTAACTCCATTGGGATAATAATCTGTTCCCTTGTTTTTGCCGCCAAAGTGGATAACCTCACATTTATCTATATTACACTGCATCTGCCACGCATCTGGCCACTCACTCAGCCTGTCCAGGTCACCCTGCAACCTCCTAACATCCTCTTCACAGTTCACACTGCCACCCAGCTTTGTGTCATCTGCAAACTTGCTAGTATTGCTCCTAATTCCCTCTTCCAAATCATTAATATATATGGTGTTATATATGGATTTTCAGAAGGCTTTCGACAAGGTCTCACATAAGAGATTAGCATACAAACTTAAAGCACACGCTATTGCGGGTTCAGTATTGATGTGGATAGAGAACTGGCTGGCAGACAGGAAGCAAAGAGTAGGAGTAAACGGGTCATTTTCAGAATGGCAGGCAGTGACCAGTGGGATACTGCAAGGCTCAGTGTGGGACCCCAGCTATTTACAATATATAATAATGATCTGGATGAGGGAATTGAATGCAACATCTCCACGTTTGCGGATGACACGAAGCTGGGGAGGGGCAGTGTTAGCTGTGAGGAGCATGCTAGGAGGCTGCAAGGTGACGGATAGGTTTGGTGAGTGGGCAAATGCATGGCAGATGCAGTATAATGTGGATAAATGTGAGGTTATCCAATTTGGCGCAAAAACAGGAGAGTAGATTATTATCTGAATGGTGGCCGATTAGGAAAAGGGGAGATGCAACGAGACCTGCGTGTCATGGTACACCAGTCATTGAAAGTAGGCATGCAGGTGCAGCCAGCTGTGAAGAAAGCGAATGGTCTTTGGCATTCATAGCAAAAGGATTTGAGTACAAGAGCAAGGAGGTTCTACTGCAGTTGTACAGGGTCTTGGTGAGGCCACACCTGGAGTATTGCGTATAGTTTTGGTCTCCTAATCTGAGGAAAGACATTATTGCCATAGAGGGAGTGCAGAGAAGGTTCACCAGACTGATTCCTGGGATGGCAGGACTTCCATATGAAGCTTGACTGGATAGACTCGACTTGTACTCGCTAGAATTTAGGGGATTGAGGGGGGAATCTTATAGAAACTTACAAAATTCTTAAGGGGTTGGACAGGCTAGATGCAGGAAGATTGTTCCCGATGTTGGGAACTCCAGAACAAGGGGTCACAGTTTAAGGATAAGGGGGAAGTCTTTTAGGACCGAGATGAGAAGATCTTTTTTTACACAGAGAGTGGTGAGTCTGTGGAATTCTCTGCCACAGAAGGTAGTTGAGGCCAGTTCATTGGCTATATTTAAGAGGGAGTTAGATGTGGCCCTTGTGGCTAAAGGGATCAGGGAGTGTGGAGAGAAGGCAGGTACGGGATACTGACTTGGATAATCAGCCATGATCATATTGAATGGCGATGCAGGCTCGAATGGGCTACTCCTGCACTTATTTTCTATGATTCTATAGTAAACAGTTCCTGCCCCAACACCAAGCATTGTGTCAAAAAATTCCAGAGGATTAGTCAAACATGATTTTCCTATCATAAATCCATGCTGACTTGGACTAATCCTTTTACTGCTATCCAAATGCCCCATTATTACATCTTCAATAATTGACTCCAGCTTCTTTTCCACCACCAAAGCCAGGCTTACTGGTCTGTAATTCCGTTTTCTCCCTCGCTCCTTTCTTGAAAAGTGGGATAACATTAGCTATCCTCCAATCCACAGGAACTGATCCTAAATCTATTGAACATTGGAAAATGATCATATGTATATATGTATGTGTATATCTGCATGTATATGTATGTGTATATATATATATGTATATGTGTGTGTATATATATATATATGTATATATATATATGTGTGTGTGTGTATGCCTATGTATGTATGTATGCATATATGGTTTATGTACATCATCTGACAAATAAGATAGAGAGTAATAGTGACGCTTTAAATCAAAGTTTCTTCTGATCCATGAGAAGGAAATGTATTTATCTTTCAAGGGTCTGTCCCATCATATATTTATATGAATGTGTGTTTTTGCGTGCCTGTAGTTTTGTGCAGTGTGTGTGAAAGCAATACAAGGGAAGCTGCACAATACAATGCAAGGGAAACTACGCAAAGGTGGGGCTGGGGAAGAAAGATGGGAGGGAAATGTGGGAACAGGGGGGAAAGGGAGGGAGAGAGGGAGAAGTTGGGAGAAAGAGAGGGAAGGAGGGAGAGAGAGTGAAGGGAAAGAGAGAGAGGGGAGGGAGGGAGAGAGGGGAGGGAGGGAGGGAGGGAGGGAAGGAAGAGAGGGGGGAGAGAGATCGAGAGAAGAGAGGGGATAGAGAGAGATCGAGATGAGAGAGATCGAGAGGGGAGAGAGAGAGAGAGATCGAGAGGGGAGAGAGAGAGATCGGGAGAAGAGAGGGGATAGAAAGATCGAGAGAGAAGAGAGTGGAGAGAGATAGAGAAGGGAGGGAGGGGGAGGGGGAGAGAGAGAGATCGAGAGGTAAGTAAAGATCTACTACAAATAAATATAATAACTTTCTAATGCATCTTGCTCCTCTATAATCTTTGCTTGCAACTGCTCTGTAGCTTTGGAGCGGATTACACAGTGGGAGGCATTATTGGCGGCCGTGACTTTCCGTTACGTACTACACACCTTTGCACACCAGTCCATTGGATTTCGGAGGAGTGGTCTATCTTGCTCCTCTATACTCTTTGGTCCTGAATGTTTCCCGCTTCTCTGCAAGCCAAGCCATTAGGGAACGAAGGCACAAGAGGCTGCAGCAGGTTTCAGCAAATCACGCAGAGCTGGAGGAACTCAGCTGGTCACAGGCTGCATCTGTGGAGGGAATGGACAAGCGACGATTCGGGTCGGGACCTGGCTAGAAAGTACAGAGTGAGGTCACATGCAAACTAAAGGAACAGCACCTCACATTCGTTTAGTGTACCTTACGTCATGAACACTGAAATCTTCAATTTCAATACTCACCCCACCCCCAATTCTCTTCCCTGCCTTAACCCCCTTGCTGCTGCGACACACAATGTTACCCTGTTCCTTCCCCTTCTGCTGCAGGTACATCTCCCATCTCTGAGTCTCCCATATCCATTTCTCCTCCATTGTCCCTTTCTACCCTACCCCTTCTTCCAGCATTCACTTCACTGCTCACTTTTGTGAGAAATAGTGATTAAACCCCCACTGTTGTGAAGGTCCTGTGAGAAAGGGGTTAACAGACATAGTTGATTTAAACTAGAAATAGAAAAATATAGCTTAGAAAGAAATAAGGTTTCAACAAAGCCAGACTGTTAGTAGAATAGAAAGTAACGATATATAGAACAGAGAGAAATTCGAGATAAAAAGTAACAGATAGAAACTTCAGTATAAGCCTTTGACGTCAGGAGATGTTCCGAGACGTTCCTGGACTTTCTCGTGGGAATGTGGGCTTTATGTTATAATTAAAAAGAGGCAAAATGGTGAGAAAAGAGGGTGTGGCTATAATGTAATGAAATGTATAAAGATAGAATACTTCCCGACCCTCGGTGTGCCTCTAGGCGACAGCAAAGGAGAGGCACCTATTCTACAGAATATTATCTTAATAAAAGCCTCTTTGCTGAATTTGTCTCAAACAGCGTTTGTGATTTTTTATATTTCACACTTTGCACCCTTATCTGACACACTTTTCGAAACTTTCACCTCTAGCTTTGGACACGTATTCAACCCATATGCCAATTGCACCCCTCAGTTGTACCCACCTGATTTTGTCCTGCCCCCAACCCCTTTCCAACTGGACACAGGTAAGATGCTGAAAGTAATTGGCACAATTGATCTCATTGGTCAGGGTATTGACCTGAAATTTTAATTGGGAAACTTTTCAGTCATCCAAGTAAAGAAAAGCAAACACCTATGTAAATACCAAAGGCCTCTTTGCATTGTGTGAATGAACGGAGTAAGTAGCGATGTGTGCAGATTATGACAACTTTTATATTTAATGTGACTAACATTAAAGCTCGTACATTTCTTGCTGTAGAGGGAGCCAGTGGATTGAAAGTTTTATGTTATGGCTATGTTCTAAAACGATCATCATCATTAAAGACATGAGAACCAGTAGTGGGTCTGAGCATCTCTACATATGAATCAATGTACTTATCCATGATTATATGTTCATGTGCTAATTTGTATGCATTACGTGGCCTAGAATGCGACCATGGTGTATGGAGAGAGGAAATTGCACTGGGTCCGAAAGCAGTGTGATTGGAATCCGGGGCATGTGTAATAATGAACCATGACTGATTTCAGAGCTAAACATTCCAGTCGTACAGCATGGAAACAGGCCCTTCAGTCCACCATGTCCGTGTCAACCAATAAGAGTTCATGTGGACCTCATCAAAATGTTGCCTTCAGTGAAGGGCTTGAGTTATAGGGCAGGAATGTGCTTGTCTTCCCTAAAGCAAGAGAGTGAGTGGTGACCTGATAAGGTAGATAGCCATTTCGCCACCTCCAACGGGATCTTACCACTGGCCACATCATCCCATCTCCTCCCCTTTCGGCTTTCCGCAGAGACCGTTCCCTCCGTAACTCCCTGGTCAATTTGTCCCATCCCACCCAAACCACCCCCTCTCCTGGCACTTTCCCTTGCAACTGCAGGAAATGCTACACTTGTCCTTTACCTCCCCCCTTGACTCCATCCAAGGACCCAAGCAATCTTTCCAGGTGCGGCAGAGGTTCACCTACACCTCCTCCAACCTCATCTATTGCATCCGCTGCTCTACATCGGTGAGACCAAGTGTAGACGTGGCGATCACTTCGCTCAACACCTCCGCACGGTTCGCAATAACTAACCTGATCTCCCGGTGGCTCAGCACTTCAACTCCCCATCCCATTCCGAATCCGACCTTTCTGTCCTGGGCCTCATCCATGGCCAGAGTGAGGCCCACCGTAAATTGGAGGAGCAGCGCCTCATATTTCATTTGGGTAGTTTACACCCAGCGGTATGAACATTGACTTCTCCAATTTTAGGAAGTCCCTGCTTTCTCCTTCTTTCCACTCCCCTTCCCACCTCTCCCACAGCACACTCTCCACCTCTTCCTTTCTTCTTCCCGCCTCCCCACCCCCACATAAGTCTGAAGAAGGGTCTCAACCCGAAACATTGCCTATTTCCTTCACTCCATAGATGCTGCCTCGCCCGCTAAGTTTCTCCAGCATTTTTGTCTACCAGGTAGATAGCCAGAGTGTACTTCCCACAGTCTAAAACAAGACGGTATACGTTTAAGGTGAAAGGGAAGAGATTTTTTTTTTTCACTTATATTTTTCTCACTTAAATTTTTAAGGTGAGAGGGAAGAAATTTAAAGGGGACATGTGGGGTACATTTTTCTCAGTTTATATTGCAACTGCCAACCTCTCACCATTTAAACTATTTTTATCCTTCTACCGACTTAATGCCCTCTCCACAATTTGCTAATCCACATCTTTTTGTATCGGGTGAGACTGAATGAAGCTCCCACTGCACTTTCCCATCAGTTATTCCAAGGACATGGGTTAGACTCAGATTACAGCTCCCTCTATACTGTCCATCAATAATTTCATATGGTTTGGGGTAATCATTTTTAGAAAGTCAGGTCGGATTTAGTATTTGCTGATTAGAATGAACAAATACCCATCTTTAATAGCCAGGCACATGTGAAGTGTGTAAATCATGCAATAGTTTACAAGAAAAAAGCCTTTCCACTGGCAGGTTGAGTGCTTGATCCAGGAGGAGGAGCCATTGCGTCAAATAACAATCCCGGTGTGTTTGGTTGAGCAGCTGGTCAGGTGCCACTTCCCCTTTGACCTCAGAGGCATCAATTAGAAACAATCACATCTAATTGCGATTATTTCTTGATGGACCTTAATGACTCTAGTTTGATTGATGAATAGACGGGTTTTGATTATATTATTTCTCATTAAATTTAGGTTTATTAGTGTGACGTGTAGCAAAGTACAGTAACAAGCTTTTGCATGCTATCAAATCAAATTAGATAATGATACACATGAGTACAATCAAGCCAAATGCAAATACAAAAGGTGAAGCAAAGAGAAAAATACCAGAGTGCAGAATAGTTTCTCAGCATTGCAGTGTAACTGTTTCAAAGAGAAAGTCCAATGTTCACAACATGGTAGTTTGAAAATCAGGACTACACCCTGATTTTGTTGTATTTCGCCGATTTTGTTGTATGTATTTACCATGACAATAACATGTATTATTATTAACTTAGGGGACACTTTCAGAAGTCTGATAACATTCTGGAAGAAGCTGTTCCTGAGTCTGGTGGTGCACATTTAAGCTTCCGTACCTTATTCCGGACAGGTGCAGGGAGAAGGAGGAATGACTGGGCTTGGACAGGTCTTTGATTATCGTGGCTGCTTTCCTAAATCAGCAAGAAGTGGAAATGTGGTCTTTGGGCTGTGTGATAGATTGGGCTACCTCCAGAACTCTGCAATTTCTCGTCATCTTGGCCAGAGCTGTTCCCACGCCAAACTGAGGCAACTTGACAGTATGCTTTTTATGGTGCATCTGAAAACGTTTGTAAGAATCGTTGGAGACATGCTGAATTTCCTAAGACTGCTGAGGAAGAAGAGGTGTTGGTGTGCTTTTTGGTACATAGCGTTATTGTGCTTTGCTCAGGATATATTGTGTTGTTATTTCGTCCATGGAGCTTGAAATTCTACCTATTTCCACTTTGACACCATTGTTGTTGATTGGGCCAAGTATCCCACCATGCTTCCTGAAATCTAATACTAGGTCCTTCCTCTTGTTGACATTGAGAGAAGAGGTTGTAGTCCGACACCATGTCACTAAGCTCTCTATCCCCTTCTTGTATCATCATTGTTCGAGATCTGGACCACCACAGTAGTGGAGTCTGCAAACTTGTGGATGGAGTTAGTGCAGAATTTAGCTGCACAGTCGTGAGTGTATAGGGAATACAGCATCCCAGGTGGCCGCCGCGGGGCTGGAGGGGCAGAGGTTCGGGGCTGGAGCTGGAGCATTGCGGGCCAGGTCCAGATCCTTGCGAGCTGGAGCTGGAGCCATACAGGCCAGGGCCGAAGCCTCGCGGGCCGGGGCATCAACCTCGCGGGCCGGGCCCGAGTTGTCAAGTCAGTGGAACCTGGATCAACAGAGCCCGCAGCTGGGGCCTAGCTCGGCGCTGCCGAGGCGTCAGGAGGGGACCTGGCAGCAATCGTGGAGGTTGTCAGTGTGGCAGTTGTTGAGGGAGCCGGCGGTTGACAACAGGCCACGTGGGAGTCTGAGGACATGTCGCTGGGTATAAAGGTGGACCTGGCGTGGGGGAACCGCCGGGAGGAGGGTGACGAAGAGAACAAAAGGAAGACCCGGCGAGGGGGAAACAAAGAAGGGGCTGGCGTGGGAGGACTGCCGTGAGGGAGTGGGTGGGGGAGAACAAGGGTGGACATGGTGTGTGATACGTTGTAACTTTGTCAGCGCCCTTTAATTGATGGCTATTGCAAGCAAAGAATTTCACTGCAACGTCACATGTGACAATAAACAATTCAATTCAAAGCATGTCTGAGAACACGTCCTTGTGGGAATTCCAACGAAAAGCATGGAATAATTTGTTGTAATACTTCAATACTGTTGGATAGGGTGCTGGCAACGCCACTCCTGTTGGGAAATGAGGCTGAGAGGGTGTTTTAAATATTAGTGGGGAAGCACCTTGCGACGGGTGACCAAAGTTCCACGTTGATGGTATTTGCATCTGCCTCTGTGCAGGACTTTCTAATTGGCAGCAATGTGGAAGATGTTAATGATGATCCTTGATGATGTAATTTAGTGCATCATGCAAATGGTACTTACCAAAATCTCAGTTCACAGAAGGTGAAGGAAACATGTGTTTAGCATGGTGCGTCCGCTCCTGCAGTATATACAGTCTCCAACCTGCCTGTGTAGTCCTACTGTTTATGTGGCTTGTTTATGTTCGGGTTAGGTTTCTGACAAACCAAAGTGAATTAACAAAGGAACAAACCTTAGAATTGTAATATCAGTGTAACATGTTATCCTCTAGCTCATTTGCCCTTCCATTGTGTTCTTTTTGTGTGGACAAGAAGTGCTGATGGGCTTTTAAATGGTGCCACATTGGTTTATTGTGATGTCCATGCCGGTACCTTCTACTTATACATGGAATGGATCCATCAAGTAGTGCATGTGATCTGTAGAGAGTCGGAGCGAAAGGCCGTGGTTGTTACTTGGCTGTGATATAATTCATTGCTTATTTGAAGATGAAGAAAGTAGATGAATTAAGAGAAAGCCAGGTGTTCCAGCTGTAGGAGCAGCTCCAGGGACAAATCAACTGGGATTCAAATGTTCTGAAACCCACTTCTTTAATGTGTTCAGATCTTTCATTAATACAAGAACCTTACTGTTGCACTTCCCCTGCACCCATTCACACAGGTTGACTATCCTTACTGAACTTTTTCTTTTCTCTTCAGTAGAACAAATAGTTTCTTCATTGTGAAAACTATGAGTAATACAATAATTAGTGTTATTGATCCCAGGAAAATGATCACATCCACAGAGTAATAAACGTACCATGGAAATTTGTAAGATTCAGAGCGTAATTGTGCTGCGCCTTTGTGTCGGGCAGTGTACTCAATCCAGAAAATAGCTCTGTCCATTGGGGTCTCTGGCTGATCCCTGTGGAGAAGAGAGAGTTTCTGCATGTTTTCTCGATAAGTGGAGTTATTTGTGACTTCATTAAGTGCCCACACTAGATCTGATGACTGGAGAGATGCAACATTGACCACCTTTGCTGCTCCTTTCGTTTCAAGTCTGACCATATTATCAAACTGGTCATAAAACAATGGTAGGCCAACCACCGGCACCCCATGATAGATCGCTTCATACAGTCCATTAGTGCCACCATGGGAAATGAAGGCTCGAGTCTTAGCATGGCCCAGTAGGTCATTCTGAGGAATCCATTTTGCTATTAAGGTGTTATTTCCAGTATTGGGAGGGATGTCTCCATTGTGTCTCCAAATTATCCTTTGGGGTATTTGGGCAAGGGCTTCAGCGATTTTCATAGTAAGATCCAATGATAAAGTGTCTACAAGAGTACCCAGTGACATCACAACAATACCATGCTCCCCAGAGCTGTCAACAAAAGTTTGTAGCTCTTCATCCAGCGGTTTAGGTGGTTCACATTGGAAACCTCCGATGTACACAAAGTTTGGCATCGTAGGTCTCGGAAATTCAAGTACGAAATCTATTCTCATTAACCACACATCTGCCTTTCTCAGAACCATATTGATGTTAGTATCTCTGCCGAGGTATTGCTGGCACAAATCGTCATACAAAGGATTAATTACAAACTCAAAAACACCAAGCTGAAGGAAATGTTGTAGCACATTTTGAACTCGTTGATAAAAACTCATTTTATCTGTTAATTGTGATCTTAGAGCTGGGACATAGGATGGTGGAGATGGGGCAGCAAAGAAATGAGCATCTTCAGCCGTCATCCATCGGACATTATGCACCAATGGGATGTTGAAATAATAAGCAAGCATTGGACCTGCATAAAAAATTGGATCTGCAAGTATCAAGTCGAAGTTTGCATCTGCGATTTCTTTCAACAATGCCTTGTTCTCAAAAATTGAGAGAGTTAAACGCCTCAACCAAAGATGGGCCTCATGCATGAATACTGTTAGCCGAAAATGAAGTCGGAGAAAGGTCCACAGTGGGATGTTAGGATTGGAGATGGCTAATGAGTTTTGTACCAAAGTTTGTATGCCATCTGCCTCTTCCATCAACCCTTTACTTCCATGTAGCTCGATTACCAGGGATTGATACAAATCTGGTTCCTTCTTGATATACCAGGATGTTGATGAATGAAGTACAGTAATGTTGTTTCCGTGGCGTCTCAGTTCTTTCACTAGAACCCTCATGTTGACCCAGTGACTCCCTTCAAATGGGACGACCAGTATGTTAGCTCCATAAGTAGCTGAACACGAAAGAGTGACGATGATACCAAGAGCACATGTGACTAATAAGCTGGTGTTCCATTGAGAAAATTCCATTTTGAATCAAATAGATGTATAAATCCTGTTTGGAAATTACATAAAATGTTTAGGAAACAATATAAATTGGCAATTTAATCAGAAGGTCAAGTGCAGCAAGTGTATGCAAATATAGAAACATAGAAACTAGGTGCAGGAGGAGGCCATTTGGCCCTTCGAGCCTGCATGCCATTCATTGTGATCCTGGCTGATCATCCAAAATGAGTAACCCGTGCCTGCCTTCTCCCCATATCCCTTGATTCCGTTAGCCCCTGGAGCTCCATCTAACACTCTTTTATAGAGAAAACATTTTTCTCATCTCAGTTTTAAATGGCCTCCCATTCATTCTTAGACTGTGGCCCCTGGTTCTGGACTCCCCCAACATTGGGAAGATTTTTTCCTGCATCCAGCTTGTCCAGTCCTTTTATAATCTTATACGTTTCTATAAGATCTCCTCTCATCCTTCTAAATTCCTGTGAATACAAGCCCAGTCTTTCCAATCTTTCCTCATATGACAGTCTCACCATCCCGGGGAACCTCGTGAAACTAAGCTGCACTGCCTCAATAGCAAGGATGTCCTTCCTCAAATTACGAGTCCAAAACTGCACACAATACTCCAAACATGGTCTCACCAAGGCCCTGTACAACTGCAGAAGGACCTCTTTACTCCTATACTCAAATCCTCTCGTTATGAAGGCCAACATGCCATTAGCTTTCTTCATTGCCTGCTGTACCTGCATGTTTACTTTCAGTGACTGGTGTACAAGGGTACCGAGGTCTTGTTACACTTCCCTTTTTTACTAATCTGACACCATTGAGATAATAATCTGCCTCCTTGTTCTTGCCGCCAAAGTGGATAACCTCACATTTATCTACTTTATACTGCATCTGCCATGCATCTGCCCACCCACTCAACCTGTCACCCTGCAACCTCCTAGCATCCTCTTCGCAGTTCACACTGCCACCCAGCTTTGTGTCATCTACAAATTTGCTGGTGTTACTTTTAATTCCATCATCTAAATCATTAATATATATTGTAAATAGTTGCGGCCCCAGCAGCAAGCCTTGCGGCACTCCGCTCGCCACTGCCTGCCATTCTGACAGGAACCCGTTTATTCTTACTCTTTGTTTCCTGTCTGCCAACCAACTCTCTATCCATGCCAATACCCTACCCCCAATACCATGTGCTCTAATTTTTCCCACTAATCTCCTGTGTGGGACCTTATCAAAGGCTTTCTGAAAGTCCAGGTACACTACATCCACTGGCTCTCCTTCATCCATTTTGCCTGTCACATCCTCAAAAAATTCCAGAAGAAGTCTAGCAGGATTTCCCCTTGCTGACTTGGATCAAAATTTTTACTGCTATCCAAACAAGAGCGGATCTCGCTATAAAAACATTGAAGGGACCGGGGGACAGAATTTTTTGGCGGCCACATGCGCACACTCACACACACATGCGCGAGGCTTCGGAGGCTCAATCCAGCGCTAAATGCAGCTCAACTCTGCCTGTCTCACCGGGTTAACTACAGGTCTAACTGGACTGACGGGACACCAGCGCTTCTTCTCCACGCTGCCCATATTTCCCGCAAGCCCAGGCAGGTTAACCAGGCAGAGTGAGCTAGCTTCTCTGCGCTGGCTGTGGGCCTGGGGGCCCGTCTGACTGCCGACCTCTCTGGCCACCCGTGTGGTGGGGGGCACTCGAGTGGGGTCGGGACAGCGCTGGAGACGCGACCGGGATCGATCCTGGCTGTGAATGAGGCGCAGGTCTGTGCCACGTCTCCCTCCTCCAATCACGCTCTCTATCCTCAGTCCCACCCCCCCACTCCTCCCTCCTCCAATCATCGTGCTGAATTATCATGTCCCGCCCCCATTGCCTGCTGACCAACGTCTCTCTCGTCCAATCGGTGCCCTCAATCAGCAGTCCCACCTCCACTGTGGAAAGCGGAGATTTTAAAATCTGGATTACAAAACCTTGGGGGGGAGGGGGAGGATTATTTCTTTAATAATTGACTCCAGCATCTTCGCCACTACCGATGTCAGGCTAACTGGTCTATAATTCCCCGTTTTCTCCCTCGCTCCTTTCTTGAAAAGTGGGATAACATTAGCTACCCTCCAATCCACAGGAACTGATCCTGATGATTGGTGAACATTGAAAAATGATCACCAATGCTTCCACGAATTCTAGAGCCAACTCCTTGAATACCCTGGAATGCAGACCATAATGCCCTGGGGATTTATCAGCCTTCAGTCCCATCAGTCTACCCAATACTATTTCTCGCCTAATGCAAATTTCTTTCAGTTCCTCTGTCTCCCTTGATCCTCTGTTTTCTAGTACATCTGGGAGATTGTTTGTGTCTCCCTCAGTGAAGACTGAACAAAAGTACCTGTGCAACTCTTTTGCCATTTCTTTGTTCCCTATAATAAATTCACCTGTTTCTGCCTTCAAGGGACCCACTTTTGTTTTTACTAATCTTTTCCTCTTAACGTACCTAAAAAAGTTTTTACTATCCTTCTTTATATTCTTGGCCAGCTTACCCTCGTACTTCATCTTTTCACCCCATGTTGCCCTTTTTGTTACTTCTGTTGTCCTTTGAAAGTTTCCCATTCCTCTGGCTTCCCGCTACTTTTTGCTATGTTATACAGCTTTTCTTTTAGTTTTATTCCATCCCTAACTTCCCTTGTCAGCCACGGTTGCCTCTTACTCCCCTTAGAATCTTTCTTCCTCTTTGGAATGAAATGATCCTGCGTCTTCCGGATTATGCCCAGAAATTCCTGTCATTGCTGTTCCGCCGTCATTCCTGCTAGGATCCTTTTCCAGTTGGCCTTGGCCAGCTCCTCTCTCATGCCTTCTTAGCCCCCATGTTCAACTACAACACTGACACTTCTGATTTAACCTTCTCCCTCTCCAATTGCAGTTTAAAACATCATATTATGGTCACTGCCTCCTAGCAGTTCCTTTACCTTGAGTTCCCTTATTAAATCTGGTTCATTAGACAACACTAAATCCAGAATTGCCTTCTCTCTGGTAGGCTCCAGTACAAGCTGCTCTCAGAATCCATCTCGGAGGCACTCTACAAACTCCCTTTCTTGCGGTCCAGAACCAACCTGATTTTCCCAGTCTACCTGCATATTAAAATCTCCCATAACCACAGTGGCATTACCTTTGTTACATGCCAATTTTAACTCCTGCTGCAACTTGCACCCTATATCCAGGCAACTGTTTGGGGGCCTGTAGATAACTCACATTAGTGTCTTACCTTTACAATTCCTCAATTCTATCCACAGCGACTCTACATCTATGTCATCCTCGCAAGGGACTGACGATGTAGGGTCACCCGGAGGTTCCCTTCCAAGTGACACACCTTGCCTAATGCCTGAAGGACTGCAGCAGTTCATGGAAGTGGATCACCAGCTTCAAGAACAACAAATGTTGGCCTTGACTCTGATGCAGACTTCTATTAAAAAAATAAACAGGCAATTCGAATATTTTTTGTCTAGATCTACTTGCGATTTCCTATGCCCAAATTTCATATCACCACATTAGCTCCCAGAGTGACATTAAATGCTGATGATCAGTCAAATGCCATTAACAATGAACATTCTAGAAACTTCATTCAACCGTAGGGCGCTGTTCAGGCTAATCAGGGCTGGGCCAGCTTTGTGCAAGAACAATCCAGTTACACCTGTCCCCTGCAGTTTTACTGTCTCCTTAATGTACTCTGATAATTTTTACTTAAAAGTTAGAATTAAGTGTGCTCCATGCTTCCCAGAACATAACTACTCACCGGAAAATATTTCTTCGTATCCTAGAGTTTGTTTGCCATCCACCTCAAATCAGAGTCCTCTGGTTCCTGATCCTTGCAGGAGTGGGAACAATGTCTTACTTCGGAACATAGAATAGTACAGCACAGGAACAGGTTTTTTTGACCCGACTTTGCCTGTACCAACCTTGTTAGTCCCTTTTAAACACCTGTATCAAATGACTTAATCCTACTCCTGAGAGAAACAATCCTCAAAAATCTGGTCTGCCCATACAGTTGAAGACCTGGCACTAATCCAACAAATCTTTTCTGCACTCTTTCACTGGTCTTCCAATCATTCTCAAGCTCGTGTCTGGTGAGTCACCAAACTTCACTCCTAGTGCTTCCAGGATCTTAATAATGCGCTCAGAAATCTCCACACAATCCCAAATGAATTCACGTACTTATCACTTGGATATCAATTATTACCACATACAGCTAGTTCCGATCGTTTGACCTGCAGAAAAAAAATGTTGTGGGGAAAAAAGGTTGGTACAGAAAAACCAGTTTCCATGTAACCTCTCTGCTGTAATCAGATCCCATACGCTTAAGAAATTAGTGCATCAGTTTCACTGCAGGAGGCCATTAAAATTGACGTGATCATTTCTATTGACACCTGTGCAATGGTGGTCTCACAAAACGTACAACCTAAAGTATTTTTTACCTTGTAGTAACAATAGTAAACATAATTCGCCAGCTCTTATCTTCCTTTTCCCCATTAACACAACTGTTTTTACAATATGATTTTCTATAACGAGAGATTTCTTCGGAGAGCAACAATTGCATTATAGTAAAACTACCTATACGCTCCAGAACCCTTGAAGTTATTAGAATATAAACTAATTGTTTTACTCACTAGCAAGGCATAAACCAAATAGCTCCTGGAATTAATGCCAACACAATTGATTTTTAATGCTTTTGAAAGTTTGTTCATAAAGGAACAATGTCCACATCAGTGCATATTGATAGATTTGATAACCATGGGACTAATGCTGATTTCATGCGATTAGTCCTCTGCTCCCCGGACATGAAACAGTTGATGGATTTCAATCAGAAATATCAATCGTCTATTTCCCTCCACAGATGCTGCCTGTCCCGCTAAGTTCATCAAGTAGATTGAGTGGCAAGAGTGATTAATTGTCATAAGCACCAAGAACAGAACAGATCTTACTTGCTGCAGCTTTTCAGGCACATTAATGCAAGAATAAACATATAAATTAACACAAACAATAACGCATTAAAGTATCAGTTATATTAGGTAACTCGTGCAAAGGAAAGTGCATAGTGCATCAAATATCACATCAGTTTATTGCTGAGGTGGGATTGTGCAGTGCGGTTCAAGTGCCTGATGGTTGCTGGGAAGAAGCTACTCTTGTACCTGGAGGTCACAGTTCCCAAGCTTTCCAATAGTAGCTGTGAGATAGGAGAATGGCCAAGGCGGCGTGGATCATTGATGATATTAGCTGCCTTTGTGGTGGGGAAGTCAGTACCTATCAGTTTCTATGATAGACACACGAATAGAAAAGGTTTAGAGGGATATTGGCCAAACGCGAGCAGATAGGACTAGTGTAGATAGGGCATCTAGGTGGGCTGAAGGACCTGTTTCTGTGCTGCATGCCCTGTGAAAAACCTTCTGGCATCAACTTAAGCCCAACTGCCCGCATCTGCTTCAACAGTTACCTTCCATATAACCATATAACAATTACAGCACGGAAACAGGCCCTCTCGGCCCTTCCAGTCCGTGCCGACCATTTGTTTTCCCCTAGTCCCATCTACCTGCACTCAGACCATACCCCTCCATTCCCTTCCCATCCATATACCTATCCACTTTACTTTTAAATGTTAAAATTGATCCTGCCGTGCTCCACAGGCTCAGAAATGGTGCAGTTTGTTGACGATCGCTTGAAGTTCGTCCAAAGACAGTTACTCGGCAAATGAAAAGACAGCAAATTGCAAACAGATCAGAAACACTCTTCAGGAGTCAAGTGTGGATTTGTCAATGACCACTGTTGCGAAAGACATAATGAACAGAAATACAGAGGCTACACTGCAAGATGCAAACCACTGGTTAGCCGCAAAAATAGGATGGCCAGGTTACAGCTTGCTATGAAGTACTTAAAAGAGCCACTACAGTTCTGGAAAAAGGACAGATGAGACGAAGATAAATTTATATCAGAGTGATGGCAAGAGATGACTGTGATGACAAAAAACTTATAGAGAAAACCCAATAATAGAAAGTGGAATACGTATTTGGAAACAATTAAAAAAAACATTAAAATTACAGAATGCACCACCAGCTCTTCCAATAGTAAACAATATTTCTTTTAAACCTTCATTGATGGATAAAGGTTTCTTAAAATGGAAGAACTATGGAATAAATAAGATTGGTGATCTCTACAGGGAAAATGTATTTCTCTCATTTCAGGAACTACAACAAAATTATGGATTACATTTTAAAGAATATTTTCGATATCTACAAATTAGAGATTATGTTAAATCAAATACACTAGATTTTAGGAATAGAAAGACAGAAATTTTAGATGAATGTTTAAATAAACATCCGAATACAGAAAAATTAATATCATATATTTATAATATTTTATTGGAAAATGATTTACTAAATACGGATAAATATAGACAAGCATGGGAAAATGAACTAGGTCAAGTAATCAGTAGAGAAGTATGGAATGAAAGTTTACAACATATACACCATTGTTCATTAAATGCTAGACACTCCTTGATACAATTTAAAGTTATACATAGATTACATCTCTCAAAGTCCAAATTAAATAGAATTTTCTCAAATGTGTCCGCAATATGTGATAATGCTAATTTAACGCATTCATTCACAAAATGTATAAAAATTACTAATTTTTGGATAGAAATCTTTAAGATAATCTCAATTGTAGTTAATGCAAAGTTAATTCCAGACTCAAAACTAATCATATTGGGAATACTAGAAACAAATCAGATATTAACAACACAACAAATAATTTTTATTGGTTATAGTTTAATAATTGGTAAAAAATTAATACTAAGATTTTGGAAAGGTCCTATTTCCCCTACAACTAAAATGTGGATTACAGAAATGTCGGAGACACTTCACCTGGAACGATTAAGACTTGTCCTGATGGACAGGCTGGATCAATTCAGAGGAATATGGTCTCCATTTATTGAATATTTAAAGGGTCAAGATGGTCCGGTTCGAAGCCATGACTAAAGCCTGAATGAATGAATAGATGAAGAATTATATACAATAGATCATGAATATATCTCCAATGAAGAATATCTTGTTTAATATTCCACTCAATTAGTTTATCTCTTTTTTTTTTCCTCTTTTTTTTATCATCTATTTTTATTTCTTACTGTTATAAAATAAAAAAAAATTATAGAAGTACAAATAAGATTGATTGTAAATTTTAAAAATATTAAGAATGTATGTGACGATAATAATTTCTTTTTGTTTCTCTTTGATTTTATATTTCTTCTTAATATGTAATTACTTCTAATAAAAATATTTTACAAAAAAAAAAAAAGAGTGATGGCAAGAGCAAAGTATGGAGGAGAGAAGGAACTGCCCAAGATACAAAGCATACCACCTCATCTGTGAAACACGGTGGTGGGGGTGTTATGGCCTGGTCATGTATGGCTGCTGAAGGTACTGGCTCACTTCTCTCCATTGATGATACAACTGCTGATGGTAGTAGCGTAATGAATTCTGAAGTGTATAGACACATCCTATCTGCTCAAGTTCAAACAAATGCTTCAAAACTCATTGGTCGGCGGTTCATTCTACAGCAAGACAACGATCCCAAACATACTGCTAAAGCAACAAAGGTGTTTTTCAAAGCTAAAAAATGGTCAATTCTTGAGTGGCCAAGTCAATCACCCGATCTAAACCCAATAGAGCATGTCTTTTTTATGCTGAAGCGAAAACTGAAGAGGACTAGCCCCAAAACAAGCATAAGCTAAAGATGTCTGCAATACAGGCCTGGCAGAGCATCACCAGCGAAGACACCCAGCAACTGGTGATGTCCATGAATCGCAGACTTCAAGCAGTCAATGCGTGCAAAGGATATGCAACAAAACACTAAACACGACTACTTTCATTTACACGACATTGCTGCGTCCCAAACATCATGGTGCCCTGAAATGGGGGGGGACTATGTATAAACACTGCTGTAATTTCTACATGGTGAAACCAAAATGTATAAAAATGGCCTTTATTAAAATCTGACAACTTTAACCACATGTGATTTTTTTCTGTTACAAATCTCAAATTGTGGAGTACAGAGGCAAATAAATAAATGATGGGTCATTATGGAGGGCCATCTCCCACCCGAGTGGGCTGCCTGCTATCATTTTGATTGAGTCCGAGGGGCCGAGAAGGATGACCTCAGACTTACTCTCGTTTAGTTGGAGGAAGTTTTGGGGCATCCAACACTTTATATCCTCGAGGCAGTGGATAAGGTTAAGTAGATTTGATCGGTTTTTGGGCTTGAGGGGGAGATAGAGTTGTGTATCGTCTGCATAGCAATGGAAGGAAATGCGTGCCTTTGAATGACTTGGCCTAAGGGGACCATTGAATGGATTAAAGGCCAATAAATCCCCAGGGCCAGATAGGTTGCATCCCAGAGTACTTAAGGAAGTAGACCCAGAAATAGTGGATGCATTAGTGATAATTTTTCAAAACTCTTTAGATTCTGCAGTAGTTCCTGAGGATTGGAGGGTAGCTAATGTAACCCCACTTTTTAAAAAGGGGGGGAGAGAGAAAACAGGGAATTACAGACCAGTTAGTCTAACATCGGTAGTGGGAAAACTGCTAGAGTCAGTTATTAAAGATGGGATAGCAGCACATTTGGAAAGTGGTGAAATCAGCACGGATTTACGAAAGGTAAATCATGTCTGACGAATCTTATTGAATTTTTCGAGGATGTAACTAGTAGAGTGGATAAGGGAGAACCAGTGGATGTGTTATATCTGGACTTTCAGAAGGCTTTCGACAAGGTCCCACATAAGAGATTAGTATACAAACTTAAAGCACACGGAATTGTGGGTTCAGTATTGATGTGGATAGAGAACTGGCTGGCAGACAGGAAGCAAAGAGTAGGAGTAAATGGGTCCTTTTCAGAATGGCAGGCAGTGACTAGTGGGGTACCGCAAGGCTCAGTGCTGGGCCCCCAGCTATTTAAAATATATATTAATGATTTGGACGAGGGAATTGAATGCAACTTCACCAAGTTTGCGGATGACACGAAGCTGGGGGGCAGTGTTAGGTGTGAGGAGGATGCTAGGAGGCTGCAATGTGACTTGGATAGGCTGGGTGAGTGGGCAAATGCATGGCAGATGCAGAATAATGTGGATAAATGTGAGGTTATCCACTTTGGTGACAAAAACAGGAAAGTAGACTATTATATGAATGGTGGCCGATTAGGAAAAGGGGAGATGCAACGAGACCTGGGAGTCATGGTACACCAGTGTTTGAAAGTAGACATGCAGGTGCAGCAGGCAGTGAAGAAAGTAAATGGTATGTTAGCATTCATAGCAAAAGGATTTTAGTATAGGAGCAGGGAGGTTCTACTGCAGTTGTACAGGGTCTTGGTGAGACCACACCTGGAGTATTGCGTACAGTTTTGGTCTCCAAATCTGAGGAAAGGCATTCTTGCTATAGAGGGAGTACAGAGAAGGTTCACCAAACTGATTCCTGGGATGTCAGGACTTTCATATGAAGAAAGACTGGATAGACTCGGCTTGTACTCGCTAGAATTTAGAAGATTGAGGGAGGATCTTATAGAAACTTACAAAATTCTTAAGGGGTTGGACAGGCTAGATGCAGGAAGATTGTTCCCGATGTTGGGGAAGTCCAGAACAAGGGGTCACAGTTTAAGGATAAGGGGGAAATCTTTTAAGACCGAGATGAGAAAAATATTTTTCACACAGAGGTTGAGAAGGAGCAGGATTGCACAGTCGCCGGAGTCAACGGTGAGCAGTAGGTCATTATGTACCTTCAAGAAGGCAGACTCTGTGCCCTGAAACCTGATTGGAAAGTTTCCAAGATAGTATTTTGGTGAAGGTAAGGCATAAGTTGACTTAAAATTACCTTTTCAAGGGCTTTTGAAAGGAAAGGCAGTTTTGAAATAGGTCTGTAGTTGATGTCTGATATGAATGAACTCAACCACTGATCTTCCACAGCCCTCCAGAATACAAAATTTCCTTTGGCTGAAGAAATCTCTCCTTGCATTCAGTCTTATTTTCAGTCTTTGACCTCTGGCTTTAGACTCCTCGACCAGTTAACATCATGTTAGTGAGATCACTTCTCGGTACCCTGAAGGTGGTGACAGAGATATAGATAAGGTGGTAAAAGTATTTTGCACAATTGCTCTCATTGGTCAGGGTATTGACTTCTGAAATTTTCAGTCATCCAAACTGCAGCAATAAAACACCAGCCTAAATATCAACGGCTTCTTTGCATTGTACGATTGAGTAAAGTGACAATGTGTGCAGATGATGACGATTTTTATATTTAACGTGACCAACCATTAAAGCTCATACTTTAATGCTGCAGAGGGAGCGAGCGGTTTGATTATTATATGTTATAGATATGTTCTAAAACAATGTTCATCATTAAAGACCTGTGAAACAGTGGTGGCTCTGAGCATCTCTTGGCAGTCAGCTCTATGACTAAATGTTTATGTGCTAATTTGTATAGATGACCTGTGGTCTGGAATGCGACGAGGTGTATGGAGAGAGGGTATTGCGCTGGGTCCCGATGCAGTCAGACTGGAAACGGCCATGTGATAATGAAACATGACTGATTTCAGAGCTATATATTCCAGTCATACAGCATGGAAACAGGCCCTTCAGCCCAACATGTCCTTGCCAACCAATAAGCGTTCATATGGATCTCACCAGGATGTTGCTTGACATGAAGGGCTTGAATAATGGGGCAGGAACCGATCGGCTGGGCTTGTTTCCCCTAATGCAAGAGGCTGAGGGATGATCTGATATATGAACGTATGCAAAGCCCACATAGGGTAGACAGCCAGAGTGTACTTCCCATGGTGTGAGTGTCTAAAATGAGAGGGAACATGTTTAAGGTGAGAGGAAAGAGGTTTAAAGGGGTTATGTGGGCACATTTTTCACACATCATATTCCCACTGCCAATCTCTCACCTCTCAAGCTATTTTTATCCCTCTGTGGACGTTATGTATTTCCCACAACTTCATGCTCATTCACCTCTTTTTGTATTAGGTGAGACAGAATGAAGCTCACTCTGCACTTTCCCATCAATTATTCCAAAGGCACAGGGTCTACAGATTAAAGTGCACCCTATACTGTCTATCAACCTATTCACAGGGTATGGGGTAATAATTAAAAAAATATCAAGTCAGGGATTTTGTATTTACTGATTAGAATGAACAAGCACACATCTTTAATAGCCAATGTGTGTGAATCATGCAATAATTTACAAGAGGAAAGCCTTCCCTCTGGTGGGTTGTGTGCTTGGTCCAGGAGAGGGAGCCATTGCATCAAATAACAGTCCCAGTGTTTTTGGTTGAGTCGCTGGTCAGATGCCGCTTCGTATCTGCACTGCCACTGCCCCTTTAACTTCAGAGGCTTCAATTAGAAATTATTACATTCAATTGCGATTATTTATTGCAAGACTTCAATAACCTTTGATTAATCAACAAACTGGTTTTGATAACATACCTTCTCATTAGATTTATGTTTATTAGTGTGACCTACAATAGCTTTGGTTTGCATGCTATCGTATCAAATCAGGTAATACTATGCATGAGTATAATCAAGCCAAACGCAAATACAAAACATGAAGCTGTATCAGACAGTGTGCTCAATCCAGAAAATAGTCCCATTGGGGACTGGCTGATCCTTGGGGTTTCTGTATTTTTCTAAATATTTATGACTTTATTAAATGCAGAATATAGTTTCTCAGCATTGTAGTGTAATAGTTTCAGAGAAAAAGTCCAATGACCGCAACGTGGTAGTTTGGAATATCAGGACTACGCCCAAAATTATGGAAGAACCCTTTTAGAAGTCTGATAACATTGGGGAATAGCTTTTCATGAGTGGAGATAGGGCTCTTAAAGATAGCGGAGTCAGGGGATACGGGGAGAAGGCAGGAATGGGGTACTGATTGGGGATGATCAGCCATGATCACATTGAATGGCGGTGCTGGCTCAAAGGGCCGAAGGGCCTACTCCTGCACCTATTGTCTATTGGTTGTGTGTGCTTTGAAGCTTCTGTACATTCTGCTGGACAGGAACAGGGAGGAGGAATGACTGGGCTTGGACACGCCTTTGATTTGGTTAGCTACATTCCTGAATCAGTGTGAGGTGTAGATGAAGTCAATGGCGGGGAGTCTGGTCTTTGTTGGACTGCGCTACCTCCACATGTCTGTAATTTCTTGTGGTCTTGGGCAGAGCTGTTCCCAAGCCAACACGAAGCAACTTGACAGTATGCCCTCTACAGTGCATCTGTAGGTGTTTGTAAGTCTTTGGAGACATGTATTTCCTTAGTCTCCTGAGGAAGAAGAGGAGTTGGTGTGATTTTTTGTACATAGCTTCAATGTGTATGGCCCAGGATAGATCGTTGGTATTATTTGTCCTAGGATCTGGAAACTCTACCCATTTCCACTTTGGCACCATTGTTGTTGATTTGGCCATGTATCCCACCATGCTTCTTGAAATCTAATGCTAGCTCCTTCCTCTTGCTGACATTGAATGAAATGGTTGCAGTCTGACAGCATGTCACTAAGCTCTCTATCTCCTTCCTGTGCCATCATTGTTCCAGATCTGACCCACCACAGTGGTGGCATCTGTAAACTTGTATTTGGAATTTGTGCAAATGTAACCACACAATCATGAGTGTATAGGGAGAATAGCATGGCTGAGAACACATCCTTATGGGACTTTACAATAAATAGGATGGAATCATTGGTTAAAATATACATTTACTGTTAAAGAGGATGCTGGTGATGTTACATCTATTGGGAAATGTGGTTGAAACATAGAAACATAGAAATTAGGTGCAGGAGCAGGCCATTCGGCCCTTCAAGCCTGCACCGCCATTCAATATGATCATGGCTGATCATCCAACTCAGTATCCTGTACCTGCCTTCTCTCCATACCCCCTGATCCCTTCAGCCACAAGGGCCACATCCAACTCCCTCTTAAATATGGCCAACGAACTGGCCTCAACTACCTTCTGTGGCAGAGAATTCCACAGATTCACCACTCTCTGTGTGAAAAACGATTTTCTCATTTCGGTCCTAAAAGACTTCCCCTTTATCCTTAAACTGTGACCCCTTGTCCTGGATTTCCCCAACATCGGGAACAATCTTCCTGCATCTAGCCTGTGCAACCCTTTAAGAATTTTGTACGTCTCTATGAGATCACCCCTCAATCTTCTAAATTCCAGCGAGTACAAGCAAAGTCTATCCAGTCTTTCTTGAGAGTGTTTTCAATATCAGTGGGAAAACACTTTGCAATGGGTGACCAGAATTCTAAAATTCTAAGTTGGTGGTATTTGCATCTGCCTCTGTGCATGGCCTTCTAATTGGCAGCAGCGTGGAAGATGTTGTTGACGAGCCTTGGCGATGTAATTCAGTGTTTCATGTAGATGGTATGTACCAAAATCTCAATTCACGAGTGTTGAAGGGAATGTGTGTTTAAGATGGTGGTTGAGTTGATGGTCAAGCAGACTGTTCTGCATTGGATCAAGTGGAATCCAGCTCCTGGCTTGTTCTTCTCAGATGGTGGGAAGTTTTTGAAGCAAGTCCGTTCATGCAGGATACACAGGTTCCAATTGCCTGTCTAGTCCCACTGTTTATGCAGCTGGTCTGGTTAGGTTTTTGTCAATCCAAAGTGGTCACTTTAGAATTGTAATATCCGTGTGACATGTCATTCTCTTACTCATTCCCCTTCCATTGTGTTATTTCTACATGGACAGGAAGTGCTGGTGGGTTTTTTAAATGGTGCCACATTGGGTAAATGTGATGTTCATGCCAGTATCTGCAACTTTTGTGTGGAATGGATCCATCAGGTGGTGCTCGTGTGATCTATTGAGCACTAGAGAGTCAGAGCGAAAGACAGTGGGTGCTACTTGGCTATGAAAGAATTCAATGTTTATTTGAAGATGAAGAAGGTGACTTCATAGAAAGCCAGGTGGTTTCGTTGTAAGACAAGTCAAATGGGATCCAAATGTTTAATCTTTAATGTGTTCAGATCTTTCATTAATACAAGAAGCTTACTGTTACACTTCCTCAGCACCCATTCCCACAGATTGACCAGTCTTACTGAACTTTTTCTTTTCTCTTCAGTAGAACAAACATTTTCTTCATTATGAAAACTATGAGTAATACAATAAGTAGTGTTATTGTTCCTAGGAAAATTATTACATCCACAGAGTAATAAACGTACCATGGAAGTTTGTAAGATTCAGAGCGAAATTGTGCTGCGCCTTTGTGTCGGGCAGTGTACTCAATCCAGAAAATAGCTCTTTCCATTGGGGTCTCTGGCTGATCCCTGTGGAGAAGAGAGAGTTTCTGCATGTTTTCTCGATAAGTGGAGTTATTTATGACTTCATTAATTGCCCACACTAGATCTGATGTCTGGAGAGATGCAACATTGACCACCTTTGCTGCTCCTCTAGTTTCAAGTCTGACCATATTATCAAACTGGTCATAAAACAATGGTAGGCCAACCACCGGCACCCCATGATAGATCGCCTCATACAATCCATTGGTGCCACCATGGGAAATGAAGGCTCGAGTCTTGGCATGGCCTAATAGGTCATTCTGAGGAATCCATTTTGCTATGAGGGTGTTATTTCCAGTATTGGGAGGGATGTCTCCATTGTGTTTCCAAATTACTTTTTGGGGTATTTGAGCAAGAGCTTCAGCGATTTTCATGGTACGATCCAATGATAAAGTGTCTATAATAGTACCCAGTGACATCACAACAATACCATGCTCCCCAGAGCTGTCAACAAAAGTTTGTAGCTCTTCATCCAGCGGTTTAGGTGGTTGACATTGGAAACCTCCGATGTACACAAAGTTTGGCATCGTAGGTCTCGGAAATTCAAATATAAAGTCTATTCTAATTAACCACACATCTGCCCTTTGGAGAACCATCTTGATGTCAATGTCTCTGCCAAGGTATTGCTGGCACAAATCGTCGTGCAAAGGATTAATCACAAACTTGGAAATACCAAACTGAAGGATATGTTGCAGGACATTATGAATTCGTTGATGAAAACTCATTTTGTCTGTTAATTGTGATCTTAAGGCTGGGACATAGGAGGGTGGAGATGGGGCTGCAAACAAATGAGCTTCTTCTGCAGTCATCCATCGAATATTGTACACCAATGGGATGTTGAAATAATAAGCAAGCATTGGGCCTGCATAAGCAACCGGATCTGCAAGTATCAAGTCAAAGTTTTCATCTGCAATTTGTTTCAACAATGCCTTATTCTCAAAAATTGAGATGGTGAAACGCCTCAACCAAAGATGGCCCTCATGCAAGAACATCGTTAGCTGAAACTGAAGCTGGAGAAAAGTCCACAGTGGGATGTTGGTATTGGAGATGGACAATGAGCTTTCTATCAAAGTTTGTATGCCATCAGCATCTTCAATCACTCCTTTACTTCCATGAAGCTGGACCACCAGGGACTGATACAAATCTGGTTCCTTCTTAATATACCAGGATGTTGATGAATGAAGTACAGTAATATTGTGTTCATGGCGTCTCAGTTCTTTCACTAGAACTCTCATGTTGACCCAGTGGCTACCATCAAATGGGACGACCAGTATGTTAGCCCCATAAGTAACTGAACAAGAAAGCGTTATGATGATACCAAGAGCACACGTGACTAATACGCTGGTGTTCCATTGAGAAAATCCCATTTTGAATCAAATAGATGTACAAAACCTGTTTGGAAATATAAAAGTCAAGGAATCAATATAAATTGGCAATTTAAGTAGAAGGTCAAGTGGAGCAAGTGTATGCAAACACCACCTGGAGGTTCCTCTCCGAGTCACACACCGTATCCAACACGTAAAGGACTGCAACAGTTTTTTTCATTTTTAGAGCTATAGCTCAGAAACAGGCCCTTCAGACCACCGAGTCCGCACCGACCAGCGATCCCCGCACATTAACACTATCCTACACACACACTAGGGACAATTTACACATACACCAAGTCAATTAACCTACATACCTGTACGTCTTTGGAGTGTGGGAGGAAACCAAAGATCTTGGAGAAAACACACGGTCACGGTGAAAACGTACAAACTCCATACAGACAGCATCTGTAGTCGGGATCAAACCCGGGTCTCTGGCGCTGCAAGCACTGTAAGGCAGCAATTCTACCGCTGAGCCACCGTGGCTGCCCTATCATGGAGGTGGTTCACCAGATTCAAGGACAATGGGGGATGGACAACAAATGTTGGCTTGCTCCTGATGCAGACCGCTAATAAACTAATAATTCTGATATATTTCTCCATAGTTCTACTCGCAATTTCCTCTGCTCAAATTTCATATCATCACATTAGCTCCCAGATTGACATTAAATGCCGATGATCAGTCAAATGTAATTAAACAAAGAGAAATTCTAGAGACTTCATACTACAGCAGGATGCCGTTCGGTTCATTGCTGCTAGGCCAGCTTTATATACGAGCAATCCAGTTAGATCTGACCCCTGCAGATTTACTGTCTCTCCTTCATGTACTCTGAGAATTTTTACTTAGAAATTGCAATTATGCCTGCTCCTTTTACCCTTTCAGGCTTCCCAGTCTAACTACTCACTGCATGACAACATTTGTATCCTTTACAGTTTTCTATTCACCTTAAATCAGAGTCCTCTAGTTAATGATCCTTGCAGCAGTGGGAACAATATTTTACTTCAGAACATAGACTAGACTTGACAGACGTAGACTTGATGGGCCGAATGGCCTAATTTTACTATCCCTTACCTTATGAGTACAGCATAGGAACAGGCTCTTCAACCCACAATGCCAGTGCCGACTTTGTTAGTCCCTTTTAAACACCTGTATCAAATGACTTAATCCTTCTCCATACAGTTGAAGACCTAGCACTAATCCAACAAATCTTTTCTGCACTCTTTCAACTGCCTTGAAATCCTTTTCGAACCTGTGCCCAGTGAATCAGCAAACTTTACTCCTAGTGCTCCCATGATCATTAACAACGTGCCCAGAAATCTCCACACAATCCCAAACTGATTCACATACTTATCACCGAGATATCAACTATTTCCACATACAGATAGTTCTGTTTGTTTGGAAATTGACCAGCGGGAAAAAAAACACTTTGGGGAAAAAAAAAAATCAGAGTTGGAAGAAAAACCCGTTTCCCTGTAACCTCCCCGCAGTAATCAGACACTAGTCCCTCAAAGAGAGTCTGTCAGTTTCACTGCGGGAGGCCATTAAAACTGACGTGATCACTTCTATTGCACCTGTGCAATGATAATCTATTAAACAACACAGCATACAACCTCAACTACTTTTTTCTTGTAGTGACAAAAGTATACATACCTATTTTTAAAAAACCTGCAGAAATGATTTTGTATATATCAAGTTTGAAACTCTGTAGTCTTACCTACCTTTTCTCCATTAACACACCCGTTTTTATAATATGATTTTCTATAAGGAGAGATTTCTTTGGAAAGTAATTATTGCATTATAGCAGAACCACCTATACTGCCCAGGACCTAAGAAGCAATTAGTTTTGAAGATGTAAATGTTTTGTTCACCAGCAAGGCACATACCAATAGTTACTAGGCTAACTGCCAACACTATTGGCTTTTAATGTTTTTGAAAGTTTGCTCATATTGGAACAATGTCCACGTCAGTTCTGTAGATTTGATAACTATGCGACTAATGCTGATTTCAGGCGATTAGTCCTCTGCTGAAAGGACATGAAACAGATGAAGGATTCCACTCAGAAATATCAACCATCCAGTTCCCTCCACAGATGCTGCCTGACCTGCTGAGTTCCTCTAGTAGATCAAGTGTCAAGCATGATTAATTACCAAATGCACAGATCTAAATTACTGCAGCTTTTCAGGCACATTATCACAATAACAGAACAAATAAATATATGATTAATAGAATAAATTATCAGTTAGATTAGGTAACTAGTGCAAAGGAAAGTACATCCAATACCAAGTCCACAGTAGTTTATTGCTGAGTTAGAATTGTGCAGTGCAGTTCAAGACCCTGATGGTTGCTGGGAACAAGCTGTTCTTGAATCTGCAGTTCATAGTTCTCAGGTTCCTGGACATTCTTCCTGATAGTAGCGATGAGATATGAGAATGACCATGGTAGTGTGGATCTTTGATGATATTAGCCACCTTTGTAAGGCAGCACCTGCTGTAAATCCCTTCAATGGCAGCGGTCTGCACCCAAGATGTAGCGATGTTACAATACTTACCTTCAGCGGCGCTGCAGTTCTGCCACTAGCCGTGTGCGCGACTTTGGCGCCTTTGAGAGTGGGGGCGGGATTAAAATGCAGTTTTCTCCTGCCTGTTGGAAGCAAACTTCTTCAGGCTGTTAAGCTGCTGCAGAAAAATTGTTCTGATTTCCGTTTTCGGAAGTTTAAAAAAAAAACGGAACGGATCTCACATATAGGACAAAACAAAATGTAAGTCGTTTATTTTACATATAAACTTGCTAATTAAGATGACTTTAATCAAAATTTCCTTGGCGAAAATGTGATTTTGGCCCCATACGAACCGGCAGTGTTTTTCCAGCTGATATGGGGTTCAAATTCACCTCAAATGCAACGTTCCATTCGATCGCGTTCCACAAAAACCCACTCGCAAGATGATTAAAATGGCCATTAATTTACGGGAATTAAACATTACATTCCTTCCATTTGGCCTATAAATTCATGACAATGAGATTTAAAAATCATGTTATATTGTGAATTCTTGTGTGAATGTTATTTGGACACTTAGGCTATTTAAAAATGTTAACCTTTTCTTAAGAAATGGATAGTTTGGATCTAGTAATTGAATTTTGTAATTAGCTACAATTAGGTAACTAACTAATTATATGCTTTAATAGTAAGATTAAACAAGAACTTACCAGTTTGAAGTTTGATCTTTATTTTATGAGGAGTTGCGATGAGGGATTTCGTGAAGACCCCGCCAGCACGCATGCGCGACATTCTTCAAAGGTGTGGAATCACAGATAACAACAATGACTGAAGATAGTAAGATTAACATAGACTTGAACATACCAGGTGACCTTATGATAGAGGGTTGGGAACGGAGGGCACAAAATCCCTCATCGCAACTCCTCATAAAATAAAGATCAAACTTCAAACTGGTAAGTTCTTGTTTAATCTTACTATTTTACTTCAGTCACGTGAGTGACTTTGTGAAGATTTCAAAGCTCTGTGATTTCACACCCTGGTCAACGTCCATGCTGTCACACTGCCGCAATACTGATGGAGGAAGGGTGTTAATGCATTCCAGACTGAACAGGCTGAAAAAGTAATGGGTATTGATTAATACAAATAATAACAAAAAGCCCCTAATTCGGGGACAAATTATACTACGGAGGGTGAATTTATCAAGCGGTAACCCTGTCATGGGGGACCAGCTTCTCAGTAGGGTCAATACTACCCATACATCCCAGATGATGTTGTATCTGGGTCGAGGAGGGTTGGTGTTAAACACTCCTCTCATAAATTTAGATACCAATTGGTGTGTGCCCACACCTATGTTGAGGTATGAGGACAGCGCACTTCTGGCGCTGTTGACGGCACTGTAGCTGAGACCCTCATCGTAATGAAGGCCCGCGAGGAATTCCAGGACGTCAGGGATCATGGCAGAGTTGTAGGTCGTAGTTGTACGAGAGCAGTAGGCCTCCCACTTCCTGATCTGGGTGAGGTACTGCTTTCTGGTAGATGCCCTGCACAATGCTGTGATGAGGTCCATGGCCCTAGGTGATATGCCAGCCTCCAATAGTGGCCTCCTTAGAACCTGCAAGCCAACAGGTTTAAGTGACCATGGCACGGGTGACTTTCCCCCGTAATGGGGTTTGTAATCAAATTGAGGTTTTTTGCAATTTGTACCCATGGATTTTTTTAAACATGTGGAGGACCACCGGGTACCATGGTTGTGTAGGCCAGTCGGGTATGATCAATATGCCCATAGCAGAATCCAGTTGGATTTTCTGCAATACCCGACTGATGAGGCAGAATGGGGGAAATGCGTAGCAGAACCATTTCCCCCAATGGAGTGAAAAAGCATCCATTGCTACTGCCCCAGGGTCTCGTTCCCAAGACACGTACGTTGGTATCTGATGGTTCAACCTTGACGCAAAAAGGTCGATATCTGGTGTACCAAATTTAGCTATAATTTCAGCGAATATCTGGGGGTTCAACATAGAAACATAGAAATTAGGTGCAGGAGTAGGCCATTCAGCCCTTCGAGCCTGCACCGCCATTCAATATGATCATGGCTGATCATCCAACTCAGTATCTCGTACCCGCCTTCTCTCCATACCCTCTGATCCCCTTAGCCACAAGGGCCACATCCAACTCACTCTTAAATATAGCCAATGAACTGGCCTCGATGTTATCATTGAATACTCGTGACCTGGTGTCCGCCACTGTATTGAGCTTCCCCGGGAGGTAGGTCGCTGATATCCAAATATTTCTTTCAATGCACCAGAGCCAAATTGTGTTTGTTAATTTGTCACAAGATACTGACCTGATACCACCCATATGATTTATGTAAGCCACCACCGTGGTATTATCTATTTGGAGGCGGACATGCGTATGATGTAAATTTATGCAGTATGCCCGCAGCCCATGGAAAGCACCCAGCATCTCCAAATAGTTTATTCCTTGTGTCTGAAGGAGGGTGGACTCGTGAGGATCCCATCTGCCACCACAACTGGACATGGTGTCAGTTGCACCCCAGCCTTGGGCGCTTGCGTCGGTCTGTAACACGACTGACGGGTTGCTAATAATGATGGGCTTGTAACGCTCACTAATATTGTTAACCCACCATCGTAGCTCAATTTTAGCCTTGATCGGCAGCCGCATAGGTCTGTCAAAATGTCCAGCATTTGATTTTAATGCTGAAATTTTTGCTCTTTGCAAATTTTGATAATGTAATGGTCCGAATTGCGCAGCTGGAAATGTAGCTACGAGTTTCCCAATGACCTTAGCAGCATGTCTGATTGTCGGCACCCTGGCGCAAGCAAGGCTGTTGCATGCCTCTTTTATGGCTGATGCTTTGTCGGCTGGGAGAGTGACTATCACGTGGTTGGTGTCAATAGTGAATCCCAGATAGTTCATGACTTGAGATGGGGTGAATTTGGATTTGGCTGGATGGGTAACAAACCCTAACGCCTCAAATAGAGATTTAGTAGCTGTGACTGCCAGCATCGCCAATTCAAGGGTTTGCCCCACTATTAATATATCGTCCAAGTATGCCATGACGATATAATTTTGTTGTCTTAAGGTCGCCAATATAGGTTTGACAATTTTGGTAAATAGCCTAGGGGCTGTAGTAAGTCCATTGGGTAAGGCTTTGTATTGCCATAATTGACCCCTCCAGACAAATTTTAAGAATTTTCTATGATGGGACTGTATAGTATGCATCTTCTAAATCAATGCAGGCCATAAGGTACCCCTGGGAAATCAGCTGTTGAGCCATTTCGAACGTTTCCATTTTGAAATGGGTATATTGTACAAACGTATTCAGATGGGTTAGGTCTATGATGATCCGACATCCACCATCTTTTTTAGTTTTTGTAAAGATGTTGGACACGAACTCAAGGGGTTCATGTGTCGTTTTTTCTATCACCCCTTTGGCTGCCAGCCTTAAAATTGCTGCATGTCCTACCTCTATCTCTTTTTGAGAGAGCGCAAACCTGCGATGAGGGACATGCTGTGTAGGGGGAAGTTTCTCATTAATAAACTCTTCCATGAGGGTTTCTGCTGGCCCTGCCCTAAAAAAGGCTTTTGCTGTTGGGGAGCAGGTGGCGGATAGGATCTCGGTGTCCTATCCAGCAGAAGAGGTTTAGAGGTAGGGTAAGGCTGTGGTCGACGGTATGTCTGTACCCAGACTGGTGGTGGCTTCATCAGGCTGACGGGTTTGGCCTCCTCGTTTAGTTCTTTGACCTGCCTGGGCAGGTCCTCCCCAAACAGCTGTCATGGTAGTGGAGTGGTGGAAGTGCGACACAACCCTGCGAATTTTGGGTTGAGGGTGGGCTGGATGGAGCTCTTACGAAAGCAGTTGATTTCGAACTGCGTGTTGCAGAGGAGGGCAAGAGCATCCTGCTGCTCATTGGTGACATTATCTCCATCTAGGGTCCTGACGAATGCCGTGATACCCAACGTCAGGAGCTTGAGGATTTTCAGGAGTCGTACCTCCTGTGGTCTGATGGTCTGCTCCTGGCTCTGGAGCAGTGGGCTCTTCCATCACGGGCTCTTCATTGAAGTCAGCCATCTGCTGGCTTCTAGCACAGCCGCCTGATGAAGGTGAGATGCTAGGTGGCCTCATGATCGGGCTCCTAGATCGCTGAGACCCACGCTCCTGTCGGACCAGGTCTCGCTGGAAAAGTTGCTACACCATGAGCTCCATCCTGGTCATACGACCGCTGCTGCTAAACGCGGACGACAAGTCGACTTCCCCAGGTTCTTCGAATACTCTGGGGCTTCCACCAGCGGACCGCACCTCGTCGAGGTGATGACAAGGGTCCGCCGGCAGGCGCTCCAGCGGGGCCGTACGACTCCCGCGCGGACATACCGCTAGTCCGCCATCGTGCGGACTGTGGCGGTCCCCCTGCCTGACACGAAGGCAGCGGAGATGAGTCGGTGCCGGCCCCCTGTGCCTGGCTCCCCAGTGTCCGCGCAGGCTTACCGTCACTTCTGACCACCAGGGTCTGTGGTGGTGCATGGTCGCTAGCTGCCTCAGCGAGGCTGCCCGACCGAACTCTGCTGCCGCCGGCCTGCGCTCCGGCAGCCTGTCCCAATGGTATGCCGGTAGCTCCTGCTCCTGCAGAGCTACCCGACTCACCAGCAGCTCTGCCGCCGGCCTGCAGGCTTCCCCGGCTGCTTGTCGATGCCTGCCGCGGCTGGGGGGCTCGACTTCGGCGCGGCTTTTCCCCGGGTATGCCCTCGCGGGACCTGTAAAATATGGGAAGTTGCTGTCGCCGGTGTGCGAGGCATGTTAGCTCGTACCTGCTTGCTACTACCCCTGGCTTTGGGTGATGGTAGCATGAAGTCAGGGTCTGGTATACCCTGCTCCTGTGCGGAGGTCCATACTGGAGAAGAGTCGGGCGCCGCTGACACTGTAGGGCCCAACATCTGCACCTTTTTCCCCGGCCGTGGTACGGGTGCTGCCGGTGTTGCGAGCAGCTCCGGGGATGTTGGCCGCTGACTTCCTAGGGTCCCGCGGCTCTTGGAAAGCTTGACTTTCCCTCTTCCTTCCATGCTTGAATCTGTAGGTAGAAGCAAAACTCCCAACTACAACCAGCTCAAGGTTAGTTTACTTACCTTTAGCGTCATGTTTGAAGGAGCTGTTGGGGAAGCGCACTCCCCCCCCCCCCCCGCATGTCGACAGCAAATGCGAGCGACGATATGTCGCGCATGCGTGCTGGTGGAGTCTTCACGAAGTCACTCACGTGACTGAAGTAAAATTTAAAGTCATCCAAGTAAGATTGTTTCATATTTGTTTCAGAATGCTTCAATCTATAATAACTGAAATTTTCATTCGGTTCTCTTAATTTTTAAGAATGTTATGGGCTTTTGACTGTCCTCGATCATAGCTTTTGAGTTTAGTCAATGGAAAAGCAATAGGGAACAAGATGCTAATTTCTGAGTATGAAAATGGCCATAACCTTTATAATACTGAAGATATGAAAGTGAATTAGGTGACAAATTAAACTTCTTTTTATGCTTTATCTGATGGAATAAATTGCAGACTTGATTTTTTAAATCTCAACATTTTGTAACATTGCTATAAGATGGACCATGCAGTGTCAACCGATTTTTGCACCTCCTTTGTTTTGTGGGCCACTTGACGAACCAGACAGTGATGCAAATATGCCCTGCACCATGGACACCTGTAGAGGTTTGATAGAAAATTTGGCAGACTTCCAAATCTCCAAAAACCTGAGGAAGTTGAAGCATGGATGAGCTTTCTTCATGACTGTCAATGCGCCCAGGGCACATCTTAAGAGATTTGCCAACAGAGGGGAAATCAAGACCACTGGACACGGGTTTAAGATAAGAGAGGCAAATCTATTAGAAGCCTGAGGGACAACTTTTCAACACAGAGGGAAGTGGGTATTTGGAACCTGCTGCCTGAGGAAGGAGCTAACTCAAGTCAGATACAACAATATTTAAGAGATACTTGGCCAGTTATATGGATAGGAAAGGGTTTAGTGGGATTTGGGCCAAACGTGGACAGATGATATGGCATCTAGGTCACAATTGGCAAGCTGGGCTGAAGGACCTGTTTCTGTGCTGCATGACCTGTGAAGAACCTGTGAAGCATGTTACTCGGTGAGACCAAGCGGAGGCTTGGCGATCGCTTCGCCGAACATCTCCGCTAGGTCCGCAATAACCAAGCCGACCTCCCGGTGGCTCAGCACTTCAACTCCCCCTCCCATTCCGCATCCGACCTCTCTGTCCTGGGCCTCCTCCACGGCCAGAGTGAGCAACACCACAAGTTGGAGGAACAGCACCTCATATTCCGCTTGGGGAGTCTGCATCCTCTGGGCTTGAACATTGAATTTTCTCAATTCTGTTAACCCTTGCTGTCTCCTCCCCTTCCCACCTCTCAGCCCTCGGGCTCTGGCATTCCCTCTCTCTCTCTCCCTCTATCTCCCTCCCCCACCCTAGTTGCACTAGCTTCTCATTTTCACACTACAAACAGCTTACAATGGCTTGTTCCCTTTATCATCGATACTTTTTTGCATATCTTCCATTCATTGTTCTTTATCTCTCCACATCACCGTCTATATCTCTCGTTTCCCTGATCCCTGACCAGTCTGAAGAAGGGTCTCGACCCGAAACGTCGCCTATCTCCTTCGCTCCTTAGATGCTGCTGCACCCGCTGAGTTTCTCCAGCCTATTGTGTACCCCCGATTCTCCAGCATCTGCAGTTCCTTCTTTAACACAAGCATGTTACTTATCTGTTTCACCAATTACCTTCCACCCACCACGGTCAGAAATTGGGAAGTTTGTTGACGTCCGCTTAAAGTTCAAGTCCAAAGGTAGCTCCTCGGCAAATGATGAGAAGATGGCGAATTTCTCTGACCCAGCGGTCAACAGGTTTAACTGTGGCGGTGAGCGAAGCCCACTCCTCACCAAATATACTAGAGGAGCCTCTGGTATCTTTGCTTCTCACTGCCGCCGAGACTCCTTGACGCCGCACGCCGCCGCCGCCGCGCGGTCACGTGAGAGGCCGTCCATATCCGTTTCCCGCGTCTTCGCGAGCCGAGCCGTTATGGCCGCCGTCGCTCCCGCGCTGTGGAGACCAAAGATTGTAATCTTTGGTGGAGACTTGTTCTCACCCTCCCCCCTCCAGCGGAGCCGGAGAATGAGGTCGATTTCGAAGATAAAACGCGCTGGCGAGCCGAAGCGTGCTGGGTTCGACGTTGCGAGGGGAAGGAGGGACGTGGATGAGGCCACGTCAGGGGCAGAGAGTTTGTGGTGCGGTCAGTCAGTGCACTGGGATGGGGATAGGGATGGGGAACGGAGACCCAAGAGGCTGCAGATTCTGGAAGTTTCAACAAAACCCGCAGTGCTGGAGGAGCTCAGCGGGTCAGGCAGCACCCTTCGAGCCAGCACCGCCATTCATTGTGATCATGGCTGATCGCCCCCAATCAATAACGCGCGCCTGCCTTTTCCCCATATCCCTTGATTCCACTAGCCCCTAGAGCTCTATATCTCTTAAATCCATCCAGTGATTTGGCCTCCACTTCCCTCCGTGGCAAGGAATTCCACAAATTCACAACTCTCTGGGTGAAAAAGTTGTTTTCTCACCACAGTCTTCAATGGCCTCCCCTTTATTCTAAGACTGAGGCCCCTCAGACTGCTGGAGTAGAGGGTGGGAATAATTGAGTGAGGCCACACGCAAACTGGAGGAACAACACATTTTTATTCCTTTAGTATTTTACATCCTAATGGTATGAACATTGAATTCTCCAATTTCAAGTAATACCCCCCCCCATTTCTTTTCTCTGCACCTCTGCTGTTGCATACAACTTCTCCCACCCCATTCACCCGGCTCGTTTCCCCTCCTCCCTAGGTATATCTCCCACTCATGAGTCCCCACCCCCTCTTTCTGCCACCTTACCTGCTTTCTGCCACTTCCCCCTTTCACTTGCTCCAGGTTTACATTTCATTCCTCATTTTCTATCGTTATCTGACACCCTTTTGTCACTTATTCGGCCCATATGCTCACAGATGGGAAAGGGTTGGTCTATAGTAGACATGGCAACATTGGCAGTGCATAAGATAAGATTGGAGCCAGGCAACTTGTGCTGTGAAGCATCCTTGCCTCTGTCCTGTATTGCTACTGTTAATGTCTGATGTGAATTACCTCAATCACTGAGTCTACAACCCTCCAGGGTATTGAATGTCCTTTGGCTGAAGAACTGTATCCTTGTATCATATCCTTGTATCAGTCCTATTTTCAAACTTTGACCAGTTAAGAACACCATGAGTGTGGGATCACCTCTCGGTGCCCTAAAAGCAGTGACATGGCTTTCATCAGCCAGGTTATTGAATTTAGGAGAGACAATGAACTGCAGATGCTGAAATCTTGGTTAAAATGTATTTCTCATTCTTGCACAGCTCCTTGATTTTGTATTTCAAGCAGCTTTTAAAAATATTTTTTCTTGAGGTTGAGCTTTGAGTTGGGGTGAGGATATGAGGCATTGGAGATCAAGGGTATTACGGGAATGGTTGGCTTTCAGGCAGGGTTGAAATTCATGTCGGACTATGGACAAGAGGATGAGAGTAGTAAGTAAAAGAGCACAAGAGGCAGTGCCCTGGTTTGTAAAAAATGCAAAGGAAACTGTCCCCCAGTAATTAAAGAGCACGAGAAGCAGTGTCTCACTGAGTAAAAGGACAAAGGAGAGATGAGTAAATGGAGCATAAAGAAACAATCTCTTGAGTTTATACCACCACATTTCCCTGACCAACTGATTGTTTACTTTGCAACAATCTCTATCCTGGTGCTGGTTTTCTGCACAGATTGACCAAAATTCTTAGCCATTATTAGATGATTCTTTTGTCTATTTTTAGGTGTTGTGGGGAAGTCCATCCCTACTTACTCCTTTTCTCAGTTATTCACTTCGGCCACTATGGTGTCTAAGTTGGGGAAGTAATGACTTAATTGTAGATAATGTGCAGAAAGTATTTGGCATAATTGCCTTCATTGGGCAAGGTATTGATTTCCAAACTTTTCTGTCATCCAAAATATAGCATATGCAAAAAACAAAACACCAATGTAAATATCAACGGCACCTTTGCATTGAGTGGAGTAAGTGACAATGCGTGCAGATTCTGACAATTTTTATACTTAATGTGACTAACCATTAAAGCTCGTACATTGTTGCAGTAGAGGGAGCCATTAGGTTGAATGTTATATGTTACGGATATGTTTTAAATAGTCTCCATCATTAAATGCCTGTGAAGCAATGGTGGCTCTGAGCATCTCTAGGCAGTCGGCTCCATGACTAAATGTTCATGTGCTAATTTGTATGCATGACGTGTGGCCTAGAATGTGATGAGGTGTATGGAGACAAGAAATTGCGCTGGGTCCAGATGCAGTGTGACTAGAAACTGGGGCATGTGGGATAATGAAGCATGACTGATTTCAGAGCTAGACATCCCAATCGTACAGCATGGAAACAGGCCCTTCAGCCCACAATATCCATAACAACCAATAAGCGTTCACTTATATTAATCCATTTGATTATTCCCACATAACCGTGAACACTCCTGATGCAACCGCTCACCTGCACTCTGGAGGCAATTTACAGTGGCCAATTAAACTGTTAACCCACATGTCTGAGATGTGGTAGAAAACTGGAGACCCACATGGTCACAGGGAGAACTTGCAAACTCTATACAGACAGCATTGGAGGTCAGCAGTGAAAATGGATTATTGCAGCTGTGAGGCAGAGTGTGCCCGGGAGGTGGTGTGAGGACGATGTGTGACCCTCATAATGTTATAAACCTTTAAAGAGCATCCTTTAACCTCCTTCGCTTGGGAAAACAGTGCCATATAGTCCAGTCTTTCTTTATACTTCAAACCTGCTAGACCCAGCAACATCCTTGTAAATGTTTTTGCCACCCTCTTTAGCTCTATCACAACTTTCTTATAGTATGACAATTGGAACTTCAAACAATACTCCGGATCTCACCAACGTGCTATACAGCCGTAAAATGACCTCCCTCCTATTACTCAATGCCCTACCGATGAAGGAAAGTATATGCCACCTCACTACTCAGAGAAGTATCCAGGGAACTTTGGACTTGTTCCCTTGAATTTCTCTGTTCCAAAATACTCTCCAAGGCCCTGTCATTCATTCCCTCTATCCTCCCCCGTTTAATTTTCAATCATTTAAATTGTCTGAATTAAATTCCATCTGCCATTCCTTTTTTTTACTTTCCAAATTGATATAGGTCCTGTTGTAATTTGTAATCTCAAACAACCTTGTTCACTGTCCACTGTACAACCACTTCTGGTGTCAATAGCAACTTACCAATCATGCCACCTATCTTTTCATCCAAAGTCAATTTTCTATCCAACTGGCTAGCTGTATCCCATATAATGTCACCGACCAGACTGCCTTTGAATATGAGAATTAAGAGTTGCTAGGATGTAATTAAGCTAGAAATGGTGTAGAAAAGATATGTTCACTGGAAGGCTTGAGTTAGCATAAGAGACTGGATAGGCTGGGACTGTGTTCCATGGAACAAAGGGGATTAAGGGGTTGAACTTATAGAGGTTTGTAAAATAATGAGGGGTATAAATAAGGCAGATAGTAACAGTTTTTTTTCTTGTTATGGTGTCTAAAACGAGAGAGCATAGGTTTAAGGTGAGCATGGAAATATGTAAAGGTAGTTTTTTCGACACAAGGCGGTGACCCTGTTTCCTTGTATATAATTCCATGACTCTAAAGTGACGTCATTCCACCCTGCTCTCTGTCCAGTTTTTGGTAAGGGAATGTTTTTACTTTCATGCACTGCTCAGCATGAAAAGATTAAATCTTGGAACTGCTGTAGTTCATGCAGGACACATTTTCATTTAAATAGTAGGTATGCTCATCTGGTGGATTCAAGAAGTGGTGGCTTTTTGTAAGATAGGTGTTTAGTTTTCTTACTTTCTATAGTTATAATTCAGAGCTGGAAGATGTCAGGGGAACAATGGGAACAAATGAACAAGCATGAAGTGTTATAATCAAAGAGCTAAACAACAGTGGGAATCATGATACTTTGTAAAACATTGCCTGGAATGAAAGGCTTTAATTAAATAGAGATTGGATAGCTGGAATTGTTCTCAATGGAATGCAGGAGACCAGAGGGTGACCTTATAGGGTTTTTTCCATGCTAAAATAGGCCAAAGTCAGTGTGGCTCTGTAAAGGGGAGGTCGTGCTTGATAAATTTGCTGGAATTCTTTGAAGAAGTAAATAGCAGGACTTACAAATGAGAATCAGTAGATGTTTACTTAGATTTTCAGAAAGCCTTTGATAAGGTACCACACATGAGTCTACTAAGGTAGATGAGAGCTATATTTAAGAGGGAGTTTGTGGCTAAAGGGATCAGGGAGTATGTAGAGAAGGCAGGTATAGGATACTGAGTTGGATGATCAGCCATGATCGTATTGAATGGCGGTGCAGGCTCGAAGGGCCGACTGGCCTACTCCTGCAATTATTTTCTATGTTTCGATGAGAGCCCACGGTATCAAAGGGCAGAATACTAGCCTGGATAACAGGTTGGCTGGATGGCAGAAGACAATGGCAATAAAAGGGGCTTTTTCCGGTTGTCTGCCAGTGGCTAGCGGAGTTCTGCACGGATCGGTGCTGGGGTCGCTACTCTTCACGTTGTATATTAATGATTTGGACGAGGGGATTGTTTAAGAAGGAACTGCAGTTGCTAGAAAATTGAAGGTAAACAGAAATGCTGGAGAAACTTAGCGGGTGAGGCAGCATCAATGGAGCGAAGGAAATAGGCAACGATTCGGGTCGAGATGGTCTGAAGAGCCCGAAACGTTGCCTATTTCCTTCGCTCCATAGTTGCTGCCTCACCCGCTGAGTTTCTCCAGCATTTTTGTCTACCTTGGACAAGGGGATTGAAGGCTTTGTGGACAAGTTTGCGGATGATGCGAAAATAGGTGGAAGGGCAGGTAGTGTAGAGAAAGCAAGGACTTTGCAGAAGGACTTGGTAGGTTGGGAGAGTGGGCAGAGAAGTGGTAGATGGAATATAGTGTAGCGAAGTGTGGAATCATGCATTTTGGTAGTAGGAATAAAGGCATAGACTATTTTCTAAATGGGGAGAGAATCCCGAAATCACAGGTGCAAAACGACTTGGGAGTGCTGGTGCAGGATTCCCAAAAAATTAATCTGCAAGTCAATTCAGTTTTATTTGTCATGTGTCGAACACAGGGTCAACGGTACAATGAAATGTGTTTGACAAGACAACGGGTCACCTCAGCAATGATATTACAAGGATAAAATTAAGGTAAACAAATATAAGATAAAAGTGACATTGGTAGGTAGGTAGAAGACAATAATAAATAAAAGAATCAACATATATGATGTGTTTATGAGTTCAGAAGCCTGATGGCATGATGATAAAAACTGTTCTTAAGTCTGGTGGTACGTATAGCCATGCTCCTGTATCGTCTGCTTGACGGTAACAAGGAGAACAGTCTGCGTGCTGGGTGGCTGTGGTCCTTGATGATGCTGTGTGCCTTCTGCAATATCCTGAATGGCCGGGAGACAGTTGCCAGTGATGTGCTGTGCCATCTTCACCACTCTCTAGTGATTTGCGCCTGTGGGCAGAACAGTTCCCGTACCAGACTGTGATGCAGCCCGTCAGCAGACTCTCGATGGTGCAACTAGAAGTTTGTGAGGATGCTGGCATTCATGCCAAACTTCCTCAGTCTTCTCAGGAAAAAGAGCCACTGGCGGGCTTTCTTAGTTATGTCCGTGTGCAGTGTCCAAGAGAGGTCCTCAGTGATGTGCACTCTGAGGAACTTGAAGCTGCTGACCCTTTCAACCTCAGCATCACCGATGTGGATGGGGAGGTGTTCACTCCCCTGCTGTCTCCCGTAGTCCACAATCATCTCTTTAGTTTTGCTGATATTGAGAGAGAGGTTATTTTCCTGGCACCAGCGGTTTAGTGCCTTTACCTCCTCTCTATAGGCCGTCTCATTATTGTCTGCGATGAGGCCCCGGATGGACGTGTCGTCAGCAAACTTTAAGATGATGTTGGAGCTGTGCTTAGCAGTACAGTCGTGCATGAACAGGGAGTTCAGGAGAGAAATTAAAGGACGTTCTTTTAGGAAGGAGATGAGGAGAAGTCAGAGGGTGGTGAATCTGTGGAATTCTTTGTCACAGAAGTCTGTGGAGGCCTAGTCAGTGTATATTTTGAAGGCAGAGATAGATAGATTCTTGATCAGTACAGGTGTCAGAGGTTATGGGGAGAAGGCAAGAGAATGGGGTTCGGACGGGAGAGATAGATCAGCCATGATTGATTGGAGGAGTAGACCTGATGGGCCGAATGGCCCGATTCTACTCCTATCACTTATGACATAACATTTTGCAGTGTAGAAATTAGGTAGATAGACTTTTTCCCAGGATGGGAGTATAACACTAGAGGGCACGAATTTAAGGTTTTAAAGAGATCTGGGTGGCAGTTTTTTCACACAGAGGATGGTGGTATATGGAACAAACTGCCAGAGGGGGGTGGTAGAGGCTGGCAAAAATTGCAGCATTTAAAATGCATATGGACATATAGGGTTAGGAAAGGTAGAGAAGGATATGGCACAAATGCAAGAAAATGGGATTAGCTGATCTGAGCATCTCAGTGGCATGGACGTCTCAGGCCGAGGGACCTGTTTCCAAATCATATGACTATAATTCAGTCATTGGGATGTTTCCCTATAATACTGCAATTACCTTTTTTTTAATAAAAGTTATGAATTTATTATATTGAAATACTCTGTTTTCGTTCTACAAGCTGTTCAATAAAATGGAGGAATAAAGGATGTGTTAATTTAGTGATTAATGTGGGTCTCACGCTGATGATTTCATGCCAAAAGTGGCTCCTTACCAGTGAAGATCACTGTACTGAAACACTGCCCTAGCGTGTAAATCCCAGCATGGATCCCTGTTTTAGATTCCCAGAATCACACACATTTACTACATAGAAGGAGTTATTTCTACCTATTCTGTTGATATCATCCAGTAATGAAGCTATTTTCAGTATTCTACTACCTAAATCTCAGTCCTTAAGCTTATTGGTTGTGACTTTCCGGGTATGTATTAAATATGATGAAGACCTGCCATTTTCTCTGTTTTAGACAGTAAGTTCCAGGTTGGCATTTCTGAAGGATGAAAACAACCTACAATTTTCCTTTAAGCCATGTACTAATTAAACAAATCTATCTCTGTGCAAAAGGAAACATCCTTCCTATTCAACTTGCTTAATATTATACACCTCAATTAAATTCTCTTTGCCCAAAAATGAAATTAAACACTGACTCATCATCTCTTGTCATAACTTTTTCCAGTCCGAGCAACTGTCAATGGCGCAGCTACTAGAGCCGATTCCTCATCATTCCAGCGATCTGGTTCAACCCTGACCTTGGGTACTGTCTGTGTGGAGTTGGTATATTTTCTCTATGGCCGTTTTGGTTTCTTCTGCTTCCTCCCACACCCAAGGTAGTACAAGCTTTTGGGCAATTGGCTGCTGCAAAAATTAACCCGAATGTGTTGTAGAATCTGGGACACATTGATGGAAATTTAAATAGGATAAAGGTTACAGATGCCGAACAGATGCATGATGGAAAACATCTTACCATTCGCATCACAGCTTGTATGGCAACCACTCTGCCAAAGATTGCATGAAACTATAGAGTTATGAATGCAGCCCAGTTCATTTCAGGGACGCCACCCTACAACTCCAGGACTGCTTTGATCGCACCGACTGGGACCTGTTTGCACAACAGACTACCAGTGGTACAGAGGTAGACTTGGAGGAGTACACATCCACTGTGCTCTCCTACATCAACTGCTGTGTGGAGTTTGTCACAGTGGACAAGGAAATAAAGATGTTCCCAAACCGCAAACCGTGGATGAGCAAGGAGGTTCAGAATCTGCTAAGGGCACGTAACATTGCCTTTAAATCCAGGGACACTTCTGCCTACAGTGCTGCCAGGTCAAACCTGAACAAAGGCATAAAAAAGGCCAAAGACAACCACAGGCAAAGGATGGAAGACCACTGCCAATGAATTAGACACCTTTTTTGCCCGCTTCGAAACTGGCGGCAACACCACCAGGAGAGGAACAACCCCGGCTAGGGCGGAGGGACAGGCCTTAACACTGAGCACCCAGGAGGTACAGTGCACTCTGCGTAGGATCAATCCACGCAAGGCTACAGGCCCGGATGGAGTCCAGGGTAGAGTACTAAAGGACTGTGCTGTACAGCTGGCGGGGGTATTTACGAGGATCTTCAACCTGTCTCTATCTCTGGCAACGGTCCCCAAATGCCTGAAGACAGCTACCATAGTGCCGTTGCCGAAAAAGTCTAAAGTCATCAACCTGAATGACTACCGCCTGGTTGCCCCTAACTCCAATACCAATGAAGTGCTTTGAAAGGCTGGTCCTCTCCCACATCAAATCCAGCATCCCTGCATCATTGGACTCTCATCAATTTGCATACAGGGCAAATAGATCCACAGAGGATGCCATCTCTGTGGCTCTTCACACTGTCCTGACCCACCTGGAAAGACAGGGCACCTACGTGAGGATGCTCTTCATTGACTATAGCTCTGCCTTCAATACGGTCATCCCCACCAAGCTCACCACCAACTCTACCAGCTTGGCCTCAGCTCATTGATATGCGATTGGATCCTGAATTTTCTGACGGAGTGACCGCAGGCAGTGAGACTGGGGCCGCACCTGCCCTCCACTATCACCCTGAGCACCGGCACACCACAGGGCTGTGTACTGAGCCCCATGCTCTAGTCCCTCTTCACCCATGAATGTGTCCCTGCATTTGACAACAACACCATTGTCAAGTTTGCAGATGACACAACGGTGATCGGGCTGATCACCAACGGTGATGAAACAAACTATAGAGTGGAGGTGCGGAACCTGGCGGACTGGTGCTCACGGAACAACTTGTCGCTAAACACCTCCAAGACCAAGGAGCTGATTATTGACTTCAGGAGGTCGCAGAATGGGGAATACGCCCCAATCTCCATCTACGGAGACAGTGTGGAGAGAGTGTCCAGCTTCAAGTTTCTGGGCACTCACATCTCAGAGGACCTCACATGGTCCACCAACACCGCTGCGCTGGTCAAAAAGGCACAGCAAAGACTATTTTTCCTAAGAACATTGAAACGGACTGGTCTGCCCCATCAGCTGCTGACGACCTTCTACCGCTGCACCACAGAGAGCATACTAATGTATGGCATCTCCGAGTGGTATCTCAACTGCATGGAGGCGGAAAGGAGAGTTCTTCAGCGCGTCGTCCACAGAGCTCAACAGATTATTAGGACAACGCTACCAGCCTTGGAGGGCATCTACCACACACGGTGCCTCAGGAAGGCCGTCAGCATACATAAAGACTCCTCTCACCCTTGTAATGGACTGTTCGAACTACTCCCTTCCGGCAGATGTTACAAGGCCTACGCCCGCACCACCAGACTCAGGAACAGCTTCATTCCCAGAGCTATAGCGGCTCTGTACCGGCCCTGCTGAGTACCCCCCCACCCCCATGGACTGTCTCCCCCGTCCTCGCACTTTAGTCTGTGTTGATTTTACTGGTCTAATGTTTGTTTTTACAAACCCTGTTCTTGGGGTATTTAAACCTAAATTTTATTTGTTGATTAAATTATGACATCGGATGGAAGTTGCAAACCAAATCTAGTTGCACTTATGCGTAATGACAATAAAATATATTATTATTATTATTATAATAAGCCAATACCAGTACCAAAATGGATTTGGATAGGCTCAATATAAGAATGGGTGCTTGATGGTCAATGTGTATTCCGTGCTGTATATCTCTATGACTATCATGGCCTTGTGAATCTCTTCTGCATTATATCCAGTGTTGTCACACCCTACCTGTAGTGTGATAATAATACTTTAGTTGTGGCTTAACAGCTGTTTCTTTTAATTCTCTGTGTGGAACAATAAATATTAAAGATGTCGCCAGCAATGAGAAAAGATTGAATAAGCTATTTTTTCCTAAAATAGAGGAGGCTGAAAGAAAATTAATATAATGTTAAATAAACTTACTCCTAGGTATAATCAGAAGGACCTATTTTCCACAACAAAGGTCAAAAGCCATGGGGCATTGATGCAAAGTAATTGGTGGAAAGATTAATTTAAAGGGGATATGAAAAGATTTTTCTCCCAGAGGGTGGTAGGCGTCTACAACTACCTCCAGAGACTGAAGTTTTGATTATATTTAGAGAGCATCAGATGTGTACTTGAAGAGCTGCAACCTTGCAGGGCCATGGACTTGGATCTGGAAGATGGAATTAAACTGCCTACCAACACAGACCAGATCAGCTCACAGGCCTCTGTTATTGTAATTTGTGTATAATTCAATGTAAAGACTGTCCTGACAAGTATCCTGTACGCCTCATGCCACATAGAAACATCAAAAGTAGGAGTGGGCTTCTGCTCCTCTCATCTTATTCTGCCATTCAAGATCATCCAAATGCTGTACAAAATTCAACCATTTTCTCCATATCCTGAAGAACTATATCCAATTCCTTTTTGATCATGAAGTGTGTAAGAAGGAACTGCAGATGCTGGTTTAAATCGAAGTTAGACTCTGTTGAGTGAATCAAACATATTCACTGATCTGGTACACCAGAATTTATTGACTAACACATCCAACACACTACAGCTTGTTGCATCTACTGTATGGCAGCACATGTTGGGTTTCGATAATATGAATAGTGTGGTAGTAGATGGAGCTTATAATAATAAAGCATTGCATTGGTTTGTAAGTAAAGTAACCAATCTACATCTTTCCTTGTAAGAATAAAGAGACACATCTAAAATAAAGTGATATATGTGAATAAGCACTTTACTAGGTGCTGACTGATTAATACAGTAACCGAAACGCTAATAACACATACAGGGAAATGCAGATGGCTCAAACAAAATCCTCATATCTAAGGGAGGCATACAAACCCGTCCCGCCCGCGTACGGTACAGATCCACATCTCCTCCCTTCACCGGCAATATTGTCGGGGTCCCATGCGGTGGGAGCACTGGTGACCCGGGGGCCAAACTCGGCAAGGCAGGCGAGCGGGGCACTGAACGTGGTGGTGAGGGAGCCGGAGACACAACCAATGGTTGGTCTGCAGCTGCGGGGCGTGAGGGAAGGGAAAGTCCGTCAGTAGATGGGTAGATCGGACGCAGGACGCGGTTCCTTTACAGGAAGGAGATGTTCAAGGTTGCGTCTGAGGATCCCTCCGTCGGCACTCACCAGGTATGAGCGCGGCTCTTTTGCGGGACTGTGGATGAAACCCAAATGGCCATAGTCCTCGTTGGTTTGAAGTCGAACGACTTGCCCACTGGAGAGAGGTTTTTTAAGTGGTTTGCTGGACTTATTGAAAAATCGCTTTTGTGTATCGCGTTTCAGCTAGAGTTGTTTCTGTACAGCAAGTGCTGAACGAACCTGTGGCTGCAGCAGTTTTGTTGATGCACAGGCAGTGCAGCATGGGTCTGTCGGGACATCAGGCATTGGGCAGGAGACCCCAGTATTGGGTCACGGATGATGTTTCTTAAGTTGAGCAGGTCCAAGTAGACATCGGATTTGGCAAGGTGTGTGCGCTCCATTAATTGCTTTGTGCTCCGGACAGCCCGTTCTGCAGGTCCGTTTGACTGGGAATTCTGGACTGCTGGTGACATGGTGAAAATCCCATCGTTGAGCAAAGTTCTTGAAACACTGGCTAGTGAACTGACTGTCGTTATCTGACAAGACGCGTGCAGGGGCACCGTGTACAGCGAAATGTTGCGACAGCTTTTGGATGACTGCGTCAGATGTTATGCTTTGGAACAGGCCGATTTCGAACCAGCCCGAATACGAGTCAACGAGAACCAGATACTGTTTGCCATGCCACTCGAATATATCAGTAGCAAGCGTGGACCAGGGCAGAGGAGGAACAGGGTGTGAGAGCAGGGGCTGCTTCTGTTGGTGTAGCATCAGGCTGTTGCAGACGGCACAGGCTTGAACTTTCGCGCACAAATTTGGTCATTCCGGGCCAGAAAAACATGCTCTTTGCACATAGTAAGGTTGCTTCCATGCGGGGGTGACCCCCTGTTGACAGCATCAAAATATTTGTCCCGTAGAGCAGTTGGGATGACTGCTTTGTGACCTTTCATTATGACACCTGCAGTACTAGTTCGTCGCAAACCAAGTAGTATGGGCGAATAGGAAGTGGGGCGCGATATTGTTTATCCGGCCAGCCCTGCTGGATGACTGAGGACAGTGGCCGTAGAGTTGAATCAGCAGCTGTGTGTTCTGCCAGGTTGCTTAGGCATTCTGTCGGTACATACAACACCATCATTACTGTGAACTGGTTGTTTTCAGATGGCTGCTTTGCAGGTTGTTTGTGGGGCTCTTGATAGTGTGTCTGCCAGATGCATGTCCTTGCCCATTTTGTAGACTAGGGTAAAATAGTAAGATTAAATGAGAACTTACCAGTTTGAAGTTTGATCTTTATTTTATGAGGAGTTACGTTGAGGGATTACGTGAAGAACCTGCCAGCACGCATGCGCGTCAATCTTCAAAGCAGCGGTGTGAAATCACAGATGACAGTTGGTGAACTGAATATAGTAAGATTAGAGAACTAGCATACCAGCTGACCTTTATGATAGAGGATTGGGAGTGGAGGGCACGTAATCCCTCAACGTAACTCCTCATAAAATAAAGATCAAACTTCAAACTGGTAAGTTCTCGTTTAATCTTACTATTTTACTTCGGAGTCACGTGAGTGACTACGTGAAGATTTCAAAGCTCTGTGAATTCATGCCGTGGAACGAGTCCATGCATCACACACTGTAATAACTGACCAAGGAGGAGTAACTAGAATGCATTCAGACATGACATGTTTATTTGAACATGCTGATGCTTTATTAACAAAGAAATAATAATGACCCCTTACACTCGGGGCAAATTATAACACAGAGTTTAAAATCGACTCCGCAAACAACCCTGTCCTGGCAATGGCTTTTTAATAAAATGTTTGAAAAGTTCTTTCACTAGACCATCCTGCTGTCGCAAGGATGTGGTCCATAGGAACTTCCAACTGTTTTGCTGCAGAGGTCGATGCAGCCCTGGTGGATTGAGATTTAAAAACATCAGTATCGACACAAGCCAAAGCCAAAATCTGTCATAGCCATCTAGAGATGGTCTGCACAGACACCCTTTTGTGAGTTTTTTTTATGACTGACAAATAAAGCCATTTCAGAGTCCCTAAGGTTTTGTGTGACCCTGACATATTGAAGTAAATGCGTGACTATGCATAAAAGACGGTCTATGGGATAGGCTACGAATTCCAATTTATGACCAGATGCCCCTGGTCTACCCTGTTTAATTAATTCAAATATGTAGAATGTTATTTTACCGACAGTTATAGTCATAGTGTTCAACCACAATTTATGCAGCGACTGGACTCGTTGAGCCGAGATCAGTGCCATCAGCATAACCACTTTGTAAGTTAGCTTGGTCAGAGACAGGGACGTAGCTGGAGCCCATCCCCTAAGCAGCGTCAGGGCAATGCTAACATCCCAAATGTGGGAGTACCTTGGCCTGGGGGGATTGGTATTAAAAACACCCTTCAAAAGTCTCGACACTAGAGGGTGCGACCCGATAGCATGGTGTCTCGACCCTCGCCGTAAGTAGGACAGTGCACTTCTGGCACAGTTAATGGCACTGTAGGACAGATGTTCATCAATGTAAAGACTAGACAAGAATTCTAATACATCAGTCACACGAGCCGAGTTATACGTGATGTCAGTTCATGCACAAAACATCTCCCATTTTTTAATATAGATATATTGTTTTTTGGTGGAATCTCTCCATGCCGCCGTGATCATATCCAATGTTCGATCCGCCAGTCCGAGCCCCAAGAAAGGTCTCCTCAGACTCTGCAAATTAACAAATTTAACCAGTCATGGCACGGGTGACTCTCACCTGTAACAGGATGAACCAATAAACTACGATTTTTGGGAATGGCCATACAAGGTTCTGATACCATACCCAGAACCACAGGGAACCATGATTGAGTAGGCCAGTTGGGTACTACCAAAATACCCGACGCAGAGTCTTGTTGAATTTTTTGCAAGACCCGACTGATGAGGCAGAAGGGAGGAAATGCATAGAAAAACAGTCTTACCCAATGCAGCGAGAATGCATCCATCGCCACTGCCCCAGGGTCTGGCTCCTAAGCAACATATGTTGGCAATTGGTGATTTGAGTCTGGATGCGAACAGGTCGATATCCGGTGTTCTATACTGAGCTACAATGTCAGTAAATACTTTGTGGTCCAACATCCATTCGGTGTTGTCATTAAATAACCATATAACCATATAACCATATAACAATTACAGCACGGAGACAGGCCCTCTCGGCCCTTCCAGTCCATGCCGACCATTTGTTTTCCCCTAGTCCCATCTACCTGCACTCAGACCATACCCCTCCATTCCCTTCACGTCCATATACCTATCCACTTTACTTTTAAATGTTAAAATCGATCCTGCCTCCACCACCTCTGCCGGAAGCTCATTCCACACAGCCACCACCCTCTGAGTAAAGAAGTTCCCCCTCACGTTACCCCTAAACTTCTGTCCCTTAATTCTCATGTCATGCCCTCTTGTTTGAATCTTCCCTACCCTCAATGGGAAAAGCTTATCCACGTCAACTCTGTCTATCCCTTTCATAATTTTAAAGACCTCAATCAAGTCCCCCCTTAACCTTCTGCGCTCCAAAGAATAAAGACCTAACTTGTTCAACCTTTCTCTGTAACATAGTTGCCGGAACCCTGGCAACATTCTAGTAAATCTCCTCTGTACTCTCTCTATTTTGTTGACATCCTTCCTATAACTAGGCGACCAAAATTGTACACCATACTCCAGAATTGGTCTTACCAATGCCTTGTACAATTTTAACATTACTTCCCTACTCCTATATTCAATGCTCTGATTTATAAAGGCCAGCACACCAAAGGCTTTCTTTACCACCCTATCTACATGCGATTCCACCTTCAGGGAACTATGCACAGTTATTCCTAGATCCCTCTGTTCCACAGCATTCCTCAATTCCCTACCATTTACCATGTACGTCCTATTTTGATTTGTCCTGCCAAGATGTAGCACTTCACACTTATCAGCATTAAACTCCATCTGCCATCTTTCAGCCCACTTTTCCAAATGGCCCAAATCTCTCTGTAGACTTTGAGAATCTACTTCATTATCCACAATACCACCTATCTTAGTATCATCTGCATACTTACTTATCCAATTTTCCACCCCATCATCCAGATCATTGATGTACATGACAAACAACAGTGGACCCAACACAGATCCCTGAGGCACCCCACTGGTCACCGGCTTCCAACCTGACAAACAGCCATCCACCATTACTCTTCTGACATCTCCCATTCAGCCACTGTTGAATCCATCTTGCTACTCCGCCATTAACACCCAAAGATTGAACCTTCTGAACCAACCTTCCATGGGGAACCTTGTCAAAGGCCTTACTGAAATCCATATAGACAACATCCACTGCTTTACCCTCATCAATTTCCCTAGTTACCGCTTCAAAAAATTCAAGAAGGTTTGTCAAACATGACCTTCCAGGCACAAATCCATGTTGACTGTTCCTGATCAGACCCTGTTTATCCAGATGCTTATATATATTATCTCTAAGTATCCTTTCCATTAATTTGCCCACCACTGATGTCAAACTAATAGGTCTATAATTGCTAGGTTTATTCTTTGAACCCTTTTTAAACAGTTGTGACCTGGTGTCCGCCACTGTATTAAGCTTACCTGGAAGGTAAGTAGCTGATACCCAAATATTTCTCTTGATGCACCAGTGCCAAATAAGGTTAGCCAAATAATCACAGGGTATCGACTTAATTCCACCCATGTGATTGATATAAGACAGAAATTCCTAAATAATCCATAACTGTGGAAGGTATCAATTTGGATTTATCTGAATGGATGAGAAACCCCAATTTCTCAAATAAGAGTTTGGTGGCTGCAGCCGCCAATTTAGCTGATTCCAGAGTTTTCCCAATAATTAAGATATCATCCAGATATGCCATGACAATATATTTCTGTGCCCTGAGAAGCGCAAGTGCTGGTTTTAAGATTTTAGTAAACAATCTGGGGGCTGATGTTAACCCATTAGGCAAAGTCTTAAACTGCCACAGTTGCCCCATCCAGTTAAATTTCAAATACCTTCGGTGATCCTTGTGCTTGGGTACTGAATTCCTAGTAATCGCTGTTCAGTCTCAGACAAGGTATAGGAGTCTGCAGTCTTCTTCGGCAGAAGTCTGTCGGCAAGCAGCTCCGAGTCCACATTGGGAGGCATTACACGTGAGTGTCACTGGTAGGTTTTAATCAAAATAAGCGAGGGTAGGGGCACTGGACAATTGTAATTTAAGAATTTCGAAAGCCCTCTGGTGGTGTGGGTACCAAGACCATGCAGTATCCTTGTGAGTCAGTTGTCGTAGGGAGGCAGATATTTTGCTGAGGTTGGGAATGAATTTCCCCAAGTAGTTAACCATTCCCAGGAATCTTTGCAAACTTGTCACGTCAGTGGGAACTGGCATCTCGTTGATGGCAATGGTCTTGGAGGGGTCAGGTCTGAGGTTGTCACTGGTGAATATGTGTCCGACAAAATGGACCTCTTTGAACCAAAATCTGCGTCAAGGGTTGTGCTTAAGACGGATGTCTTTTGCACGGTCCATTATGGAGTTGGTACGAAGGTCACATAGCCATCTGAATTTAGTGAGCAGAACCTCGGGATCATCAATAGTTCCAGCAGGTACCCACGATCTGATTGTTGTGATCCAGAACTGCAGGAGCATAGTCGTTAAGCTCTGCTTGTTTGATAGCCTCTGGACGAGCGAAGTTGAGAAGTATAGAGGCATGGTGTTCTGGTGGAACATTGCGATGAGCAGCACGGATGTAATGGTTGAAATCATGCTTGAAAATCCTCCAATGTTCAGCGAGGTCTGAGTCAAAAATCAGAGGATCAGGGAATGAGCTGGCCATGGCAACATGAGAAGAGGGACAAAACGGGTGAAAACAAAACACTGGAAATAAGTAAAAACCATTATACTTAAACGCGGAGTGGGTCAACCACATCTGACACCGTGTTGAATGAATCAAACATACTCACTGATCTGGTACAACAGTATTTATTAAGTAACGCGTTGAGCACACTACAGCATATTACATCTATTGTATGGCAGCACATGTCGTGTTGCGATAATAATAAAGCATTACATTGGTTAGTAAGTAAATTAATCAATCTACAGACACAAAAAGCTGGAGTAACTCAGTGGGGCAGGCAGCATCTCAGGAGAGAAGGAATGGGTGACATTTTGGGTCGAGACTCTTCTGACACGTCAGGGGTGTGGGCAGTAAATAGATAAGGAAGTGTATAGATAAGGAGGTATATGGTGTGAAAACACAACAGGGAATGGAGATCAAGGAAAATGTAGAATCGATCATTGTTGGGAGAAGGTAACAACAAACAGAAAATGTAGTCGGGGACAATAACTGGTCGGAAAACTGAGAAGGGGGAGGGGATGGAGAGAGGGGGAAAGTAAGGGCTACTTGAAGTTAGAGAAGTCGATGTTCATACCACTGGGGTGTAAGCTGCCCAAGTGAAATATGAGGTGCTGTTCCTCCAATTTGCGCTGGGTCTCACTCTGACAATGGAGGAGGCCCAGGACAGAAGGGCCAGTGGGAATGGGAGGGGGAGTTAAAGAGAGATCAGGAGTTAAAGGGAGGGGGAGTTAAAGGGAGCAACTGGGAGATCAGGTAGGTTTAGGCAGACTGAGTGGAGGTGTTCAGCGAAACGATCGCCGAGCCTGCGCTTGGTCTCGCCGATATACAGGAGTCCACACCTGGAACAGTGGATACATTAGATGAGGTTGGAGGAGGTGCAAGTGAACCTCAGCCTCTCCTGAAAAGACTGTCGGGGTCCTTGGATGGAGTCGAGGGGGGAGGTATAGGGACAGGTGTTGCATCTCCTGTGGTTGCAGGGGAAAGTACCTGGGGAGGGGATGGTTTGGATGGGAAGGGACGAGTTGACATGGGAGTTACGGAGGGTACGGTCTGCGGAAAGGGGTGGAGATAGGAAGATTTGGCTAGTAGTGGGATCCCATTGGCAGTAGCAAAAATGTTGGAGGATCATGTGCTGAATGCGATGGCTGATGAGGTGGAAGGTGAGGACAAGGGGGTCTCTGTCCCTGTCGCGAATGGGAGGAGGGGGAGCAAGAACGGAACTGCAGGATAGTGAGGGCCTCATCTATAATGGAAGCGTGGAACCCCCGTTCCCTAAACAATTACATCTCTGATGATCTGGTATGGAACACCTCATCTTGGGCGCAGATGCGACGTAGACGGAGAAATTGTGAGTAGGGGATAGAGTATAGGAGACAAGGTGGAAAAAAGGTTAGTCTAGATAGCTATGTGAGTCAGTGGGTTTATCATAGATATAATACTGTAGATCCTTTTTGAACATATGATTTGGCTGTGGTAAAGAATGCCCCAATTCCACATTTGAAATTCCACAATCATTCCCAATGGCTAGAAAATCCCAGATCAGGTGACAAAGTCTTAGGATAAACGGTAAGACAATTAAGACTGATGACAAATTTAATTTCGCTGAATACAAGCAAGAATTTTATTGTTGTACTTCTCTCTTTCTCAACCAGTGTCATGGACAGCTCTGATTGTACAGTCTGGGGAGCTATTGCTATCCTCAGTATGCAGAGGTGAATACTGACTGGAGAAGGTGATGCACTCAGGAAACTGCAATATCAACTGGTGTGCCATCTTAATTTGCTGAGCTGTCATCCATTTCTGCTACTTCTGTGTGTACTTACGTTGTCGGGGTGGGGGAGCATAAGTTGAAACATGTTATTTAAGTAACATGACAATTGAAGGTACTATTATAATACTTGTCGCCACTGAAGTCTGAAATGTGTTTAAGTTGTACATTTTTTCAGCACATGTGGCAGTCTACAATGTGAGAAGTACCCCAAATTTCTGGTGTTCTACAGTATGTCTCTAGGACGCTCTCACCTCTTCACATGTGTTACAATCCAATGCCTTAATGACGAATTGTATCTAGCACGTATCTAGGCACATGCTTTGGCCAGGAAACGTGTCACAGCTGAAACTAATTTAGCCTTCATCATAAAAATCAAACACTGACCAATTTGATTCCCACAGTGAAAATTTCAAATATGCATATATTTGAAATAAACCCATAAACAGAATAGTCATACAGCCTGGAAATGGGCCATTTGGACCAGTAAGTCCATGCAAATCAGGATCTAAGCTAGTACCATTTACCCATGTTTGGCTCATATCCCTCTAAACCTTTCCTATCCATGTACCTTCCCGTGTATTTTAAATTATGTTATATTACTTGCCTCAACCACTTCCTCTAGCAGCTTGTCTCATACACCCACCACCTTCTGAGTGAAAAAATTGCCCCTCAGTTTCCTATTATATCTTTACTCTCTCTCCTTAAAATTATGTCCTCTGATTCTTGATTCCTCTAGCCTGGGAAAAAGACACTGTGCATTCACTCTCTCTAATCCTCTCACAATTTTAGACACCTCTATACAATCACACCTCAGACTCCTGCCCTCCAAAGAATAAAGTGTTAGCCTGCCATCCCCTTCCTATAGCTTAGTCCCTTGAGGCCTGGCAACATCCTTGTAAATCTTCTCTGCACTCTTTAAAGCTTAATGACATCCTTCCAATAGCAAGGTAATCACAATTGAACACAGTACTGCAAATGTGGCCTCACCAAAGTCCTGTACAACTATTCCATAACATTCCAACTTTTATACTTATTACCCTGACTCTTGATAGCCAATCTACAAAAGCCTTCTTTAATATCCTATCTACCTGTGACATCACCTTCAGGGAATTATGTACTTGCACTCCCAGATCCCTTTGCTCTATAACACTCCCCAGAGCCTTTCCATTCAGGACCTGTGAAGGTCCTGCCTTAGTTTGACGCCCCAAAATGCCATACCTTGCACTAATGTGCATTGTCCATTAATCAATCCACGGCCCACGTGCAGTTGGTCAAAATCCTGTTGTAATTTTAGATAACCATCTTCGCTAGCAATGATACACCCACTTTAGTTACATTTTCAAACTTACTAATCATGCCTTGTACATTATCATCTAGATCGTTGATATAAAACATATACAGCCATGTGCCCAACACCGATCTCTGAGGCACAATATAGTCACAGGCCTCCAGCCCGAAAAATAACCTTCCATCACCACCTTCTGCTTCCTTCAATGAATCCATTTATGTATTCGGTCAGCTAGCTCTCCCTTGATCTTGTGCAATCTAATCTTCCAGAGCAACTTTCATGTCAAGCAGCATCTGTGGAAAGCAAAACAGATATAAGAGAATCAGAAAGGGGAAGTGCCTGCAGAAGAGTCCCGACTTGAAACGTTACAAATCCATGTTCTGCAGAGATGCTACCTGATCTACTGAGTTACTCCAGTACTTTGTGACATTTTTTTGTAAACCAGCATCTGCAGTTCCTTCTGTCTAAGAGAAAGCTATCTGGCCTGATGAGTGTTTGAGAATATTCTGTTTTTACTTTTAATCTACATTTTTCATGCACAAATGTGCCAACAAGGATCACTTTGATGTTGAACAGAATGGGAATTCCTGCTAAATTCCCCTCCCTAAACTAGGTGTAACCAGACAACAGTATATTATTAGATTGAAATCAACTTTGTTGACACTAATTGTGATCAAACCTGGAAACGTCCTAATTTGAGTCACTTAATATAATACAAGGTAGATATCTCACCCTGCTTCAGGATAATCACAACACACTCTTGATTTTGCTGTGGAAGGATTAGTTTGTGAGTACAAGGGCTGTTAACGGAATTAAATGGAGGCATTACAAGGGGTCGTATAAAGGATAAGATGTTCTAGTCACCATACAGGGGTTTCAGAATTTGAACTTAGTTTAAAAAAAATTAACTAAAAAGCTCACATCAGTGCAAGTAACCAAGGGGCTATTGAACCATGAAAAGAGAATATGACAGTAGTCCATATTTGTTCAGAAAAAGTTTGATATGAAAGTAAAGGGCAGTTAAAGATGAATCATATTGGGAGTGGTGTCAGTTACAGGTCCAGCAAAAGTAGCTATGCTGCTGTTTACCCACCCCCCTCCCCCTCCCCTAAAGTATATTAGTGACGCATTTAGCTTTTTGTGTGAGGTGTTGCATTTCAGGAGTCAAAGCAGGGCAGGACCTTCATAGTAAGTGGTATGGCCCTTTGGAGTGGTGTAGAGCAGAGGGATCGAGGAATGCAGGTATATCGTTCCCTGAAAGTGGAATCACAGCCAGGTAGATAGGATGGTCAAGAAGGCATTTTGTACATTGGCATTGATCAGTCTGGGAATTGGCACAACATGTTACAGTTGTACAAGACATTGGTGAAGCTATAGGAAGCTTATCATTAAGCCGGAAAGATTGCAGAGATGATTAATGAGGCTGTTGCCAGGATTTGAGGGGTTGAATTATATGGAGACATTTAGGAAGGCTAGGACTTTATTCCCTGAAGTGCAGGAGGCTGAGAGGTGATATTATAGAGGTGTATAAAATCACTAGGGTATTAAAGAGAGCAATGCACAGGTTTTTAACAAGAGTAAGGGAATCAGAAACAAGAGGTGTTCATAGGTATATGAGTTAATTCGGGCAAACATAGATGGGGCATCTTGGTCTACATGGACAAGTTGAGCTGACGGGCCTGTTTCCGTGCAGTATGACTGAGTGTATCTGAGAGCTTCAAAGTTACTTTTATTAATTCTAGCATTATATTTGGGAGTTTTAAAAACTGATTTTAAATTTACAATTTGTTCTGGTGAGATTCATCAGATCATTAAGTTTGGGTTCTGAAATATGAATATTGCAAAGTACCATTGTATACAATATCTGCAGCACATTTAGCTACAATCTGGTATTTGTCTCTGGTTTTGCAAGGCACTCCCAGCTACTTAGTTATGACGCCCACAGGTTGGAAAGCTGGGACAGATCACTTCAAGGCCTGAAGGGAAACAACAGCTTGTCGGAAGGGTGCGGTCCCAGCCTGCCAGGTGAGCCAGAGCCTCCAAGGCAAAATGTGGGGCCTTTGTTGGAATTGGAGATCTTAAATATGCCTCCAGCAATCAGCCTACGCCCTAATTTCTTCAAGCAAAATGTAGTTATATAGTTTATATCCCAATTGATCTCCTTCCTTCTGCCCTTTAATGCAGTGACACCTCACTGTTGTCTGGTTCTATGATACCAGGATGCTTTTTAGTATTTAATCAACTTTATTTTATTGCACGGAAAGCCAGGAATTGTACTTTAAAAGCTAATAATTAGTCTGCCTTGTCCAATCCAAATGGGCCTGCAAATTTTTACAAGGTTTGTGTTTGGCATGTGGATAGTTTAGGACGGATTTTAAGGTAAGATTTTAAGCCCTTCCCTGGTTGCCCTGAAGGCATTAAGAGTCAACTGCTTTATTATGAGCCTGCTTTCTTCAACTTCACAGAGTGTTGCAGCGGATCCTAAACATTAAACGTGCAGTGGAGACCATGTCATCTTCACCTTACCCCGAGAACTAAGTACTCATTCATGGAAAGTAGAAATCACAGTGGAGAAGGTACCCAAGTTGTTTAGTCATCAAGTCTTGAAATATGAAGGGTCACAACGCAATACATTGCATGTCCATTCTCTCCATAGATGCTTCCTGACCTGCTGAGATCCTCCAGTACGTTGTGTTTAACTTAAACTTCCAGCATCTGCAATTCTTTGTGTCGCCAATAGTGACTACTTGTTAGAAAGTACTTCAAAATGGCTTGCTTAGTGACATCCTGGGATGTGAAGTGTACTAAACTAATGAAGATTCTTTCTGATGAAGAATATTACTAAATGCAGATATTTGCAGTTTTAGCTACCTGCTGGTTGGTACGTTTGTTTGATCATGGCCTGAAACTGATCCTCAGGGAGAGTTATTTAGATAGTACTTTCACCTTCTTAATAAGAATAAGTTGTATGTCCCATAAACAGACTATAAAGCACTGATCAAACAGCAACTTCTCTGACTAGGCACATCCTTTATCACACAATTCTCTTCTCATTTTATGAAAATACACATAGTAAAATGTACAATCTGATCAATACTACTCTCTGATTCTTGTCACTTGGCCAAATTTATGTCTGTGTTACAATTGCCCCTTTTATTTCACAGTTGATTTGTAAATGGTTTGTCTGCAATCTTGTATCCTTTTGTCTGTGAGATGCTTTCTGAGAAAAGCTGTCTTTGCAATATCCTTGTGACTTTCATTGATTTTCTTCTGGCAACGTTCCCATTGCTGCCTTTGTTTTCGAGCCAATATGATGAAAACATTAAAGGATTAGGTAGTGGTCAGTCCAGGGGTGACTAGCATCTGTCATGGTGTAGATGCAGGCTCTCCTGCAGTCTTTCATCCGGACAATAATCTAATCAAACATGTGCCATTTACGTTGCTGTAATGTTTTGTGGTTGTCCCTCTGATGAAATGGGATGTTGGTTGTGACAAGTCTCCTCTCAAAAGACTAAGTCAAAGGAAGATTCTGGTAGAGTTAGCTTAATTTACTTTCTCCTTGCCAATCACACCATTTCAAAAGCGTAGTGTATATTCAGACCCCAGCATTGATACCATTGAGGATCAAATTGTTTCCCAACAGGAGTGTCTTCAAGATCAGAGTAAGTCCTCCTGCCTCATGATAGCATCAAGGGTTAGGGTGTATGTACTGAAGACTGCAGTATGTATAATCCATGCACATCCATGGATAGTCCCAGCCACAACTACTACTCTTGTAGCTCGTCCCATACACCCACCACCCATTGTGTGAAAATATTACCCCTCAGATCCCTATCAAATACTTTCCACCTTCACCATCTTGGTTGTGATGGACGAGATGGGGTGAAGGTCCTGTTTCTGTGCTGCATAAATCTATGTTGGAAATCTGACATGAAATAGAAAAACCACATCCAGACTTTCTTGTTTATCCCAATTCTCCCCTGATATTGGAGGAATCTCTGAAATTTCTGATATTATGTCAATTTTAAGAAATGTCTTAAATTGTGCAATGTGCATCTTGGCATCATGTTCGGCACTGACATAGTGGGCTGAAGGGCCTGTTCCTTTGCTGTACCTGTCTATGTCCTTTGTCTATACAAAGTACTGTATAGCTTCAAACTGTTGTCCTTAAACATCCCAGTCAAAAGTCACTCTTACATGAGAGTGTAGCTAGTTGGCGCCAAAGATCATTTTTCAAAACATAAAGAGGGTAAAAGAAAGTGCAGGAATTTGAGTTGCAGGTAAATGTGGAGCAGAACTCCTGAACAACTCCTTTCACTTCTACACAATCCGCGCCGACAAAGAGGTGGGAGCGAAATCAACCTTTCAAACACCTTTGCAAAAAAACAAAAACAGCTTCGTCGAGAAACTGGAAGGCTGGTCGTGTGTGTATGTGTAAAAAAATAAATTGTAATAACTTTGCATTCGAAGTAATGACATTGCAATGAACTGCAGAGTGGGAGGGAAAGTTTTTTGGCAAATAAAAAAATTAAGACGAGCAAAACATGAAACAATATTTATAACAATCTATAAAAACAAAGAGAGAGGGGGAAAGAAAATATTTAAAGATGGTTTTAAAGAAACAAAAGCAATTGAGGCCAATCGCCGGCGGAGCTCCCGGAGAAATTTTAGTGGCAGACACATAGCTATAATTGAAATGGCGCTTTACGCCAGAGGCAAGTTGCGAGGGCGCTCTTTACAATAGAAGAATGCATGGGGATTCACGTCATTGGGATTTAATGGCCAGCAGGAAATTTGGCATTGGAGACGTTAGGAAAATGCAGAAAAATACACATACATGCTCAGCACATCTATTTAAAAATGCAGATGGAATCCTAGCCGGCACCTTCACATCAACAAGTCCCCCACTATTTCTGTTAATCAGCCTGGGTAAAGATCGCAGCAAACGTGTTCTGTGTTACTTATTTTTCTCAGAACTGAAAATTTATGCCTGGTTAAAATGCCTGGGGGAAGATTACATCAGAAGGAATGACAATGATTAAAATCAGCTCTATTTTTTGGGGGGACGGGGGGGTGGGAGGGGGTTGCCAAATGTATTAAGAGATGTGACAGTACATCTGATTAAAACCGTTATCCAGAGTAGAGGGGACGGAACCGGGGAGTGAGAAATTGAACCGTTAGCAACAGAAAGGAGCAAAAAAAAGGAGAGAATAATCCCACCACCGAGGGCTGTGGAGAGACTGTTTCGCATCAGTTCGGTAGGAGAAAAAAATATTTCGAAATGAGCCAGAGAGCGATTTAATCGGAGCCCTGTCCCTGCCCCGGGGCCGTGTAATAGCCCGCGGCGCACTACAGCTTTTTTCCTCCTTCGCCTCCCTGTGTTATTTAGAGACTGATTATTGGTTTTCTGTCTCTCTCTCTCTCTTATTCTGCAACAGATCCCAATCTGCTTTTAACACAGAAACAAGCCAGCCGGAGAGAGCGAAGGGAGGGCGACAGAGAAATCCCCATCGAATTGTGTTCGGGGCGAAGGCAACAGAGAAGAGATTTAATGTTCACGGTAGGAGCCCCGGTTTTTACAGCGGTCGCCGCGTCTTTTGCAACTTGCTATGTCTTAGCTGCTTGTACTTTGACAGTGTTGCCCCGGTCGCCGGGTTTTTTTTAATTGTCCCTGTACCGAGCTCCGGTCCCCCGGTTGGCGGTGTCGGTGCCCGCGCCGTGTACTACCGGAGCCGGGCTCTCTCCTTGCCCACTGCCCCTCCCGCAGGCAAGCTCCCTCCCCGCTGTACCCTTCCCTTCTCTCTTCGGGTTCCCCTCCTGTGATCCTGGGGTCCAATGTGTTATTACCAGAGGTCCCGGTTAGCTCCGGCTATGAGATCACGGCTCAGGAGCCCGCGGAAGAGACTCGGCTTTTATTCCCGGCAACTCCCAGCACTTTACAACAATCTCCTCCTGCAGAGAGAGCTTCATGTGTTAATGTTGTTGCAGGGTTTTTGTGGCCAGCTTTGTTATGAGCTTTACTGGCTAAGGGTTCCCCGTTGAAAAGGCACATTCAGTGTGGGATTGAAGGAATGTCGATTTGTTCAAAGTTTGAATGAATGAAGGGGGGACCCGGAGAAGTTAAACCCAAGTTCCCGCAGCTTGTACAGCTGCCACCGGCAGGCTGGAACAACTGGGGGAGTGAGGGCTGCGGACGGCCTGCGAACTGAGTGCAGTTCCCCGCAGGTTATCGGAGAGGCTCCGCTCCGCTCCACTGCCGCCCGCCACTCCTTGCGACAGAGCGGACCCCACCGATATCCCATCGCCACAGATTTACAACATCGCGGAAACCTTCCCTTCATCTGCCGATCAGATCTTCCGTTAAATTACTTGTTCAGCGGGTTATCACGGAGAGACGTGTTTTTAATAAGGCCACAAGACGTTGTCTGGTTTCATTCCTATCAGGCTAGGATTGAAAAATAACTAGGACTTTTGTTTTACTTGTGGGGAACCTGAATCATGTCTTGGAGTCTTGCGAACATTTCTAGTATCCATATTACAACAAAAAAAAAATGATGTCGAGATACTGGGAAAGGTGCAAATATATTTGCTGGAGAGATTCCAAAATAAGAGGTTATATCCAGTAGAAAAGAGTGTTATTTTCCCTAAGTAGATTTAGGTTTCTATGTTTCTAAAGTGGGTCTTGAAGATTAAGCAAATATGTGATTATTCATAAATGAAGTTATAGAGTCATAGAGCTACATTAGGGAAACGGGCCCTTTGGCCCACTTGTCCATGCCAGCTAAGTTGGCTTACTGGGCTGGTTCTATTTTCCTGCATTTGGCCCATATCCTGCTAAACCCTTACAATCCATCCAAAGGTAGACACAAAATGCTGGAGTAACTCAGCGGGACAGGCAGCATCTCTGGAGAGAAAGAATGGGCGAGGTTTTAGGTCGAACTATCTGTCCAAATGTCTTTCAAAAGTCGTAATTGTATCCACTTCTCTAACTTCCTCTGGCAGCTTGCTCCATATACATACCCTCTGAGTGAAAAGGTTGTCCCTGAGGTCCCTCTTAAATCTCTCCCCTCTCACCATCAGCCTCTCATTTTAGAATCTTCTATCCTGGGAAAAAGACTGTGAGCATTCACTTTATCCATGCCCCTCATGATCTTGTAAACCTCATATGGTCATCCCTCAGCTTGCTATGCTCCTCAAAGGGCAAAGTCCCAGCCTATCCAGCCTCTCCTTATAACTCTCAATGAGAGTTGATGAGATGGTCAAATAACATCTCATCAACAGCTAAGAGAGCACAGCAGCGGTTGCACTTTCTGTGCCGGATGAGAAGAGCTCACCTCCCCCATCCCATCCTCACCACCTTCTACAGGGGCTCCATAGAGAGTATTTTGACTAGCTGTATCTCTGTCTGGTTTGGGGACTGTAAAGCCTCCGACTGGAAGTCCGTGCAGAGAGTGGTGAGGACAGCGGAAAAAATCATCGGGACTTCTCTCCCCTCAATCGGGGATATTGCGGCCAAACGTTGCGTGTCTAAGGCCAGCAGTATTATAAAAGACCCCACGCATCTCCATCACGGACTGTTCACTCTGCTGCCCTCGGGCAAAATATATCGTAACATAAGGAGCAGAACATCAAGGTTCTGCAACAGCTTCTTCCCACGAGCCATCAGACTCCTGAATGCCATGTGATGGGCCGCCACCATTGTCTATTTATCCTTTTATCCATTTTATCCTTCTGTTAATTATCGTGTTGCACGGGGAGCCAAATGCAACGGAATTTTGTTTGGAATTGCATATATCGATGTATTTCTAAATGACAATAAAGTTTGTTTGACTTTGACTCAAGCCCGCAAGCCCAAATAACATCCTGGTGAATCTCTTCTGAACTCATTTCAAATTAATCACATCCTTCCCTTAGCTGGGCAACGTGAACTGTTCACAATACACAAAACTGCACATGGTGTGGTCTCACCAACTTACACAGCTGTATTATAATGTGCCAGCTTTTGTATTCAAAACCCTTCCCAATGAAGACATGCATTCCAAACATCTTCACCATACTGTTCACCGAACTTCTCACTTTTCGGGACCATGCATCTGTACACCCGATAAGGTTATTCGGGTCTCGACCCGAAACGTCACCCATTCCTTCTCTCTAGAGATGCTGCCTGTCCCGCTGAGTTGCTCCAGCATTTTGTGTCCATCTAAGGTTATTTGCACATGCGGGCGACCAAAACTATAGATCACAAATATTAAAAAACCACGATAAATCCAACGGGCAATTCAGACAATAGTTATTCACTGCGAGAAAGAGTGAGAATGTGGAACTTGTCCCTACGGTGAATGGTCGACGTAACGAGAGGAGATGTGATGTACTTGTGGGAAAGCTGGGTAAACATGTGTGGGAGAAAGAAAGGTTTGGATAGAGAAAAGTTTGAGGAGCCTCAGATGGAACATAACTCAGATATGAACCCAACGGGACTGAATGGTCGATTTCACAACTACAACTCGACAATGATCCATGGAGTCATTGCCATATGACTGAGTAGATTGTGAACTGGATATATAGACCGTGGTTCATTCGGGCTATGGGTTTGAACCCACATTAGAGACTCATCACAATGTTGATAATACAGAGCTGAGTTTGGGGAGTGCTGTACTCTATTGGCATGTTATTAGACTGAAACCCCAAATCTATCTCAGATGGATGTAAAGATGTTTCAAAGATGAGCAAGAGGGTTATCCTGATGTGCTAGAACTTTCTTCTTGGGAAGTCCAATAGTTTTAAGGATGATTTGTTCAAGGATGAGATGGATGCATGATCCAATGGTCTACCACAGATGGAGCGGAGGTGTTTGTTGAGCTGGTGGGTTGACGGCACAAGTTGGTTGCTTCTACTGTTTTCATGGGACTTCTGCTTGCAGCTGACAAAGATGTTGGAGATTGTCAGTCTCATCCTGGATGCTCTGTCCCCTTACTGTGCAGTAATTGGACAGGGATTGCTAAGCGTTGTTAGGGAGGATGGTCCTGAGGACATTTTTGAATGGACATCGTCCACCTGGTAATCTCCCCCAAGGGTGGAGCTTGGAGCTGGGAAGCTAACTTTAGCCATGCCCACTGGAGCCAATTAAACGTAATGTTGATTGTTATGGCTCGGAGAGGATGGTGGCAGTGTTCACCCAACCTGCCATGGGAATGGGGGGACTTTGCAGTTACAGTGCTGATGGTATCTCTCCAGTGCTTTGTGATGTCTACTGCAGGTATTCCATGGAAATGTACAAGAGGATGGGATCACTGCTATCGATAGACAATGAGCATTGCGCTGGGTTTGTGGCCCTGGCCGTTGAACCTCTTTGGTCCAGATAGCCCAGGGCTGTGCTGGCACACTAAAGATGGTGGGGAATGTCATCATCCATATCTTTCCCTGAGTGGTGCTCCAGGGATATGGAAAGCAAGCCAGGGTTTTAAGGATCTTCACTGTCAGAGATGTCTTGAATTACAGTGGGGGCACATTAGTTTGCAGATGTCAAGTGCAAAGTTCATTGCTTTGTACACCTTAATGAATGAGTGCAGAGTGACTTGGAACTTGGCTTCCAAATATGTGCCTCGAATCATTGTCGTAATATAGATGCGTCTTTATTTATACGATTAAAGCAGAAATTGTTCACAAGGATTCACAAGGATGTTGATGAGACTGGAGTCTATATAAGAAGAGGTTGGTTATGATGGGCCTGTGGTCCTTGCAGCAAAGGAGGCTGAGGGGTACTTTCTGAGATTTATAAAATCAAGAGGGGCATAGATAAGGTGAATGGTCGCAGGGTTTTTCCCAGGCCAGGTGAGTCTAAAACTAGAGGGCATTGGTTTAAGGTGAGAAGGGAAAGATTTACGGAGGATCTGAATGCCAGGTTTTTCACAGAGAGGGTGGTGGATATATGGAACGAGCTGCCAGAGGTAGAAGCAGGTCCAGCAATAGCATTTAAAAGACAGTTGGACAGATTTATGAACAGGAAATGTTTGGAGTGATACAGGCCAAATGCAGGCAAATGGAACTAGCTCAGGAAAACATTTTGGTCAGTATGGATGAATTGGGCTGAAGGGCTGTATAACTATCTGCGCTGTATAACTATATGACTGCCCACCAAGTAATGATGCCTGCAATTACTAGATAATCTGCTTCACATTATCATGTTCAAAGAACTGTTTATAAAATCTGTCTATCAAATGATCTGACAAGATCACCTATCACATTACTTGTTTTACAAGTTATTAAACATATGATTCATGCATATGTATACCTGCCTACCTATCTACTGACTTACCATTTTCAGTGCAACTATTCAGCTGGCTGTGTGACTATCTATCTCCTTATCTACTCACTATGCCCATACATCCGTAGCGTATCTGTGTTATATATAACTGATGCTCATTAATCTCTCCAATAATATCGGCTGGGACTGAAACATAATGGTGGTTGCCTCTTTGGACCCATTCTTCGTACTTGGACTGTTTCCAGGAGATCATTATGAAGCAGTCAGCAGCGATACAAATCAGTGGCAATTCTTCCTTTGCCTCTTGTACCCCAGTCCACTCTAGTTACACACAGTCCGCTGTGTTGGATAGACCGCATCATTCAAATCCCTCACACTAGATTCCTAAACTGATGTTCTGTTCTGAGCACTGTTCTGGAAAGAGATAACCAAACAAAACAGCGGGCAAGATTCAAAAATGTTTTCAGAGCCTCCTGGAAAAAGTGTGACATCCCCACTGACTCCTGGTGATCTCTGGCCCATGTCTACTCAAGGTGGAGAAGGATTTTTGGGAATGTTATTGGGAACCTCGTCCATGCGTCGGGTAGCCTTGCAACCCAGTGTCAAGAGTGGAAGGAATGCCCCACTCCACCTGCCCCTTCTATAGAAGAGTCTACGTTCCCACATTGGTTGCACATTCCGTACCCGATGAAGGGTCCCGGCCCGAAACATCGACTCTCCATTTCCCTCCACAGATGCTGCTCAACCCGCTGAGTTCCCCCTCTGCTCCAGATTCCAGCGTCTGGTGTCTCCTGGTATCTCTGGTGTCTCCTGGTGTCTCTGGTGTCTCCTGGTGTCTCTGGTGTCTCCTGCACTGGTCTCATTGGCAACCAGAAGCCACCATACTAAAGTGGAAGCACATCTTGACCAGCTCCCTTTTCCTCTAATAATTTTATTCGGTCCCCTCCTTATGTCAAACTGTGACCTCGCTGCCCCAGTGCTCTGTGCCGGTGACTGCTTTTCTGATGTGTAGATTGTTTTTTTTAACCTGGTGTAAATAATAATCCCTTGTTCACTCTGTGTATAGAACCATTGGTAAGGGTGCCATAGTGGCGTTGTACCATGCTATTATTCTCTGCTTTCTGAACTCTTGACTCTGTCTTCAAGTAACATCTGTCCACATGCTCTTTGAGGCAGTAACTAGCCAGGTTAACTCCTTCGCAGCTCAACACTGCTGAAACCTATAAAGCACTAATCCAACTCAGATTAGCAGTGCCAGCCAGGCCCCAGGCCTGTGTTCTGAGTAGGTTTATTTAACTTATTTTGTAGGGTTTGATGGGCTAGGTGTAGAGTAGATGTGTGTTGTCTTGGACTGGGAACTATGATTATGAGATAGCAACAAATTAGAAATTTAGTACAACCCTCTTTCCCCGGACAGCAGTGAGAATGTGGAACTCGTTCTCAAGGGAGGTTGTCAAGGTAAATCACAATCAGGGAAACTGTGGGAAGAAGAAACTGTGCTGATGGGAAGAGATGCAATTCGAAGCTTGTGTTGACTATGACCTAGGAGCCTTATCGGACAAAGGGCCTTTCTCTCTCGTAAAGTCTGCATAATTTTGAGAAAAAAATCACTGGGTGTGCATGGATGTTGATGTGAAGCAATAAAAAGGTTGTAAAAAGGTATTTGGAAACAATTTACACCAGAAATCAAATAAACCGCTATGCGGTGACCGGCTGTGCTTCCTTTGGTAGAGATGTTACATCACTCGCTGTGTACCTCTTTCGATGCCCTGGTGCCGTTGCCTTGAATCAACATCTGCTTTTAGAATCACAGGGTCATACAGCATATAAACAGCCCCCTCAGCCCACCGGCTCTGTGCCAGACATAAACTGCCCATTTATATAATTCTACTTTAATCGCATCTTTAAAAATTCTCTGCACATTCTGGGGATCAACTCCTCTGTGATCATGCCAACATGGATAGGTTATGTTTTGGATTGGGACTGAAGAAGAGTCTTGACCTGAAATGTCACTTATCCACTTTCTCCAGTGATGCTGCCTGACCCGCTGAGTTTCTCCAGAATTTTGTGTCCATAAGTGGGATTTGTACAGGTAAGTAGAATGGTTGTCGTGGATGTGGTTGTCATGGATCATGGATGTGGTGGGTCTATGACCATAGCCTGTGAAACTGTATTCCTGTGAGAATTTGAGTCTATTAAAAAAACCCACCTCTTTAAGAGTCATTGTCATAAATAACCGCAGCTACAATGGGGTCACTGTTTGAAAAAGTGGATCACAGTCAGAATCAGTACCTGAGGGACCCGTACATTAATGGAAATCTGTGCTTGAGGGATTGTATCCCAATGACAACTGGAAACCTGAGGAGCTGGAAGTCAGTGACAAGTTGGTACTCTCAGGGACTCTTCCCCCAGCGAGTGTCAGCATGCTTAGGAGGTCCCCTCAAGATTGTCCCATTGTCAGAATTAATACCTTCAGGGACTATCACAACAGGAGTCATTACACTGAGGATCTGTATCGAACAGAGAGACAGCACTTTCTGAAGTTTTGAAGTGTTGAAGCCTTCAGGAATGGTACCCGAGGGAGGATCAACATCTTCCGGAGCTGATCTGAGGGATAGTCAGTGCCCATAGTACTGCATTGTGAGGAGTTGGGACAACAGGTAAATATGTTTCAGGCCCTTCTCTTCTCTTTTGGTGATCTGTCTCTTTCCAATCTGAGTACAGTTGGGGTTTGGCTTTTATGGTGTTCCCCCTGGTATGCAGTGACAAGAGGCAGCTACCCCGAGAAATGCCACTTCCCTTTGAAGGCCATTCACTGGCACAGGAAACCAGACAACTGCCTGAATTACAAAAAGTTGCATCACTGCTAGTGCAGCATTTCAACGTCGACGCATGGAGCCCCATGCAGCAACTGCCGCAGCAAAACGTGACGGGTCGGGCAGCATCTGTGGTGTGAATAGGCAGATGATGATTCAGGCAGGGACCCTTCTTCAGACTGATGGAGTAGAGGGGGGAAAGCTGGAAGAGAGAGGTGGAGCAGGATAAAGCTTGATAAGTAGTCGGTGAATGCAGGTGAGGACGTTTGGTTAGGAGATGGGTGGAGTAAGTGACAAAGACAAGAGGTGGAAAGCATCAGGTGCTGCAGTATCTCATGACAACTATTGCAGTAACTTGTTCATCTACTTATGCTTAAAACAACAAGCAGAAGAGACTGCTGCTTTCCCTCGGTTCATTAGCGCAGTGTCCCAGTGAGACCAACGCTGGCAGCAGGAACATACTAGCTGGTATAAGACATGAAAGAAATTTGAAGATACACCCAACTTCAGCTCCCCCCCCCCCCCCCCTCCCCCCCCCCCTCCCATTGCCACCACCCGCACTCCCGCCGCAGTGCACTGCCATAGTGCTGTTAGGTTGGACAGACCAGGATTTTGATCCATTGATGAGGAAGGAGAGGGTGAGACATTTTAAAGGGGATAGGTGTGTGAATTGCGAGTAACACTGGCCCCATGCTTTTGTTGCTCCCCCAGGTAGCGCATTGTGATTTTAAAGATACTCCCATTCTCAGACAAACAGAACATGGAACAGTGCAGCACAAGTCCAGAACCTTTGGCCCACAATGTCTGTGCTGAACATGTCAATTTAAACAGATCTCTGCCTGCACTTGATCCATATCTCTCCATTCCCTGCATATCCATGTGCCTATCTAAAAGCCATTTAAATGCCACTATCAGATCTGCCTCCACCACCACCCCAGCAGTGCGTTCCAGGCACTCTCCATTCTGTGTACAAGAATATGCCCCGCATTCCTCCTTTAAACTTTGTCCCCCGCACCTTAAATCTATGCCCTCTAGTCTTTGACATTTCTACCCTGGGAAAAAGACTTTGACTGTGGCAGTTCATTCTAAGTCCATTGCTGAATATTTTGGACCACTTGCAAACAGAACTTGAATTGGTAAATTTATATTAATATGTTTGTGCATAATACATTTGCCATACCTAAAGGAATTTAGTGGTAGTCTGCATTCACTAAAATCCTTACCTTATTTTGTTAACACTCACTGTGTCCTTATTAAACTTTACGATTGCAATAAGGAGTTCCTTTCTCTGACTGTGGTGTTTGGAAATGAAACAGCTGGATTACAGCGCACAGTTGCAGCTGTCAGCCTCAGTGTGATTGCTGAACATTCAGGTGGACACTTGCGTCTCAGACGCTACTTCAGCAGCTGACAACTGCAGCTGTTGGTGAAAGTCAAACAGCTCTGAATCCGTCAAGGCTGCTCCCAACAAAATCAGAATTACCTTCCTGGGTTTTCGAGGTACCTTCATTGCTATTCACATTACCTTAAACCCTGGAAATATTGGCCATCATCATTAGATTCGGAAAAAAACCACAAAGGGCTGGAGTAACTCAGCGGGTCAGGCAGCATCTCTGAAGAACACGGATAGGTGATGTTTTGGGTTAGGACCCTTATTCAGACTGATTATGATGGGGGGGGGGGGGGGAGAAAGCTGGCAGAGAGAAGGGGTGGAATAAAGCCTGGCAAGTGATAGAAGGATACAGGTGAGGGGGACATTGGCGAGGCCAAGCGTAGACTCAGCGATCGTTTCACCAAACACTTGCACGCATTCCACCAAGGTCTACTGGATCTCCTGGTTGCCAACCATTTTAACTCCCCTTCCCATTTCCATACTGACCATTCTGTCCTGGGGCTCCTCCACTGCCAGAGTGAGGCCACACACATAGTAGAGTAACAGCACCTTATATTTTTCTTGGGCAACTTACAACCCAAAGGTATGAACATTGAATTCTCCAGGTCTAGGTAACTAACCCACAGACAGCTCCCTCAACCTTTTTCACCCTTCCTGCTTTTCCCCTCTTTCCTGAGCACCAACTGGATGCACACCTATTTCCCCCTGTCCCCTTCCACCTATCTCCCTTCCTTTGGCTTCACATTTCACACCTCTTCTATCCTTACCACTCACATGTTTTGTCTTGTCATCTCTGACCTTTGCCCAATCAACCTCTCCCTCATCTGTATCCACCTATCACTTGCCAGGCTTTGTCCCCATCTTCCAGCTTTCTTCCCTCTACTTCAATGAGTCTGAAGAAGGGTCTCGACCAGAAACGTTGCTTATTCATGTTCTCCAGAGATGCTGCCTGACCCACTGAGTTCCTCCAGAAATCGTGTTTTTCTTTGTAAAGCATCATCTGTAGTTCCTTGTGTCTATCCTTAGATTTGATTAGTTTACTGTCATATGCACCATGGCGCAATGAAACTCCTTGTTCACAAAAACCTAACGGAGTAAACAGTGTACATATAGTAATGGAAAATGCAATAATATATAATGGTATATTTGATAGTGCTGCTGCCTCACAGCGCCAGAGACCCTGGTTTGATCCTAACCATGGGTGCTCTCTGTAAGGAGTGTCCACGTTCTCTCTGTGGGCGTATGGGTTTTCTCTGGATGCTCCAGGTTCCTCCCGCATCTCAAAGACGTGCGGGTTTGCAGGGTAATTGGCCTCTGTAAATTACCTCTCGTGTTTAGGGAGTGGATACGAAAGTGGAATAACTTACAACTAGTGTGGACAGGTGATGGATGGTCGCCATGGATTTGAGGGGCTGAAGGGCCTGTTTCCATATTGTATCTCTACACCAGATTAAATAAAAAAGACAATGACAAATGCAAAACAGCAGAATGCTCAAAGTTTGTCAAATCTAAGTAGTGGAAATGAATTTTCAACTATACTAATGGAAAAAAACCAAATGAGGTAGACTTGTTAAAAGAGGTGTGAATGTGGTCCAGGTGCTGTTTTTAAGTCTAGACATCCAAGCTTTTAGGTTCCTGTATCTTCTCCCAGAAGGTAGAAGAGAGGAAAGGGAATATCCAGGGTGACAGGCATCCTTGATGATATGTCCAGCCTTCCTGATGCAACGCACCGTGAAGATGGACTGGATGGAAGGAAATGATGACCCCGTGATGGTCTGGGCTGTGTTCACCACTCTTTGCATGTTCAGGCGGTCAAGAACAAAGCAGTTGGTGTACCAGGCTGCGATGCATCCCAGATGCATCACTTTGTAAAGCACTTCTGTAGAGGTTTGAGAGACTTCTCGTGGACATGCTGAATCTGCCAAAGAAAGTAAGTATGCTGATGCTCAGATATCCATCCCTACAGTTCCCGTCAAACCTGCATCGTTTGAACTGAAGAAACTCCGAGATTTACTGAAATTTGCAGATAGAAGAAGGCCGATCTTGTCCAGGCCAGCCAAAATAGACATTAGGTTTGATCATAGAAACATAGAGACATAGAAATTAGGTGCAGGAGCAGGCCATTCGGCCCTTCGAGCTTGCACCGCCATTCAATATGATCATGGCTGATCATCCAACTCAGTATCCTGTATCTGCCTTCTCTCCATACCCCCTGATCCCTTCAGCCACAAGGGCCACATCCAACTCCCTCTTAAATATGGCCAACGAACTGGCCTTAACTACCTCCTGTGGCAGAGAATTCCACAGATTCACCACTCTCTGTGTGAAAAATGATTTTCTCATCTCGGTCCTAAAAGACTTCCCCTTTATCCTTAAACTGTGACCCCTTGTCCTGGACCTCCCCAACATCGGGAACAGTCTTCCTGCATCTAGCCTGTCCAACCCCTTAAGAATTTTGTAAGTCATGGCTCTTTAACATAAGATCTGGGTACTTCATAAACATGTTACATTTTCTCTCCCTTCCATCTTTCCAGTCTGAGGGTTCCAGACTTCTTCACTGAATGGAAAATATTTTCCTAACGTTCCTTTAATCCTTCTACCAATTAATTTAAATCTTTAGTATCCAGTTATTGTCCTGGAGGCCAAGGAAAACTGCTGCTTCCTATCACTGTGGCCAGGCCTCTCATGGTTGTACACATCTTAACTAAGCTCCCCTCTGTCTCCTTTGTTCCATGCCACGTCGCTCTCCTGATAGCTGGCAACATCCTTATAAACGTCCTTCGCAGCCAGGCAACCTTGCCTCCTCTCACACAGTGACTGTAACTGCATACTCTCTTCACACCTGTCTAACTAGTGGCCATCACTGTGCACGAGTGATCACCCTGCTTTTGTTCACTATGCCTTTTATCCAGTAAACCTACCCCTTAACCACCCTGTCAATCTGCCCAGCTGCCATTGGGGATTTGTAGAGATACACACCAAGATCACTCCATTCCTCCTTTATGCTGACTGGCCTGCAATAATCCATTCCATTTATAAACCAGCACATCATCAGCACCTTCCAATCCACGCTAGCTTGATCCCACCTTCTTTGTCTTTCTACTCTTCCTCTTTAATTTCACCTTGCAGCTTCCATACTCCTTCCACTTTCTGTGGCCCTCAGTATCTATCGTCAGTATTGCCATTTGAATCATATATGAATTCTACCACCCTTTGTAAACATTTTTCCTCGCATTGTCTTTACCTCTTTTGTCCAGTAAATCGGTGACTCCTGATCCTCAAATCATAGCAAATGGGAACAACTCCCATCTTTTTACCTCCGATAAACTCATGATAATGTTGTTATCAAATCTTCTTCAACCCCCTATAGCCCTATTTAGCCCAAGAGTCTTGCATCAACAGAACATTGAAATGTTTAGTTACTGTAACGTTACAGGCCGGTTAACGCAATAACACACAGATCAATATATAATAACCCAGTGCTGCTGATAGTGAGGAGTTTATTCTAGGCTATAAAATGATATTATATAAATTGGGTCGACGGGCAGATCAGTTCGAGATGATGCCCTTTGTGAGGACCAATAAGGTTAGATGATACACCATGAATGGCAGGACCCCAGGAGCAATGAGGAACAGGGACATCCTTAATAAGGGTCCCTGAAGGTGACAGCGCAACTAGATTAGATAGTGGAGAAGATAAATCAGAAGCTGGCCTTCATTAGCTGGGCATAGAATATCAAGGCAAAGAGAATAGGTACAATTTTATAACGCCTTGGTCAGAGCGCAGTTCTGGTCTCCACATTATATGAAGGACATGATCGCACTGGAAAGAGTGCAGGGGACATTCACCAGGATGTTGCCTCGGGAGGAGCGTTTCAGTGATCTGGATAGATTGGAGTTGTAATCCTTGGAGGAGTCTGATGGGGGGGGGGGGGGGACCTTAGAGAGGTGTTACAGTATATCGGTAAACTGTTGGCTACTTTTCCCTATTGTGAAGGTGTATTAAACTGGTCACTGGGTTCAGAATAAAGGGCAATAGGTTTAGAGCTGATTGGAGGAAGAACTTACTCACCCAGTGATCGGACTCTTGAACGGATTGCCTTCATGGTGGGGGCAGTTCCTCCCAGGACAGTTAACATGTAGATTAATGCTTAAATGACCAAGGGGTGGCAGGCTGTCGACCAAGTGCCAGTAAATGGGATTGATAAAGATCAGTTCTAGGTGGTGGGCTCAAGGGCCTATTTCAGTGCTCCATGCTGGGGACATTCAAGCAATCCATTTCTGTCATCTGCCTGGACACATAAATTGCTTTCCTGTGAATCAGTTCACCCTTCCTCTTGCTGCCTGGTACTCAAAAAGACTTCTGAATCCTTGTCTGTTAGCTGCTACTCTCATACTCTCCCGTTGTTGGTCCTATTTTCCCTTAAGTTTCTCCCCAGCATACAGAGCGCTGGCTTTTAGTGAATCGGTGCGTCACATCTGCTCAGATCCAGATGTGAGAGTTGAAGCTTGATGGTGAGGTTGAGCATGTGAGGTGTGTGCTGTAGGGGTCCAAGGTCAGGCCCTTGAGGATAGCCTTTGCCTTTGGTTAGGGAGCGGGAGAAGTGTGGGGTGCTATGTGTAAAAAGGGGGATTAGCCGGATGTGAGGTGCAGATGTGACGTGTGAGGGATCTGAGGTGTGAGCGGCAGAGAGCGAGTTGGCGGGGAAACAGCCCCTTCGGCCTCCTGAGTGCATGCTGACTGTCATTCACTATTTACACATTTGCATCAACTCCTCCCAGATTATGACATCAACCTACACACTAGAGACACTTTCCAGCGGCCAATTCACCATCTTCCTGCGTGACGGGGAAATGGCCGCCCGTGATGGGCCTCTGCTCTTTAGCCACCTCTGCATTCACTCTTCTCTCAGGCAGAAGATACAAAAGCCTGAACGCATGCATCACCTGGTTCAGGGGCAGCTTCTTCCCTGCTGTTATCAGACTACTGAACAGTCTTCACATTAACTACTTGTAAAACTATATTCTGCACTCTGGTATTTTCCTCTTTGCGCTAAGGTTTAATGTGAGAGGGGAAGATTGAACAGGGATCTGAGGAGCAGAAAAAAAAACCTTTTTCACACAGAGGTTGGTGGGAATGAGCTGCCAGTGGAAATAGTTGAGGCAGGGACAATAACAACATTTAAGGTGGGCGGCGTGACTTTAATGGCCGCGGGACTTGCTAGCGCCCGCCAGGGGCTCCAACATCAAGACCCGGAGCGCGGCCTTGCATCGCCCGGCGCGGCCTGAATGGCCGCGGGACTTATTTACCATCGTCCGCCGGGAGGAAAATGGAGAGTGCAGGGGAGAGATAAGACTTTGCCTTCCATCACATTGAGGAGGAGATTCACGGTGATGGATGTTTGTGTAAATTGTGTAGTGCCTTGGTTCTTTTCTTGTTTGTATGACTGCAGAAACCAAGTTTCGTTTGAACCTCAATGAATATTGTATTGTATTGTAAAAGGCATTTGGACAGGTACGTGGTTAGGGAGATATGCACCCAGTACAGGCAAGTTAAACTGGCTTGGTTAGGCAACTTGGTTGGCAAGTGTAAGATGGACTGAAGGCTATGTTTGCATGCAGTATAATTCTATGACTCTAAACTACCTGTTGTACTTGTGTATGTCTTGATTACGCCGATGAATAGTATGATTTGACTGGATAGCACGCAAATAAATATTTTCTTTGTATCTCAGTACACATGCCAATAATAAACCAATACCATTTTTTTTAAATGTCCAACAGCAGTAATCAGCACTTTACCAGTCATTAACAATTCCAGCTACTGCAGTAGCAGAATCTCCATCGCCTAATTAGATGAGCTGCCTTCAATTAGGTTTTTACTCATTTGCAGTAGTTTTAAATACAATGGAATATTCAAAGAGCTGCCGAATGAGCTGTCCTTTTAGTGCCCTTTTGAATCTTGTTCCGTGTCGGGGAGATCACTGTGTAACTGCCGGATGGTCCAGGGCGGCACGTGAGGATTGGCTGTCCTCAATGGCCTTCGATCCAAGTCCAGAGATCAGTGAGATGATTGGTCTAAAAACGGCTCACAGATTCTAAATGCTTAGAAGGGGAGAGAGAGAGAGAAAGGGAGGACGAAGGAGAGGGAGAGTGCTCAAACGCTCAGAGGGAGGGAGAGATTGAAGGAACTGCAGATGCTGGAAAATTGAAGGTAGTCCTCCCTCCGAAACAGCATCCGCAGTTCCTTCTTAAACACTTTGTCTACTCCACTGCGAAATCTCCTCAAGGTACGCCTACTTTGAAGAAGTTCTCCTCCTCCCTCCGAAGAAGAAGGGTTTGGGCCGGAAACATTGCCTATTTCCTTCGCTCCATAGATGATGCTGCACCCGCTGAGTTTCTCCAGCACTTTTGTCTACCTAGGGAGAGATTGAGTCAGCTCACAGATTCTGAAAGCTCAGAAGGAATGAGAGACCAACTTACACTTCGGGTGCCAGTGTGTGGGATACATACCTCTGTCTATCCTTCCACCCACTGCATCAGAGCCAAGCCAAAGCTGCTGAGAGCAGTGTTACTGATTGGATTGTGACTATCACACGGACTCTCGATTCCACTGCCTCAGTTGTGGACATTAACAAACAAACCTCACAGAAATTACATTGAATGGGATCAATAAACTTCCCACCCATTGGTTCTGCACAAGTTGATGATCTGCCCTCATAGCCTGCAAGTGTCTGATGTTCCAGGTATTACATATTTGAGTATTTGGACCTGTGCCCAGTGCCCCATTGTCTCTCTGGCCAGACAGCAGGCGGTATGACACAAACATAAAACATGTTGCCTTTGTTACTGTGATTCTATCTGTGTTATGTTTCCAGGAGGGAAGAACAATGTCACGCTTGTCTTTGACTCGCTCCCCTGTGTCACCTGTGGCATCTCAGGGCATCCCACTGCCAGCTCAGCTCACCAAGTCCAATGCTCCTGTTCACATTGATGTTGGCGGACACATGTATACCAGCAGTCTCGCCACCTTAACCAAATACACAGACTCCAGGTAAGAGTTTCAATGTGTCAGCAATTCGCAGGCACTCGTCAGCAGACGGTTAATGGTTAAAACATGGACACTTGCTCCTGGATTCTAATTTTGATCAGTCTTAACATGACCAGTCTACCCAGGTGATCATTCCCGTCTCACCCTGCTGAGCTGAACTTTTATCTTGAGCAAAACACAAACTGCAGGTCAGGCAGCACCTCTGGTGGGAATGGACAGACGATGTTTCAGGTCATGACCCTTCTTCAGACTTGTCCAATTGTCAATTTTCATTCACAGATGCTGTCTCCATCACTTTGTTTTGCTCAAGGTTCCAGCATCTGCAGTTCCTTGTGTCTCTGAAATTTCATTTTGCTGTTTTATTATAAACTCAGTCAGAGACATTGGGAAATGGAAATGAAAAATCGGCAGAAGGTTCAATCTAGAAGGAGTTTGACTGTTGGAAGAACATAGAATAGAAACAGAAGCATTCACAGCCTTGCATCTGATCTGCCGTTCAGTAAGGTCTTGGCCATTGCTACCTCATGTCCCATGAAGCTTTAATTTCTGTGCTGAATGCAACTGAGCCTCCTCAGCCATCTGTGTTCTCTTCGAACACCAGGCTATTCTGGAGGGACTGATTTAGAGACTGAATAAGAACATAAAAGATAGATGCAGAAAAGCACAGCACAGGAACAGGCCCTCCAGCCCTCAATGTCTGTGCCAAACATGATGCCAAGTTAAACTAATCTCCTCTCCCCGAATATGATCCATATTCCTCCATTCCCTGCAAATCCATGCGCCTAGCTAAAAGACTCTTTTAAAAAATGTAAAAGAGCATGGCTGACCTTTTACCTCAGTGCCACGTTCCTGTCACAATCTCATTCCCATTGATTAAACATTCCATCAAACACTACATTGAATATGCTCAGTGACTGAGTTCCCTCAGCCTCGCCTCCGCTACCCTCCAACTGAAGACATTTCTTCTTATGAACCTTTACTGTAATCCCACTATCACAAGTGTATCCATCTTGGGTACGAAGACCTGACTTTATAAAACATTCCCGATGCTGTCTCACCAGAGTTCAGTGTAATCGCAGTACAGGTACACCACTGATTTTCTGGCAACTGATAGTCCGGCACCTCCTTTAATCCGGACAAATTTACAACAGCATTGCATGTGCTCTTTCAGAACGTGTGCCTCCATCCTGCAAGCGTTAAATGTTTACTCCTTTGTTAATTGGTAATTCGTTATTTAAGTTTGTAGCAGTGCATGGTGCTTTAGAGATACGAGAGGGGTATAATTATTGGGTAAGAGGTGTATTGTTGAATTATTATTATGTGACGTCTCTTGGTCCGGCAAAGTGGAAAACCGGCAAGGCTCTGGAACCAAGGGTGCTGGAAAATCAGTGGTGGACCTGTAATACATATCCACTCATGTGTTAAAATTCCCTTGTAATAAAGATTAATGTATCTTTTGCCTTTCTAAATGCTTGCCAAGTCTACACGTTAACTATCCACTGAACATCTTGGTAAGAGATTGAAAATCTTTCAAAAGATTTTTAAAAATTTAAAATTTTTTACATTTTTAAAAATTACCCTAATGGAATAAATTCACAATTTTTACAAATCATGTTTCATCTGCCATGTCCTTGCCTTTTCATTCAATCCGTCCCTATACGCCTGATGCATCTCTCATTCTCCTCCCATCCTACACTGCCACCTAGTTTAGAATCATCAACAAACTTGCATATTCTCGTTCCGATCCCATCATTTATGTAGATTGAGGTATCTCATCAGGCACCCCTGCTGAATCCAATAATGAAACACAATGTGCTGCAAGAACTCAGCGGGTGAGGAAATGGATAGGCAATGTGTTGGGTTGGGACCCTTCTTGAGATTGATCAGTTCCCCCAGCACTATGTTTTGCTGCAGATTCCAGTATCTGCAGTACCTCGTGTCTCCTTGTGCTCACAGTAATAATTTGTTTTCCTGTCCACCGATCTTCAGCCACACCAAGATATTGTCCCCAATCGTGTGTGTTCCAATGTTGTTCAATAATCTCTGCGCGGTACTTTATCAAATGCCTTCTGAAAGTCCCAATGCACCACTTCTGCTGTTCCAAAGATTAGATTAATGGACAATGGACTCAGACCAACTCTACCATTAGACTAGGTCAGGGGTGGGGAACCTTTTCATGTTGTAAGACCGTATTAAGTTAGCTGTAATCTAATAAGGCCGCATCCAAGAAATTTCAATTAGATATAGGATTATTTCGTTGAATCTTCTTGTACTCTTTGGTATTTTAAATACGTTAATTTGAAGATTAAAATAAAAATAAAAGATGAGCAAAAACATATTAATAAAAATAAAATAATTTGTTCTACAAAATTTGGTTTCATTGAAAAGGCCGCACTTAATGGCCTAGAAGGCTGCATGTGGCCTTAAGGCCGCAGGTTCCCCATCCCTGGACTAGATCATGGCTGACAGTCTGGGCCTCAAATACGCCTCTTTGCATTCTCCCCGTACACTTGACTCCTTTGTATTTTGTGCCAATCTCCACCTTCTCTACATGCAATAACTCCACCTCCGACATCTTCCTGAGGAGAGAATCCCAAATTTCTGCAGTAAAACGTGGCGATACAGCAGCTTCATCACTTGCTGGACCTGCATTGACACCTGATGCAGTATCGCAACCCAAGACATCCAGCTTCTCCTCACCTCCACGGATGCTGCCTGACCTGCTGAGTTCTTCCAGCAGTTTGTTTTTTTGTTCCAGATTCCAGCATTTGCAGTCTTCTGTGCCTGCATTATAACTCTTTGTGTTTCATTCACTGGGACTGTCAGATCCTTCAATACAATTTGTAGTCTCACATCTTTTACATATTTTTATTTTTCATCTTCCCTTCCAGTGCGGACACCCTTGCATTTCCCCACATTATACTTGGTCTGACAACTTCCTGCCCACTCACAACCCAGCCAACCCACATCTGTCTCCAGATAGTTTGTGCCTCCGCCTTCTTTTTGTATCATCTGCAAATCTGGCCACGGCACATTCGGTCCAAACTTTCCCTTCATCCAAACTTTATTGCAGAGCGTTGAGACACCCACACTGATCCCTGTGGAAACCCAGTAGCTAATTATCACTAATCCAAAGGTGGGCTATTTAACCCGACTCTTTATTTTCTGTTAGTTGGCCAAAGCCCTATCCATGCCTGTATTTGACCCCACACTCAGATGCTCCTATCTTCCACAATAACCTTTTATGTGGCACCTTACTGATGCCTTTTGGAAACTGAAGTACACTGCCCCTTTAGTTCCCTTTATCCATCCTGGTTGTTATATTTTTATTAAAGAGCTAAAACTATATTGACTTTGCTTGTTTTTCCTATGATTTTCTAAATGTTCTGCTCTTGTCTCCTTCATATTAAACCCCAGCATTTCCCCTGTGACAGTTGTTAGGCTAGCTGGCCTTCGCTCTCCTGATTTCTGTCTCCCTGCTAAAACTCAGTTTACTGCCACATTTTGGACGAGAGAACAATCTGGTTAGGAATTGTTCATAGAAACAGAACCCTGTTACAACCTGGGGAGGAGCTGTATATTTCTTCCTGGTTTTCTCATTCGCTCCATCTTCTCATCTACAGCTCCTTCCTACACATTCTCTCTTTATATCATTCTTTCAGTTTAGATTTGCTTGGTATCCAACCTATGCTGTCCCTGCTCTAGGATTGTTTGATGCGATGGCCTAGAGATATAACGTTTACTTCATGAGATTGGCTATATAGCCTGCCACGTGCCTCTTACTTAGTTTGCTATCACTTGCTTCGAGCAGTCATTCGTCTGAAGGGTCCAAACCAGAAACATCGACTGTCCATTTCCCTCCACAGATGCCGCCCGACCCGCTGAGTCCCTTCAGTTTGTTTTTTGCTCAAGATTCCAGCACCTGCTCTTGTATCACCAACTTATTATTGGGGTGTCTTATTATTATTAATGCTCTATAAATATCCACTTGTCTCAGAGACATGGATTCCCCTGAATGATCCTGGGGCTGAAGTTGATGTTTTGAGTGGTGAAGATTGACCTGTGCACATTGCAGTTTAGGAAAACTAGTGGTGATTATATTGAAGCACACCAGAGTCACAATGATGAATAGGCGGGACGTTGAGGGGCAACCGCTCTCACTGGAGGGTCTTGCACTCAAAGGCACTGTCTCAGGATAAGGAGTTGACCATTTGGGAGAGAGATGAGAAAACATTTCTTCAAATAGAGAAGTAAAATGTTTGTTTCCTCAGAGACTTGGATACTTATTTGTTGAGTATGATGCACAAGGAACTGCAGATGCTGGAATCTTGAGCAAAAAACACAAAGTGCTGGTGTAACTCAGTAGGTCAGGCAGGTGGTATGGAGGAGAGGCAAGAGTGTTTTATTGTCCCGAAAAGGATCAGTGAAATTCTTACATGCAACGGCACATTAAAAATGTAAACATAGTGCTCAGTAACATGAGAACAGGAACAGGCAATGTTTTGGTTGGGACCCGTCTTCAGACCCTTGCCGTTGTCGAGTACATTCAAGTCTGAAGTCGCTAGAATTTTCAAACAAAAGGGAATCGGAGGATATCTGTGTCAGGTGGGAAAATGATTGTGAGATGTGAATCGGCAATGATCTCAGTGAGGGACAGAGGAGGTGCAAGGGCCCTTGTCACCTCCTTGTGCTTCACGTTCTGATGTTCTGGACAGAGAATGGGCTCAAAATGTCCGCTCTGATCTTTATCACCATGCCTGTGTATTTTTATTCCGAAACCGGCGGTATTGGGAGTGACAGAGAGAGAGAGAAACCAGGAAAATAAAACCCCAGGCATGTAAGGGACTGCTTATTGATTGTGTAAAATGTTAGCATCGATTTCTCAGAGTCCTTGTGTCTCTGGAGAAATGTTCATCTGCTCAGACGCTCTTGCCTATAAAATACCAGCCTCTGGAACAGAGAGGTAACATTGCCTTATATTTCCACTGGATTTGTGACCACTTTCAAAATAAAGCATGGGTTTTAATCTGCACCGCTGCAGGGAGCAGTTATCGTGGGTCGAGTCCAGTCGTCCAGGTGGATATTTTCATATATCCATTTCCACATGTACACGGATGATGGGCAGATCTATTTCACCACCACATCTCGGTGCTTTTATCATCTTAAATTGCACAAAAAGAAATCTCCTCCCCAGTTAAACACTGGAAAGCCATCATCTTCAGTCCCATCATTAACTCTGTGCCCAGACCACTGGCCCCCATCCCATTCCCCAGCAACTCTTTCAGCCTGAAGCAGACCTTTTGAACACAGCTTTATAGAACTTTGCTTAGAATGCATTTAGAATATTGTGTGTAATTCTGATCACCCTATTTCAGGACGAATGTGGAGAGGGTGCAGAGAAGGTTCACCAGAATGCTGCCTGCCTTTGACGGTATTAGCTATAGGAAGAGGCTGAACTAACCTGGGTGTTAAGGGGAGCTCTGATAGAAGTATAGACACTATGAGAGGCTTAGACAGGGTAGACAGTCAGAACCCTTTTCCCAAGGAGAAGTGTCAAAGATAAGAGTGCATTTCTTTAAGGTGAGAGTGGCAAAGTTTAAAGGAGATGTGCAGGACAAGTTTGTTTTACAGAGAGTGGCAAATGCCTGGAACGCATGGTCAGTGGTGGTGGTAGAGGCAGATACAATAGTGGCTTTTAAGAGGCATTTAGATAGATATATAGATGTGCAGGGAATGGAGGGATATGGATCATGTACAGCAGAGCAGATCAGTGAAACTTGGCATCATGTTCAGCACACACATTGTGGGCCAAAGGGCCTGTAGCAGTGCTGTACTGTTTTACGTTCTATGCTGGATCTAGATGATGAAGATCTTGGTTGAATCTAATTCCACTGCTGTATTGTCTCTATGACTATGCGAAACACTGGATGGAATAAGCACAGTGAGCGAAGAGGTAGGAAGTGGTCTAGGATCTTTAAATGTAGATAAATCACCACGGGCACACACAGTCCAATCAGGTTGTTCGGAGAAACAAGTGAGGAAACTCTTTCCACCCCCACCGTTGTCCAATCTTCCTTGCCCGCAGATTTAGTGCCGGAAAACTCAATGAGTGATATTTCCTCACAAGGAGTGAAAGGAATGTACTGGATAGACTCGGCTTGTACTCACTGGAATTTAGGAGATTGAGGGGGGATCTTGTAGGGACTTGCAAAATTGTTAAGGGGTTGGACAGGCTAGATGCAGGAAGATTGTTCCCGATGTTGGGGAAGTCCAGAACAAGGGGTCACAGTTTAAGGATAAGGGGGAAGTCTTTTAGGACCGAGATGAGAAGATCTTTTTTCACACAGAGAGTGGTGAGTCTGTGGAATTCTCTGCCACAGAAGGTAGTTGAGGCCAGTTCATTGGCTATATTTAAGATGGAGTTAGATGTGGCCCTTGTGGCTAAAGGGATCAGGGGGTATGGAGAGAAGGCAGATACAGGATAGTGAGTTGGATGATCAGCCATGATTATATTGAATGGCGGTGCAGGCTTGAAGGGCCGAATGGCCTATTCCTGCACCTATTTTCTATGATTCTATGACCAGGCCGGTGTACCAAATCCGCATTGTTTGGCAAACTCTTGGAATTAATTCTGAGGAGCAATATTGATCAACATTCAGTAAAACTTAGATTATTCATGGATTGTCAGCATGGATTTACACTGTGAAGGTTGTGTTTGTCTAACTAGATTGAGGTTTGTGCATTTAACACGAAGGGTCATTGAGGGTAACACATTTGATGTTGTCTACATGGATTTTGACAATGTCCTATATGACAGAAAATTAAAGCTCTTGGGATCCAAAGTAGTCTCAGTGGCAGGAAGCAAGCATTGATAGTGATCACGGACTTATGACTGGAGGGCCCTTTCTAAAGGGCTTCCGCAGAGCGCACTTGCTTTTTTTGTTATATGCAGTAATTAATAAAATTTGAATAATCATAGAGTCATACAGTGTGGAAATAGGCCCTTCGGCCCAACTTTCCCACACCAACTAACTTGTCCCATCTACACTAATCCCACTTGCCTGCGTTTGGTCCATATTCCTCTAAACCTGTCCTATTCGTGTACCTGTCTAAATGTTTCTGAAACGTTGCAAGTGAATGTAGCCAATATGATTGAAAAGATTGCAAATGACACAACAGTTGATGGCATGGGCGAACCTTATTAGCTGAAGGAAGACTGTAGAAGTCAGGGTATGGAATATAGAGGTTGGGATATTATGTTACAGTTGTACAACACGTTGGTGAGGCAACATTTGAGTATTGTGTTCAGTTTTGGTCACCCTGCTATAGGAAGGATGTTATTAAGCTGCAATAGGGCAGAGAGGATTTACGAGGATGTTGTCAGGACTCGAGGGCTGAGCTATAGGGAGAAGTTGTGCAGGTTAGGACTTTATTCCTCGGAGAGCAGGCTGCTGAGGGGTGATCTTACAGAGGTGTAAAATCGTCTAGGGAATAGATAGGGTGAATGCACAGAGTCTTTTATCCAGAGAATCAAGAACCAGAGCACATAGGTTTGAGGTGAGAGGCGAAATTTTTTAATAGGAACTTGAGGGGCAACTTTTTCACACAGAGGGTGATGGGTATATGGAACCAACTGTGAGGTGAGGTAGTTGAGACCGATACAATAAGAACACTTAAAAGACAGTTAGACAGGTACATGGATAGGAAAGGTTCAGAGGGATATGGGGCAATTGAGGGCAAATGGGACTAGGTTAGGGTTAGCATCTTGGTCAACATGGACATTGGGCCGAAGGGCCTGTTTCCATGCTATATGACTGTGGACAGAATATTGTTGGTGCAGCCGTTTGAGCGGTAATACGGTTTACTGAGGATAAATAAACCAATAAATGGTCATCTTAAGTTTGTGCACCCGCAGTTCCTAGTGTCTCAACAAATCTAATTCAGCTGATCCCCACTGCTTGGTACGGGACCAGTCACCACCTCTGTCCTTCTGGAGTTGGGCTTTGTGGTCACAGTGGGTGCTGCCAAACCTGGTCATGGACTGGTTCCCATCCAGCATCCATCCCATCCATCCAGAGGGGGGTTGATTGATGCCACTTCAATCATACCTGGCCCCACAGTAGGTCAGGGACGAGTCCAGGAAGGGTGTGGACTGTTGCATCAAATGCGTGACTGTGCCAAAACCTTTGACATTTGTTTTGATTTATGCATCTCTCCACATGTTAATGTGAAATTATTAAACCTTTCCGTCTGATCTAAATTGTCAGACTGGAGAACACTGAAATAAACGCAAGCAAAATACAATCCCTCAGATCAGCTTTGTTTGCGGTCCACATACCGTAGACTCCTTAAAGAAATTGCATGCGTGTCCTTACAACTGGTAGCATGCGTGTCCTTACAACATTAGTCTTGGACTAAAGTTTCCCAGGAGCCCCAGTTGCTGTATCTTTGCTACATTGCAGCAGGTACAGAAGCCTTAAGTTCCACACCACTAGCTTCAGGAACACCTACTTTCCTGCAACCATCAGGTATTCGAACCGACACACACAACCCAAATCCCACCTCAACGACAGAACACCTCCTGCATTCCCGTGGACTTTGGTGTTGTAGTTATGTTATTGCATTGAGGTCTTGTTTCTTTGCAAAGTCTTCTCACTTTTAATAATTGTAATTGAGTTTATGTTTGTGGCTGAGTCTATGTGCCTGTGATGCAGCTGCAATTGTATTGTACCTCACTGTACTTATGCAATATGACATGAAACTCAACTTGACTACAGACAACAATTGTAGATACTATTATATGTTAGGTTCTACTTTCTAATGTAACAATATAACTGGCACCATTTATTTTGCAACTCTTAGATTTTTTTTAATAGCTGGCCATTTGCCACAAGTATTAATAAGTGGTCTGCATTCAGACTTTCATGTTGTTGTTTCAAAATGAATACCAAACTGTGGTCCATATGTTTTGGTACAGGATAGGACGCCTCTTCAACGGCACCGAGCCCATTGTCCTGGACAGTTTAAAGCAGCACTATTTCATTGACCGAGATGGAGAGATTTTCCGATACATCTTAAGTTTCCTCAGGACATCGAAGCTCCTGCTTCCAGAGGACTTCAAGGTGAGAATGCAACAATATTTTGGATGCAACTTCTCCTCATTCCTTTATCTATTTGGTAATCAGCAATCTACCCAAAACTGCTGGGAAAAGGTTTTCATGACACATATCCTCGTATTTCTGTAGCCCCTTCCCGAGACGAAGAACCTCCCCACCACAGAAACCAAGTTATGGCCAGCATGATCGCGCAGTGCGATGATGAGCTGAGAATCTACTTTATGATGTTTGTTGAAAGCAGATTCAGAAAGCAAGGCGAATGTCCCTAAAGAACAGTGCTGGAGGAATTCAGTCATTAGTCTTAGCAGTCCAGTGGCACTGTACGATCATTTAATATAATAAGCTATTCAGAGGGAAAAATATTAAAATGTGCGGCTCCTCAAGAATCATTGTGGATCCTCTGTCCTTCATAGTCTAGTTAATCATTCAGGAATCAAAAAGACAAACTCTAAATCAAAACACAGAGAGCTGGAAGGACTCAGTGCGTCAGGCAACATCTGTGGAGGGAATGGACAGACAATGTTTTGTGTCAGGACCCTTCTTCAGACTGATGAAGTAGGAAGGGGAAAGCTGGAAGAGTGAGGGGGGGGGGGGTGGGACAAAGTCTGACAGGTGATAGGTGGGTACAGGTGAAGGGAGGGGCTCGATTTGTAGATGGGTGGAATAAGTAACTAAGGCTGGAGGTGAGAAGAAGACAAAAGGATATCAGACTGCCTGACCCACTGAGTTTCCCCTGCATGTTGTATTTTTGCTCAAGATTCCAGCATTCGCAGTCTCTCGTGTCTCCTAATGCACAGTGGCGCAGTGGTAGAGTTGCTGCCTTATAGTGCTAGAGACGGGGGTTCGATCCTGACTACGGGTGCTGTCTGTAGTTGAGTCTGCACGTTCTCTCTGTGATTGCGTGGGTTTTGTTCGGGTGCTCTGATTTTCTCCCACAACCCAAAGACGTGCAGATTGTGGGTTAATTGGCTTCCTTAAATCGTCCCTAGTGTGTAGGATCGAACTCGTGTGGAGAGTGCTGGTCGCTGTGGGCACGGTGGGCCAAAGAGCCTGTTTCCACACTCTAATGCCCAAAAAACATAAAAATCTGTGGATAACACTAGTGGGTATAGATGACAAAGCTAGGAAGCTTGCATTAAACATACATGCCAGCACAAAGCGGCTGGGGTGAGTTGCTGTGACATAGCCACACTCTCCATACTATGCTCTGATTAAAAGATGGAGCCAGCTCGAGGGTTGGAAAATCGGAAAAATCCTGTTCCCTTATGAGCAGGAAATTCAGACTGGACAAAAGGCCGATGTGAAGTTGTTCTTGTTTCAGGATTTCTGCCTGCTATACGAAGAAGCCAAGTATTACCAGCTACAGCCCATGGTGAGGGAACTGGAGAGGTGGAAGCAGGAGCAGGAGCATCGGAAGTGCTCGCAGCCCTGCGAGTGTCTGGTGCTGAGGGTCACGCCTGACCTGGGCGAGCGCATCAGTCTGAGTGGAGAGAAGTCACTAATAGAGGATATTTTCCCTGAGACTGGGGACGTCATGTGCAACTCCGTAAACGCGGGGTGGAACCAGGACCCCACGCACGTCATCCGATTTCCAATTAACGGATACTGCCGGCTTAACTCCGTCCAGGTAAGCAGTGGTCCCGAGACTGACTAAATCCCTTGGTAATGTTTACAAACCGTATTAGCACAAGGGTTTTGTGGTCACTGTCTGGCTGTTCCAACAGTCTGCCAATACTCAATGTTTGTAAGAAAACCTTGGAGAATAACCCAGGAGGCGCATTGGTAGAATGATAGCTCCTCAGTCACCCCAAACACTCACTCCCTCCACCACCAGTACACCAAAGCTATGCCGTTTATTGAATGCACCGTGGTTACTGGTTTAGCATCTCCTGAGCCCATGTCCGCCACACCCTCGGGCTTTCCTCTGTGGGCAGTGGCACTCACCTTGGGGAAATACATGCCCTGTATTTCAGAGCTTGTCCCTTGCCATTTACCTGAACTGAGACCAATGCCCCATCACTCGGAGGGTGCTAGCTCCAGCCATGACTTCATGCTTTGCTGGGAGATGGGTGCTTTGTTTTCATGCTGAGCTCAATGTCATTCCATTGGTGGACGTGTATTGATTCCATCTGTTCCATCTTTGAACCATGCACCAAATGTTAAGCAGATGTTGGGCTGCTCTGAGAGGAAACGAGAGTTTGCCAAACTAAATACCACTTAATAGCGCCCTCCAGCTCTTTAGTGCAAACTGATCCCTTGATGTGAACATGTGTAATGTACACCTACAGTTGTGTAAATCCAAAACAGTATACACCACGAGGCTCTTCATTGCCAATTTGCTGGTCAATGGTAATGATCATTGTAATCTCTAACCTCTCAAACCTTCATTAATTTCCCTCTGCACCTGTTCTGCCCCAGACAGTAATCTGTACAAATTCCACCTCCTCATCTCTGAAATGCTGTGAATTTTAACTGAACTTTCTCATTGTTCCAATGTCCTTTGTACAATAATTGAGTATCTCGTGTGATCAACATTACAAAGAAACACCTTGATATACCGATCATTTCTTTTGATCATTTCAAATCCAGAAGTACGGTTTTGCACTTTTTTCCTTTTTTCATAAAAAAGAAAGAAAACTAAGAAATAGTTGCAGTGTATGGTTATTGTTATGGGAATAGCACCATCGCTGGTGCAGTCCCGAAGATGCAATCCCCCTGAGGCAATAGCTAAGATGGATCCTGAATAAAAATGGCTGAACCCAAGGCTCGAGTGTAAAGCCTCTGGTAATTAGTTGTGAAGCTGTAATGCAGCAGTTTACAGTAAAGGGTCTGTCCCACTGTACGAGGTAATTCAAGAGTTCTCCCGAGTTTCCCCTGAATCGAACTCGGAGAATTACGGTAATAGCTGCTCGTAGGCACTCGGGGCTCTCGTGGACATTTTTCAACATGTTGAAAAAACTTCACGAGCTTATCGCGTTTCCCGAGTACCTGCCGTTAGCATTACGAGCCGCTAAGAGATGTACCCGCTACGTACATTCTACGTACTTACCACGAGTTTGATTTTTTTTTTTTTTGTAAACTCGGGAGAGCTCTTGGGTAAACTCGTATGGTGGGACAGGCTTCTAAGGAAACACAATACTAAAACATGGTGTCAGATCGGGGCATGTTTCAGGATTGGTCGAGAGTTTTGATTTGGTGCCCGGCGACGGCGGGCGACGTTTGTGAGTGAGTACACTACCGAGAGACGATTGTGCGGCCTACATTGTTTCCATCGATAGAGGGGCGGATTTGTCAGGAAAATGGAGCAGCTGAAGCCCCCTAGGCAAATGAATTTTGAGGCAAGGGACCTGCCCATGGCGTGGAGACAATGCAGGGAAGTGTTTGAGCTCTATGTTGATTGAGCATGGAACGGAAGGATGACAAGACAATGAGGAAACTGCTCATGTACCTAGTTGGACCGCAAGGGAGAGAGCTCTACTAAACGCTAGAGACACGGATGCCGGAGGGCAACGTGCAAGAAGTTACGCTAGAGCAGGCTCTCTATGCTTTCGAACAGCATTGTCAACCCGTGAGGAACGAGACCATGGACAGGTATAGATTCTTTACGAGGAGCCAAGAAAGAGGAGAGACTTTTGATTCATTTTTAATAGAACTGAAGCTCTTGGCAGCTCACTGCGGTTTCAGAGAGTTGAAGGATTCACTGATACGTGATAGAATAATATGCGGCATAGGACATGGCGCGCTGCGGGAGAGACTTCTCCGAGAAACCTCACTTGACTTAGAAAAGTGTGTGAAGGCATGCCAGGCGTCGGTGCTTGCCAAGGCCAGAGATGATGTCCTGTTAGGTGACCAACGACAAGATGTCTGTGCAGTGAGACAAGAGGGGAAAAGATACCAGCCAACCATACAGTGCAAATACTGCGGATACAAACATGAGAGGAAGAAGGGGAAATGCCCGGCATAGGGCCGGGAGTGTTCCAAATGCCATTTGAAAGATCATTTTGCATCACAATGCACGGAAAAGCAGGTGCAACAGAAGAACCAGAAGAAAGAAATTAAAGGGAAACAAACCTGTGCCTGCAGTGGAGGAAGTGGAGAGTTCCAGTGATGAGAATGATGACAGTCTAGAGAATGATGAAATTCACACAATGGAACTGCAACCAGAGGCAGTAAAAGCAGAAAGTGGGCACAGCGTTGAGGAGACTCAATTCCCAAAGAAAATCTTTGCGACCATGATGCTGAAAGGGAACGAGGTAAAATTCCAGGTTGACAGTGGAGCCACATGTAACATCGTTCCCAAGATGTATGCAAAGGATGTGGATGAAACCAAGCAAGTATTGTCGATGTCCGACGGTGGTGCCTCTTGGGAAAGGCAAGGTGAGACTAGTGAACCCAAAGAATGGAAGGAAATACAAAATAGAGTTGTAGTCCTGGAGGAAGACAGCATTCCAATCCTGGGAAGCAGGGCAGCCCAGCAGATGGGGCTCATCTCAGTGTGTAAAGAGAACATAATGACATTGAATGGCAGTGAAATCCCTCTGAGCAAGGAAAGAGTATGCTGGTGTGTTTGAAGGACAGGTAAATTCGAGGGCAAGTACCACCTGCAGGTAGATGACAGCGTAACGCCGGTGATCCATCCACACGAAGAGTCCCTGTAGCCTTACGGAGGAAGCTGAAAGAGGAATTAGGCAGACTAACAGAAGCTGAAATAATTGCCCCAGTAGAGACCCACACTCCATGGGTATACAGCCTTGTGTGTGTAGAAAAGCCCAATGGAAAGTTGAGAGTGTGTTTAGACCCAAGGGATCTGAACAAGGGGCTTAAAAGAAGTCATTACCCAATGACGATGATTGAAGATGTCCTCACAGACCTGAATGACGCCAAGGTCTTTAGCACGTTTGACCCAAGAATGGGTTTTGGCATGTGGAACTGGATGAGGAGAGTTCTCAGCTTACGACATTTAACACACCATATGGCAGATATAGATGGAGACGCATGCCATTTGGTCTGCCCACCTCCCCTGAAGAGTTCCAGCGACGACACAACCAAGTGTTGGAGGGCCTGGAAGGAGTGAGGTCTGTTGCTGACGTCATCCTAGTATTTGGGAAAGGGAAAAACTGCAGAGGAAGCAGACAGAGACCATGACAGGAAGGTCAGAGCTCTGATGGAGAGATGTCGTGAACATAGAGAAGGCAAAGCTGAAGGTGAAGGAAGTCACTTTCATAGGACACAGAGTTTCTGCTGCAGGTCTGAAACCAGATCCAGGGAAGGTAGCAGCAGTGCTGCAGATGCCTAACCCAACGGATGTCCAAGGAGTTCAGCGATTTATTGGGTTTGTTAACTACTTGAACAAATTCCTTCCTGGACCAAGCGACCTGTGTGAACCGCGACGCAAGCTGACACAGAAGGATGTAGTTTGGTGGTGGGCAGAGGTGCATGAAAAGGCTGGTGATGGAAATAAAGAAGCCAGTAACTGCAGAGCCAGTACTCAGATACTAGGATCCATCCAAGGAGCTGACAGTACAGGCCGACGCGCCAGAAACTGGACTCGGTGCGGCGCTGATGCAGGAGGGCCATCCAGTTGCCTATGCCAGCAGGTCCTGACGGATGCGGAGACCAGATATGCACAAATAGAAAAAGAATTGCTGACAGTGGTGTTTGGTCTAAGAGGTTAAATGTGTACACATATGGAAGGCCAGTGAATGTGCAGTCAGACCATAAGCCACTGGAGATAATCGCCACAAAACCACTTCATCGTGCACCAAAGAGATCGCAGAGGATGCTGGTGAGGACACAGACCTACGATGTGACAGTAAGATACAGACCAGGGAAGGAGATGCAGCTTGCGGACTGGCAAGACTGACAAGACCATGAGAGAACTGGAGACTGTAAACCTGGCAAGGCACATCCCAATATCACAGCCTCTGCTAAATGGCATAAGGGATGCAACGAAAAAAGACGAGACTATGCAGAGACTGCAAGAGATGATTAAACGAGGCTGGATAGAGAACAAGAAGGATGTTGACCCAGACTTCTCTCCAATTTCCATGTGAGGGACGAGCTGAGTGTTGGAGATGACCTCATATTCAGAGGAGAAAGAGTAATCATCCCCAGAGCTAGGAGACGAGACATGTTCACACGAGTGCATGCCTCCCACATTGGTGTGAATGGCTGTCTAAGAAGGGCAAGAGGGTGTCTGCACTGGCCCGGAATGAGTGCAGAAATCAAGGACTTTGTACAGAAATGTGAGACATGTCAAGCTCAAGGGAAAGAGCAACCAAAAGAAACACTGCATTCCCATGAAATTCCAGCGAGGCCATGGGCGAAGGTGGGTGCAGATTTGTTCCACTTGGATGGACGGAACTATTTGATCACCGTGGACTACTTCTCAGGATATTGGGAAATAGACTATCTAGAGAAAACACGGGCATTTAATGTTGTCCATAAAATCAAAGGCCAGTTCGCAAGATATGGAACACCAGATCAGCTCATCACAGATAATCGGCCACAGTTCACTGCAGAGGAGTTCAAGATATTTGCCAAGAAGTGGCAGTTTGAACAGACGACCACATCACCCCATTATCCATAGAGTAATGTAAAGGCGGAGAGCAGTGTGAAAGTTGCAAAGTCATTGCTGAGGAAGGCTAAGGCTGCAGGCGCTGACCCTTACCTGAGCATACTAACTTTTCGCAACACACCAGCACCTGGCATGAGTGTTAAAGAAGGAACTGCAGATGCTGGAAAATCGAGGGTACTCAAAATGCTGGAGAAACTCAGCGGGTGCAGCAGCATCTATGGAGCGAAGGAGATAGGCAACGTTTCGGGCCGAAACCCTTCTTCAGACTGATGGGGGGGGGGGGGGGGGGGGGGATGAGTAGCAGTCCAGTATGAAGACTGATGAACAGACGTACCAGGACCATACTACCAACTACTCAGAGGCTGCTCAAAACCTGAAATTCAGAAAAAAGTAGGAGCTGAGTTGAGAGCAGCAAGAGACAGACAAGCAGACTACTACAACAGAGGATCCCGAGATCTGATTCCCCTGAAAGCTGGTGATCCAGTTCGAGTGAAGCCGACTGGTGACCGACATCAGCCCTGGAGGAAGGCTGTGGTTGTAGACCGTGTTGCGCAACCCAGATCGTATGAAGCCAGAACCGAGGACGGCGTCATCTATCGGCGGAATCGACGCCTTCTGAGGGAGACCAAAGAGCCTGAACCGGAGCAAGACAATCGACCTATGAGCCGACCACCGGTCCCCAGGGAGCATCAAACCCTGACAACAAGATCTGGTAGATGAGTTCAATAACCACGCTACCTGCAGGATTATGTGCCCAAATAAGGATAGGCCTGTACACGTTGTTGATTATAGATTTAAAAGGCTATTAGGTTATGTTTAAATTGTTAATGTTATATTGTTATTTTATAGTTTGATATGCATAGTTTTATTTAGAAGTCGTGGTAATGGCCATTTTAAAATTAAACAACTTAATAAATAAAAAGGGGAAAGCAAATGAGGAACCAGACGTGTGTTGTTCAAAGTTTAGACAATTCCGAGCACTGAACTGCCGCAGATCCAAGGAATGAGAATTTGAAAATGGACTGTCAAATGCACGTTGGAAAATGGACTGTCGGACACATGTTGGACTCGGTGAAATAAGATGCCATGGAAGAATTTAATTTATTGCTATACATGTAAAGTGCCTGTACATATGTGTTTTGTAAACAAAAGGGGGATGTTATGGGAATAGTGCCATCGGTGGTGCAGTACTGATGATGCAATACCCATGAGGCAGTAGCCAAGATGGATCCTGAATAAAAATGGCTGAACCTAAGGCTCGAGTGTAAAGCCTCTGTTAATTAGTTGTGAAGCTGTAATGGAGCAGTTCACAGTAAGGAAGCACAATACTAAAACAGTTATAACATATGTTAATAGCCTTGGGACTAGGAAAGTCATTGGCCTTTCATTGTGCGAGCCCTGGTCAGGTTGATGAGATGATCAACGTCTTGCTTGGACACTGCACGGATCAAGTTCCATTGGACAGCAACTAAATGTAATACTGGGCGTAGAATTCCAACCACAACTACACTTGATCTGACATCAACTAGAATTAAATTGGCAATCACATTCCAAGGCGCGGATGGTGTGAGAATTATCAACAGCAGTGTGCAGTGAAGCCAGGGAACTTTGTTCTAGGTGTGAGAAACTAAAACAAATGGTATTGTTTTATTATTCTCACGTGTGCCCCAGTCAAATCATTGTTTATATGAGTACAATTAAACCATGCTTGGGTACAACAGGTAGTGCAAGGATAGGAATACCAGCCTGCAGAATGTAATGTTACAGTATTGTAGCATTACAGTTAAAGAGAAAAGGTACGTCGGCGATGAAGTAGGTTGGAAGATCGGGACTACAGAGAGTTAAAAAAATATTGGGACTGAACCGGAAGGAATGGAGAAAGATTGCAGATGAATGAAGTACAGATGAAGGGAGATGTTCTTTGGACTTTTAACAAGTACTTGGATAGGAAGGTAAAGGAATGTGCGCCGAACATTAGATTGGCATAGGTAAGCATCGCAGTCGGCATGGATGAAGTGGGCTGAAGGGCCCATTTCACTGCTGCACTTTTCTGTGATGCCCGCGTACAAATTGCAGAGGATAACAGGTGCAGCAAGTGGTTAGGAAGACAAATTGCATGTTTGCCATTGTTGCAAGAGGGCTGGAACCTTGCAATAAGTATTATTACAATCTTATTGTGCCTTTGTTTAAGACGGGCCGCAGGAACAAGCCAGGGCACAACAGGCTGGTGACCCTGACGTCAATTGTTGGAAGGAATTTATTTGCATTTGGAAAGGCAAGGCCTGACTAGGGTAGCCAGCACTGCTTTATGCATGGAAATCGTGCATTTCATTGAGATTTTGGACGTTGACAAGGGGGACTGATGAGGGCAGAGTGATAGATGTTGTAAACATGGGCTTTAGCAAGGCCACTGACAAAGCCCCATTTGGTAGGCTGGTCCAGAGGTTAGAATGCACGGGATGCAGGGACGGCTAGTCAGTCCTGGTTTGCCGGTAGGAGTCAGATGGTGGTAGTGGAGGCTTGTCTTTTAGGTTTGAAACCTGTGATCAGTGGTATGTTGCAGGGATTGGCGATGGGTCCTCTTTTATGTGATTTGGATGTGAAGGTGCTTGATTAGTGAGTTTGTTCATTGCACCAAAATTGGTGGCATAGTAGAGAGTGAAGAAGTTTGCCTAAACTTACAACAGGATCTGCATCAACTGGGGAAGTGGGCAAAGGGGTGGCAGATAGAATTGAACACGGGTGAGTGTGGATTATACATTTTGAGAAGTTAAACCAGGCCAGAACATACACAGTGGATGGCAGGGCCCTGGAGAGTGTTGTTGAACAGAGGCACCTTGAGGCACAATTCCCTGAGAGTTACAAGATCAGAAGACAATCATTTAAACTTAAACACTGGAAACTCTTCTTGCAGATGGTGTGAGTCTGCACAATTCTGCACCCAGATTGTTGTGGATAACAGATCACATTGAAGAGAAAATGGCTGTAATATTTAAAGGTCGGGGAACTGAGGGCGACGGAGACCTGGCCCAATGCAGGAGAGGAGGTCTAGTGATCGCATTGAATGGTGGGTTAGTCTTGAGGGGCCGAGTGGCCCACTTCTGTGTCTATTTTTAGTTCTGAGATACAGCATGGAAACAGGTCCACCAGGTCAATGCTGACCATCGATCACCCCTTCATAGTTCATTGAAACATACAGAATGGTGAAAGATTTGGATAGAGTGGATGTGGAGAGGATGTTTCCACTAGTGGGAGAGTCTAGGACTAGAGGCCATAACCTCAGAATTAAAGGACGTTCTTTTAGGAAGGAGATGAGGAGAAGTTTCTTTAGTCGGAGAGTGGTGAATCTGTGGAATTCTTTGCCACAGAAGGCTGTGAAGGCCAAATCAGTGGATATTTTTTAAGATAGTTAGATTCTTGATTACTACAGGTGTCAGAGGTTATGGGGAGAAGGTGGGTGAATGGAGTTAGGAGGGAGAGATAGATCAGCCATGATTGAATGGCAGAGTAGACTACATGGGCTGAATAACCTAATTCTACTATCCCTTATGACCTTGTGATTTTTGTCACCATTTCATACATTAATTGGTCGTAATTATGCTATTATTATTATTAATATGCTATTATTATATATTTTTAATATGCTATTTGCACCCCGTATAATTCCGTTAGATTTCTGGGCTCTAGCCCAAGATGTGGAGCCAGAGCAGCCAGGGCAGCCAGAGCACCTGCTTGGTGTCCATTTTATTTACATGGGTGTCCCTCTGACCTGCTTACAGGTGCCGTGCTGATGCTGGGCAGTGAGAGACCTGTCCAGTACGTCCCACTCCCTCTGGTCCCCAAACTGTTACTCTTCAAATATTTACCTGCATCCCCTTTCCAGTTGAACTCGCTTCCACTGCCATTCCGGTTTGCCCTTTCTGTATCAGAATAGCCTGCTCCATCAAAAGGAATTCTCCTCTCTCCCTCTGGCCGATCTCATTCAATCTGTGTCCCCTGATCACTGACCTTTCTGCCACTGGAATCAATATCTCCTCGTTCACTCATGAATGGTGGAGCCCCAGGGAGTATTGAGGAACAGAAGAGCCATTGTGCCTAGTCCCTGAAGGCAGTCCAGGTAGATAAGGTGGTGAAGGAGGCCTGTGGGATGCTTGCCTTTATTAGCTGGGGTACAGACAGTCAGAGCAGGGACTGCCCAGTACAACATGATGTAGCTTTGAATAGGCCATCACTGCCATGCAGTGCAATTCTGGTCACCACGCTGTGGGTAGAATGTTATTACATTGATATTTATTACACAGAGGGTGGTGGGATATGGACTATTTGCACGCAGTTAAGAGTTGGCATCACGTTTGGCTCAGGCATAGTGGGCCGAAGGGCCTGTTCTTGTGCTGTACTATTCCACGTTCCGAGGTGCAGAGGGGATTCTCCAGGATGTTACATGTATCGAACATTTCAGATATAAGGAAATACTGAATAGGCTGAGGCTGTGGAGACTGAGAGGGGATTTGGTACATGTACGGGCAGTCTTGGGTTAAGACAGGGCTCTTGAGAACTGTTTACAACCCAAACTGTGGGTACGTCAGAAACTGCCACATATGTGGTGCGGGAGAGACAGTGGTGAGGGGAGAGTGAGCGGGCATGGGGAGGGAGGCCTCCAGAGGCAGCACTGACGGTGAGTGAGGGTGTGAGGCTGCTCGGCGCTCCCAGCTCCGCTCGGCTCCATCTAGCCCCCGATCCTTGTGGTTCAGGGAGAGGGTGGAATGGGGTGGGGAGAGAAGGCACGGGAGTACCCCGTTCCCTCCCGGCAGAAGATGGACTGAGCTGCCAGAGGAGGAAGCTGACGCAGGTGCTGTCTTTAACAGACACTTGGAGAGGTACATGGATAGGAAAGGTTTTGAGAGATATGGGACTCGGCTGGATGGGGCATCTTGGTCGACATGGACCAGGCGTAGATGGGGCTTGTTGGTTGGTATGGACGGGTTGGGCCGGAGGGTCTGTTCCCGTGCTGTGTGACTCTTGACATTGTCCTCCCTGCAGGTTCTGGAGCGGTTGTTGCACAAGGGGTTCCGGGTGGTGGCATCCTGCGGTGGCGGAGTGGATTCCTCACAGTTCAGTGAATACGTGCTGTATCGCCGGGACAAGCAGTCACAGCTCACACCAACAACCTTCAGAATAAAACAGGAGCCCCTGGATTAGTGTGAGCACCACCCAGCCTGGCCTGTTAGGCTTTTTTATGTTCTGTTTCTACCAACCCTCACCCTCCCCAACAGCCTACCTGTTCCGTTTTAGTTGCTGGACTCGAGAGCAGGCATCTGTCCAAGAGGAAGATTTCTGGACGTTGATATTTACAGTATCGCTGGATTGGATCCGCTGCGTTCCCGTCACCGTGCGCGTGTGGACAATTGATGCCGCCGGTCATTCCAGGATGGCAAAAGGCAGGAGGAGAAGAGGCGCTGGTTACAACCATGGCAGGAATCCAACGCTGAGGTTCACACTGCGATAATCCACAACTGCTGAAACTTGTAAAGTATTCTTCTGTCTCCACCTATTCTCCAGCCAAGCATTGTTGCTCCCATCCCAAAGAAAACAGTCCGCCTCAATGACCCTGGGAGCCGACCTCCTCACCAACACTGGCCGATGTCTCTGTAAACAGAGTTGACACAATCCACTCCAGTTGGAGGCACTCGGTGCTGGGACACCGTCCCGTGTACGCACACACTGTCCCTGTTACACGCCCACTGTCCCTGTTACACGCCCACTGTCCCTGTTACACGCCCACTGTCCCTGTCACACACAGACACACACACACTGTCCCTGTTACACGTGCACTGTCCCTGTTACACGCCCACTGTCCCTGTTACACGCCCACTGTCCCTGTTACACGCCCACTGTCCCTGTCACACACAGACACACACACACTGTCCCTGTTACACGTGCACTGTCCCTGTTACACGTGCACTGTCCCTGTTACACGTGCACTGTCCCTGTTACACACACACACACACAGTCCCTGTTACACACACACTGTCCCTGTTGCACACACACACTGTCCCTGTTACACACACACACACTGTCCCTGTTACACACACACACTGTCCCTGTTACATACGCACTGCCCCTGTTACACACACTCACCGTCCCTGTTACACACACACCGTCCCTGTTGCACACACACTGCCCCTGTTACACACACACACTGTCCCTGTTACACACACACACTGTCCCTGTTACACACACACTGTCCCTGTTGCACACACACTGTCCCTGTTACACACACACACACACACACACACACTGTCCCTGTTATACACACACACACACACACACACTGTCCCTGTTACACACACACACACTGTCCCTGTTACACACACACACTGTCCCTGTTATACACACACACTGTCCCTGTTACACACATACTGTCCCTGTTGCACACACATACCGTCCCTGTTACATACGCACTGCCCCTGTTACACACACATACCGTCCCTGTTACACACACACCGTCCCTGTTGCACACACACTGTCCCTGTTGCACACACACACACTATCCCTGTTACACACACACTGACCCTGTTACACACACACACACACACGCACACACACACACTATCCCTGTTACACACACTGTCCCTGTTACACACACACTGACCCTGTTACACACACACACACTGTCCCTGTTACACACACACTGACCCTGTTACACACACACACACACACACTATCCCTGTTACACACACTGTCCCTGTTACACACACACTGACCCTGTTACACACACACACACACTGTCCCTGTTACACACACACTGACCCTGTTACACACACACACACTGTCCCTGTTACACACACACACACACACACACTGTCCCTGTTACACACACACTGACCCTGTTACACACACACACACTATCCCTGTTACACACACTGTCCCTGTTACACACACACTGACCCTGTTACACACACACACACTGTCCCTGTTACACACACACTGACCCTGTTACACACACACACACACTATCCCTGTTACACACACTATCCCTGTTACACACACACTGTCCCTGTTACACACACACTGACCCTGTTACACACACACACACACACACAGTCCCTGTTACACACACAGTCCCTGTTACACACACAGTCCCTGTTACACACACACACACACACAGTGTCAGTGCTGGGCCATCGTTCCTGTTCCTACTTTAAAGATGATTTCTTGGGCTCGACCGTGATGCCTGAGATGTGATTTTAGTTGCAGCCCACTGGTCAGCCAGCACTGGCCAGAGGTTTGATTATAGAATACCCGGGAGCAACGTAACCCACCCAGTGTCTCATTCTGCCCCTCACAGTCTTCGTACAGAGTCTCCTGCCCCTCACTTTACCATCATCTCACTCAGTCCGAGGCAGGCCCCAGACCTATGAGACTAAAGCAGCTAAAGTTAAATTACAATTCATTAAATGCTGAAAAGAAAGCAGTTGATTTTTTTAATTATAAATAAACGAAGATGTTTAACTGAAACTTGTCTATGTTTTTTCTGCAATAAAGCCATAGGAAGATGTCATTAAGTTGGAACGGTACAGAAGAGATTCGCCAGGATATTGCGTGGCCTTGCGGACTTAAGTTACAGGGTCTGGTTGGATGGGCTGGGACTTTTATTCTCTGGAGCTTGGGAGACTGAGGGGTGACCTCATTGATGTGTACAAGATCATGAGGGGCATGGATAAAGTGAACACACACAGCCTTTTCCGCAAAGTAGAGGATTCTATAAATAGAGGGTACAGGCTTGAGGAGAGAGGGACCTCGGGGCAACCTTTTCACTCAGAGGGTGGCCCGTATCTGGAATGAGCTGCCAGACAGAGTAAGCTATAGAAGCAGATTCAATTGCAATTTTTAAAATACATTGGACAGATATATGGGTAGGAAAGGTTTAGTGGGATATGGGCTAAATGCAGGCAAATGGGACTAGCCCAATATGCAACTTGGATAGCAAGGCGGGCCAAAGGTCCTGTATCCATGCCTACAGCTCAAGGATGACTCATGGGTTGTCCAATTCCATTGTCCAGCAAAGGTGAATGGACTGTGGTCTTGTGTCTGAGACGGATGTTCAGCCAGATCATCCCTTACCCAGCAGCATAGTACTGTGGCTGTGCTACTTTGCCAAGGCACCTCTCTAAACCAATTCCCCTGTCAGAAGGATATGGGGGACGTGAAGACCAGGGAGCTCCCCAATGTCCGCAACGCCACGTATCCTGCAGCAGCGATCGCTCGAACATATTCACGCATGATTACATTGGTATCCGTGGGAACTTGCTCCACCATTTGATCGCTGTTTTCCACATTGCAACAGTGACCACACATCAGCGGAGGCATCACTGGGACAGCATGAATGGCGCAGTAGACATGCCGCCTGTTCTCTCCGCCTCTCTTTTAGTTTTAGTTTAGAGATACAGCACGGAAACGGGCTCTACGGCCCACTGAATCCACGCTGACCATCGATCACACCTTCTCATCCACTCCCTGCACACTAGTGGTCATTTACAGAGGGCCAATTGAATCATGATCCCGCACGTCTTTGGGATGTGGGAGGAAACCAGAGCACCAGGAGGAAACCCACGTGGTCACCGGGCGAATGCGCAAACTCCAGACAGGCTGCACCCGAGGTCGGGATCGAACCCGGGTCTCTGGCGCTGTGGGACAGTAGCTCCACCAGCTGAGTTAACATGTTCTAACATGGGCTCCAGCCTCCAGCAGAACAGATTGAGAGCTGACTCCGATAGTTTCATTCCATCACTGCAGCTTGCAAGCATTTCAATTCCTTCAGCACCAGCCGCTGTATCCTGTCTGGCACTTGTGGGCCTCACATTCTTTAGTTTCGTCATAACAGGTTATTTTCTAATGATTTAATGTGCTATGTATTACTTAATCCTTCCGGTAGCACTGCAGTTGTGTATTGTCTGTTGTGAAATTTGATGTAATTCAGTCCATTCACTGAATCATCTGCTCACCTGGACTTTATTAGTCAATTTCATCTCTAGACCCACCTGTCCATTGACACTCCCCCCGTTACCCTCATCGTAAACTTATTTTGGTGCTTTTTATTGGACCTCTACCTCCCACTAACTTTAGCTCCTGACTTACGCGACTTCAAAACTTCACATTTAAAGCATTGTAACCATTTATAATTCAGAATAACAACTAAAAAAGATTCCAGTAACACTCAACAAGTTAGTCAGTATCTGAATTGAGAGAATCAGCTCACGTTTTAGATTAAATCATAGGCCTTTCATTCAGCGACGAAACAACGCAACCTGCAGCTATGGAAACAGGAATATCAAAGCTCTGTTTTGCCTCGTTGATTATTCTCCGTGCGGGGTGTGAGTTTGTCTCAAGTTTAGAGATAACGTGGAAGTGTACACCTCATGGCACCTCACTACCTTGGGTAAATGGAAATAAAAAGAACAGGATGAAAAAGATCCCAGATCTGTGGAACCACTGCCGTTGGAACCTGGGTCTGGTTACGTGGGGGGAGCTAAAGACACTGTGGCTGAGTTATTCTATCCAAGAGCTGCCCAGGGAATGGTCTCCCTTGACCAATGCTTCACTGACAGTGAAATGTTCCCAATCGTGGTCCCGCTGCAGACCTGAACTCATCCAAAGCTGCCCACATTCCAACCTCTGTGGAATCCCATTCACCAACCTCTCAATTGTTGCCAGGACTAGAGGGTCTGAACTATAGGGAGAGGTTGAGTAGGCTGGGATTCTATTCCCAGGAGCACAGGAGGATGAGGGGTGACCTTGTTCCTCAGAAACAGGTGAATTGATCATGGGGAACAAGGATATGGCAGACCAATTGAATAACTACTTTGGTTCTGTCTTCACTAAGGAAGACATAAATAATCTGCCGGAAATAGCAGGGATTAATTTTTCACACAGAGAGTGGTGAGTCTGTGGAATTCTCTGCCACATTGTTATATTGAAATATAAATTAAATAAAATATATACAGATCAAGTGATAAAATTTTACCAACATACTAAACAATTACAGTTTGAATTTGGGGATAAGCCCCAAAAACTGCTGGCTCGACAATTAAGGAAAATTGAAGCGGAAAAAATTATACATAGGATTAAATCACAAAATGGTGATTTATTAATACAACCTAAAGATATTAATGAAAGATTTATGCAATATTAATAAAAATTTATACACTGCTAAAACAACAGTAAGTAAAATAGAAATAGATGCATTTATAAAAAAATGTAACTTGAAAGGACTGGATTTACAAAATAGAAAATTATTAAATGCTGATATTTCAATAAATGAAATTAAAGAATCTATTAGATCATTAAAAAACGGTAAAACACCAGGACCTGATGGTATAGGTTCGGAATTTTATAAAACATTTCATGAATATATAGTTCCATATTTAAAATCACTATATGAACAGATATATACAGAACAGAAGCTTCCAGATACATTGAACGAATCGATTATAACACTCATACCTAAAATAAATAAAGACTTAGACGAACCAGGATCATATAGAGCAATAGCTCTATTAAATACAGATCAAAAGATATTAACAACAATATTAGCAAAAGATTGAGTTCAATTGTTGATGAATTAATACATCCGGATCAAACTGGATTTATACCAAAACGATATTCTTCATATAATCTAAGACGATTGTTTAATATTATATATTCGAAAAGAAAAGTGATAAAAAAGATTTAGTAGTTATTTCGCTTGATGCAGAAAAGGCTTTTGACCAAGTGGAATGGCCCTATTTATTTTCGGTGATGGAAGCTTTTAAATTAGGAGAGGAGTTTTATTACTTGGATTAAATTATTATATGCAAATCCAATAGCTAGAATAACAACAAATCGAATGTTATCAATTACATTTAATTTATCACGAGGTTGTAGGCAAGGTTGCCCTTTATCACCTTTATTGTTTTGCATTAGCAATAGAACCACTTGCTCAGAGGGTAAGACTACACCCGGAAATATATGGATATGATACCGCAAATACTAAGAATAAAATTTCCTTATATGCAGATGATGTATTACTTTATATCACTCAACCAGAAATAAGTATTCGAAATTTGTTAAAACTAATAACGGAATTCGGATCACTTTCAGGATACAGTATTAATTGGAATAAAAGTGAACTTATGCCTATAACAATGAATAAGTTACATATATTACAACAATTTCCTTTTAAGATAACAAATGAAAATATTAAATATCTTGGGATTTTTGTTACAAAAAGATTTAATTCTCTATTTAAATCTAATTTTCCCCCATTACTAGATAAATTAAATAAGAATATTTCATACTGGAAAAGTTTACCTATTTCGATGATAGGGAAAATTAATGCAATAAAAATGATTTTTCTTCCACAATTATTATATTTATTTCAATTAATCCCGATATATCTTCCAAAATTTTTTTTTTAAAAAGTAGATTCTTTAATTACGAATTTTATTTGGGATTATAAAGATTCATAGAATAAATAAAAAAACATTTATGTAAGTCTAAAATAAATGGAGGATTAGCGTTACCAAACTTGATGTTTTATTACTGGGCAGTTAATATTAAAAACATGAATTTTTGGTTAGGAGAAATAGATAATAAACCAAATTGGTTAAGTATGGAAGAAGAAGATTGTTCTCCATTAGAAATTAGCTCTATAATATTTGCTAATATTAATGTAGCTAAGAAAGTTTATAGTGAAAATCCGATAATAGAAAATGGAATCCGCATATGGAAACAAATAAAGAAAGCATTAAAACTAAAATCTATACCAATAAGTCTTAAGATTGTTAATAATTTTATGTTTAAACCTTCGATTTTGGATAAGGCTTTTTTACAATGGAAAAATAAAGGAATTTCTAAGATGGGTGATCTTTATAAGGAAAATACTTTTCTTTCATTTCAAGAGTTGCAACAAATTTATGGGCTACATAATAAAGAATATTTCAGATATTTACAAATTAGAAACTATGCCTCTGTAAATATATATGAATTTAGAAATAGAAAAATAGAAATTTTAGATGAATGTTTGAATAAACATCCAAATATGGAAAAAATGATATCATATATATATAATATTTTACTGGAAAACGATACTCCATCAACAGAAATATACAGAGAATCTTGGGAAAAGGAATTAGGCCAAATAATAAGACCAGAAATATGGGATGAAAGTTTACAACATATACATTATTGTTCATTAAACGCTAAACATTCTCTTATACAGTTTAAAATATTACATAGATTACATTACTCTAAATCTAAATTACATAATATTTTTCCAAAAATATCTCCAATATGTGACAAATGTCAAATTTCAGAAGCAAATTTGACACATTCATTCACTAACTGCATAAAAATTGTAGAATACTGGAAGGAAATATTTAAAATAATCTCGACTGTTATTAATATAAATATAATCCCTGACCCAAAGCTGATTATACTTGGAATAATTGAAACTGACCAATTAATAACAACGAATCAAAGAACTTTTATTGATTATGGTTTAATAATTGGGAAAAAAATAATATTAAAATTTTGGAAAGGCCCTGCATTCCCAACAATCAAAATGTGGAATATAGAAATGTCGGAGACACTTCATTTGGAGAGATTGAGGCTTGTCCTTATGGATAGGTTAGATCTCTTCAGATGTATTTGGTCTCCATATATTAAATATTTGCAGGGTCGTAATGGTTCGGCGCGGGAACCTGACTGAGGCCTGGACATTTGAGTGGATGAAGAGATACATATAATAAATCATGAATATATCTATAAGGACGGATTATTGACGAATATTTTATTCTCCATCAAACCTCTTCTTATTCTTTATTCTATTTCCTAATTTTTCTATTTTCTTATATCTAAATAAAAAATAAAAAAATAATATAGAAACACACTAGCTTAATATTAGAATGAATATAAATATCATTAGATTTATAAGAACATTGTTAGTATTATTAGCATTTCCTAGTATTTTATATTTTTAATTATATAAAATTATATGCTTTTAATGGTACAATAATTTTAAATTTAGCGATAAAATAAATATGTTAACATTAGGAAGAAATAATAAGAATTATATAAGATTTACTAACTTTTTGTATCAATAATATCATAAAATTTGGTCTTATACTTAATAAAATTAGAAATAAAATGATAATTACTAATAGTACGAGTATAATGCTAATATTGTGAATGTATTAGTAGTATTATGTATCTTTAATTATATAAAATACATAACTCTGAAATCTATAACTAAGGATAATACAGTATAAATAATATTATTAGTATGAATCAGTTATTAGGACTATGTATTTTTACTACTGAAATATAATGTAACTGGTTGTTATTTTTGTTTCTATAATAAATAAATTTAAAAAAAAAAAAAAAAGGAATTCTCTGCCACAGAAGGTAGTTGAGGCCAGTTCATTGGCTATATTTATGAGGGAGTTAGATGTGGCCCTTGTGGCTAAAGGGATCAGGGGGTATGGAGAGAAGGCAGGTACGGGATACTGAGTTGGATGATCAGCCATGATCATATTGAATGGTGGAGCAGGCTCGAAGGGCCGAATGGCCTGCTCCTGCACCTATTTTCTATGCTTCTATCTGCCCTGGTCCAATATACCAGCCAGTGGCTGCGGATATCCCACTGCAACCCTGAAGTGAAAGAGCTCGCAGTGTGGGTGGAGATGGTGGAAGAGGGAGTGTAAACAATAATATTTTTTAAATTATATTGGAAAATCAGTACAAGAATGAGAGTCTGTCTGTGCACATGGGAGGTAATTGTATATACAATAACAAAACTAACAACATTCTAATAAATGCAAGTCCCTTTAAATGTTATTGACATATCATATTTCTAGAACCAGTTTTAATGGGAGTGTTGTCACTCGTTGGAATTAACAGCAGAACTAAAGTATGGGCTTGACCTGCGGTGAATGTATACTTGCTCATTAATAATCATAAAATAACAATGTATTCTCAGTTTAAGTTTTCTTAAAGTGAGAAATTCTCTGATTAGCCTCTAGATTTACAGTCATTCCTCCCTCCCTCCCGCACCCGGCTTCCCAATGCAGGGAACCGATCCCAGTGGACAGGGAACACCACGCTTACACAAGCAGAGCGCATCCTGAAACCAGCTCACCACTGCGGCAACACTGCCAGCTGTCTCTCTCAATCTGCTTCATTGCACCAGGGTTTCTTACAAAGTTGTAAGCTGAAAAAAACCCTATAAATTCCCTTCAACGCATGATTCCCAGTGGTGCTAAAGGCTTCTGAATGTGGGAGCCGATGACCTGAAATTAACTCCTGGACTGGGTCACCCCATAAAACTACAAAATGAAAATCAACACAAGATCCGAACGTCCACAGCTTCGGTTCCCACCAAACGTTGATAGCATGCAGAGAACGGGCATGATGGGAATCTAAAACTGCTCCACACCCCGGGTTATGCACAGAGTGGGGAGGTCAAAGAACGACCAGAGAGACCCTTGTGTGTCCCCAGCACCTGCACTCAGCTGTGTCCCTGGCCTGGGGTTGAAGGGCTTCCTATCCTGGTACCAGGCGGAGAGTTCTTTCTTTTCAACAAAAATGCAGTAGGCAATGCTGGGGAATTTAAACAACAGATGCAGGTCAGATAGAGGTAGCTAAAGGTTAGAAGCAAAGATGAACATATTTGAATATCAAGTGATCTGTTTGAGGAAGAGCTGAAGGAGCAGTGTTCACCTGCTGATGGAAGCAGGGCAAGGAACCCTCTGAAGAAGGGTCTTGACCCAAAACGCCACATATTCCTTCTCTCCAGAGATGCTGCCTGCCCCACTGAATTACTCCGGCATTTTGTGCCTATCTGCTCTCTGTGTTGGAAACAGAGCAGAAGCGATTCAGCAGAATGTTACCAGGGCTTGCGGGCTTGAGTTGTAGGGAGAGGTTGGATAGGCTGCGGCTATCTTCTTTGGAGCATAGGAGGCTGAGGGGTGACCTGATTGAGGTGTACAAGATCATGCGGGACATGGATAAAGTGAATGTTAACAGTCTCTTTCACAGTAGAGGATTCTAAAACCATAGGCTTAAGGTGAGAGGAGAGAGATTTAAGGGACCTCATGGGCAACTTTTTCACTCAGAGGGTAGTCTGTATCTGGAACGAGCTGCCAGAGGAAGGTATTGAAGCCGATACAATTCCGACTTTTAAAAGACATTTGGATAGATCTATGGATAGGAAAGGTTGAGGGGGGATATGGGCCAAATGCAGGCAAATGGTATAAGCCCAGTATGCCAACATGATCGGCATGGATAAGGTGGGCCAAAGGGCCTTGTTCCATGCTTTACTCTGTGACTATGAGATTCACAGCTTTGCTTTTTTTAGAAACTCAACAGGTAACCGTGCATCTCTGTTATTTAATCCCCCCCCCCCCACTGTTCACAAGCAGACTGTGCTCTTGGGCTAGAGAGCCCCTACATCATGGGTTTGGAGATGTGCCCAGGTAGGAAATTAAAACCTGTTGTAACCACAGCCAAATGGAACCCAGATTCACCCGTACCTGATGAGAGCCAAGCATCACCACAAACACAGCATCCTCACACACACTGTGCACAGGCAGTAATACCAAGCCCATTATCCAGCCTCGGATAAAATACAACGTCAGGCCAGCACAACTCCCCCGACCCAACGCCCACGGTTTACGAGAGTACTAATGATACTCAATTTGATTCCACCTTGCACTGCGACAACGAGCTCCACTGCGTTCACCTTAATCCACTAACCAAGCGGACCACCAGTTGCTGTTGAGGATGAAGTGCAGATGCTGCCATCTGGAACAAAAAAAAACATTGCTGGAAGAACTCAGTGTGTCGAGCAGCATCTGTGGAGGCAGAAGGAGTAAGTTGATGCCTGGGGCCCTGAAGCGAGATCTCATCCCGAACCATTGACGTGCAACTCCATCGTCAATTGTCTCTGCACTTTCCAGCTTAATGGCATCTGTCCTGGGCAGGGAACGACTGCGAGTGTTAATCTCAGAAACTAGCAGTTATTTGCTTTTATGCAGTGTGAGAACTGCCAGATATCAGGAAATGTGACAACTTTGATCAAATGAAGAGAGTCTACCACCTCTTGCCTTGTGACCAAAACAGCAAATGGATCTGAAGACACAAGAGACTGAAGCGTTGGAGGGTGAAGGGAGGCTTGATAGACGTATATCAAATGATGAGGGGCAAAGATAGGGTCGGCTGTCTTAGTCTTGTTCCCATGGAGGAAATATCAGAGAGGCATGGGTTCAAGGCGAGAGGGGCAAAGGTTAAAGGGGATGTGCGGGGCAAGTTTTGTTTCTCACGGAGAGTGGTGGTTACCGGGAACGTACTGCCAACGGTGGAGGTGGTGGCAGATAGGACAGTGGCTTTTACAAAGGCACATGGATATGGGGGAAAGGAGGAATATAGATCACGAGCAAACAGAGGAGATGAAGTTGGTATCATGATCAGCGCGGACATTGTGGGCCGTGTAACCAGTCACCGGGTGGAAAGCGGTGGATCCAGTGACAGGCCGACACCCCTCCCTGTGTACCTGCTCCATGTTCCCCACTCACCCGTACCCTGGGCGCTGATGTTTAGCTCGGTTTGGTTCATAGATGCAGCATGGAAACAGGCCCTCCTGCCCACCGTGCCCGCAGCTACCAGCGACCACCCGTTCACACGACCTCTACAGCATGTTCTCCCACTTTCACATCCACGCCCTACAGACTAGGGGGAATTTACCTACAAACCTGCACGTCTTTGGGATGTAGGAGGAAACCGCAGGACCCGGAGGAAACCCACGCGGTCCCAGGGGGAACGTGCAAACTCCACGAAGACAGCGGCAGAGGTTAGCATCGAACCCTGTGGTCACTGAGCACCCTGTTGAGGATCATGACCGCTGTATGAAAGAACAGCCAAGGTCAAACGAAGCTTAGACATGTGTGGAAACCTAAAACCTGCAGATGCTGGTTTGTTCCAAAGACAGACACAAAGTGCTGACGTAACTCAGCAGGTCAGGCAGCATCTCTGGAGATAAAAGACGGGTGATGATTTTGGGTTGGGACCCTTCTCAGAGAGGTGTGACTCGGCAGGTGGCACCCCAGCCAGGCTAGCGGTGCCCCTGTGGAAGGGTGAGGGGGTGTGTGTGGGGTGCGAGTGGCCGGGGAGGGGGGGGGAGGGGGGGGAGGGGGGGGGGGTGGTGGGGGGGAGGAGGTGCAAGCCAATCCTGCCAGCGCAGGTAGAGCCGCTCCTCATAACAACCATAAACCGACCGGAGGCACACGGCCGTGGGGAGAAGGCAGGGCTGTTTTTGTTTACTGTGAAATAACTCCCAGGTTATCTGTGAGCACTTGTTTTTACTACAATCTGAATCACACAGGGGAAAAAAAAACACCTTTAATAAAGTAACTGCACCTTAAGGAACTCAAACAGAGGCCAACATTGTCTGTAGCCATAGTAACTAATTAGTGAGCAGCTCACTGCAAGAAGGAACACAACAGAAGAGGCTGGAGGGCAGGAGCTGCACAGTTACCCAGTCTCCAGGCTCTCTCCTCTCCCATCCTTCCCTCAGCCTGGCTCCTTGTCCACAGCGGTGTTTGTGTGCGTGTACATGTGTGTGCACATATTGTTCAGCTCCGCAGTGGCCCATTCTGCCGTCAGGGCTCCTGACACGGAACAAAGCGGTGCGTTGTTTTATGGGCTGCGTGGCCCCCGGGCATCCTCCCCGCAGCCAAGAGGGTGGATCAGCCTGGCGCTGGTCGCAGCTGCAGCTCACTGCTCCTCTGATCCGATGCCAGGAAGTGATCAGGCATGGGCGGGTCAGGTGACGGTGCTTTGGGAAAAACAATTCTGTTTTGCCCAGGGTGGAACCACCTCACCACCTCACTCAGTAATGCACTCTCTCCCACTCTGCGGCTAAGGTGATAGAGGTCACTGACGGAGGAGCAGGGTGGGGGGGAACGTTGCAGACTGATCCTTCATCGTTCAGGTGTTGGGCAGCACCAGCTACAGTATGCGTCAAGCTGGTAAAACCCACCTGGCCCGCTGCTCATCTCCTGGCCAGCGAATCTGCCCTACCTACCCGGGAAGGTGATAGTCATACACCATGGAAACAGGGCCTTTGGCCCACCTTGTACAGCATGGAAACAGGCCCTTTGGCCCACTTTGTCCATGCTGACCAAGTTGACATATGAAGTCCCATTTGCCCTGCATTAGACCCACATCCCACTTCCTATCCAGATATCTGTCCAAATGTCCTTTAAAAGACGCCATTGTATCTGCTTCTATAGCTTCTCTGGCAGCTCATTCTAGATACGGGCTTCCTTCTGAGTGAAAAGGTTGCCCCTGAGGTTCCACTTAAATCTCTCCTTAAGCCAGTGCTCTCTAGTTTTAGAATCGTCTACCCCGGGGAAAATGACTGTGCGTTCACTCTATCCATGCCTCCCACGGTCTGCTACACCTCAATAAGGTCACCCCTCACCTTCCTCCGCTCCAACGTAAGAGGTCCCAGCGTATCCAAGCTCTCCCTGTAACTCCAGCCCACAGTGGTTACGTTCAGCTTGTTCTCCAGAGTGTACGGACAACCAGGATCACTGGTCTTCCATGGACCGTGGATGTTTGCGGGATTGCAGGTCCTCAAACAAATGCCTTTGACCAACATTGCTCAGACAGCCATAAGCACTGGCAGCTGCCTCTCCTCCCTAAACCAGCTGTGGGGGTGTCTCTGATAATACAAAAGACCCTGCTTGTACTGCTTTTACCAGGTCAGTCATACAGCATAGAAACAGACCCTTCAGCCCAGATCATCTATGCCCACCAAGTTGCCTTATCTAAACTAGTCCCATCTGCCTGTACCTATTCCACATCCCTCTACTCATTTTCTATCCATGTACCTGTCCATGTATCTTTGGGTGAGTTCTCACAATTTTCTAATGGGTAGGAGGCCACCTGGCCCATTGACTCTGTGCTAGCTTACACAACATTGCTGATGACCCCAGTCCCCACTTGCTTCCCTGTAACTCATCCTCCCTCACATTCCCGTCGACTCTCGCCCCCAGCTCCCACCACCCAACAAAATATCAACCCACACTTCTTTTGAATCACAGCCCTGATTCCAGGCAACATCCTGGTGAATCTCTTCTGCTCTCTCTGTTGTTGCCGTATCCTTCCTGTAGTGTGGTGACCACTTGCTGATGGGGCAGGAGGGGGTGAAGGGGAGGACGAGAGGGGAAGAGCGAAGAACTAGGGAAAATAAGAGAGGAGAGGTGAAGGTAGAGGGGGGGAGGGGAGAGTAGAGAAAAGGAGAGAGGAGGGTAGAGGGGGGGAGACGAGAGTGGTGAGGAGGGGTGAGAGTGAAGGGAGGGGGAGAGAGGGGGAGGAGAGAGGAAAGCAAGGGGAGAGGGGAGGGTGGAGGGGGAGAGGTGAGTAGAGGGGGGAGAGAGGAGGGTAGAGTGAGGGGGGTGAGAGAGTAGGGAGGAGGGAGACTGGAAAGTAGGGGAGAGAGGAGGGTAGCGGGGGGGGGAGAGGAAAGTGGAGGGAAGAGAGAGAGGGAAAGATGGACAGAGAAAGGAGGGACAGAGGGAGGGAGGAGAGTCAGATAGAGGGAGGGAGAGAGGGAAGAGGAGGAACTGAGGGGATGTGTGCTGTGGGGAAGGTGGACTTGCTGGAGTGGATCTGGGGACTGCAGAGTGCCTCTCACTGTTGAAATGGTTGCAGCGTTTGCCTCCACAGCGCTGCACTTCAAAGTGATTCATTACACGTTAAGTGCTCTCAGAATGAGATAGTGCAGGAGTCTGTGTGCCTTCTGATCTGTGTAATTGAGAATACGCTGTGCCAGTGCGGTGAGAGTGTGTGTGTGTGCATTCGCATGTGTGTGTGAGCACTGACAGAATGGGGAGGGGCGTGGGGGGGGGGGGGGGGTGGAGCAGCGTTGGGGACTCGTTCCAGGAGGGAGCTGGGGCTGGGGATTGATTCAGAGCTGGGAGGGAAATGGTTTAGAGGAATCTGGGCCAAACGTGACTAGCTTAGATGGGGCATCTTGGTCGGCATGGATGAGTTGGGTGAAGGGCCTGTTCCCGCGCTGTATAACTGTGGTCTTATGGGGGGCAGGGAGGTGCTGAAGTCAATTTCTGGGCGGGGGTTGGATTGGTTCAGTGGTGTAGGCTTCAGGGATGGGAGTGAGGGGGTGAGACGACTAGGTAGGCAGACTGGTGAGTAAAGGAGGACCTGCAGCAAAGACCAGCATCCTCTACAGATTATAAAGCATTTTATCGGGATACATCACACCATGGTTTGGGAACAGCGGCAGCCAAGAGCGCAAGAGATTGCAGAGAATTGTGGACCGAGCCCAGACCATCACATAAACCAACCTCCCTTCCATTGACTCGATCTACACTTCACACTGCCTCGGCAAGGCCACCAGCATCATCACAGGTCAGTCCCACCCCGGTGTGGGGTGGGGTGGGGGGAGAGGGGTGAGGTGCTGTGGAGGGGTGTGGGACCAGGTGAAGCAGGAAGACTCAGAGGGTGGTCCGCATCTGGGACGAGCGGCCAGAGGAAGCTACAGAAGTCGATGCTATCACGATCTTTAAAAGACATTTGGAGCGATATATGGACAGGAAGGGTTCAGAGGTATAGGGGCCAAATGGCAGGCAAATGGGACTAGCCCAGGATGCCAACTTGGTAGGCATCGGTAAGATGGGCCGAAGGGCTATTTTTCCGCGCTGTACAGCTCCGTGACTGTGACTATGGGATGGAAGAGGAATTGCTGCAGCTTATTCCAATAATAGACTGTGCTGTGTTTCGGCATTGAGAAATGTGCCTGTTCTCACACCCTCTCTCTGTCAGCCCTCAAGTAAGTTGACAGACTCACTGGGATCCACAGCGGAACAAATGCCCGCTCTCAGCAACGGTTAACTGCAATCTTTGCTTCGTTTTATGCCCTGTGGCTACACTAACATATTGTATTACATTTGTTGTCATTAGAATATTGAAAAAAAAATGTTTCCATTTAGTTTACGTTAAAATATTTGACTCAACATTGAATGCTGGTCCTTCCATCTGTTTTACAACTCGGTTCAATTTATCTTCCTTTCATCGCCCCTTTTACAAACCCCGCCACCCATTCCCAGTTGAGCAGGGAGTGTCGCTGCTTGTCCGGGGCATGTGGACGGCGAGCTCCAGCCGCACCTCACACAGCTGCCCACATCTGGACAGCACACCTGGTCGTGCGGAGGAGGTCCCACACTGAGGGGTAGGGAGCTGAGGAAGCGAGAGGTGGGCATCTCCCGGGTGGGTATGGCAGAAGAGAGCAAAGCTGAGGGTGACTGAAGTCTCTAACAGTTGCTGCCAGGGACCTTGGTTCGATCCTGACTTGGTTCGGTGCTGTCTGGATGGATTTTGTACATTCTCCCTGTGACCACCTGGGTTTTCTCTGGGTGCTCTGGTTTCCTCCCATGCTCCAAAGAAGTGTAGGTCTGTAGGTTAATTAGCTTTGGTTAAAAAAAAAAAATTGTAAATTGTCCCTGTACAAGTGTTAGTGCACAAGATGATTGCTGGTCTGTGCGGACTCAGTGGGCTGAAGGACCTGTTTCCGTGCTGTATCTCTAAAGTCTAAAGTGCCGGAGCAACTCAGCGGCTCAGGCAGCATCTGTGGAGGGAAATGAACGAGCGACGTTTCGAGTCGGGACACTTCTTCAAGTCTGGAGTCAAGGGGACAGAGCTGTCAGACTGCTGTGATGGGAAGGGGCGGGTCAAGAGTAGATTGAAGAGGATTTATTGCCAGATGAGTCAGGTGGGGGGGAGAAGGGTGGAGATAGTGATCGAGGCTGGAGGCGATGAGTGGATAAAACAAAAGGGTGCAGGCGAGGGATAATTTTCCATAGTTTTGAATAAGCCAAATGAAAATACTTTTTGGATAATTTTAAAGGATCCAAATGAAGGGAGAAGAGAACAAGGAGAATGGAAAAGAGCGGGAAGGGGAAGGATAGAAGGGGTGGGGATTTATGACCTGACTCCCTTGTCTCCATTAGTGAAGGCTGCAGGAAAGGTAGAAGGTCCGAGATCATAGAGATTGGGGCAAGGAACTCCCTCGATATCAAGGCAGCATTTGATCAAATGTCACATCAATGTGGTCTGGTAAAGCTGGTTAACAGGCATCGGAGGGGAACACACATAAACAGCTGGCGTTACACCCTGCACAAGGATTTTAGCTGCTGGAGGGGCAGCACCCCGGCCCCAGGGTATCATTGCAGGAGTTCCTCAGGGCTGTGTCCGAGGTCAAACATCACTGCAGGAGTTTCTCAGGGCAGTGTCTGGACCCAGCTATCGTCACCAACTTCACAGATCTTCCTTCCAACGGCAGGTCACCAATGGGATTGTTGGTTGAAGGTTGCACAATGTTAAATTCCATTTGCAAGTCCTCAGCATACATACAGGGTACTACATAATATTCACGCTGGGGCTGAAATGTGACAAATAGCATTGTGTTATAGAAGTGCCAGGCAATGCCCACAGCCAACAAGGGAGAATCTACCCATTGACACTCAGAGGCATTAACCACAACAAAGACCCCATCAGCATGATTCAGGGGGTCGGTCTCCATCCACATGAATTTCAACTTAACCAGTCACATTGACTCCATCTATACTTATGCCGCGGAAAAGCAGCCTAAATGATCAAGAACCACTTACACCCCGGTCTTTCCCTCTGCTACCCTCTCCTATTTTCTGACTAGGCAGAAGGTACAAAAGCTTGAAAGCACGTACCACCAGATTCAGGAACAGCTTCTTCCTGCTGTTGTCAGACTACTAAATGGTCCTCCCATAAGCTAGGTCGTAGTCCTGATCTTCCAACCTACCTCATTGTGGCCCTTGCACTTTTTTTAAAAACTCTGTAACCACAGCACTATAACACTGTATTGATATGGTCACGTATACCGAGTGAAAAGCTTTTGTTTGTGTGTTATTCAATAAATCAGATAATGCCATGCATGAGAATAATCAAACCAAACATACTGTAAGTAGAACAGGTAGAGCAAAGGGAAAAACCCCAGGGAGCAGAATGTAGTGCTAACATTGTAGTGTTCCTTTTCCATAGAAAAACCAAGGATTGGGACTACGTCCTAGCTCAAAAGTCCGATAAGTAGCTGTTCCTGAATGTGATGCCTTTAAACTTGGTGCCTCCCATCTGAAGGTCAGGTGGAGAAGAGGGAATGACAAGGGTGTGAGTGATCCTTGATTATGTTTGTTTGCTTTCCCGAGGCAACGTGAAGTGCGGATAGAGTCAATAGTCGGAAGGCTGGTCTGTGGACTGGGTTATGTCTATAATTCTGCGATTTCTTGCGGTCTTGAGCATAACTGTTCCCAACCCAAGCTGTGGTGCAGCCTGATATTACACTTCTATGATTCTGTAACTGATGGTAAATTCTCCAAGGGTTTGAGGCTGGCATCTCCAAAGTTAGTCCAGGTACAATCAGTGTCATTTTTCCCTCTGCCCCATCCCTTAACATGGTTTGTGCAAAGCCTCAGACGGAAAGGAAAGTTGGTGTAGCATTGTAGCATCTGGATGTGTGCGCGGTAATGTTGTGTTTATGTAACCGGGTAGGTCATCAGAGCTGGCGTGAGCGATACTGAGAAGTTGACTTCAAATCCAAGCAATGAATTCACAAAATTTCAATTCTCTTTTACCAAAAACTTTGCAATTGCAAACCTGGGTTTGTGAAAATCCATGTGGTCTACTCCTGCCCTGGAGTAGAAGCAACCCCCATCTCTCCCTATAACTCCAGTGTCAAGTGCCAAGCCAAAGAGGTTGCCACCGAACCACCCAATGGGAAGGCCGTGCCTGTAGTGTCAAGCAAGGTGCCAAATGCCAGCCCGAGACACCACAGCCTGGGAATGGTGAACAAAGGTGATTGCCACATTTGCTTTGAAGAAACTCATCGCATCCGGAGACCATTGAGAGAAAAGGCGATCTGAAAATATAACGGCATTTGCTGTAGCTTTAGAGAAGGGCTCCATCTTCCTGATGTCGACTTTGGGAGAAGAGTAGAGCATCCATCACCTTCAGTGGGAGCTTTCTCTCGGGTCAAACACCCCGACCCAACACTCACCACATAGAACAGCACATCACATGGGGCAGGCCCATCAGCCCACAACGTCTGTGCTGGCCACGATGCCTATTTTAACTGATTGCATCTCCCAGAGATGCTATGTATCTCCAATCCCTGCCTGTGCATGTGCCCAACTAAAGGCCTCTTAAACGTTGCCATTGTGTCTGTTTCTACCACCTCTCCTGGCAGCGCGATCCAGGCACCCACCACTCTCTGTGTAAAACACTTGCCCCACACATCTCCTTGAAACTTTTCACTTCTCAACTCAAACATATGTCCTCTGGTATTTGACATTTTCACCCTGGGATAAAACATGCAGTCTACCCTATCTATGCCTCTCATACTGTCATGCAGTTCTATACAGAGAAAGCAATCCAAGTATTATCCAACCGCTCCTTACAGCTAAAACTCTCCAATCCAGGCAACTATCTGGCAAACCTCTTCTGTACCATCTCCAGAGCCTCCACATCCTTCCTGTACTGGGGAGAACAGAACTGTACACATTACTCCAAAAAAAGACACAAAGTGATAGAGGAACTCAACGGGCCATACAGCATCTCTGGAGAATGTGGATAGGTGAAGTTTTGGGTCGGGAACCCTCTTCAGACTTGCTACCCCATCCACGGTCATATATCCACGTTCTCCAGAGATGCTGTCTGACCCGCTGCATTACTCCAGCACTTGGTGTCTTTTTTTGTAAACCAGCATCTGCATTTTCTTGTTTCTACACAATATTCCAAATGCAGCCTAACCATGACCTCATGACTCTTATACTCAATGCCCCGACCGATGAAGGCAAGAATACCATACACCTTCCTCACAGCTCAATCTGCTCGTGTTGCCACTTGCACTGAGCTGTGGGCCTGCATCCCAAAGTCTCGGGAGCTTCAGGAAGGCTGGCTGGAACAAAAGCTCTGGACTAAAGGCTTCAACAGGTATGCTCCTTGGCTCCTCACAACAACTGCTGCTGCGCCAGTTGGTCTGGCTTGAGCCATTGTTATCCTGCTGCTGTCTGCGATTACAATAACATGCACTCACTGTATGTAATGCCTTTAATGGAGTACAAACTCTCCCGGCGTTTCACAGAAACAGCATTAAACAGTGGATGCAGCTGATCAAAGATTTGGCCAAAGAGGTAGGTTTAAAGGAGGAGAGGTTGTGGGGTTGGGGATTTGGTCCTTGGGGTTCCGGCAGCTGGAGGCAGGACTTCCAATGGTGAACACCAGACAGGGGTTAGACGTGGCAGATACCTGCGAGGATTTTACAGCAGGAGGTAATGAAGACAGGAGGGATTTTTTCGATCGAGCTTCTTTGGAAAAGGTGTTAGAAAACCTGACTACTCTCCACTTCTGTCATGATTGAGGCAAACTGCAGATGGTTTTGCAGATGGTCTCTGGGGAGTGTGGTGTCACCAGTGGTGAGAAGCCTGTGCACGGGAAACCTGCAAAGCCATCCTGCATCCTATTATCCTGGGTTGGGAACAGCTCTGACCTACACAGTGGTTACACCAAGTGTTGTGGATGCAGCCCAGTCCATCACACAGACCAGACTCCTGTCTCGACCTATTCCTTCTCTCCAGAGATGCTGTCTGTCCCGCTGAGTTACTCCAGCATTTTGTGTCTCCCCACCATTGACTCCATCTACATTTCATGCTGCCTCTGAAAAGCAGCCAATGTAATCAAGGATCCTTTCACCTTGGTCATTCCCTCCTCTCCCCTCTCCCTTCGGGCAGAAGATACAAAAGCTTGAAAACACGTCCACCAGATTCAGGAACAGTTACTTCCCCTCTGTAATCAGACTACTGAAGGGTGATCCCGTAAGCTAGGGTCTAGTCCCAATCTCCCAACCTACCTCAATGTAGACTTTGAACTTTTTTAAAATGCATTTTCTATGTAACTGTAACACTATAACATAACACTATATTCTGCACTCTGGGTTTTTTTTTTGCATTACTGGTTGGCAAGTCAAATTTCACTACACTACACCAATGGTAAATGTCCGTTGTCCTTTGTCCTTGTCCTCCATGTGTCTAGTTGGATTGTACTCATATATAGTATGTTTTGACTGGCTAGTAGGCAACGTTTTTCACTGTATCTTGGCACAGTAACAGTACCAATACCAATAAACCAGTCCCATTATTATTGATACACGTCCATCGGGAAGGCAAGAACAGCAACTGCATGATCAAGGCTCAGATTCCATTCATGGGTTCTCACTAAATGCAGCAGCTCGGGGCTTGAGAGCAAGTCCAGGGCAATAACCAGCCATGGGATGATACTTAACATTTGTAGCACCGAGAGCAGGTGATGATCTCCTCCCATAAGGCGCAGTCTATCCGCATGGCTTTGATATTTGGTGACAGACCAGCACCCAACACCTACCCATTCACACGCCAGCATTCCCTAATGCCCCTGAACCAAGTCAAACTTGTTGGTGGTTCTGGAAGGCAAATGAAGTAGAGATGATGGCAATCTGAAAGAAAAGGTCAAATGACTGGAAGCACTCAGCAGTTCAGGCAACATCTACGGAGAAAGAAGCAAAAGCTAATGTCTCAAGTTGATGATCAGACTCCGGCCTGAAATGTTGACTCTGTTTTGCTCTCCACAGATGTTGTTTGACCTATGGAGAACTTCCGACCATTTCTGTTTCTCTTGGGGCCGGAATCACATCCTGAGGGAAAGAAAGCAGGTTTCCGTCAGTAACGTTACAGTGAAATGTTCCAGCAGCCATGGATTCAAGCTGGAGTCTCCAAACAACCGGCCTGGATTCCAGCAGTAGTTCATCACACTGGGACCTTTCCATAGCTGCTGCAACCCATGGCCTCTCTCACCTAGAGAGGAATGCCGGCACTGACAGTCCCATCTTGACTGGGAATGTTCGCAATGTGAATTTGTGGATGTTCAGTCAACGTTAGCCATGCTGGTAACACACCTTGTAATCCGCTACAGGAGGCTGGTCGAGGCATGGCACGGTCAATAAAAGCACAGTTCCTTTTTATTGATTCAATATTTACATTAACAACATGGGTACTGTTCTCCCACCATCGAAGGAAGCAACAGAAGGTCCTGCCTCAAAAAGGCAGCCGGCATCACCAGTCTGACCACTCTCTCATCTCGCTGCTACCATCGGGAAGAAGGTACGAGTCTGAAAACCGTGACCACCAGGTTCATGAAAAGCTTCTTCCCACCAACCATCAGGTTCTTGAACACTGCACAACACTAACCAGAACCTTACCTCCGCAAATATCTACTGTGGACTTTGTTTTGGTTGCACAATGTAGTCGGTTACTATCATGGTCTGGTTACTGAATATTACTAATTATCAATTAATTGTATTGTTGTTTATTGCGTATTTGTTTGTGTGAAATTAAGTTTACAGGGCCAGTAAAGCTACTGCAAGTGAGAATGTTATTGTTCCCTTGCCGGTACACATGACAAATAAACGCTCTTGACTCTTGAAGAAAAAGATATGAGTTGTTATTCTGACGGTGACAACATCGACCCTTCTATCTGCAGCTCCCGTGCATGGAGACTGCTTTCAGCTCCCTCCACCCCAATCACAGCGTAATCCTCAGGAACAAATGACACTGAGGCATCACCAGGGTTGGCATCTGAGAGTAGCGTTAGGCACTAGAGTGGAACCAGGAGCGCACGCACACACACACGCGCACACGCGCACATGCATACACGCACGCCCACACACACACACACATGCATACACACACGTGCACATGCATACACGCTCACATGCACGCACACACACATGCACACACACATGCATGGTCGCGTGCGTGCACACACACACACCTACACACACACATACACACACGCACGCCCACGCGTGCACACAAAAGCACGCACACGCACGCATGCACACATGCACACGCATACGCACACACGCACGCCCACGCATGTGCACACACGCCCATGCGTGTACACACACACACACACACACACGCACACACGCACACACGCACACACACACACACGCACACACACACACACACACACACACACACACACACACACACACACACACACACACACACACACACACACAGCAGAGGCAGCCACAACGTACAGGGTTAGAACAATTATTCTGGACATGTTGTGCTGGTGATGGTGGAGAGAATCTGAAACTGGGGAAAAATAGGTGCCAAGCCTAATAGAATACAGGCCAGTACAGCACAGAAACGGGCTCTTCATCCCGCAATGTGGGTGCCGAACATGATGCCCAGTTAAACTGATCTCATCAGTCTGTACATGATCCCTATCTCTCTATTCCTTGCACTTCCATGTGCCTTTCCAAAAGCTTCTTAAATGCCACAGTTGGAGAGATTTGCATAAACAGCACTATTCGAAAGCAGAGAGTATGTAACGAAATTAGTTTTATAACAGAGCCCAGTGGGGAGTATACATTACACGCATGTTGTCAAAGAGAATGCATTTTAGCAGCCAGCATTTTTACTTGATTTGAAGATACAGCACGGAAACGGGCCGTTTGGCCCACCAAACGCATGCCGACCATCGATTACCCATTATCACTAGTTCTATGTTATCCCGCTTTCTCATCCACTCCCTAGGCACCAGGGACAATTTACAGAGCCCCAATTAACCTACAAACCCGTACGTCTTTGGGACATGGAGGGAAAGCGGAGAATCCGTAGGAAACCCACTCGGTTACAGGGAGGACATGCAAACTCCACACAGACAGCACCCGAGGTCAGGACTGAACCCTGGACTATGGTACTGTGAGGCAGCTACTCCTCTGTGCCACTAATACACTTTCTTACCTTTCAGATTGAAAGGATCAATGGCAGTGAGGGTGGGTTGACAGGGCAACACATGTTGATGTGGGTGACACAGGCTTGCAACAGGACGGTTCTGAGAACTCAAACCCCAGTTTATATTCTGACATGGCAGAGTTGTGAACAAGTGCGAGGGTGAAGGAAGGAGGCCAGTTCAGCTTTGTAAGGGAAACTTTAATTTTGATAACAGTCAAACGAATCCACAACTCTGCCTGAAACAAAGTCCAATTTAAAGAGTTAACAATAAATCATCGGCTCTTTAAATTGGAGTGGTGTTTGCACTTTGATTTACGTAGAGGTGGAGGGATTTATTTGATGAGGATTGAACTCAATTCTCATTTTATCTCTCTCCGTTCTGGAAAAGAGACAGGAAAGGTGTCGTAATCGTTCCAGTAGTTTGTTGGCTTCAAAGCAGATAATTTGCTTTGTCACATATCTGTCCCCTCACCCCCGACCCCCATCTGCCCCCTCCCATGGTTCTGTTGGAGAGGAGACTCCCGGGAAACAAAGAGTTAAGAACAAATCGAGCGGGGATGCTAGGGGCCGCAATGCTGCAGAACACAGCAGTGTTCGTGCGAAGGCAACTCATTTCCCGAAACACTGCAGACATACTGCCCGGGGCGATCCAAAACCTTTCGAGACTAAAATGGCTTGCAGGACTTCGAAGTAATAAGGTGTTTTTTTTTCCTCCCACTCTTCCTTTTTATCCTAGTCTGGGGGAAAAAAAGGGTTTGCATGGCGGAGCTCTGCAGCAAAATAACCCAAATATTACCACGGCGAGGTTTATGCTAAGTTGCTGGTGAACGTGGCTTCTTTGTGAAGCTTTGTGTGTTCATTAAGTAACGTTCTGTCATCGTCAAAATCATTGTTCTGGTGTCAGTGTTAGTGGAAATTAAATTGTTTTGTGAGATTATTGTGTGGACATTTTCATCTACTCACCAAACTCACAGAAAAATAGGCACCTAGGAGGGGTGTCTGGGTCGAGAGCAACAGAGAGGTGTTGAGTTGTTGATTAATACCTTGCAGACTAGCCCCCTTCCCCAGCAGCACAAAGCAGCCTCACAGCTATCTGACTGCTTCACGGCACACAGTACATGGAAGGGGATTTGATTCCTTGGGTATTTAGACGGATGTGGTAGCTCTGCTATTGCAGGGTGTGGAGTGATGTGCGATGTGCAAATAACATGGGATATGGCACGCATTTCCGATCTAAGCAAAAACAACCATTGAACTAGATGGGGCATGTTGGTCAGCGTGGGCTATTTGGGCCGCAGGGGCTGTTTCCACGCTGTATGACTCCAAGACTTTCTGAAAGTTTAGGGGGGAGGGTGAAGAGCTGGAGGCGAGAAAATACCAAAACCGATCAGTGCCGGCCACAAATGACCTCAGTCAGGGTGGTGGGTACACAAAAGGCTGGAGAAACTCAGCGGGTGCAGCAGCATCTAAGGAGCGAAGGAGATAGGCGACGTTTCGGGTCAAGTCGCCTATCTTGGTCAGGGATCAGGGAAACGAGAGATGTAGACGGTGATGTGGAGAGATAAAGAACAATGAATGAAAGATATGCAAAAAAGTATCGATGATAAAGGGAACAAGCCATTGTAAGCTGTTTGTGGTGCGAAAATGAGAAGCTAGTGCGACTAGGGTGGGGGAGGGAGGTAGAGAGAGAGGCAATGCCAGGGCCCGAGGGCTGAGGGAGAGGTGGGAAGGGGAGGAGACAGCAAGGGTTAACAGAATTGAGAAAATTCAATGTTCAAGCCCAAAGGATGCAGACTCCCCAAGCGGAATATGAGTTGCTGTTCCTCCAACTTGCGGTGTTGCTCACTCTGGCCGTGGAGGAGGCCCAGGACCGAGAGGTCGGATACGGAATGGGAGGGGGAGTTGAAGTGCTGAGCCTCCGGTAGGTTGGCTTGGTTATTGCGGACCGAGCGGAGGTGTTCGGCGAAACCATCGCCAAGCCTCCGCTTGGTCTCACCGATATAGATCATAGTCAGGGTGGTGCCTGGTAGGGTCCATTGATGGCTGGGGAAGGAGGCATCTGAGAAGGATGAGGCAAGGGTGGCACAGCAGGTAGAGCTGCTTCCTCCCAGCACCAGAGACCCGGTTCAATCCTGACCTCGGATGTGGAGTTTGCACATCCTCGTGGTATCCTCCCAGTTTCCTCCCACGTCCCAAAGACTTGCGCGTCTGTAAGTTAAATGGCCTGTGTAATTTGTCCCTAGTGTGCAGGGAGTGGATGGGAAACTAGGACAACATAGAATTAGTGTAAATAGATGATCGATGGCCGGCGTGGATGGTGGGCTGAATGGCCTGTTTCCCTGCTGTATCTCTAAACTAAACCATATTTGTAAGTCACGTCACATCACCACCTGCCCGGTAAAGAATGTTCTGGAGCAGAGTAGCCAGTGGTGTGCACTTACAATGACAGGGTATGACACAGCCCTCCTCTCTCCACATCCCAGTGACCTCACGCACGGCATCGTACCCAGCGTGAAATACTGATAATAAGTTGCGGGAGCAACGGGATGAAAGGACATGTTGCGTCTCCTGGAGCGGAGCAGGAAAGTTTAGCTCCTGGGCATCGCAACGCGAGGCGAAGGAAAGGATCAACATCCCCGCTCCAGTATATCAGTCAGTGCTGGCAAGACCCACCAAGGAGTTTGGACATTTCAGATGAGAAACTTTAATTAGTCTAGAAATCTGATAGCTTGCATAAATTCTCTTGACATGTTCTGGTAAGTGAGGAAGCCCATGTGTGATGGGAGCAGAGAGGCCACAGTTCTCTGCTGGATATCGGCCACCTGTTGGATGAAGTACTGGGTTCAGGTGGTACAGCCAGAGACAATGAGGCCAAGCTCAGGCCTGACCAATGATGGCTGCAACAAGGCAGCGGAGGGAGCCAAGTGCAGAGAAGAGCAGAGAACAGATGGCTAACGGGTGATTGTGATGGAGAAACATGTCTACATGTTGCACCAATTCTAACAGAGAGAGAGCAGCCAATTCCCAGCACTAATCCACTGTGATTTATGACTGGGAACGTTTACACATTACTGCCAATGTCTCTACCAATATCTCTCCTCCTGACGCCCCAACGCTGTCCTTTCATCAGAGTGTGTGGTACAATGCTCTCCATTTGTCTGCACCAATGCAGTTCTAACAACAGAGATAGGGTAGACAATCACAACTTTATTCCCAGGGTGGAAATGTCAAGCTGGAGGGCAATGGTTTAAGGTGCGGGGGCAAGTTGAAAGGGGATGTGTGCGGTAAGTGTTTTATACGGATAATGGAGGGGTCTTGAACGCGCTGCCAGGGGTAATGGTGGAGGCAGAAACTATAGTAGGGTTTAGGAGGCTTTTGGATAGGTGCATGGATATGCAGGGAATGGAGGGATATGCATCACACGCAGGCAGTGGCGATTAGTTTAATGTGGCACCATGTTTGGCACGGGCATTGTGGGCCAAAGGGCCTTTTCCTGTGCTGTACTGTTCTATGTTAACATTCAAAAAATGGAAACACGCCCGGGACAAGGCTTGTTCAGGATCGGACTGACTACCCAAAAGGTTCAGTCCTTCCATCGCCAGGTACAGTGGTTGCAGTGTGCCTCACATGAACAAAAACCACTGCAGTTCCTCAACCAGAGTGCAGAAGGAGCAGTGGAGAGGAGGGGGTTACATGAATGCGCTGAATTGAACATTCCTGCTGTTGGTGGTAGGTTACCCGCTGGAATGAGGCGTTGTTCTGTGCGTTTGGGTCCTGCCTCGCTGTGATAGTGGAGATGGCTGAGATAGCTCGTTGTAGGAATGTGCAGTCCTGATGCGGGGTCCCGACCTGAAACGTTGATCGTCCCTCTGCCTCCACAGATGCTGCCTGATCCGTTGAGTTCCACGAGCTGATCTGCAGTCTCTTGTCTCACTGAAAACCCAACTTCCTTAATCAAGGCTGATGTAACAAACAGACCCAAGTCTTTAGCAGAAAGTGAAGACTGAGAGAGATGTCATGAGGCCGTAAGTGATAGGAGCAGAATAATTAGACCATCGTCTGTTCCGCCATTCAATCATGGATGATCTATCTCTCCTTCCTAACTCCATTCTCCTGCCTGCTCCCCATAACCCTTGACACCTGTACTAATCAAGAATCACAAACCACAAACCCGACTGCCCTGGCAGACCCATTGTCTCTGCCTGTTCGTGCCCCACCGAACACATTTCCACATATCTCGACGCCATCCTATCCCCCTTTGTTAAATCCCTCCCCACCTATTTTCAAGACACCTCAGACACTCTCCGTCGGCTCCGCACATTCCATTCTCCAGGCCCCCATCCTCTCATCTTTACCATGGACGTCCAGTCGCTCTACACCTCCATCCCCCACCAGGACGGTCTCAAAGCCTCCAGTTCTTCCTCGACCAGAGGAGCAACCCATACCCTTCCACTGACACCCTCCTCCGCCTAGCGGAGTAGGTCCTTACCCTCAATAACTTCTCTTTTGACTCCTCCCATTTCCTCCAAACACAAGGCGTAGCTATGGGCACACGCATGGGCCCCAGCTACGCTTGCCTCTTTGTCGGGTACGTCGAACAATCCTTGTTCTCGGCATACCAGGGCCCCATCCCTGACCTCTACCTCCGTTACATCGACGACTGCTTTGGTGTCACCTCCTGCACCCACACACAACTGACTGACTTCATTCATTTCACCACCAACTTCCATCCGGCACTCAAATACACTTGGACCATTTCCGACATTTCCCTACCATTCCTTGACCTCACCATCTCTATTGCAGGTGATACACTCCTGACCGACATCCACTACAAACCAACTGACTCCCGCAGCTACCTGGACTACTCTTCCTCCCACCCTGCTTCCTGTAAGGACTCCATCCCCTATTCCCAATTCCTCCGTCTACGCCGCATCTGCTCCCAGGATGAGGTGTTCCACACCAGGTCATCACAAATGGCCTCATTCTTCAGAGAACGGGGATTCCCCTCCCCCACTATAGATGAGGCTCGCACCAGGGTCTCCTCCATACCCCGCACCACTGCCCTCTCTCCCCATTCCCCCATTCGCAAACAGGGCAGAGTCCCCTGGTCCTCACCTTTCACCCCACCAGCCGGCAAATACAACGCATAGTCCTCTGCCAGTTTCGCCCCTCCAACGTGACCCTCCACCGCCACATCTTCCCATCTCCCCCCCCCTGTCTGCCTTCCGCAAAGACCGCTCCCTCTGCAACTCCCTTGTCAATTCTTCCCTTCCTCCCGCTCTACCCCTTCCCCGGGCACTTTCCCTTACAACCGCAAGAAATGCTACACTTGTCCCTTCACCTCCCCCCTCCACTCCTTTCAGGGACCCAAGCAGTCCTTCCAGGTCTGACAGAGGTTCACCTGCACCTCCTCCAACCTTCATCTACTGCATCTGCTCCAGATGCCAGATGATCTATATCGGTGAGACCAAGCGGAGGCTTAGCGATCGTTTCGCCGAACACCTCCATCGATCCGCATTAACCAACCCGACCTCCCGGTGGCTCAGCACTTCAACTCCCCCTCCCATTCCGTATGACTATTGGTCCTGGGCCTCCTCCACGGCCAGGGTGAGCAACACCGCACACCTCATATTCCGCTTGGGGAGTCTGCATCCTTTGGGCTTGAACATTGAATTTTCTCAATTCTGTTAACCCTTGCTGTCTCCTCCCCTTCCCACCTCTCCCTCAGCCCTCGGGCCCTGGCATTCCCTCTCTCTCTATCGCCCTCCCCCACCCTAGTCGCACCAGCTTCTCATTTTCACACCACGAACAGTTTACAATGGCTTGTTCCCTTTATCATCGATACTTTTTTGCATATCTTTCATTCATTGTTCTTTATCTCTCCACATCACCGTCTATATCTCTCGTTTCCCTGATCCCTGACCAGTCTGAAGAAGGGTCTCGACCCGAAACGTCGCCTATCTCATTCGCTCCTTAGATGCTGCTGCACCCGCTGAGTTTCTCCAGCCTTTTGTGTACCCTAGATAGAAAGGGCAGTGGGATATGGGCCAAATGCCGTCCAATGAGATTAGCCCAGCATCCAACTTGGTCAGCATGGACAAATTGGGCCGAAGGGCCTGTTTCCATGCTGTACAACTCTATGAGTTGGGGGGAAGAGTTGAGGAGTGGACAGGGAATGGGTAAATCTGGTGGGGTGGGGGAGGAAAATGGTGCAGGGTTTGTCAGATCATGGCCGAGATGTCTGTTGCTTGCTCCAGTACTTTCAACCCAACACATCAGGTGAGCTCGGAGTAAAACATTGCGATGGAACTTACGGAGCAGCACGGCCAGCTGACCACAGACTGGGCCAAGCCAAGAGGGTTGAAAAGGAAGGTTCATTCTCTTGGCGAAACTGGTTGGTGCAGTGTGCTGGAACACTCTGCTATCACATCACTTATTTCTGGGCTTTACTCCAGCCCAGACAGATGGGATTATGGTCGGAACACCAATGCTCCCTCTCTGAAGGTTGCCGAAGGCCATGATATATAAGAGGCTGTGCTTCCTCAGTCCAAGCCTCATCACATGGACCCCATCAAGGAAGATGGCTGGAGGGCAAACATCCCAGCCCAGGAGCATGGACCCCACTTGCTTAGATGAGTCCAGCCCCAACCTCACACCAAGCTCGATACCATCCAGAGTAAAGCCATCTATTTGACTGGCCCTCCATCTACCATGCTGAACAATTAGTCCCTTCACCGCCATAATCTAGGCTGTAGTCCCGATCTTCCAACCAACCACATTACAGACCTTGGACTTTTCCTCTGTAACTGCAACACTATATCACTATAGCACTATATTCTGCACTCTGGTATTTTTCTCTTTCCACTACCTGTTGTCCGTGTATGGTTTGATTGTACATGTGTGTAGCATGATTGGATTAGATAACTGGCAGACATTTTTTCACTGTGCCTCGCTACACGTGACAATAGTAAACCGATATCGGACCTCTGTGAACACTGTGCACCATCTACAAACGCCACAGCCGTTACCTACCCAGGCCACTCCCACAGAGCCTCCCAAACCTGGCACCTCTGCCATTAAAAAGATCAATGCCATGTGGAGAATGGGAACACCACTACCTGCAGTTTACCCTCATCCCTGAGCCCAGAATAAAAGGACCTACCTTTGGAAAGGAGATGAGCGGGAATCTCTTTAGTAAGAGGGTGGTGAATCTGTGGAATTCATTGCCACAGACAGTAGGGGAGGACAAGTCATTGGGTATTTTTAAAGCGAAGGTTGATTAGTTCTTGATTAGTAAGTGTCAAAAATTACGGGGAAAGGCAGGAGAATGGGGTTGAGAGAGAAAGATAGATCAGCCATGACTGATTGGCAGAGTAGACTCGATGGGCTGAATGGCCTAATACTGCTCCTATGGCTAATGAACAGGATTCGGAAGTATATCGCTGTTCCTTCACTGTTGCTGGGTCTAAGGCCAGGACGTCACTGCTCAGAGCACCATGTACATGGGGAGTGCAGCAGTTGAAGAAGCAACACACCACCCCCCCCCCCCCCCCCTTCCCCCCCCACCCCCACCCTCTCATGAGGGACTCAGATGGTAATACCTGTGCCACAAAGGAGAGGCAGAGGACATACTGAGTGAGATGTGTCACACACAGCTGGCGGTCAGGAGATAGATTTCATTTCCATAATGACGGGAATGCCGTGTCTCTAAACTAAACTAAACTAAAACTATACTAAACTAAAGAGAGCTCAAAAGTGTGCAGATTTATTTAAATTTGACTTTAAACATTGGAAACTGGGAGCTGAACAGACAACGTGATACTGGGAACTTAAGCATGTCCACCCAAAACCCAGAGAGAGAGAGAGGTGAGGTTTATAAGGATGAGTAAAAAGAGAAGAGTTGGATAGTTTAACGAAAACCTCTATTTATACCGTGTCATGGCCAGTTAGTGATGAATGAGTCAGAGTGTGTTTGTATAATCTACTGCTCCAACAGTTCAGATTGGGCAGAAATGATGTTGTGTGCTTATACTGGTAGACCAGGTTCCCTGTCACAGCCAGTAGTCTCTCAGCTGGTCCGCATCTGAACAGTTCCCTATCATCAAGGTGCGTAGGAATCACATTCCCCAAATGGAGTTGGAGTCATACAGCACGGAAACGGCCCTTTGGCACAACCTGTGGTTTAGCTATTTTGGTGATCATTTGGTATGAAACCTTTTGTTTTTAACAGGATGTTTTCCCCAATCTGCTTCCCTTCCCCCTTCTCTGCTCCCCAGCACTGAGATCATTCCCAGGAACAAGCTTGATGGCTTGAGACCTCACGTAAGTTTTCTTTTAGTCGTCTGATGGTGCCTGAGTTGATTACAACCCCGGGCAGGGCCTGACTTGGCCAGATAAAGGTGCGCCAAGCTGATTGAAACAAAACTGAAAATAAATCTGACCCCATCATTAGAGTCATACATCAAGGATCAGGCCCTTCGGCCCAACCCGTCCATGCTCATCACAATGCCAATTCTAAGCTAGTCCCATTTGCCATAAAGGGCACAGAGAAGATTTCCGAGGATGCTGCCAGGACTCGAGGGCCTGAGCTACAGGTAGAGACTGAGCAGGCTAAGACTTTCTTCCTTGGAGAGCAGGGGAATGAGGGGTGATATTATAGAGGTATATAAAATTATGAGGGAAATAGATAGGGTGAATGTACCCAGAGTAGGAAAATCAAGAATCAGAGGACATAGGTCTAAGATAAAGTTTAATAGAAGCCTGAGGGGCAACGTTTTCAAACAGAAGATGGTGAACATATGGAACGGAGAGAAGGTACATACAACAAATTACCTTTTTGTATCTCTCAGTTCCCTCTCCTCTGACTCTCAGTCTGAAGAAAGGGCTCGATCCGAAAGGTCACCTATTCCTTTTCTCAAGAGATGCTGCCTGACCCATTGAGTTACTCCAACTTTTTGTGTCTACCTTGGTGTTTAAACCAGCAGCTGCAGTTCCTGCCTACATGTGCTGCCAGAGGAGGTGGTTGAGGCAGATACTCTAGCAATGTTTAAAAGATATTTAGAAAGGTACATAGATAAGAACATTTTAGATGGGGCATCAGATATGTTTTAATCAGTGTGGTCACCATCGTTTTCATCCAAATCATTAACATATGTCACAAAAATAAGTGGTAGGCCATTTAGGACTGAGATGAGGAAAAACGTTTTCACCCAGAGAGTTGTGAATCTGTGGAATTCTCTGCCACAGAAGGCAGTGGAGGCCAATTCACTGGATGTTTTCAAGAGAGAGTTAGATTTAGCTCTTGGGGCTAAAGCAGGGGATCCCAACCTTTTTTGTCCCGTTTACCCCAGGCAACTTTAATAGCACATAACAATGTTATTTCATTTATTTATGAACAACTAATGATGAACAGATACCGAATACCAGAACCAAACACTGACTGTCAATGAGAAAAAATATGTACAAATTCAGAATCAACAAATTTACCCCCCTGGGTAGGCGAAATTTAACCCCTGGGGGCAAATTTACCACAGATTGCGAACCCTTGGGCTAAAGAAATCAAGGGATATGGGGACAAAGCAGGAACAGGGTACTGATTTTAGATGATCAGCCATGATCACATTGAATTGCGGTACTGGTTCGAAGGGCTGAATGGCCTACTCATGCACCTATTCTTCTACGTTTTTATGTTTCTAAATCACTAATATCTAGTATATTATCCCGTATATTCTACATTAATCAATTTTTTAAAATTCTCCTCACATGCCTATTGACTCACCACAGTTTCTGCCACTTACCTGCACACCAGGAGACAAGTTACAGTGGCCAATTAATTCAGTGACTCAAGCAATACCCCTCCAACATAGGACAGCATGACAGCAACACACTGGCCCCTCTGTAAATATTTGTTCTAAAGATAACAAGTGCACAGAAAAAACAGGACATTTGGAAATCTGAGATAAAAATCAAGGACAGCTTCTCCCCCCCCCTCTGTTATCAGGCTTCTGAATGGTCTGTCCACAATCTAGGGTACTCTCCGATTCACCTCTGCCCCATTGCGGCCATTGGACTCTGTCCATGGAATTGGTGCTCTGCAATACTGACAACTATATTCTGCATTCTGTATCTTCCCCTTTGCTCTGTTCATTGTACTTGAGTTTGCCTTGATTATATTTATGTATAGTGTTATTTGATCCGATTGTATAGCATGTTTTCATTTTTATTTCATTTTCAAGCTTTTCATTGTACCTAGGAATGTAACTAGGAATATGGATAAGGGAGAGCCAGTGGATGTAGTGTACCTGGACTTTCAGAAAGCCTTTGATAAGGTCCCACATAGGAGATTAGTGTGCAAACTTAGAGCACATGGTATTGGAGGTAGGGTGACATGGATAAAAAATTGGTTGGCAGACAAGAAACAAAGAGTAGGGATTAACGGGCCCCTTTCAGAATGGCAGGCAATGACTAGTGGGGTACCACAAGGCTCGGTGCTGGGACCTCAGCTATTTGCAATCTATGTAATTAAAAGTCTCATCTTGACCACTTCCTGTTTACACTGTGCTTTGATTTTAGAAAAAAACACTACCACATATGGCTGTGATTTTTTTGGCCATCTTACTCAGAGTCCTCCTCCGCTGCGCAGGCCCCAAGGATTTTTCCCATCGGTGAAAAATAAAAGACTTATTAGTGTTTAAAAAATCTTGAGATTCTCTCTCCTGTCAATCACTGCCATGAAGGTCACGCCTCTTCCGGTGGGAGGGAGAGGCGTGGCTCTCTATAAAACCCAGAAGTGTGGGCGTGGCTCAGTCTGTCTGCAAGATGGCGAGGGAGTGGTCACGACTCTCTGTCTGAGCTGGGAAACTACAGAACACTGTGAGTATGCAATGTACTTGAATAAATGATTTGTTAGCCCTTAATTAAAATGAAATGAGCTGTTTGGCCTGCCCTATGCTTGAAACTGCAATGGCAATGGAAATGAAGTGAAAATGCAATGAGCTGTTTGGCTTGAGCCTGCCCTGTGCTTGAAAGTGCAATGGCAATGGAAATGAAGTGAAAATGCAATCAGTTGTTTGGCCTGAGCCTGCCTTGTGCTTGAAAGTGCAATGGCAATGGAAAAGAAGTGAAAATGCAATCAGCTGTTTGGCTTGAGCCTGCCCTGTGCTTGAAAGTGCAATGGCAATGGAAATGAAGTGAAAATACATTCAGCTGTTTGGCTTGGCCTGCCCTGTGCTTGAAACTGCAATGCAATTGAAAATGATATGAAATGAGTTGTTTGGCCTGCTTGAAACCACTAATTTCGGCCCACAAGGCCCCTATTAGCCGAAAAAACATTTCCTTTTGCCCAAAATACCCGTATTAGCCCAGGAGGAGCATTTTGGCCCAAAAGCCCTTTGCCAGGCCAGGAAAAACCAGAAAAAAGTGCCTTTCACTCAGATTTGTTTTAAGAGCCCCTTTGGCCCATCAGGCCTGTACTAGCCCAGGAGTCCCTTTGGCCCATCAGTAAGTATTCCCCCTGCAAGTATTAAATCTCACCCCAGTATTTTTTGCCCTCTTTTCATTTGCTCCCTGTGAGATCCAGGCCAGGATAGACTCTTCCTTCATTGCTGTGATCTGCAGAAAAAGATGAAAAATGTCTAAAATTGATTCTCCACCCATTCCCCCCTTCTCTCTCACAGAGTCTCTCATCTGTTTTGGGCAGAATTTCTGGCAGTTTCTGAGCTGCCAGCCCACCAGGCCTGAGTGTCTGAGCTGACAGCCCATCAGGCCTGAGTGTCTGAGCTGACAGCCCACCAGGCCTGAGTGACTGAGCTGCCAGCCCACCAGGCCTGAGTGACTGAGCTGCCAGCCCACCAGGCCCGAGCGACTGAGCTACCAGCCCACCAGGCCTGAGTGACTGAGCTGCCAGCCCAAGAATCCATTCAGCCCACAATGTCCATACTAGCCCTCTGGAAACCAGTTCCATCAGCCCTCAACACCCATACTAGCGCTCCAGAAAGCCAGCCCCCCCCCCCCCCCACCCCCCGGCCAGCAATATTGAAATTGGTGGAGAGGTGGAATATTGCATTGGGGGACCAGCCCTCCCGTATGAACATGGGACCCAACGGGTCCCACAGTCTAGTATATATTAATAATTTTGATGAAAGGATTAAAAGTAACATTAGCAAATTTGCAGATGACACAAAGCTGGGTGGCAGTGTGAACTGTGAGGAGGATGCTATGATGATGCAGGGTGACTTGGACAGGTTGGGTGAGTGGGCAGATGCAGTTTAATGTGGATATATATAAGGTTATCCACTTTGGTGGCAAGGACAGGAAGGCAGATTATTATCTGAATGGTGTCAAATTAGGAAAAGGGGAAGTACAACATGATCTGGGTGTACTTGTTCATCAGTCACTGAAAGTAAGCATGCAGGTACAGCAGGCAGTCAAGAAAGCTGAAGGCATGTTGGCCTTCATAACAAGATGAGTTGAGTATGGGAGCAAATAGGTCCTTCTGCAGTTGTACAGTGAGACCACACCTGGAGTATTTTGTGCAGTTTTGGTCTCCAAATTTGAGGAAGGACATTCTTGCTATTGAGGGAGTGCAGCGTAGGTTCACGAGGTTAATTCCCGGGATGGCGGGACTGTCATATGTTGAAAGAATGGAGTGACTGGGCTTGTATACACTGGAATTTAGAAGGATGAGAGGGGATCTTATTGAAGCATATAAGGTTATTAAGGGATTGGACATGCAGGGATTGGCAGGAAAGATGTTCCCGGTGTTGGGGAGTCCATAACCAGGAGTCACAGTTTAGGAATAAGGGGTAAACCATTTCGAACGGAGACAAGGAAAAACTTTTTCACCCAGGGAGTTGTGAATCTGTGGAATTCTCTGCCTCAGAAGACAGTGGAGGCCAATTCTCTGGATGCTTTCAAGAGAGAGTTAGATCGAGCTCTTCAAGATAGTGGAGTCAAGGGATATGGGGAAAAGCAGGAATGGGGTACTGATTGTGGATGGTCAGCCATGATCACAGTGAATGACGGTGCTGGCTCGAATGACGGTGCTGGCTGCCTAGTCCTGCACCTATTGTCTATTGTCTACCTTAGTATGCGTGACAGTAAAAAACTTAAACATAAATGATCAATGTCAGAAATATACAGCTGGGGAGTCGGGGCCCGAGAAGGGTCAAGTGTGGTGATGGGATGTTAAATATGAACAACCATTAATATAATAATATCTTTGAAAAGTCTGACAAGAGTGATGCCACACGGGTGAAAAACAAGTGGAAAACAAGACGCATTAGGAAAAAAATTCAAGACTTCTGACAGTGATGGAGAAAGTGGTTTAAAGCTGCAGGAAATCTGACCTTTTGTGCATCCCTGGTGTTTGTGACCTTCAATCACGGTTTAGGCAGCCAGCACTCATGTTGCTGCTGCCTCCATTGTACACACCCCCAGCTCCCCCCCCCCCCCCCCCCCCCCCCCCCCCCCCCCCCCCTTCCAAGTGCCCTTCCCAAGTGCCCATCACTGGGTCAATGTATTTATGTAATTGGGGATGGGGATCTAATTGGAGACACGAGGAACTACAGATACAAACTTTATCCAGCACAAAGTGGCTCAGGTAAAATCTCTGGATGACATGACTAGGTGACTTTTTGGTCTGGACCCTTCTTCAGACTAGGTACCACAGCCACGGGCACCTATCCACTTTCTCCACAGATGCTGCCTGACCCGCTGAGTTACTCCAGCACTCTGAGTCTTTGTTTTGGGCTGGGGAAGGTAACACGCTGTCTCTGGAGAGTGTTACACAGGGCAAGGCATTACACCATTACAACATTACACCAGTGAGGGGGGGAGGTGACCCAGTGATAACCGTGTGGGAGACGACATTGAGAGTGATCATCAGCCTGTCATTCCCCCCCTGTCTCCCCGCCCACCCGCCTGTCCTCGTATCCATCCCTCCAGCCTTACATTTCACTCTGCCTCTCCTCTCCCTATCTGTCTCCTATTCACCTCCAGCCTTTGTCACTTACTCCACCCATCTACCAATCACTCCCCTTCTCCTGACGCTGCCTGACCCGCTGAGTTCCTCTTTGCTTTTTGCTCAAATTTCCAGAACCTGCGTTTCTTGTGTCTCTGGAGTCAGTCTGTGACCTCTAAGATCAGATTTTGATATTGTCAAAGACTTGTGGCACTGCATGCTAAAGCATCATCAAGGCCATCAACAGAACAAGAGAATCATTTGCTTTTCTCTAGCTTCGGGAGGGCAGGTGGGGTTGCAGGGGGACAGGGGCAGGGATGTTTCTGCGGCTGTGGAAGACAGTGATAATTCAGAGGCAGACATACAAGTCATTAAAGAAATTTCACAAAAGGCGAGAGACAGGAGTAAAAGTGATCGAGGGTGCAGAGACAGATCCATCAGAGTTGATGCTTTATTGGTGAGCTGGCCATTCCTCAAACAGTGACCAATTACAAGTGGCAGCATGTGCCCAAAACCAAGCTCCCAGGAAAGACAGAGGGGCAGGTTAGGAATATTTCACATTCATCAGACACAACAATTAAATGGACCAGCATTCCCTGAAAGACTAAGACACAGCTTGCTATTTTTTGACGCATGTCTCAAGTAAAAATCTATTGATCTCAAAGAATGTCCCTTGGCAATTATGAAATATTAAATCCAAGCCATGCTCTCTCTTTAAAAAATGCAGTTTAATTTTTTTTATATATTCATCGCATTTTTCATTTGATCAATTTTAATAAGTTGCAATATGCTCTGAATATTGTTTTTTATAAAACTCCAACCCATCATTTAATACTGTCCTTAATAATATTCTCATTTTTACTTTTAATCAGAAACTCCTGGATAGATCTTTGCTGGGGAAACTATTCAGGTGCAATTTGAAACGAGGACTTTGATTCCCAATGTGACCCATCACATCTTAGAACATTGAACAGTACATCACAGGATCAGGTCCTTCGGCCCACAATGTCAGTACAAAACATGATGTTGGGTTAAATTAATCTCCTCTGCCTGCACGTAATCCACATCCCTCCATTCCCTGCATATCCATGTGCCTATTTAAAAGCCTCTTAAATGCCACTGTCGCATTCGCTGCCTCCACCACTACCCCTAGCAGTGGGTTCCAGGCACCCACCACCCTTTGTGTAATTTTTTTTACCTCACACATCTCCTTTAAACTTTGCCCCTCTCACCTAAAACCCAGCGGCGTTGAGTCTTTGACATTTCCATCCTGGGCAAAAGGTTCAGACTGTCTACCCTGTCTGTGCCTCTAATAATTTTATGTACTTTTATAAGGCCTGTCCCTCAGCCTCTGACGTTTCAGAGAAAACAATCCAAGTGTGTCCAACCTCTTCTTGTACTGTAGCTAACACTCTCTAATCCAGGCAGCATTAGATCATTTTGAAGTTATTCATACATAGTGAATTGCTTCCAGGTGGAATTACTGACGTATGGTGCAGCCAGGCAGTACACAGCAGGATCCCATGATCAGCGAATGTGTTTCTTGTGACGCAGGTTGAAGGAAGAACTGCAACTGTTGGGCCCATGTAGTGAGCAGCTAACTTCTCATGTCATTGGACAGCAGCTCAGACCTCAGAATGGGAGGCTGAGGGGTGACCTTATTGAAGTGAGGGGCGCGGATAAAGTGAACGCTCACAGTCTTTTTCCCAGAGGAGAGGATTCTAACAACAGAGGGCATCGGCTTAAAACGCGAGGGGGGAGATTTAAGAGAGGCCTCGGGAACAACATTTTCACTCGGAGGGTAGTCCGCATTTGGAATGAGCTGCCTAAAGAAGCTATGAAGTTAATTACTACTTTCAAAAGACATTTGGACATATATATGGATAGGAAGAGTTTAGAGGGATATGGGCCAAATCCAGGGAAATGGGAGTAGCCCAGAAGGCCAACTTGGCCAGCATGGAGAAGGTGGTCCAAAGGGCCTGTTTCCCTGCTGTACAGCTCTATGACTGTGACAACGTTCCCTGAAACTGGCGACCCAGGCACACAGGGTGGTGAAGAAGGATTTGTTAAGGTTGACCTTCTGGATCAGGACATTGAGTATAAGAGTTGCCGTCATGTTGCAACTGTACATGAGGTTGGCGACCACACCTGGAATATTGGCGGTTCAGTATTGATGTGGATTGAGAACTGGCTGGCAGACAGGAAGCAAAGAGTAGGAGTGAACGGGTCCTTTTCAGGATGGCAGGCAGTGACTAGTGGGGTGCCGCAAGGCTCAGTTCTGGGACCCCAGCTATTTACAATATATATTAATGATTTGGACGAGGGAATTAAATGCAACATTTTGAAGTTTGCGGATGACACGAAGCTGGGGGGCAGTGTTAGCTGTGAGGAGGATGCTAGGAGGCTGCAAGGTGACTTGGATAAACTAGGTGAGTGGGCAAATGCATGGCAGATGCAGTATAATGTGGATAAATGTGAGGTTATCCACTTTGGTGGCAAAAACAGGAAAGTAGACTATTATCTGAATGGTGAACGATTAGGAAAAGGGGAGATGCAACGAGTCCTGGTGTCATGGTACACCAGTCATTGAAAGTAGGCATGCAGGTGCAGCAGGCTGTGAAGAAGGCGAATGGTATGTTGGCATTCATAGCAAAAGGATTTGAGTACAAGAGCAGGGAGGTTCTACTGCAGTTGTACAGGGTCTTGGTGAAGCCACACCTGGAGTATTGCATACAGTTTTGGTCTCCTAATCTGAGGAAAGACATTCTTGCCATAGAGGGAGTACAGAGAAGGTTCACCAGATTGATTCCTGGGATGGCAGGACTTCCATATGAAGAAAGACTGGATAGACTCGGCTTGTACTCGCTGGAATTTAGAAGATTGAGGGGGGATCTCATAGAGACTTACAAAATTCTTAAGGGGTTGGACAGGCCAGCTGCAGGAAGATTGTTCCCGATGTTGGGGAAGTCCAGGACAAGGGGTCACAGTTTAAGGATAAGGGGGAAGTCTTTTAGGACTGAGATGAGAAGATCTTTTTTCACACAGAGTGGTGAGTGTGTGGAATTCTCTGCCACAGAAGGTAGTTGAGGCCAGTTCGTTGGCTATATTTAAGAGGGAGTTAGATGTGGCCCTTGTGGCTAATGGGATCAGGATACTGAGTTGGATGATCAGCCATGATTATATTGAATGGCGGTGCAGGATCGAAGGGCCGAATGGCCTACACCTGCACCTATTTCCTATGTTTCTATGTTTCTATTGTGTGCAGTCTAGTCGCATAGGTATAGAAGGATATCATTAAGCTGGAAAGGGAGCAATATAGATTCACAAGTATGTAGGTGCGACTGGAGGGCTTGAGATATACGGAGAGACTGGAAAGGCTGGGAACATAGGTAAATAGATCAGGTGGATGTTCACAGTCATACCCAGGGTAGGGCTGTCTAAAACTAGACGACGCAGGTGAGAGGGGAAAGATTTAATAGGAACTTAAGGGGCACCTTTTTCACACAGTGGATGGTGGAGTTATGGAATGAGCTGCCAGAGGAAGTGCAATTTTATTTTATTTTGCACAGAGAGGGAGATAGATCATAAGTGATAGGAGCTGAATTAGGCCAAATCCACTCCACCATTCAATCATGGCAGATCCATCTCTGCCTCTTAACCTCAATCTCCTGTCTTCTCCGCATAACCTCTGACACCAGATAGGTGCTGGAATGCATTGCCAGTCGAGGTGGCTGAAGCAGATACAATAGCAACATTTAAGATGTAGTTAGACAGGCGCATGGACTAGGCAGACGGGATGGAAGGATACAGAGCATGTGCAGGCAGAGGGGGTCAGTTGGATTGGGGTCATGGTCAGCATAGGCTTGATGGATTAAAGGGTCCATTACTGTGCTATAACATTCCTAACATTTCTAAAAGAAAGCAGATTGTGCCAAACAAAAAATTAGAAAAAAAAGTCCATGGTAGTGAAGGAGGTTCCTGTTCTATGTTTCCACCAAAGAATCAGGAGAGGGTTTTAGGTTAGGAACATGGACTTAAGGTCCGGGGCCTCACTGAATGGTAGAACAGGCAAAGAGAGGAGATGATTGCCACCTAACTGTATCTCTGATGTGCCAGGAGCCTCCCCTGTGGGGTCATATGGGCTGTTTCACCAGTTATCAGGCAACACTACCTGGCAAGCACTGCTTTTCAGTTTGATAAACGCATGTGGAGTAAATTTGAAGCAGGATCTAACAGAAAGAGGGGATTGGATTCTCAGTTGGGTTATCTGAAACAGAAACAGGTGTGAGCACCTGGGAGCAAACGAGGAATGTGAGAAGCTCGGGTTAACTGTGGGCAAGCGCTATTTGCCATCTATATCTGGAGCAGAAAGTGTAGACACGCCACAGTCTGTGCACACAAACAGAACACCAGGCTGAGAGAGGACATTGTTGTCCAAAGCATTCTAAGATGAACAAAACGCAAAGTGGTGGGATAACTCTGCAGCATCTGTGGAGGACATAGACAGGCGATGTTTCAAGTGGGGACCCTTCTTCGGACCCAAACCGGGATGTCATGTGTCCAATCCCACCACAGATGCTGCAGACCCGCCGGCTTCCTCCAGCACTGCGTGTGTTGCTCAGGTTTGCAGCATCTGCAGCTCCTTGTTTCTGCATTCTGGGAGGAGTCCAGTGTAGTTGAAGCTCGACGTCATTAACAAATGTACAAGGGCAGTACAGTTGCTGCCTCACAGCGCCAGAGACCCGGGTTCGATCCTGATTACAGGGGCTGTCTGTACCGAGTTTGTATGCTCTCTCTATGACTGTGTGGGTTTTCCCAGAGCAGTCTGGTTTCCTCCCACACTCCAAAGACGTACAGGTTTGTAGGTTAATTGCCCCTCATGTGTAGGATAGTTCTAATGCACAGGGTCGGCATGGACCCGTTGGGCCGAAGGGCTTGTTTCCACGCTGTATCTCTGAAATCTAAAGTGCATTGAGGCAACGGTAAAATAAAAAAAGTGTAAATTCAGTTGTTATTTAATTACATTTTGTCACTTTACCTAACTCAATCTTTGCATCACATTTATGAAAGGACAGTTTTGAGCAGCATAGCAGTCTCCAGTTCGCAGAGGTTATCAGGAGGATTTATGGGCTGCTGTTGTCTCATGGAGCTTTGTTTAGCTGCCTGAGGGAATCTGAGCGGAATTTCCAGCAGTTTATCCTGAATCAGCTTCGGTTTTGTTTTTTTTTTGCTTCTCGCAGGAGGCTGCATGATTTACGAATGTCGGGTTGTACTAGTTCTGTTACTGAACCAGTGTTCGGGAAAATGAAGCTTCAGGTCACACCATGACAGGTGAGAATTGAATCTGGTTTAACATATGTGGATAAAAATCCAGGGTCAGCATGGATGGACCAAGTCAGAGAGTCATACAGCACGGAAACGGGTCCTTCAGCCCAACTCGCAATGCCGATAGCGTTACCGAAGCGAGCAAGTCCCACTTGTTTAAGAAAGAACTGCAGATGCTGGTAAAATCGAAGGTAGACTCAAAATGCTGGAGAAACTCAGCGGGGGAGGCAGCATCTATGGAGAGAAGGAATTGGCGACGTTTCGGGTCGAGACCCTTTCCTGTACCTGGCCCTTGTCCCTCCAGAACTTTCCTATTTACGTACCTGTCTAAGTACCTTTACACATTATATTTAGACCCACCTCTACCACATCCTCTGGCAGCACGATCCATATCCAACCTGCTGAATTGAAAATGTTGTCCCTCAGCCCCCTCTTACCTTAAACCTTTTCCCTCCAGTTTCGACTCCCCTACCCTGGGGAAAAGACTGTGGCTATTCACCTTATCAATGTCCCTTCATGATTTTCTAAATTTATATAAGGTCACCCCCCAGTCTCCTAGGTCCTAGGGAAAAAAAACAGCCAGCTGATCATCCTCTCCTAATAACTCAAACCTCCCACTCCTGGCAACATCCACGTAAATGTATTTTTGCACTCTTTCCAGTTTGATGACATTTTTCCTATAGCAGGGCAACCGGAACTGTGCACAGTACTCCGAAAGTGATCGTACCAATGTCTTATACAACTGTAACAGGACGTCCCAACTCCCGTACTCAATAACTCGATCCGATGGATCTCCACAGGCTTGTTTACCACCCAAACCACTTGTGTCACCACCTTCACGGAGCCATGTACCTGCACCCCTCGGTCTCTTTGTTCTACAATGCTCCCCACTGGGCCTTAACGCAAAGCAGTCAGATTGTCCTATAAACCCTTCGTATTCATTAATGTCATTTGGCAAAGGAAACCTGCTACTCTCATGCCATCTGGTTCTTAAGTGGCTCCAGCCACTCACCAATGGAGTTAACATAGAACAGTACAGCACAAGAACAAGCCCTTCGGTTCACAAAGTCTGCCAAACATAATGCCAAGACCATCTAGCTGAGCATGATCTATATCAATAGGTGCAGGAGTAGGCCATTTGGCCCTTCGAGCCAGCACCTCCATTCACTGTGATCATAGCCGATCATCCACAATCAGTACCCCGTTCCTGCCTTCTCCCCATATCCCCTGACTCCGCTATCTTTAAGAGCACCATCCTTCCATTCTTGCATATCCATATGCTATCCAAAAGCATCTTAAATGCCGCTATTGTATATGCCTCGGCCAGCACCCTTGGCAGTGCATCCCATGCATTCACATCATCTGTGTAAAAATAGTTGCCCTGCACAGCTCCTTTACATTTTGCCCCTCTCACTTTAAAGTTTTGCTTGTTTCTAGTATTTTATTTATCCATCCCGAGAAAAAGGATCTACCTTTTTACCCTATCTACGCTTCTCTTCATTTTATATACTTCTGTCAGGTCTCCCCACAACCTCGCAACTCTTAACTGTTACTTGATGTGACTTATTACGACACAGACTTTCTCAGGCACCGAATGCTGGTCCAGGCACACAGCTAGTATGAGGAAGAGATCACACCAATGGTACATGCAGCTATTTTCATGCAACATCACCCAAAAATGAAGCATCTAACTCCTTCCTTTGCAACAGCACAGACAGGGCACGTGTAAACACCAGGACTGGATGAATGATGGATCTGTCCATAGCTTTCGGGATTTTGGTTTCAGATTTCAGTCCCTCTTTTTGACTTAAAAAACATCTAATGAAATTGGCGAAGAGCCAAAGTTTCCTGTTTCTGGGTCAGAATAATTGCATAATACAGTGAGAATGAAGTTTAAAGACAGAAGAAAGATCAGGTGGTAAATGGTTACCGGAGTCCTTGCAACATGCAATGTTAAAAAGAGTTGGGGGCAGATCTTGAGCTGCTATCTCAGAGGTTTCTTGTTTCTCTGCCCTCAGAATGGACTGCAAGTGATGGCAAGAGAATGTGAATCGTGCACTGATACTGTCCCACACGCTCAGAAATGAACGAGGAACCATCTGTGTGGATTGGTAACAACATTGCCTCCACATTGACCCATCAACACAGGTGCTCCTCAGAGCTGCGTACTCAGCGTCCTGCTCTGCCCTCTGGCTGCATGGCTAGGATGAGCTCCAACGCTATCTACAAACTCACCGATGACACCACTGTGGTTGGCCGAATCACCGGTGATTGAGTCAGTGTACCTGAGATGGATAGAACACCTGGTTAAGTGGTGCCGCAACATCAACCTCTCCCTCCCCGTCAACACAGTCATAGAGAGTCACAGCGTGGAAACAAGCCCACCAGCTCAACTTGCCCACGCTGACCAACAGGCCACATCTACACTACTCCCACCTGCCCGCGCTTATGGCGAAGGAACTAATTGTTGAAGCAAGGAACTAATTGATTGAAGCAAGGAACTAATTGTTGAAGCAAGGAACTGCAGATTGACTTCAGAAAGGGGAAGTCGGGGGACCAGGCACCAGATTTCATCAATAGGTTGGCTGTGAAGAGAGTTAGCCGCTTCAAATTCCTGGGTGTTAACTCTCGATGACCTGGACGCAGAACATAGATGGAATTACAAAGGAGACTGCAAGGTACGCAATTTCGTTCAAGCTAAAAGGTTGAATGACAATAAAGGAAACTCTAACTCTAGAAGGCATGCCAGCGCCTCAACTTTCTTAGAAATTTGAAGAGATTTTGTAAGAATCCAAATAGTCTGACAAATTTCCACAGATGTATTGTAGAAAGTATCTTGACTGATTGCATCATGGCCTGGTGTGGCAATTCCAACACTCAGGACCACAAATGTCTGCAGTGAGTGGTGGACTCAGCCCGGTCCATCATGGGCATCGCCCTCCCCACCATCAAAAGCATCAACAGCGGGCGCTGCGCCAAGAAGGCGGCAGGAGGTGCAGAAGCCTGAAGCCCCACACCACCAGGTTCAGGAACAGCTACTATTCAGCATCCATCAGGATCTTGAACTGACCCACACAACCCTAATCCCACCTCAGCAACGGAGCACTACAGACCACCTCTTGCTCTACCATAGACTTGTTTATTTTAATGTCTTGTTTTCTGCACAGTAGTCTCTCTTTTAGAAATGTTGTGTGTAATTTATGTATAATTTGTTTCTTGTTTGTTTGTTTGAATCTATGTGCCTGTGACGTTGCTGAAAGCCAGACTTTCATTGTCCCTGTATGCCACTCTACTTGTGCCTGTGACTCTAAACTTCACTTGGGATTGCACGCCGCTGGTTACTGATTCAGCAACCCGAACGCCCAGGAATGAAGGAGATTATAAAAAGTGGTGAACACTCCCCAATCCATCACGTGTACTGACCTCCCCACCATCCAAGTGAACAATAGGAGGTGCGGCCGCAAAAAGGCAGCCAGCATGACCAAAGACTCGCACCACCCTGGCCACGCTCTCATTTCACTCCGGCCATTGGGAAGAAGGTCCAGGAGCCTAAAAACCATGACCTCCAGGTTCAGAAATAGCTGCTTCCCAACAACCATTAGCCTATTGAACCAAACACCAAGATAGACACAAAATGCTGGAGTAACTCGGGGGGACAGGCAGCATCTCTGGAGAGAATGCTGCCTGTCCTGGTTTCTGGTCGAGCCACTTCTTCAGACTGTCTGAAGGGTCTCGACCCGAAACATCACTCATTCCTTCTCTCCAGAGATGCTGCCTGTCCCGCTGAGTTATTCCAGCATTTTGTGTCCACCTTCGGTTTAAACCAGTATCTGCAGTTTCTTCCTACACACGATAACCACCAACTAAACTTCGAAATACGAACTGTCTTGGTTCCCCTGTAGACATCTGGCTTTTGATGGTTTTACACTAATATTGTATTTTTGTAATTAATTGAACTTTTTTGTTGGCTTTTATTACATTATCTATTGAGTACTGTATTTAGAGACCTGTTGTGCTGCTGCAAGTAAGAATTGCATTGTTCCTTTTCGATACATATGACAATTAAGCTGAAAGAACACAAACTGCCGGAGTAACCCAGTCAGCATCTCTGGGCAACATGGATATGTGACGTTTCGGGTGAACACCCTTCTTCAGGTTATTTAGAGTGGGGGAGAAGAAAGCTGATAAGGGGGAGAGGCAGGGCAGAGAGTGGCAGGAAATGGGTCCACATTGGCTCGGGGATTTTTGTGGTAGGCAAATGGTTGGATCAACGGCCAAAGATAAGAAAGGAAGGTGTGAGACTAGTTTGAAGAGTTGCGGATTATAAACATTCTTGACTTGACACTTGACACCCAAAAAAATAGGAAGATCTGTGAGAATCCCACCCGAACAACAGGGAGGGTAGGCATGATGTTTCCATGGTGAACAATATACTGTCCCTATCAATTCGTAAGACATGAAAGAGAAGCAGGGGCAAGGCCACTCAGCTCTCATGCCTGCTCCCCCCCCCCCCCCCCCCATCTTTCTTCTCAACTCTACTTCTCACTGACTTCAAATGCTTGGATTCTCTGAATAGTTAAAAGTCTATTCATCCTGGTTTGAATATTCCCAGAGACCAAGGTGCCAATGTGAGATAAAGCAATTGTGTCCCATCTCTGTCCTCAGTGGCTGAGCCCTTGTATTGAGGCCGTGACCCCCCGGTTCAGTGCACTCAGCCAGAGGAGCCTTCATCCCTGCGTTCACCCCATCACGCCGAAACACAATTATTGTGCGCAGTTCTGAATCTCCACGACCATGGAGATGGCACCAAAATGAAACAACTTTTTTATGTCCTGTACCTTCGAGGAAGATGTAGAAAACCTAAATATTGTGGAGAACAGCTTCTCCACAACAACCATCAGGCTCTTGAGCTCTACACAACACTAACCTCAAACTATGAACTATGGTTGCACTAAGGACTTTGAGTGTTTGTTTGTTTTTTTTTGTTGCATTAGTATTGGGGATATTAATTTGTTGAATTTCTGTTTATTTATATATTATCTAAGAGTATTGTGATTGCAGGTCTGGTGTGCAGCAGCACATAAGAATGTCATTATTCCATCGCAGGCACATATGACAATTAAACTATATCGTGTGCATTACTCTTTACTATTGTAAAAGACTAGCCAGGAGGAGAAAGATACCCACAGCTACCCTTGGGGAATGCTATATTCCTGATCATCTTTTTACCAATTTTGTTACAACTTCTTCAGAAACGGCATTGTCACCCTAAAACCTCTTGAGGCCCAAACCATTGCCTTGTCACGAAGTGGAACTATTTTGATGCATTTGTTCCACGGTGACTATTTAGGGGAAGACATGTATTGTGTGTGTGTGTGGTCCTCCTGCAATGCAACAAGTAGATCGCTGAGCCTATCGATAGTGCCATTTGTGGTATACTTCATGTTACAAGAACAATCTGTACTGATATAATTCCACTGTCTGATAGAACAACTTGGGAGCAGGTGAACAGTAAATGAAGAGCGGTAAGAAAATATAATTCCTGCAAAAATAATATTAGAACATAGAACATAAAAATGTCTGTGCCAAACACCATGCTAAGACCAGCTCCTCTCTGCCTGCTCCAATCCATGTGCCGATCCAAGAGTCTCCTAAATGCCACTATCATATCGGCCTCGAACGCCACCCCCCAGCAGTGCGTTCCAGGCACCCACCACCCTCTGTGTAAAGAAAATGAACAAATTAATGGGACAAAATGTCAATAAATTGTCAGGACTCAAATGACATGATCCCGAGGTGTTGTAGGAGCAGGCATGGAGTTAGTGAATGTGCCACTTGTCATCACCCAAAATTCCATAGAGAGTCGAACAGTTCCCACTAACTGGAAAGTAGATAATATAACCTCTCTATTTAAGTAAAAACAAAGAGAGAAAACAGGGACTGCAGACCTGCTAAATTGACATCGTAAAAATCCTGAAATCTTTTATTTGTAAGTGGTCGCAGGGCACTTGGAAAGTGTATTCACTCTTTAAGTATAAGCCACTGTTTATTCCAACATATCTTTTTATCTAATTTCCTAATCTACTGTAGTCAACTCATGCCTCCTGCCTTCACAGTTGGCTTTGTTTAGTTTACACTTTGCTATAATTTATGTACAAAATTCTATCTCTGTTCCTTAAAAGCACCGTAATCACCAGATTATCATTGAATCCTTTCTCATGACGCAACATTTGAACATCAATATCTTCTTCCCTCAGCTCCGATCGAGAAGAGCATCTCTCATGCACTCCGTAAATTCATCTTCCATACTAGTTCTGCTGATTCAGAAGTAAATTAAAGTGATTATTGTATTATCTTAGCCAGAACGAGACACAGCACGGAACCAGGCCCTTCACCCCTCCAGTGCCACATTTAAACCTGGTTCCGAAGCATCCATAAGGACAAAGCCTGTAGGTTTACACATAAAGCTGCAACCTGCCCCGTCTACTGCAAGATTCTGCCCCAAGGTCTGACACAAGGCACACTCAAACAAAACACCAGAGAAACCTCCAGCAGGGGCCTGATGTGAAAAGACAACACCTCTTTGCGCTACCTGCTGTACATGTGTATGGCAGGATTATACTCATGAATAATATAATCTGATTAAATTGGATAACATGCAAAGCGTTTCACTGTACCTCGGTACACGTGACACGTGCCACAATAAGAAACCATTACCATTACCACCAGGACTCAAAAACCTAAATAAGTGCCAATCCCTTTTCCCTAGAGAACTGTCCTGACCTCCCGTCCACCCCATTGGAGACCTTCAAACTATCTGTAATCAAACGTTAATGGACTTTATCATCCACTAAATGTTAAACCCTTTATCCCACCGTACACTATAACGGCCTGATTGCAAACATGTATAGTCTTTTCGCTGACTGGATAGCATGCAACAAAAAAGCCTTTCACTGCACCTCAAAACATGTGACAATAATAACCTAACCTAAACTAAACCCTTTGGGGCAGGGGAGATTCTAAGTTCAAATCACACTCTGGATGATCAGAAAGTGCTGGAGTAGCTCAGCGGGTCAGGCAGCGTCTCGGGAGAACTTAGAGAGGTGATGCTTTGGATTGGGATGCTTTTTCAGACCCCTCTGGAAGTGTGAGCACTCAGTCCATGCTCTGAAAGAACATTGAAAGTCTTTTGGAAAGAGATTAAATCGACCAAGGGCCTGTCAGCTCTCCGGTGCATGTGAAAGTCACCATGGCTCCATTGGAAGTAATGAAGGAGATTCCTCCCCAGGTGCCTGGCCAGTATCTCTCCCTTAAACCAACAACACTGAAGCAGATTATTTAGTTGTCATCACACGGCTATTTCTGATGTAAGCAATTGCTTTGCCTGTATTCCAAGGGGCGGCACAGTGGCGCACCAGTAGAGCTGCTGCCTTAGAGTGCCAGAGACCCGGGATCGATCCTGACTATGGGTGCTGTCTGTAGAGAATTTGTACTTTCTCCCCGTGACCGCGTGGGTTTTCTACAGGTTTCCGCCCACATTCCAAAGAGGTTTGTAGGTTATCTGGCCTTGGTAAAAATTGTAAATTGTCCCGAGTGTGTAGGGTAGCGTTAGTATACGGGGTGATCGCTGGTCAGTGTGGGTTTGGTGGGCCGAAGGGCCTGTTTCCGCATTGTATCTCTAAAGTCTAGAGTGAAGTCCAAAGCCTACAAGAGTAACAAATCAATAATAAACCAAATAATAAAGTGGGTGCAAAGCCCTTATGGACATCCCAGGATAAATGCAGGAAGCTTTACAAATGCACAGCACACCCTCATGGGAGTTATAACAATGTGCAGGAATGTACAGTGTTGAATAAGTCAATAACTGCTTACCTGCTTAGGTTGCCGGTGCTGAACAGTCCCATTGTCCCAGCTTTGACTGCACACCTCCTACTATTCCAGACTTTGACTCTGGATGCGCACTTGGCCTTGCTCCTAGCCCTTCTGCACTGACAATATATCTGGCCCACACAAAAAGCCCCATATCTGACCCCCTGGACTTAACCTATTACGTTCAAGTCCACAGGTGCCTATCTAATGCGGTAATCTTTTATGGGGCATTTCACAGACCAAATTTTGTATAACAAAATTTGCTACATCCATTGGCTTCCTTGTTATCTAACATGCTAGTTACTTTGTCAAAGAAGTCATCAATTGGTTGAACACAATTTCTCATCCATAAAATTATACTCAGCTGTATAATTATTCTGTTACCATTTCCTTCATTTTCCTAACAAACTGTCCTGAAGTCATTTTCACCCCCAATATTTTCAGTATTTTGCTGTCTTCCTCTCAGCTGGCTTTTCCAAAAGTCCAATAACTATATATTTAAGCAATATTATTCTATTAAATGTGATCTTGAGAGTACATAATATTTTCTGTGGTATTCATAACACAACAATGATAAAAAGATCTTTGTTTTGATTGCACCTACCAACATGCATACATTATTATATTACAGTTAAAATGTACCGAGGGCAATTTTTTGTTCCAATGCTCCCCATTCCCAATTACTTTTACATTGAAGTGATTGAAATCCAAGTGAAGTTTAAATGGCATCAGAAAAATAAAACCTCCGGAATGGATGTTATTCATTACGTGGTTGGTTGGAGTCAGTATCAGCACAATTACTATATTAAACTTTGAATCTTCAGCTGTCCTGGTTCAAGCTAAAACTAAAGACAAATAATAACCTCCTCACACATTCCCCTGCAAGTATCTCTGTCACTCCTTTAAAATATGCCCCTTCTTTGAACAAGCTCTTAAACATCACATCTGAATCAGTTTCCATCTGATTACACTCCTTGAGGATTTTCATCAACGTGTTCAATTAATAAAACAACAAGACTGGGGACATTTCTATTCAACCAGTCAAAGGAATTTGGGGTGGGGGGGTTTAAAAAAAGACAGTGAGGTATAGTTGAGTGGCAAATGACAATAGTGCTACCTTCCCAATATTTAACTGAAGGAAATAATGGGTTATCGGGGCTGTATGTTGCGACAGACAGCCTGACACCTTGCATGTCATTTTAATATTACACTTATCCCATACCCCTGGATATTCCGGATTAATATATTAAGGTTTTGTCAACTAATTACAAATCAGGCTAATTACAAATCAATAACATTAGTCAACACAAAGCGCTGGGCATTGGGATCCAGACATCGCAAGCTCCTGGCCTCAGTTCCCCGCTCACATCTGGCAGTGCTCTCTGTCTGAACCGGGGGCCGTGCAGCGTTTTTTTAAAGTGGGGTGGCTGAGCGATCACTGCTCACTGTCCTTGGGGGTACCCGGTGAGGGAGTGGAAGAACTGAGTGGGGGGAGGGTGTGGGAGGGGGATGTTTTCCCTCCTACGGTAGGGACTTTTGGAAATTTGATATTAAAATTATGTTTTAGTGCATTGTAGAAGTATGATTTCAATGTTTTTTGTTTGAAGTATTTTTAAGAGGTTACTTTTTAAGGGGTAACTTTTTCCACACAAGGGTGGTGGGTATATGGTACAAGATACCAGAGGAGGTAGTTGAGGCAGGGACTATCCCAACATTTAAGAAACAGTTAGACTGATACATGGATAGGACAGTTTTGGAGGGATATGGACCAAAAGCAGGTAGTGTAGCTGAGACATGTTGGCGGGTGTGGGCAAGTTGTGCCGAAGGCCTGTTTTCACGCTGTATCACTCTATGACTACAATATACCTCCACCATGCATGAATGCTTCAAACTCAAGTGGTCGAGTTTTATTGCCTCATACTCAAGCATGGAAGCATAGAATATAGTTACAGGAATAAGCCATTTGACCCTTCGAGCAAGACTGCCATTCAATATGATCATGGCTGTTCATTTAAAATCGGTACCCCTTTCCTGTTTTTTCCCCATATCTCTTGATTTTGCTAGCCCCAAGAGCTAAATGTAACTCTCTCTTGAAAATATCCAGTAAATTGGCCTCCACTGCCTTCTGTGGCAGAGAATTCCACAGATTCACAACTCTCTGAGTGAAGAAAGTTTGTCCTCATCTCAGTCCTAACTGGCCTACCCTTTATTCTTAAACTGTGACCTCTGGTTCTGAACTCCCCCAACATCAGGAACATTTTTCCTGCAGTTACAGTAAGTGAAGGCAAGCAGGTTCTCCAACCACCCCCATTTGAAGGCCACTATCTTCCACCGTTTCTACCCGGTGCTTGGTACTTACTTCCAGCAGCCACTGGTGGTCCTCCAGGATGCACCGAGCCGCAGCCTGGTCCATGCCGGTCACCTGGGCTAATTTGGCTCAGAGACTCTCACAGCAGCGGCGCAACACTTCCGACGCCTCCGACGGCCCGGGACTCTTGCACTGAGGCTGCTCCATGGCCGGAGCTGCAGCGAGCGACTCGCCAGCCCGGCAAACACTCGCCAGCCCGGCAAACACTCGCCAGCCCTGGCTCCCCGTCCGCATCTGTTCCCACCGCTGCTTCTGCTTCCATCCCTCCCTCCCTCAGCCCCGGCTCTCCAACACCCGTGGCCCATGTAGTTGAGATGAGTTTTGCCATTTTCGTTGATCACAGAATTTCTCACGACAGACATGAGAAATTTGTGATCAGCGTGAGAGCGTGAGAATTTGGCGAAATGCGTGATTCTCACGCTCAATGCGTGAGAGTCAGCAGCCCTGTCGTCGGATGCGTTGGGCCGAAGGGCCTGTTTCCACCCTGTATGACTCCGCAATCAAATACACTTGCTCCTACATTAAAATGAAGACAGCATAACTCCCCCGTTAACTCTGGACAGTTCCATAGCCAGCAGAAACATCAGACGCAGGTTTATTCGAAACTCAGTCCATCTGGCATCTCACAAACGGGCGCTCGGGTTAGATTTTGCTGAACAGAACTCCGCGCAAAGGGGAAACCCTTTTGTTTTAAACTTCCAGAGGACCAAGGTGCTTTCCATATGTGTGGCTGCGGAACGGACTGGGATCCCAGACATGATTAGAAAAAGGGTAAGCAATAACAGTGCAGAGAGATTAAAAAAATCGGGTATGGGTTTGTTCAGTTCATTAGCTGAGATTACAAGTTTAACTTACAAAATGAAGGGTCAAGAATTCTCATTAACAAAGAGGCCATACACTGCTGCAGGGGTTGGATCAAGAGACCAAGTCCTACAGCAAACTATACATTCAAAATCTCTCTTTGATGTAAACCCCCACCCTCCAGCCCACACCCCCACCCCCTTCCTTTTCTTTTGGCAAAGAGTTGATTTTAATTGTAGCTACATGCCGCACAAGACTTCTGCCTGGAAGCCAGCCTCCACATCTGCAGCGCGAGAGGCTCCAGTGATATTAGGTGCAGTCCATTGCCCCGGGCAAGTTTTAATGGCTCCCCTTTCCATTCGAGCCACAGACTGTCTGCCACGTGACTCCTGTTCAGTGTAGCTGCAGGAAAGGGCATTCATTTCCCTCTGAGCGCCTGAGCCAGACTCAGGAACAAGGTACGTTGCGAAGGATGAGCATTGTGCCTGTTCCTGAAACCACTTATGATTCGGAACACTCACAATTATTTTCTGAAAGTGTTTAAAATATGCTTAGAGCTACATTTATGATGTTGTTTATGATGCCACCTCAGATGTCAACGAGGGTTTTATTCCCTGGATCGCAGGTGGCTGAGATGATCTTATAGTAGCGTATAAAATCATGAGGGGTATAGATAGGATGAATACACAATATCTTTTACCCAGAATAGGGGAATGCAGAACCACAGGGCATATGTTTGAGGTGATAAGGGAAACATTTGTTAATAAGAGGGGGCAATTATTTTACATGGAGGGTGGTGGGTGTATGGAACAAGTTGCCAGAGGAGGTAGTTGAGGCAGGTACAATAACAACATTTTAAAGACATTTGGACAGGTACATGGAGAGGAAAGGTTTAGAAGGATAGGGACCAAATACAGGCAAGTAGGACTAGCTTTGAAGGGGCATCTTAGATGTTGGGCCAAAGGGCCTGTTTCCGTGCTGTATGAATCTATGCAAGATCTTTGACAATCTATACAAAGCCTTTAACACAAATACACCTTCCGATACCGTCTGAGGCACCTCCAGGCAAAACCACGTGCTGGGCACCAGAGAAGAATTGTGATGACGAGTGAATATGAGAGGAGGAGGGAGCCTAGATTTCAACGGATCTAGGCTTTCAAACGGGGACAAGAACCCCCACACAGCTTATTGATGTTGGGCTGGGGGTGGAGGTAAATTATAAACAGGTTTCACTACCCCTCCACTTCCAACTCTATTCCTTCCTCCAGCTTCACTAGTCGTAACTCTTCAATCCTTTGGTCTCACCGAGGTCTTTTCATCTCTTGGCTTTATCCAAACATCTGCCTATCAAGTATCCCTCCTCACCTGTGCTCACCTATCACCTGCCAGGGTTAGTCTTGCCCCTCTTCTCTGTCAGCTTTCTTCTCTCCCCCCCCCCCCCCCACCTCAACAATCAGTCTGAAGAAGGGTCCTGACCAGAAACGTTGCCTATCCATGTCCTCCTGCGATGCTGCCCGATCCACTCCAGCACTCCAGTAGTTCTTTGCTTCTACATTTCACATGTTATTTGTGGTATGAATGGATAAAGGAAGCTGGAGCAGGCAAAATAAATCAATCTCTTTGAAGCAAGTCCAATGAAAACGACTGTTTGGGAATCTCCGGCTGGTGAGCAAGGAAAGTGGGCACTGGGGCAGGGGGGAGGGGGGGGGAGAGGAGATTTTTGAGATGTTGTGCAGCTTGGGGTTCTATTGAGGAAATGATAGGGCAACTGGAGAAAGGTGAGATGGTGTTCTGATGTATATTCACGATCCCACAAAGAAATGCTGCAGTTTCTATCAAAGCTAGCAGACCAATCTATCATTCATCTCGTTGATGCTTCCAGAACAAAGCAAACCAACGCCACCACATCTTCGGGAGACGAAGGAAATTCTGCATGTCTGTAACGGTTCTTACCAACTTATGCAGATGCACCGCTGAAAGCATCCTGTCGCGATGCATTACAGCTTGCTCAAGAGACTGCAGCGAGCTGTGGATGGATCCCAGTCCATCACACAGACCAGCTTCCCCACCATTGACTCCGCCTACACCTCACACTGCCTCGGAAAAAGCCGCTAACATAATAAAGGACCATTTTCAAGCCAGTCCTTCCCTCTTCTCCCCAACTCCCGCCAGAAAGACACGGCAGCTTGAAAGCACGCACCACCAATTTCACGAAATGATTCTTCCCCACCGTCACCAAAGCACTCAATGGTCCTCCCATAAGTTACGGTGTATTCCCAATCTTCCAACCTACCTCATTGCGGATGCACAACTTTTTCTCCGTAACTGTAACGCTACAATGCTGCAACACTGTATTCTGTTCTCCGGCATCTTTCTCTTTGTACTACCTGTTGTACTTGCCTGTGCATTGATTACACTCATCCACCGTATGATTTGACTGCATAGCACACAGACAAAGCTTTTCACTCACTGTGTCTCGGCACAAGTGACAATAACAAACCTTGAAGTTAGGCGGCGCACAATCCAAAACCATCTTGTGTAGATCGGGACTTATCTCAGAAATTATCAGGTCTGATCTCGGCCAAAGGAGATATACATTTCTTATTTCCCGATCATGTTACACTGGGTGAGTGTGGGGTATTGGTGATGTACAGGAGGGTCTCGCCCAGGGGGTGTTGGTGATGGGGTTCAAGAATTTAATTGTCAAGCAAGAATGTCATTGTCCTATCTGGGACACATGACAATAAACTCTCTTGACTTGACTTGGTCTGGCCCAGGCGGTATTGGTGATGTACAGGAGGGTCTGGCCCAAGGAGGTGTTGGTGATGTAGTGGTGGATCTGGTCCAGGGGGTATTGATGTAGAGGACGGTCTGGTACAGTGTGATGCTGTGTGTTCCTGTTGTTCTGTGCAGCTGCTGAAGCCTGTGCTCGCTCACCTGGCTCCTGTACCTCCTTCCCGAGATGAGTGCATGGCCAGGGTGCCGTGGCTCTTTGATCATGCTGGAAGTCTTCTTGAGATAGCGCCTCCTGTAGATCCCTTCGATGTTTGGGAGGTCAGTACCCGCGATGTCCACCACATGCTCTGTAACCTCTTTCGTTCTTGGGCAATCAAGATGCTGAATCAGGTCATGGTGAAACTAGTCAATATGCTCTCTAATGTAAACCAGTGGAGTTTCAAAAGAATATTCATCGTCATACTGAATCTCCTCAATCTTCCAAGGAAGTAGGTGCGTTGATGAGTTTTCGTTGTGATTGCATCAATGTGCTGGTCAAATGAATTCCTTCTGCACTATAAATTTCCGTGATTCCACAACCAGGGGATTTGGGGAACAGATTCACAGAACATTAAAGGCAGCTTCTCAGGCAGTTGAGAACATAAAAAGTTAATCGAATTTAAGGTTTCATCACTGGGGATCGGAATACAAAGCGGAAGCAGAAATGATGAGACTTTATAAAACCTTAATGAGCCTTCGGTTAAGAGCACAATACTGAGCTCCACTCCACAGGAAGGGTAGCATGGATTTAGAGAAACTACAATGCACACTCATTAGGATGCTGCCTAGTATGAGGGGAAGGTAAATGGAAAAAATACTATTTATTGTTTGATTTAAATGATGCAGATTATGGGCCAATATGCAGAGAGTTTAAATTGACAACTGGCCCCAAATCTCCCTGCAACTTTTCTAAGTGGATGGCTGGACTTGCATCTACCTAAAAATAAGATACATTAGTGAGGCAGCTATATTTAGAAAGTCCTTTTTTTTTAAAACTGCAGGGCAGGAGCTGACAAAACTAAACAGTCGTTAATATTTGCCTTGGTGGCACACAGTTTATTTCAATAATTATTAATCATTCAAATGAGGTGCGACTCTGTGGTCCAGTGGGCGAAGTTCACACCAGGTTTCATCCTTGTTTCTGTTGTGCAATAGCGCGCAGTCCCAAAAATACACCGTGAGCATAGATGGCTCAGTGGCACAGCGGCAGAGTTGCTGCCCCGCTGCGCCAGGGAACCGGGTTCGATCCTGACTACGGGCGCTGTCCGTACAGAGTTTGTACGTTATCCCTGTGACCACGCGGGGTTTCTCCTGGTGCTCTGGTTTTCTCCCACACTCCAAAGACGTACAGGTTTGTAGGTCAAATGGTTTCCGTAAAATTGTAAATTGTCCCTAATGGGTAGGAAAGCGCTAGTGTACGGACTGATCGCTGGTCGGCGCCGATTTGGTGGGTTCCGCAGTGTGTCTCTAAACATAGAACAATATAGCGCAGAAACAGCGCTTTGGCCCGCAGTGTTTGTGCTGAACATAATGCCGAGTTAAACGCACCTCATCTGCCTGTACATGATCCATATCCCTCTATTTCCTTTACTTCCATGTGCCTATCTAAAAGCCTCTTAAACATCAATCTCACATCTGCCTCCCCCCACCACCACCCTCCCAGCAGCATGTTCCAGGGCCCCACCACTCTGCGTAAAAAACCTGCCCCGCACGGGGGAATACATTGGGTGGATGCACAGAGTCTTTTACCCAAAATATGAAAACAAGAATCAGAGGCCATAGGTGTATGGTGAGAGAGGAAAGATTTAATAGGGATATGAGGAACAACATTTTCATTCAGAAGGTGGTGGGTATATGGAACAAGCTGCCAGAGGAGGTCGTTGAGCCAGGCACAATAACAACATATTAAAGACATTTGGACAGCTAATGAATAGGAAAGATTTGGAGGGAACTGCAGATGCTGGTTTAAATCGAAGATAGACACAAAATGCTGGAGAAACTCAGCAGGATAGGCAGCATCTCTGGAGAGAAGGAATGGGTGACGTTTCGGGTCGGGACTTCATCAGACTGATCAATTTGAAGAAGGTTCTCAATCCGAAATGTCACCCATTCCTTCTCTCCAGAGATGCTGCCTGTCCCGCTGAGTTACTCCAGCGTTTTGTGTCTATCAAGATTTAGAGGGATATGGGCCAAACGTGGGACTAGTATAGAAGGGGCATCTTGGTCAGTATGGACGAGTTGGGCTGAAGGGCCTGTTTGCGTGCTATGATTCTTGAATCCAGAGGTGCATAAAGCCCCATAGAAACAGGCCGTTCAGCCCAACCCGTCCATGCCAGCCAGTATGTACCATATAAGCTAGTCCAATTTGGCCCAAATCCCTCCAAATCTTTCCGATCATCCTTCCACCTCCTGCTCGGTCGACACTATTCTCAGCAAAAGAAGCTCACAACCCACCTGACCTTCCTGGCACGTCAATCATAATATAGATGCACGGCACAGAAAAGAAGGCATTTAACCCAATCACGCCCACACCAGCCAAACAAGACGCCAACATGATATTGCCCCACCATGGTTCCCAGTCAGGGGGCCCCTCAGTTACCGCCAGGTTCACTTTAAATTGGCCGCAGGTTTCTGCCCGAATCTCTGTCAGGCCACGAGCTCCCTCTCCCTCTAATCAGTTAAGCAATTAACATAAATCCCCGTCCCATGGTAATCAATCTGAGGGAAAGTGATACTTTATTTACACCCTGTCTCAGCCTCTCTATTTTATACAGCTAAATTAAATTTACCCCCCAGCCTCTGGCTTATTTTTTCCAGAGGAAAAAAACCCCGGCAAAGACAGTCTTAAATGCCTCCATCATATCAGTGTCCAACATTACCTCTGCCTGTTCCAGGCACCCAATACTCTCTGTGGAAGAAACATACCCCTCACACCGCCTTTAAACTTTTGGAGACACAAGAAACTGCAGATGCTGTAATCTTAAGCCAAAAACACACTGCTAGAGGAACTCAGCAGGTCAGGCAGCATCTGTGAAGGGAATGCTGGTTGAAGAAGGTCCTGACCTGAAACGTCATCTGTCCATTTTGCTCCACAGACACTGAGTTCCTCCAGCTCTTTCGTTTTTATTGCTCAGTAGGTTTGGTGGTTTGAAAGTAGATCTATGGCCTTCTGTGCTTGAACAAGCGGAGCACCAAGGCAAATAACTTGTCTGTAAATATATTTGGCCAATAAACAATCATTTCTTCATTCATTCATTTCTTGAAGAGCACTCAGCAAGTGGGCAGGTGTTCACATTGGCCATGTGAGGGTGGTCTGGGATCTACAGGCAACAACAAGGCTGACGGGATATGGGATAAAGGAAAAAGGAGTACAACAAGGAGGATGCTGGAGTCAGAGAGGAGGTTGTGGGAGTGCTCACTCCACTGGGCAGATGGGTGGGAGGATGGGACTTTTGATGTGGGAGCACTGGGAATTGGCAGGACAGCAATGTGCAAACCAGGCACCTCAAGAAGGAATCCAGGCCTGGACTGAGTGGATGTGGAGAGGATGTTTCCACTAGTCGGAGAGTCTAGGACCAGAGGCCATTCCCTCAGAATGAAAGGACATACCTTTAAAAAGGATGAGGAGGGATTTCTTTAGTCAGCGGGTGGCAAATGTGTGGAATTCATTACCACAGAAGGCTGTGGAGGCCGTCAACGGATATTTTTAAGGTGGAGATTGATAGATTCTTGATTAGTAAGGGAGAAGGCAGGAGAACGGATTTTAGAGGGAAAGATAGTTCAATGATGATTGAATGGCGGAGTCGACGATCGGCCGAATGGCCTGCAGCTTAGGAACATATGAATGGAACAGTGACTTTGGATGGAGTCTTGGTCACAGAGCAGAAGATGACAGGATCAAAAACTGATCAGTTAAAACTGTAAGTTCACTCATTCATACAGACAAAAAGTCATTCAGCACAAAAACAGGCCCAACGCGTCCATGCCAACAGAGGTGTCCCATCTAAGCTAGTCCCATTTGCCTGCATTTTGGCCATTTACGCGACCTGCTAGCGCATGGGTAGCGTAAGGGTGGGCACATGGATTGGTGTGGAGGAGTGTGGGGTGGCATGGAGCAGTGTGGACTTTGTCCTGAATGAAATCTTTGCGGGCCACCGGCCTGTCGGGTACACGGCAGCCAAAGTGGGACAGGCCCAAGACCCTGGCGCGGCACAACGTCTCACCTCCAACAGCAGCAGAAGCAGGCAAACGATCGCCGAGCACGGCCTGGGGCTCGGCCGTTGCAGATCTGGATCCGCCCCCACTCCTGCTCCCAGAGCGGGGTCAAGACGATTGGAGATAGACACAAAATGCAGGAGTGGAGGGAAGCAATGGGTGACGTTTCGGGTCAAGACCCTTCTTTCAGAGTCTTGACCCGAAACATCACCCATTCCTTCTCTCCAGAGATGCTGCCGGTCTCGCTGAGTTACTCCAGCATTTTGTGTCCATCTTCCAATGACGTCACACGCTCCAGACGGCTGTGCGGACGCATGATGACGCTCGCGGCCGCCGCGCATTGGTCACTACCGGCCTGTCGCGTAAATGGCGGCCCAAGTGGGACAGGCCCTTAACACTCCAAATCTTTCCTATCCATGCACCTGTCCACATGTATTTTAAATATTGTACCTGCACATTTATGAGGTTGAAGCACATGGGAAAATCACTACAGCACCAGGAAATGTTGCGGTTCCAGGAACAAACTGTGTCTGGATTGCCAGCTGCCACACTTGACTGGAGGTTTGTGCATTTAGCTGAAATAGAGCAGAACTGGATCCATCAGGTCACACGAGGGAATGGCTGAGAAGTTTATTTGACCCGAGGATTGGAGCCAAGTCAAGTGCAGCATGAAAGTTCCTGAATCCATTGGTTCCATGCGGAGCCAGCTGAAAGGCACTGGGCGGGAGGCGACAGTAATCACGAACGTCTGCACAGTTTGGTGCTCCTGGCCGGTACTTCAGATTTCCAACTAGAAGTGTAAGCTTGGTGGGCCATGCGGAGGAAGAATGCCCTGACATTCTTGCATGCACACTATCAAAGGCACACTGCCATTCACCCACTGAACAGTACAGCAGCCACAGGCGCATTACTGATTAAAAACCTAAAACCAAATTGAACAATCGGAGTGAAATGAAGCACTCATAATGGTCAAGGAATGTCTCTCACGCTAGTGTTGCTCTGAGCAATTCATCAAAACACCCCATAATATTGAAATGATCACCACCCTCATAGGCATAGAGTTATGCAGCACAGAAACAGGCCCTTCGGCCCAAATTGTCCATGCTGACCAAATTGCCATATTTGGCTAGTCCCGTTTGCCTGCATTTGGCCCATATCTCTCTAAACCCTTCCCGTCCATATATCTGTCCCGATGTCTTGAAAATCGTAATTGTATCCGTTTCTATAGCTACTTCTGGCAGCTCATTCCAGATATGGATTACTGTCTGAGTGAAAAAGTTGCATCTTGGTTCCTCTTAAGTCTCTTCTCCCTCACCTTAAGCCTGTGCCCTCTAATTTTAGAACTCTTTTACCTGGAAAAAGGCTGTGGGTGTTCACTTAATCCATGCTCCTCATGATCTTGTACTCCTCAATAAGGTCACCCCCTCAGCCTCCTATTCTCCAAAGAAAAAACTCCCACTTCTCCTTATAGCTCAAGCCCACAAGCCCGGGTAACATCCTGGTGAACCTCGTTCTGCACCCTTTCCCACTTGAAGGCATTCTTCCTATAGCTGGGTGACCAGACCTTCCTGCAAACCTCCCGGTCACCAGAAGAGTACAAGTGCTGGACTTTCAAGAGCGGAAGTGGCTGTGATTCAGTGTCGTGTAGTTCCTAGGCGATCAGCAGAGGCGATCAGGTGTGTACAACCCGCGTCAGTCACCTGGGGGGTGTCCAGCACCGTTCAAATAACCCTTCGACTGTTACTCTTTCCCAAACAGTCATCCATTTTGTGTCCTAAAAATCATTCTTGATCAGTAAGGGTGTCAGGGGCTATGGGGAGAAGGCCGTGATCAAATGGCAGAGTAGTCTCGATGGGCCGAATGGCCTCATTCTGCTCCGATGACTTACAAACTTATCAAAGTATCCCGCTGTTCCTTGCCCCGGCGAACCTCAGCGTCTCACCCTGGCCACCCCCTCCCTTCATTCCATTCTTAAACCAAAGAATGCCACATGAGACGAGGGTGTGGAGCAGGCAGTGGCTGCCGCTGGGGAAAGCTTACTGCGCCGCAGGAGAATCAAGCAGATTCCTGTTGTGACAAAAACTACCCACCCTTCACTGAACGTTATGCACTGAATACCTTTCCCGTTGGTCACTGGTCCAACCGGTGGCTTGCCTCCACATGCCTTTGTAAACAAGGGAGCCGGAAAATATATTAAAAAGAAAAATCAGAACTCTCCGATGTCATTTAGGTAAGTAGGGAAGGGAAGGTAATGTTTATTAGAACCAGGTCTGTACACACCCAGAATAATGTGAATGCTGTGTTTGTACTGAGAGCAAATTAGACTCTGTGCTCCCGCCTTGCCGACCCCCTCCAGCTCTCTTTCTGAATGCCTCCCATTGCTGCTGTGTAACTAATCCTCCTGCGGGATCTCTATGGGCCTTTGTGAGCCTCTGGATTTAAGATCAAGCTGACGAGAGGCATGCTGGCCCCACACGGCTATCGGTTTCACCCCCGCAGCGGTTCAGGTCACAGGACTGCCTGTGACATTCAATCACATTTGTGGTTCGCCTCCTGAATGGAGGATATTTCTCATCAACAGAAAAGGTAGCAATCAGTGACTTTAAATTTCAGCAGAGGTCACCCCAGCAGCTAGATGCCATGGAAAGGTCATTACCCGTTTAAATTAAGCTTGGCACTGATCTCAGAACGGTCTTTGTTTCAAACTAATTTGGAAAGCCAGGGATTTGCTGTCAGTGGGAATGAATCAGTGCTGGGACCTAATCAAGCTGCCATCGTCTGCTGCTCCTGGCTGCTGCCTGCGGCTCATTGCTGAGGAGATGAAAATTATGACAAGCTCTTCAGTTTGGCTGCGAGCAGGAGCGGGAGCGCAGGAGGCAGGAGGAGTGCAGTAACAGCCACAGGCCTCAGAGGTATCCTGTGACTCCTAGCCAGGGAAAAAACAGTCACATTCACTTCACTCTTCAGAAACGGAGCTGACAGCCAGAGGCACACCGAGGATGTGAAATGAAGAAATGCGAGGTGAAAATGAAGGGAAAAATAGGTTAAAATTACATTCTTTTTCTCCCAGTGGCCTGCAAGTAAAAGTGCTTTGTTTCAATGTGGAGAAGGGCAAAGTAACTCATTATCTGGCACAATCCGCTTGGTGTGGGGCATGAGACGGGTAAAGGAGATTTTTTTTTTGTTCATCGTCAAACACCCTGGGCTCTCTCGACCTTGTTATCAGGCTGTCGCCTCTCATCATGTAACACACAAACATCTTCGTGAAAAATAAGGTGCACAAACTCCACAGCCTGAGAAAAACTGACCAATGATCACAACATAAACTCTGGAACTGGCCAGTGGGGGGGGGGGGGGGGGGGGGGGGTGGAGAGAGAGAGATAAAGAGAGAAAAGGAGAATGGGCGGTTGCACTTGGATGGGTAGATGTTCACCACCGCTATGTACGTGATGGGCTGAATGACTTCCTCCTCTGTCGTGGTCCCTTCCATTGCACCTGGTGAAGCCACAGATAAGGTTCTGACTCCACTGTCAAGCAGAATGCAGGCCCCATTTACAGCGAGGGGCATAGGCTGGAAATGTGTAAACTTGCCCAGGTCAGTCAGCATGGATGACTCGGGCTGAAGGGCCTGTTCCCGTTCCGTTAACTCCCTGACTCTAAAGAACAAGCTGGGCCTGTGAAGGTCAGGTGTTGGGATTTAATTGAGCTGTTTAAAGAGTGATGGGAGGTCAGAGCTAATGGAAGGACCTATTTTCTTTAGCAAAGAAGTCAATATACAAGAGGACACAAGAGACTGCAGACTCTGGAATCTTGAGCAAAAACAGAACTCAGTGGGTCGGGTCACGCAGTATCTCTCGAGGGAATGGACAGATGACATTTTGGACCTGAAGAAGGATCCTGACCGTTTACTTTACTTTACCTTAGAGATACAGCGAGGAAACAGGCCCTTCGGCCCACTGAGTCCACGTTGACCAACGATTACCCCATACACTAACACTATCCTACACACAAGGAACAATATACAATTTCCTGAAACCAATTAACCTGCAAACCTGTGCATCTTTGGAGTGTGGGAGCAAACTGGAGCACCCGGAGAAAATCCACATGTTCACCGGTTGAATGTACAAACTCCGTACAGACAGCGTCCATAGTCAGTATTGAACCCGGGTATTTGACGCTGTAAGGCAGTAACTCTACCGTTGTGCCACTTTGCCGCCCCCTGCCACTGCGCCACTGTGTCCACCCATAGCATCATCTGTTCATTCCCCAACGCAGACGCTGTTTCACTGTGTCTTTTGTAAACCAGCAGTTCCTTGTTTCTACATTCCTCCAGTCAGAAGTGCAGACTTTTCTCCCTCTCTCTCCCCCTCTGGTCATCTTCAGAAAGGATTGGTGAAAAGCCATGGGGGAGAGGGGGGGATGGGGGCTGCAGATTGCCTGAAAAGCTGAAGAGACATCAGACTTTGGGAAGAGTGATGAAGAGGAATACCCAAGTTTGGATACTCCCAAGAGGAATACCCAGTTTTGCTCAGAATCGCAAATCCCCCCCCCCCCCCCCCCCTTCACAAACTTATTCAAGAAAACTAAAAGCGATGTCAAATGAGGTTAAACTTAAGGGTGAGACCCAACTTCAATCAATTCTTGGCAATTCTCAAGATAACAGTGAATCTTTCCCCTCTCACCTTAAACCTATGTCCACTGGTTCTTGATTCCCCTTCTCAGGGTAAAAGACTATGCATTCACCCCATCTATTGCCCTTGTGCTCGTACACATCTCATAAGATCATCCCTCAGCCTCTTGCGCTCCAAGAAATTAGTCCTTGCTTGCCAGCATCTCCCTATAGCCCTGGGGGGTGTTGTAGAGCGGAGGGATCTCGGAGTGTAGGTACACATTTCCATGAAAGTGGCCTCACAGGTACTGTAGATAGGGTGGTCAAGAAGGCTTTTGGCACATTGGCCTTCATCAGTCAGGGTACAGAGGTTCAGGGGGTTATGCAACAGTTATGCAACGAGTTGGTGAGGCAATATTTGGAGTATTGTGTTCAGTTTCTTTTCACCCTTCCATAGGAAAAAGTTTGTTAAGCTGGAAAGAGTGAAGAGAAGATTTATGAAGATGTTGCCAGGACTTGAGGACCTGAGCTACAGGGAGAAGATGGGCAAGCTAGGACTTGGAGCGCAAGAGGCTGAGGGATGATCTTATGGAGATGTATAAGATAATGAGGGCAATAGATAGGGTGAATGCACAATCTTTTACCCAGAGTAGGGGAATCAAGAACCAGTGGACATAGGTTTAAGGTGAGAGGGGAAAGATTCATTGTTATCTTGAGAATTGCCAGGAATTGATTGAAGTTGGGTCTCACCCTTAAGTTTAACCTCATTTGAGAAGGGGAATCAAGAACCAGTGGAATTAGGTTTAAGGAAAGAGGGGAAAGATTTAATAAGAATCTGATGGGAAACTTTTTCCACACAAAGGCTGGTGAGAATATGGAATAAGTTGCCAGAGGAGGTAGTTGAGGCAGGTACTATAACAACATTTAAATATATATTTGGACCGGTACATGGATAGGAAAGGTTTAGAGGGATATGAGCCAAACGTTGGCAGATGGGACCAGGGTACATGGGACATCTATGTCGCCATGGACAAGCTGGGCTGAAGGATCTGTTTCCGTACAGCATGACTCTATGACTAACACCCTGAAGACAAAGTGCTGGAGGAACTCATTGGTTAGGTAGCATCTGTGGAGAGAATGGACAGAAAATGTTTTGGGTTGGGACCCTTCTTCAGACTGAACTTGACCCGAGATATCATCTCTCCATTTCCCCATCTGTCTATTTCCCTGCACAGACACTGAAGAGTCTGAAGAACGATTTGGACCTGAAACGTCGTTTGTCCATTCCCACCACAGATGCCACCTAACCCGCTGCGTTGCTCCAGCACTTTGTGTTTTGCTCAAGATTCAAGCAGTCTCTTGTTGCTCCATTTTAATACTCCAAGGGCCTTCGCTGAAACAGAACCCTTATAAAAGATTTGTCCTTTGCATCAATATTACTGATATTCAGCCAGGTTGCTGCAAGTAACTTTTAAGGACTAAGTGATATGTCTGATTTTAACAAGAAAGTCAGAAGAGAATGCTTCATTCACAACAGTAGCGCATAAATGTGAAAAGTAGTGTTTCTTTTGGAAACGATCAAGTTACTTCCAATGGACATTCCCACCTCAATCGCATGCATTCCCGGGGAATGCAACCTGTGCATGTTGCATGGGTCAATTACAACACTAACCTTCATGAACTGCTTAGACTCGGCGCTGTACAGCACAGAAACAGGCCGCTCGGCCCACCTTGTCCGTGCAGTTGGCATACAATTCGCCTGCACTTGGCCCATTCCCTCCAAACCCTTCCTATCCATGTATCTATTCAAATGATGTTTGAAAGTTGTACATTTATCCCACTTCTATTGCCTCCTCTGGCAGCTCGTTCCAGGTACGGATTATCCTCTGGGTGAATAGGTTCCACCTGAGGTCCGTCTTAAATCTCTCTGCTCTCACCTGGAATTTATGTTCGCTAGTTTTAAAATCTTCTTCCCTGGGAAAAAGATTGCGAGCGTTCAATTTATCCATGACCCTCACTATCTTGTACATCTCAATAAGGTCACCCCTCAGCCTCCTACTCTCCAAGGAAACAAGTCCAAACCTCTCCAACGTTTCCATGTAACTCAAGCCCACAAGCCCAAGTAATATCCTGGTGAATCCCTGCTGCAGCCGTTCCAACTTAGTGACATCCTTCATCTCGCCGGGTGACCAGAACTGAACACAGGACTGTCTTTGTCTAATGTTCAAGGACAAAAATGAACCAGATTAGCCAAGAAACAATATACACTAAGTCACAGACTATATTTCCCCAGTGTACTGCCCCCATTGCCTGCTCACCAAATGCCAGTCACCAAGCATCCCAGTCCTTGCTGAGCTATGCTGCTTCCCGATGTTAACTATGTCCTATTTTTAAACTCATAGTTTTCAAATGCCTGTAAGGACTTGACCCCTCTCTATCTCTGCAACCCCTCCAACAGCTTCTCTCCAACCACCACCCGGTTCATGAGCACTGCACAACGCCAACCTCAGCAACTATGATCTTCTATGGACTTTGTCATGGTTACACTACGAACTTCTGTCTTGTACTATTATGATCTTGTTACCTGGTACTACTGATTATTAATTTATTGTATACTGATTATTAATATATATATATATATATATATATATATTATTATATGTGTGTGTATGTGTGTGTTATTGTGTTTATGGGCCTGTTAAACAAGTAATAAATTGATTGTTTCATTGCTGGTGCATATGACAATTACATACTCTTCCTTGACCTCAATAACTGTCTGAGCTCGATAGGCCTCCCTGACTCTGGGCCTTTGACCATTACTTGTTACTCCTGCTTCACATTAGTCACCATGCTTTTGGTGTCTAGTCAGGAGCTTGAAACGTCTTTACCTCAGTATCTCTTACCCCTATTTTTGTTTCCTTTAAAATGCGCCCCTTGACAAAACCTTTGACTACCCACCCTGTTGCTTTCTTATGTGTCTTAGCTGCAATGCTGGCCTGATAATGTCTCTGCGAATCACCGGAGGATGTTTTCTAATATCAAAGGTGCTACACAAATGCACGTTTCTTCCACTGAAGGCTTGCCACACAGCAGAAAATTAAAAATGAGAAGGGGAAATGGTGGGTCTGAAGAGGCTTTTGATGGCAGAGAGATGGAAGGAAGGCAAGCAGGATTAAGGGGATTTCGGAGATGGATCCACCGATTGAAGTTGGCTGGAGGCACCGTCACCAAAGCTAGGAAGGAGACGGGTGGGAAGGCAGCCGTGATGAGAAAGGCAGAGGTCCAGAGTGGACAGCGAGAGCTGGCAGGCTGCGGCAGGATGATGTGTAAATGAGGGCTGTTACTCTGCACTTGATGTGGCTGTCAGGAACCCAGTGGAGGTCGACGGAGACAAGAGCAATTGGGGAAGGGCTAGAATGCTGCTGGCAGGGTTTTAATAAGTTGGAGTTTGTGTCAGATGGATCTCAGGGAGCCAGCCAAGAAAGCACTGGAGAAGTTAACCCCAGGGGGGCCAAGAGGCACGGACGAGTGTTTCAACAGCAGCGAGGGCGAGAGAAAGAAAGAGGTGGGAAAGTCACAAAGGTGGTAAGAGTTGTTCCAGGTGGAGGATAATGTTCACATTTACAAAGGGTTTTGATGGAGGAAAGGAGACATTGTGGGACGTGGTGGGGAGGGAGGGGGGTGGGTGGCGTGGGTTGGAGAGCAGCATTGGTGGGCAAGGGTTTTTACACGACTGAGTTGCAGTCTGGAAGGAGGTTGTTAATTAATTTTCAAAAGGGAATTAAATAAATACTGGAGAAGGAGAAATCTGCAGGGTTCTGTGGAAGGAGGAGGCGGAGGGACGGAAGAGTGGCTCTGTCGATAGTTTTATCCATGAGCAAGTGCGGGCATGATGGAGGGGATGAACTCACACATCCCGTGACGGTAGAAGATTGAGAGAATTTAAAAGTTCGAAAGACAAAAAAGAATACTGCGTGTTGTACATGTATTCAGGGTGCAGCTGTTAACGATGTGTTTGGCTGACAGACCACACCATTTCCTGGTCCCCTTCCCTGGTTTCAGAGCCTGGATCTTTCATGTGTAGTTTGACAGCAGTGCCTGCTCTGGGAAGGTCCCTTGCAGCAGTCCACACTTACATTAATGCTTCCATAATATCAGAATAAGCCCTTCAGCCAATGTCTCTAAAATCACAATCATCTTCCCGGCTGGGTCTTGCAATTACATAGCTGAGAGGGGCTCTGCTTATGTATTTAATGGAATCTCAACTCTTACAAGTCCAAGCCTTTTGGCCTCTGGGTGGTTCCAATGCAAATGAAGACGATTTTTTTTTTCCGCTGAGATTTGCATAACCGTGCAAGTGGTTTCTTAATGCCACATGGGAGAGTGGGTGTTGTGAGCTGGGTGGGGGAATGGGTGATCGACAGAGGGGAGGGGAGGGGAGGCGAGGCAGGGCAGCGGTGGGCACCACAGACTAACATTTGCAATTGATGCATGCAGTGTCACACACGACGAGATGTCACAAAGCACAATCTTTGGGAAAGGATCAGTGACTCGCTGATACTGGCTGCATCTATACATCGCACACGCTGACCAGAGGGCACATTTTAAATTATTTTCTGTTAATGCAGTTTCCGAAGGGCAGGCGGAGAAGGAGACCAATGGAGGGAGGGAGGCAGGGGCACAAGGGGGGAGCAGACAACTCGGTGATGGCCAGAAGGGAGTCGGACGGGGGAGGGTACCAGAGAAAATCTAAATAGGGGACAGGAGGGAGGGACAAAGAGATATTACCGAAAGGGGAGAATTCTTTACAAGTCTTCCAGCATTGTGCAAGTCCTGGTCACTTTTTCCATTATTAGTTCCAAAGCTTTATTTGTCGATATAAAGGTACGTGTTTAAACAGTTCACGCAACAAGCTTGCTGATGTACATCAATCTAGTTATTAACTTGTGATGGTGCGGTTCCATGTACCATCACAAATGAACACTGATTGCTTCCCACTTCCTCATTTATATTGGGGACTTGCTGTGCAACCATTAGTAGGAAGATGTAATCAGAGTTAATATAGGCAATACCATTAGATAATCCCGTGTCAAATGTTTACGGAGTGTAAAAGCTTTAAAACTGTCAAAATAGTTTTTTTTCCAATATATTTACATCGGAACACCAGCATCAAAATATTTTAAACAACTTCACTTTTTAGGGATAAGGGGGAAGTCTTTTAGGACTGAGATGAGAAAAACATTTTTCACACAGAGAGTGGTGAATCTGTGGAATTCTCTGCCACAAAAGGTAGTTGAGGCCAGTTCATTGGCCATATTTAAGAGGGAGTTGGATGTGGCCCTTGTGGCTGAAGGGATCAGGGGGTATGGAGAGAAGGCAGGTACGGGATACTGAGTTGGATGATCAGCCATGATCATATTGAATGGCGGTGCAGGCTCGAAGGGCCGAATGGCCTACTCCTGCACCTATTTTCTATGATTCTATGTTTCACCATTTTGCCTTGACTCTCCGCTGCTACACTAAAATGTCTTGAAATATGTGACTAATCCCTATCCCTTATTATCTTACTGACCTGTTCAACGTGTTCCCCTCACCAATCATTCTCCCAGTTTTCAACTCTACACCTCTCTAAGGGGGTTCACGGTGAACGTTCACTTTTTTTGCCAGGGCAGAGGACTCTAAAACTAGGTGGCACAGGCTTAGGGTGAGAGGGGAGAGATTTATAAGGGAGCTCAGGGGCAACAAGTTTGCCCAAAGGGTTGACCGTATCTGGAATGAGCTGCCAGAGGAAGCTATAGAAGCGGATACAATTACGACTTTTAAACGTCATTTGGACTGATACTGTATATCAATAGGAAGGGTTGAGAGGGCTATGGGCCAAATGCTGGCAATGCATGGACTAGCCCAGAATGGCAACGTGGCTGGCATGGACAAAGTGCACTGAAGGGCCTGTTTGTGCTGCACAGCTCTCTGACACAGCCCCAGATGTGTAGCCACATGTGTTGCATCATTTAGTACTTAAGGGCTGTCATTTACGCGACAGGCCGGTAGTGACTGACGGGCGACGGTCACGCAGCTGTCGCACGCATCATCATGCGTCTTCATGCATCAGCACAGACATCTGGAGCGCGTCACGTCATTTGAATACCCAGTTTATGATATTTACCCAGTTTATGATATTTAAGGTAATTTTCTAAAATGTTCCATTTGTTTCCACTGTCCAGTTTCTTGAGTGGTGCTAGCAATTGGAAAACTGCAGATGTAACGCCCCCATTCAACAAAAGAGGTGAATGAAAAGTAGCAAGCTGCAGACCAAATTAATCTGTAGGAAGGAACTGCAGATGCTGTTTAAATTGAAGATAGACACATAATGCAGGAGTAACTCGGCGGGACAGGCAGCATCTCTGGAGAGAAGGAATGGATGATGTTTCGGATCGAAACTCTTCTTCAGTCTGAAGAAGGGTCTCGACCCGAAATGTCACCCATTGCTTCTCTCCAGAGATGCTGCCGGTCCCGCTGAGTTACTCCAGCATTTTGTATCACTTATCTGGTTTGCTCTTCCATTCCTATATTGGTATGTATTGGTACGTAACCTTTCAGGAATTTGTGTCCAAGGATTTCCAGCTCGTTCTGAATACAAACATCTGCCAAACCCTCAATTTCTCATTCCTCATATGAATTGCCTGTTGCCAAATATTGCCAACATTCCCATTGATCTGAAAATGCGAAATGATTACTCACAATGTACTCTTATATCGCACGCGCTCATATCCATGACGAGTAAAAGGCGGGCCGACTGCATTTGGGCGGCGCGCATGGTTACGCACGGTGATGTAATCATCCGTCACCACTCGCTTCACGTACGAGGTCAGGACGTCAGTGTGCGACCGCAGTACGTCCACGTGCGTAAGCGATACGCCACGCCGGTGGCGCACAAAGATTTCGTGCAGCACGAAATCCTGGAGGGCCGCGCGGTACCGAGGGCAACCCCACACTCCTCCACGCCTCTCCATGTGCCCGTCCAACGCTACCCACACGCCCACACTTTTGTAGGTCGCGTCAATGACGGCCAAGTGGGACAGGCCCTTAAGTTTCTTCATACTACCCTCCTGCACCTCCCGGTAATGCCACTGTTCCAATTGTTTTTCTAATAATAAACTTTATTCAGAATAAAAAATATATGCAGAATAAAACCTGAGCAAAAACTCTCCAGAGATTCAGAGTGTCTATATATTCATTAGTTTCATATTCAGTAGTGTTCGCACCTGTCTGAATATGAAACTAATGAATATCAACAAACAAAACACCATTGCCACTCGCGTGTCCCCTGGGATGCTATCCCGTCCCTTGTTTGAGGGGTGTGCCCACTGGACTCTGCCTCTCAACGTCCAGCAGTGGAAGGACCCTGGACTGTGGTCCTCCCCCGCAGAGCCCAGACGTTGGCTGCACCGAGCTTCAATTAGTTTCTCAGCATGTATTCCTGGAGCGGGCCCATCAGCAACTTTTGCTGACGGACATTTCGCTGCCTGGGAGACCAAGAGGTTTTGGGCAGACCAAAGAGCATCTTTCACAGAGTTGATAATCTTCCAGAAGCACTTGATGTCTGTCTCTGAATGTGTTCCTGGGAACAGCCCATAAGTCCTCAATTATGTCCTCAAACACTGCTCGAAAATCCACACACTGGGAATAGAGGGGCAACCCTCCTCTCCATAGTAGCTGTCCCGAGGGCAGAGAGCGCTGGTCGTAAGGTTCCAATGGTGCAGGAAGGACCTGACTGGGAGAGGTCCCCTCACCACCAGCTAAGTGAGGTCCTAGTGCTTGTTGATGAGTTCTGAGGCATTTCACCAGACAAGCTGGGCAGTCTGCTCAGGGAACCACACCACGGGATCCATTGAGTTCTTACCTGCAGTGCCTGCAGGATGTTCCATGCTGACCACTGCCCACTGTCCAGCTGACTGGCACATTGCATGGCCTCTGCGCCAGGCCCATCCTTCCCAACAGCAGGGACAGCTAGAATCTCAACAGATTTAGTTTAGATTAGTTTCAGTTTAGTTTAGAGATGCAGCGCAGAAACAGGCCCTTTGGCCCATCGAGTCTGTACCGACCAGCGATCCCCTCACATTAACACTATCCTACACTAGGGACAATTTTTACATTTATACCAAGCCAATTAAGCAACAAACCTGTACTTTACACCTTAAATGTGGGAGGAAACCAAAGAAAACCAGAGAAAATCCACGCGGTCACGGGGAGAACGTACAAACGCCGTACATACAAGCACCCATAGCCAGGATTGAACCTGGGTCTCTGCCGCTATAAGTGCTGGAAGGCAGCAACTCTACCACTGCTCCACTGTTCCGCCCCTAAGGTAGCGACACTTAGTGGCCACACGCTGTGGCTCTACTCACAGTCTGATGCAGCCACACATGAAGGTGGCCATCAGGGAGAGGATGAGATTGGGCATGCGTTTGCCCCCGTTGTCTGCAGACATGTGCACCGTGACCCATCAAAGCCATTACATCTTTGATCTCCAGATGAACTGGAAGATGGCCTGGCTGATCAGAGGCAGGGGACGGACCACACTTGTGCCAAGTACAGCAGCCCCGATGACACCTCACACCTGCTGACCAAATGTATCCCTGTTATCGAGAGGGAATGCTGCTTAGACCCGACTTTAGCTTGACCTTGGCTATTCGCTCCGGCCGATTCTTGTCACATGCCTTGTCCCCTCCAAGCCACATCCCCAGCACCTTCAAGTAGTCAGACCTGATGATGAAGAGGATGGAAAATTGGTTGGGGCAGTTGCCGAAGAACATGGCCTCTCTCTTCCTGAAGTTGATTCAGGCTCCCAATGCCAACTCAACCTGGTGCATGATGCTTATCAATCTGAGGACCGGCCGTGGATCCAAGCAGAAGATGGCCACATGTCCATGGGAGGTTGCCATCCTCCAACATGCCCCACTGCCTGGCAACGTCACCTCACCTATGCTCATATCCTTCCTGATGGATTCAGCAAAGTGTTCTATACAGCATACAAACAAGACAAGGGTGAATGGGCAACCCTGCCTGACCCCAGACCTGATGAGGAAGCTATCCGTTTCCCAGCAATTGGTTTGGACTGCATTACAGATATCAGTGTAGAGCGGTCGGATCTAGTTCTTGATTCCCTCCCCAAAGCCCATTTTGGAGAGCACGTCCATCTCGTACGTGCGTGATACCTGCCGAAGGCCTTCTCCTGATCCAAGATGACCAGGCAAGCATCCACCCCTCTGTCCTGCACGTGTGGCGATGGTACCTCTGAGCAGTGGAAGGCTGCCCGGGATAGTCAGGTATAGGACGGGATCACCCGACTCAGAAAAGACTAGACGCGGTTAACGAGGGCCTTGGACAGGATCTTCTAGTCCACATTCAGCAGTGAGATGGGTCTCCAATTCCATTGTTCCAAATGAGCTTTGTGCTGTCATTCTGAGCGGGACTGAGAGTGAATCGGAAGCCAGATGACGCTGAAGTTGCTCAGAGTGAGAGGACACTGTGCAGCTTCCAAGGGTGGAGAGAATAGCACTCATACGGTTAAAATTATATTCAACAATTTATTTCCTTCCACAGTTTCAAATGCAATTTTAATACATTTTCTTGCCTCCCGAGGGCACCATTTAAAATAATAAATTACGAAAAACAAGTCCCAAACTAGATTAAAGTGTTCAACTGAAGGGAATGATTCCATATGGTTACCAAGCCAAGAGATAGAATATTTGGCCTCTGAAGGGACAACAACAACTTACATTTATATAGCAGGTTAATGCTTTCATGATCGTAACACATTTGAAGGAGCGTTACGGGAGAGAGACACAACTACAACTGATTCAGCAAGCCCTGTGAATTCACATTGTCAAAGGGTTGCATTCTGGGTTTTATAGGGCATCTTAAGGGAGGCAGAGACACAACAAAGTTCAGGGACAACCTTCCACAGCGTGAGACCTTCCAGCCCAAGTCAAGGCGGACAATTGAAACAGTTCAGAATCGGAATGTTTAACAGACCAATACTGGCAAAGAGCCGAAAAGTCTGAAGAAAGGTCCCGACCCAAAATGTCACCCATCTTTTTTCTCCATAGATGCTGCCTGACCCGCTGAGTTACTCCAGCACTTTCTGTCTATCTTTGCCGAAAACGGACCTGTTTTGTCCTTTTCCAATTCTGACGTAAGGAACTGGACCTGAAACGCCAACTGTTCCTCTCTCCACACAGGCCGAGTGTTTCCAGTATTTTCTGATTTTATTTCAGATTTCCAGCATCTGCAGCTCCTCGATTTTCACAGGAGGAGTGCAGTAAACTAGGTTGAAATTCAAGAAATGGGGAAGGGCAAGGTACTGGGGGGCAGCGTTAGCTGTGAGGAGGATGCTAGGAGGCTGCAAGGTGACTTGGATAGGCTGGGTGAGTGGGCAAATGCATGGCAGATGCAGTATAATGTGGATAAATATGAGGTTATCCACTTTGGCGGAAAAAACAGGAGGGTAGACTATTATCTGAATGGTGACCGATTAGGAAAAGGGGAGATGCAACAAGACCTGGGTGTCATGGTACACCAGTCATTGAAAGTAGGCATGTAGGTGCAGCAGGCTGTGAAGAAAGCGAATGGTATGTTGGCATTCATAGCAAAAGGATTTGAGTACAAGAGCAGGGAGGTTCTACTGCAGTTGTACAGGAGTATTGCGTACAGTTTTGGTCTCCTAATCAGAGGAAAGACATTCTTGCCATAGAGGGAGTACAGTGAAGGTTCACCAAACTGATTCCTGGGATGGCAGGACTTCCATATGAAGAAAGACTGGATAGACTCGGCTTGTACTCGCTGGAATTTAGGAGATTGAGGGGGGATCTTATACAGACTTACACAATTCTTAAGAGGTTGGACAGGCTAGATGCAGGAAGATTGTACCCGATGGTGGGGAACTCCAGAACAAGGGGTCACAGTTTGAGGATAAGGGGGAAATCTTTTAGGACCGAGATGAAGATCTTGTTTTCATACAGAGAGTGGTGAGTCTGTGGAATTCTCTGCCACAGAAGGTAGTTGAGGCCAGTTCATTGGCTATATTTAAGAGGGAGTTAGATGTGGCCCTTGTGGCTAAAGGGATCAGGGGGTATGGAGAGAAGGCAGGTACAGATGTTGGATGATCAGCCATGATCATATTGAATGGCGGTGCAGGCTCGAAGGGCCGAATAGCCTACTCCTGCACCTACTTTCTATGATTCTATGATTCTAAGTGGTTTGAAAATAAGGATGGAAATATGAAAGCCAAGGCATTGTTTAACCAGGAGCTGATGTGCAACTCCAAGGTCAGAGCTGCCGACTGTGGGGCTTGATGCAAGTTAAACCACACACTGCAGCTGCTTGAAAGCCCTGTTGTTAATAGAGATTAGCAGAGACTGTTGGCCAGGAGTGCGCAGGAATGGTTCATGCTTGAAGTATGGGCAGAGGGTGAGCTGAGGCCAGAGACACATCAAACGGTGGTATGTGATGGAAATCAGCAATTCTTAGTAATGGCAACATCTGCAGTCGGAAGATCAGATAATCTACAATCTAGCTCAACCTCAGACAGTTGGTTGAGAAAATCCAACATGAAAACGGATTGTAGTCAACCAACTGCTGGCATTGGGCAAGTGGACAAAAGAATAGATTCTAATCTGGTTTCATCTGGGGCCTCGTTAACCAGCCAGGACTCGCTGAGTGAAAGTGGCTCCACAATTAGAGAGAGTGAGAGCGGTGTGAAGTCAAACCGCTCAGCATTGCTCTTCTGCTTAAAGACACTAAAGCAGCATAGGTTTGGACAGAGAGAGGAGACCAACACATCCTTTCACCAATGTTTACTGCAGTGCGAGCTACTTCTCCACGCTTGTGTTCAAAAGCCTCCTGCTGAAACTTTGATCAGATCACGGTGCAGCAGGAGAACGGGGCAACAAGACAGATGGTGAGATCTGAATCAGTAAGATGCAAGGATGAGTTATAGCTTGGGTTGTAGGGGGAGGTTGGATAGGTTGGGACGTTCTTCTATGGAGTGCTGAGGGATGGCCTGAGAGGTGTACAAGATCATGAGGGCCATGGATCAAGTGAACCCTTTTTCCCCAGGGTTGAGAGCCTCAAGTTGTAGAGGATTCTACAACTAGAGGGCAGAGGCTTAAGGTGAGAGGGAGCTCAGGGGCAACTTTTTCACTCAGACAGTAGTCCGTATCTGGAATGAGCTGCCAGAGGAAGCTATTGAAGTGGATACAACTAAAAACTTTTAAAAGACATTTAGACAGTTGTATGGATAGGAAGGGTTAAGAGGGATATGGACAAAATGCTGGCAAATGGGATGAGCCCAGTGTGCCAGCTTGGTCTGTATGGACAGCTTGGGGTGAAGGGACTGATTCCATGCTGCATTGCTCTATGATTCTATGAGAAATAAATAAAAGGCCAAGCTAAGATCAGGTGTCAATGTTCGTAATAAACACCTTAACCTGACATATAGAACAGCAGCAAAGTGCATTACATGATCTGGACACAAACAATTACATGATCTTAAGGGGTTGGACAGGCTAGATGCAGGAAGATTGTTCCCGATGTTGGGGAAGTCCAGGACAAGGGGTCACAGCTTAAGGATAAGGGGGAAATCCTTTAAGACCGAGATGAGAAAGACTTTTTTCACACAGAGAGTGGTGAGTCTCTGGAACTCTCTGCCACAGAGGGTAGTTGAGGCCAGTTAATTGGCTATATTTAAGAGTGAGTTGGATGTGGCCCTTGTGGCTAAGGGGATCAGAGGGTATGGAGAGAAGGCAGGTACGGGATACTGAGTTGGATGATCAGCCATGATCATATTGAATGGCGGTGCAGGCTCGAAGGGCTGAATGGCCTACTCCTGCACCTAATTTCTATGTTTCTATGTTTCTATCTAGACATAACAGTTCACACCTCACTAATTATATGAGGCACTCCTGTGAGTTGCAACCTTGGCCATGTCAAGTTATAGAACTCAGTGATCTGAGTGTCTGTGATTACTGTACCTTTCTTTCTCTCACTTTATTTCAAGCGATTCATAGTCATAGCGTAATACAGCGTGGAAACAGGCCCTTCAGCCCAACTGGTCCATGCGACCAAGATGCCCCATCCAAGCTAGCCCCATTTGCCCGTGTTTGGCCCACATCCCTCATCACCTGTCCAAATTTATTTTAAATGTTGTTAATGTACCTGTCTCAGCCCTTTCTTCTGGGAGCTCATTCCATATACCTATGTGTGAAAATGTTGCCTCTCAAGTTCCTATTAAATCTTTCCCATCTAACCTTAAATCTATGCATTCTAGTTCTTGATTCCAAAGTCTTTGGAAAAGACTGTGCATTCACCCTATCAATGCTCCTCATGATTTTTTACACTATAAGATTGTCCCTCAGCATCCTGCGCTCCAGGGAGGTTTCTGGAATGTTCTAGGGGGGCAGCGTTAGCAACAAGGCGGGAGTTCACAATTGCCATTTGAGGGTTGTTAGTGATCTAAAAGTTGCCCTTCAAGTCCATTTTATATCCTTCCACTGTCACCCTACACCTGTGCCCTCTAGCTCTTGAATCCCGACCCTGTACTTGTATGTATGACAACGTATGTCACTGAAAGTAAGCATGCAGGTACAGTAGGTACAGCAGGCAGTGAAGAAAGCTATTGGCATATTGGCCTTCATTGCGAGAGGATTTGAGTTTAGGAGCAAGAAGGTCCTACTGCAGTTGTACAGGGCCCTGGTGAGACCACACCTGGAGTATTGTGTGCAATTTTGGCATGCTAATTTGAGGAAGAACATTATTGCTATTGAGGGAGTGCAGCGTAGGTTCACCAGTTTAATTCCTGGGATGGCGGGACTGACATGTGATGAAAGAATGGATCGACTGGGCTTGTATTCACTAGAATTTAGGATGAGAGGATATCTTATAGAAACATATAAAATTCTTAAAGGATTGGACAGGCTAGATGCAGGGAAAATGTTCCCAATGTTGAGGAAGTCCAGAACCAGAGGTCACAGTTTAAGAATAAGGGGTAAGCCATTTAGGACTGAGATGAGGAAAAACCTTTTCACCCAGAGAGTTGTGAATCTGTGGAATTCTCTGCCATAGAAGGCAGTGGAGGCCAAGTCACTGGATGTTTTCAAAGGAGAGTTAGAGCTAGCTCTTAGGGATAAAGGAATCAAGGGATATGGGGGAAAGGTAGGAACGGGGGACTGATTTTAGATGATCAACCATGATCATATTGAATGGCGGTGCTGGCTCGAAGGGTCGAATGGCCTACTCCTGCACCTATTTTTATAATTTTCTAATCAACTCGAATTCACTCCACAATGCACCAGTGAGTTGTCCTGATCGACCAAGTTCCTCATTGGAGACCTTTATCTTTAATTGGACTTTATCTTGCATTGAATGTTATGCAGTTTATACTGTATCTGCACACGTCGGGCAGTTTGATTGTAATCATGTACAGTCTTTTTGATGACTGGATTGCAGGCAACAAAACAGCTTTTCACTGTACCTCGGTTACACATGACAATAATAAACTGAACTGAACTAAACTAATAAAAAATAATTGACAATCCTTCACGACCACCTCAGCCAGGACCAGTGTCATCCAGTCTCCGTTGATCAGCACCCTTTCCATGTGCACACCCACAAGGTGAGTAAAGGCTTCAGTAAGGGGAATGTCAGAAAATCCACCTGTATTTCCAAAGTCAAGCAAGAAAAATTCCCGACATGCATTGCGGGTCTGCAGAACAAGGATAGATGCCGTTTTGGGTCCCGACTCGAAACATCACCTATCCAAGTGCCTGAGCCGCTGAGTTACTCCAGCACTTGGTGTCTTTTTTTTGGGTAAACCAGCATCTGCAGTTCGTTATTTCCACTCTAAGAAAATCCCAGAATATTCATTAGCTCGGATTCATCTAATGCTGTACACAGCACAGCTCCAGGTCAGTTAGTCAACCCCACAAACAACATGTGCAAAATATTTAACTCCCTCATTCATCAATAATAGCCAAAATTATGAAGTCTCTAACTGGTAACCTGCCCATCGATTTTCTGTTTAAAAGATGTTAGTTAAAAATGGCTGTTGCTCTTTTATTAACTTTCCTGGATCATTGTAACTAATAATTCTGCGTTAGCGTGGCCTACTTCTATTCTTCAATCCAAGTCAGATAGCTTGTTGACAGAAGTTTTTGCCTCTCAGCACTTTCTCATATTCTCAGCAGGCTTAGCTGCCATCAATGTTTAATGCTGCAGGAACAACTCCAACTGCAAGATCCCGAGGCTCAGAGCTTCAAACCTTTGCAAACCAAGAATTGAAGAAAGTAATTCTGTTTGACTATATCAGGTACAACCTGATCTGATGGAAAATTCATGGCCAACCAAATTCTATACCCCACCCATCCACCTTCCCTCAGAATTAGCACAACAATGTTCCCGATGTTAGGGGAGTCCAGAACCAGGGGCCACAGTTTAAGAATAAGGGGTAAGCCATTTAGAATGGAGATGAGGAAACACTTTTTCACACAGAGAGTTGTGAGTCTGTTGAATTCTCTGCCTCAGAGGGCGGTGGAGGCCGGTTCTCTGGATACTTTCAAGACAGAGCTAGATAGGGCTCTTAAAGACAGTGGAGTCAGGTGATATGGGAAGAAGGCAGGAACGGAGTACTGATTATGGATGATCAGCCATGATCACATTGAATGGCGGTGCTGGCTCGAAGGGACGAATGGCCTACTCCTGCACCTATTGTCTATTGTCTAACAAGACATCCTTCTCTCAACTTTTTGTTTAAGAAAGAACTGCAGATGCTAGAAAAATCGAAGCTAGACAAAAAAATGCTGGAGAAACTCAGCGGGTGAGGTAGCATCTATGGAGAGAAGGACTAGGCGACGTTTCGGGTCGAGACCCTTCTTCAAGACTGATGTGGGGGGGGGGGGCGTGACACAGAAAGAAGGCGGAGACAGTGGGCTTTGTGGGAGAGCTGGGGAGGGGGAGGGGATGGAGGGAGAAAGCAAGGGCTATCTGAAATTAGTGAAGTAAATGTTCATACAGCTGAGTGGTATGAACATTGACTACCTAAGCGAAATATAGGATGCTGTTCCTTCAATTTGCACTAGGCATCACTCTGGCAATGCAGGAGCAGAGAGGTCAGATTGGGAATGGGAGGGGGAGTTGAAGTGCTGAGCAATGGGAGATCAGGTTGGTTAAGACGTACTGAGCGGGGGTGTTGGGCGAAGCGATCGCCGAGCCTGCGCTTGGTCTCGCCGATGTAGAGAAGTTGACACCTGGCACTGTGGATGCAGTACATGAGGTTGGAGGAGGTTCAGGTGAACCTCTGCCTCACCTGGAAAGACTGATTGTGTCATTGGATGGAGTTGAGGTGGGAGGTAAAGGGACCAGTGTAGCATTTCCTGCGGCTGCAAGGGAAAGTACCCGGGGAGGGGGTGGTTTGGGTAGGAAGGGACGAATTGACCGGGGATCTTTAAGAAACTTACTTTTATATAGACATATGGATATGGATGGGTATGCATTATATGCAGGCAGTTGGTCTTGGCATCTTGTTCAGCACAGACATTGTGGGTCGAAGGGCCTGTTCCTGAGCTATATCTTTCCGGTGGTGGTTTATCTCGTGATTGAGAAAACTTCCTGAACACGCAACAAATTTCACCCCATCTAAGCAATTTGCACTATGGTAGTCCCTGTCTATATTAGGAAAGTTAACATCCTCCACGACGACAACCCTATTAAGCTTGCAACACTGTGGAATCATATTATGGGAGCCTTTAATACAATCCCCACAAGGTGATCACTCCTTTCTTAATTCTCACCTCCACCCATAACGCCGGACTGGACGTTCCCTCAGTAATGTTATCCTGGTGGACTACTGTCGCACATCTATCTATCTTATATATATATATATATATATATATATATATATATATATCTTCTATATATTTTTAAAACTGTGTGTGTGTCTGCCGACCGCCGTCTGGCTGCCAGCTGGGTGTCACATTTTCGCCCTTTGATTCCCTGCTCCGCCAAAACCAGACCCTCAAACGCCACCATTTTTTCCATTTTGCCAGACATTACGCTTGTACATTCACAAACGCACTCCTCAGTACATTTAGACATTTTTATGTACAGTTTTTAACATCAAATCCTTCACCCCCCCAACTCATTTTGTGGCCTCCTGCTGGCCAGACACCATAACTGCAGCTGCTGCAGCACTCACTCATTTTGTGGCCTCCTACTGGCCAGGCACCATAACTCCCCCCCCCTCCCCCTCCCCCCTCCCCCCTCCCCCTCCCCCTCCCCTCCCCCTCCCCCCCCCCCTCCCCCCCCTCCCCCTCCCCTCCCCCCCTCCCCCCCCTCCCCCTCCCCCTCCCCCCCTCCCCCCCTTCTCCCCTGCCCCTCCCCCCCCCCTCCTCCCCCGTACTCAGGTACTGAAGCACGTTCAGGGTCTAGACCCAACGGGTCTGCACTTGGTCTAGTTATCCTTAATCCTTAATCAAATCCTTGATCCTTAATCAAGGATGCAACCCCCCCCCCCCCCCCCCTGTTTTCCCTCCACTCTATCTTGCCAGCAGCACCTGTACCATGGAATATTAAGTTGCCAGTCCTGTCCTCCCCCCTTAGCCATAATCTGCAATGGCTGCAATATCCCTGTCGCAGATACCTATCCATCCTCGAGTTCTTTTGCCCTACCAGTCAGGCCTCTTGTATTAAAATAAAATGCATTTAAATCCAACAGTCTTTTCTTGCTGAAGATAGACACAAAATTCTGGAGTAACTCAGGCATCATCTCAGGAGAGAAGGAATGGGAGAAGGATTCGGGTCGAGGCCCTTCATCTTTTCTTGCCTCATGCCGGGCTCCTGCATTTCCTGTCCACTGAACCTGCTGTCATTGACTTTAGACTGTAGAGATACAGTGCAGAAACAGGCCCTTTGGCCCACTGTGCCCACACCGACCAGCAATCACCACTCACACTAGCACTATCCCACGCACTGTGGACAATTTACAATTTTACCAAAGCCAATTAACCTACAAGCCTGTAGGCCTTTGGAGTGTGGGAGGAAACCTGAGCAACCGGAGAAAACCCACACGGTCACGGAGATAACGTACAAACTCCGTACAGACAGCACCTGTAGTCAGGATCAAACCTGGGTATCTGGCACTGTAAGGCAGCAACTGTACAACTGCACTGTCTCACAGTGTCTTCTGTACTGACTTACAGCCTCACATGTGCCTTGTTACTGCTGTGGATCCCACACTCCGGCTAATTTAGTTTAAAACCTTACAAATAGCTCTAGCAAGCCTGCCTGCCAGGATAATGGTTCCCCTCCAGTGCAGGGGCAACCTGTCCCTCTTGTAGAGTTCACCTCTGCTCCAGAAGAGATTCCAGTGGTCCAACAATCTAAACCTTGCCCACTACACTAACTCCACAGCCACACATTCATCCCTCCTATTCTCCTATTTCTACTCTGGTTAGCACTTGGCATTAGGAATAATATATTGATTACTTCACTTGAAATTCTTTTTAACCTTTTGCCTCACCCCCTGTATTCACTCTGCTGGACCTCATCCTTTGTCATTTGTGCCAACATGCACAACAACCTCTGGCTGCTCACTCTCCCTCTTGAGAATGTCATGCAGCCGCTCCCACACCTTCTGGACCCTGGCAGTGGGGAGGCAACATACCATCCTGGAGTATCAGCTGCAGCCAAAGAATCTCCTGTCTGTTCCCCTAACCGTCACTTCTCCTATCACCATGGCTCCATCTGATTACCCTCTGTTCCAGCCATGCCCCATCACTGGAGGGACTCAGCAAGCCAGGCAACATGCAGTCTGAACCATTCAATTCCTCCGGCACTTTATTTTTTATTTTTGCTCCAGATTCCAGCATCTGCAGTCTCTTATGTTTCCAAAAAGGTATTCTTGTTTTTGCATAGAATGGCCACAGGGGATTCCTGCACTCTCGACCTAACCCATTTGCTTGGTGGTTATCCAACTACTTTCTGCCTGCACCTTTGGTGCTCCGATCTCACTAGAATTCTTATCCATCCCGAATGATCATGAATGCGATAAGTTCAATTTCCTCTCCCGCTCCATCACGAGGCCAGCCTTGGGCTGCAGCTGTTCTCCTGCCACAGATATAGCCACCAGTGACACTGGAAGATGGCCTGGTTTCCCACATCATGCAGAAGGAGCTTCCCACTGCCCGACCTGCCATCCCAACTGTATGTGGACTAAAGAATTAAAGAGACCTTACCTTATCTGACCTTAACCATCTCCTCAGCTTCCTCGCCAAAGCCTCTTGAGTCTAATAAACGTGCTAATTAATGAGCCCAGACAACATTGAACAACAACATTCCAGACTGTACACTTAAGTGAAAATAAAATATAAATGAGTCAAGAGTAAAGGAGTCAAGAGTCAAAAGTCAAGAGAGCCAAAAGTGTTTAATTGTCACATGTTCCGGTAATGGAACAATGAAAGTCTTACCTGTTGCAGCTTAACAGGTCCGTAAATGCAATAATAATGACAATAATAAATAATGCAATAAATTAATAACCATAATACTAGGAAATAATAATAATGCAAAACTGAAGTCTGTGGTGCAACCAATGACCAAGTCCATAGAAGATCATAGTTGCTGAGGTTAGTGTTGAGGAGTGAATGGATGAGGAATGCACGGATTGAAGAGATAGCGGAAGTAGTCTTGATGAAGCGGCTTCAAAAAGTAATAGATAAATACATTAAAGGGGTGCGAGGCAGGAGTAGGGAATAAAATAATATTTAAAGAGCTGGCAGTAGGACAATGGCCCTGCCAGCTTCCCTGGCTGAATGATTCCCCGAAACGCAAGAAAACCTCGGTCCTCGCGTCAGGTGAAGGCAGCCAGGGACTGAGCCTCGACGGTGCCGAGAACGGACAAGACACGGGTCGTGTGAAAACAACGCACGTTTAAAACAAAAGGGGAAGAAAGGGTGGCTGTAGCCTGAGTGCAAACCCAATAACAGGAGAAGATGAAATATTTCAAGTGGCGCTCGGTTGATGACAAGAGACAAAAGCAGCTCGGGGGCTTTTCCATCTCCACCACCCCCACCCGCCTCCCCTCTCCTTTTTAACAACTTTAATTGGCAGAGTTCGGATTCTGTCTCCTCAGGTGCCCTTTAAGAAGTAGACACCAATGGTGACCGAGACTTTCTTCATTTACAAAGGTCAGGGAGCAGCGGCTAGCCTGTGAGCAATCATTTAAAATTCGATTGATCCCCATTTGTAGTCAGGCCAAATAGCATAAGAGACATTTCAGCTATATTGTAATTACAAAGGCTCGAAGGCAACAGTAAATATAAGAGCACACATCCAAGATGTATAGATGTTTGCACTCACATTGCAGGCATCTTTAGTGCCATCATTTTTCTGTTGGTGAAGACAGGCAACAATCAGCAAGGCACCACGCATGCAGATGGGGGTGGGATGGACAGCAGATGCATGCTGACAATAGAAAGAATTCTTCACTCTGAACTCAAGTTTGATTGTGAATCAGAGCATCTGTATGTTTTTGAACTACCAAGCCGGCTAAGAAGCAGCAGCTGGGGAGGGGGGAAGGGGGAAGGATACTGTACAAATTGATACACTCAATGCCTCTTGCTCACTCACTCAAAATGAGAAATCTGGTGTAATCATGAAGGGCACTGCTTCTGCCAGCAAAGAGCTGAACGCCTCACATCAGGGTCAGTTTGTGGGGGACACCCCAACACCAGGGCCAGTCTGTGCTGGGCACACCCCTGCAACAGGAGGACGTAGAACAGTACAGCATACAATAGACCCTTCGGCCCACAATGTTGGTGCCCAAAATGATGCAAAATTAAACTAATCTCCTCAGCCTGCACGTCATTGATATCCCTCTATTCCCTGTATATCCATGTGCCTATCTAAAAGGCTCTTATATACCCCTATCATATCTCCCTCCACCCCCACCCCGGCAGTGCATTCCAGGAACCCACCACTTTCTATGTAAAAATATTGCCCCACACATTTCCTTTAAACTCTGCCCCTCTCACTTTAAAACAATGACCTCTAGTCTTTGACATTTCAACTTTGGGTAAAAAGTTCTGACTGTCTACCCAATCTATGTCTCTCATAATTTTACATTATTCTATCAGGTCTCCAGAGAATATTTATTCACCTGGGAAAGATGTGGGAGGAGGTATAACATTTTGATACTGCACTTGTCAGTTACCAGATGCTCATTACTGCTTACAGCATTGGCACATTTCTTTTTGGATGATAATGTTACATTGCTTGGATTTATGCCACAGTTGCTCGGGTAGACGTTCGTCCTCAGTACGCTGGGTGGATTAGTGCCTGGTGCAAGCAAGCTGGAAACATAATAAGTGACCTCCGTATATCTTCCCGACCCTTAGCAACATCATGGAAGCACATGATGAGCCCTTCAACCCTTCTACCACAGTCAGCTTGAATAAATACTCATGTTGCTTTCAAATACAAAGAGGCTCAGTCCCAAATAAAATTAAAAACAGGACAGTATTTAAAAGTCAATTCGACAGGTACATGGATAGGAAAAGTTTACAGGGATATGGGTGAAGCGTGGCAAAATGGGACTCGTTTACATGGGGCATCTTTGTCGACATGGACGAGTTGGGCCTGTTTCCGTTCTGTGACTATGACTCTGCCACTCTGTCTTCCCTGCTTCAGGTTACAGGTGGATGTAAAATAATCTCAACTTCACCTACCTTCATAAACACACAACCTCGCTGACTTCACCCCCACCACAGTTTCCTTCTAGCGGAAGGAATCCACTAATTGCTTCTCAAAATGTCCTCCAATTGCATGGCAGCCTTCCAATTCTGAACCCACCCTCCACAGAGTTGCTTTTCCAATTTCTGCCATGGTAATTAAATCACTGGAGGTCACTGTGGACATTGCTCACGACTGCGACTAAGGTAATCCACCCTTCTTTGTCCCCTCGACCCCAATGGTTAAGGGATAGATACAGGGAAGTGTACAGATAACCCAGCGTCTACAAAAACAAACAAGGGAAGGTTTGCTATTGGATTTAGTGATGGGACACAAATTAGGAACGATAAGGGAATGAAAAGCAGGGGAACATCGAGGTAAGAGTGTTCATCTAACAGTGCCCATATTGACAAAAAGAGAAAATAATTATTGGAGAAAAGCTCATATAGAAGAGTGACGAATGGAACAACATAAAGTGTAAGATGCTGTAATATGAATCGATATAGAATAATAAGCGAACACTAATGCTGTACTCAAAAGCGAGCAGGAAAAATATATTCTTCAAAGAACAAACTAAGCACTCATGAATAAAGACACAAGGGAACAATTGAAGGTAAGGGACAAGTATATTAAGCACATAATAAGAAATACAATGACATTTATAAAAATAAGCAAAAAGAAACTACAAAACTGAATTCTGAAATTAAATGTACATCAATAAAATGAGGTTCGGTGAAGATTGGTGATACAAGTGGGTATCAAAAATATAAAATTGTTATTTCACTATGGGTGCATCTTGGTTGGCAGGGGCAGAGTGGGCCAAAGGGCCCGTTTCTATGCGATATGACTCCATGATTCTTGGTCAATCCTTTAGGATCAAGGATGACGTCTTTATTCCAGCTCTGTGGGCTCTGGAACCAATGTGGAAATCACAGCCTCTTCCGCGGATGGGGCAAATATGGTGAGGGACCCATATATCTCCTGCTCTCATCTCGCTGCTACCATCGGTAGGAAGGTATAGGAGTCTGAAAACCGTGACCACCAAGTTTATGAATGCTATGGGATGTGGGGAGAAGGCAGGAACGGGGTACTGATTGGGGATGATCAGCCATGATCACATTGAATGGCGTTGCTGGCTCGAAGGGCCGAATGGCCTACTCCTGCACCTATTGTCAATTGTCTATTGTCTATTGCCTATTTCTACATCTCAACAACCATCAGAATTTCAACACTACACAACACCAACTGAACTGTGAACAATGGACAGCTTTTAGTTCAACTATGCACTTTCGGCCTTTTTGCACTAGTATTGGGATAATTAATTTATTGATTCTTTTTTGTTTATTGTGTTATCTGTGAGCATTGTATTACAGGCCTGTTATGCTGCTGCAAGTAATCATTTCATTGTTCTGTTGTCGGGACATATAACAATTATACACTCTTGGCTCTTGCTCTCACCACCTCTCCTCTCATAAAGGGCAAGGGTCAGGTTGGCCACCCTTACCTTGCAACCCACTCCCCACCCACAATGTCCACCCGCTTCTAAATAACGTCACGACCAGGCACATTGTCTCTCTCCCCCCTACCACACAACTCTAACTTGTGCCGTTTCTGCAGTCTCCTCATTCCACGACCTACAACAGTACAGCAAAGGAACAGGCCCTTCGGCCCACAATGTCCGTGCTGAACACGATACCAAGTTAAACTATTCTCCTCTGCCTGCACTTGATGCATATCCCACCATTGTCTGCATATCCATCAAAGGTCATCAACCCTGAAGCACTAACTGTTTCTCCCTCCACCGACTCTGCCTTGTGTGCTGCACATTTGCCATTTGTATTTAACCCTAACCAGAAGAGGTAGAAGCTTATGCTGCCCGATTCAGAGGAGACGAGCAGAGGGCTCAAGTGGAGCATAAAGGTCAGCGAAGACTTGCTGGTTGTACCCGTGCCATTTCCCTACTTAATGCGACAATCTCGTCTCAGAAACTGTCGAGTGCAAGTGCTTACTCCGCTGCTTTTATCTGTCTTGCCCTCCGATTTAGGAGAATTAACGGCACACTGCAGGCAGCCTCATTGAACGCATTCCTGCTGTCGGATGCAGATCAGCGTTTAAACATGGCGCTACAAATGAAGCATCCGTTTAATGAAGACTTTGAGGAAACAACACAATTGCTGCTTCAAGTGATGCGGCAACGCTGCATGCCCGAGGCCAGCACAACCAGCTGCATTCACCACCGAGGGCAAGGTTCCTTCAAACAATTTCCTGACTCACAGACATATACAAGGGCAAGCTCGTCTCAGCTTGGTGCCCAGCCTGAAGGAGCCAAGGGCATTATCCGGGATCAGTTCCCTGGGAATTGTCAGTCGGTTCAGAGGACTCAGTCTCAGGCTTCAGGACTCGATACCAAATGAGATCAGTCTCATGCTCAGCAATGCTGTCGGTCACACTGAATTGAAAGGAACCAGTGTGGGTGCCTCAGCAACCCAGGCATACAGCAGTCCAGTGCCCTGCATTGCTGACGGGCAACTCTGTTGACATTTCTTGCCTCTTAGATGAAAATAAATTATTTCCTTTCTTAAACCATAGTGCTAACAGCATGTGGAAAGAACGACAGGAAACCCACATATGGACAAAGTATGAGATGGAGAATGCCGGACTGAAGCGAGGAATCAGAGACCAGTGTAGGTGAGGAAAGAAACAGGGTGTAACCAAGGAAGGCCAGAGACAAGAGCCTCCACAGCTAGACACTAGAGAGCCTCTGAATGGTGGCATCAAGGTCTGGTTCGTTAACTCGAACACAGGAATGAAGGATCTTACAGAGAGTGGTGGACCCGGCCCACTCTGTCACGGGTACTGACCTCACCATCAAGAGTTCAAGAGGTCAATAGAGAGTTCAAGAGACATTTATTGTCACATGCACCAATTGGTACGGTGAGATTTGAATTATCATACAGCCATACGAATAAAAAGAACACAATACACGGTAGAGTTTAACATGAACATCCCCACACAGCGGCATCAACGTTTCCCACTGTGAGGGAAGGCAATAAAGTTTAGTCTTCTTCCTCTTTGTTCGCCCGTGGTCGGGGTCTTTTGAGCCCTCCGCATGTTGCCACAACAGCGGCCCGATGTTGCAGGCCCTCTCGCCGGGATGATCGGAACTCCGGCGTCGGAACGGAGAACACTCTCAGTGGCTTGGAGTTTACGAATCGGCCACTTCCTACCGGAGACCGCGGCTCCGGATGTCCACAGGCCGAGCTGGCCGGAGGTTCAACGCTGGCGACCCCGGCAAGGATCCCGCGCTCCGCGATGTTAAAGTCAGCGCCGCCCGCGGCTGGACACTCCGAAAACCACAGCTCCACGATGTAATCAGCTGGCCTAACACTCCGGAGCTCCACAGGGTGATCCCCGGTAAGGCATCGCCCCGCTCCGCGATGGAATTCAGTGCTGCGCCGCTGCTGAAGCGCTGGCCGGTCTCTGGCAGGTAGGCCCGCGAGGGGGGGGGGGGGGGGGGGGGGGGGGGGGGAAGATGCGGCTCGGAGAATAGACGCATCCTCGACCAGGTAGTGACTGAGAAAACAGTTTCCCCCTCCCCTCCTCCCCCAACCCCCCCACATAAAAAAAGACTAAAAGACCTGAAACATGCTTTTAGACAGACTAAAAATAACAAAAAGGATGAAAGGACAGACAGCTGCTGGCGAGGCTGCCACACGCGGCGTCACCCGATGAGGAAAAGATCTACAGCAGGCGCTGCCTCAAAAAGGCAGCCAAATATCAGCAAGGATCCACACCACCCTCGCCACTCTCATCTCACTACTGTCATCTGGAGGAAGGTACCGGAGCCTGAAAACCGTGACCTCCAGGTTCAAGAACAGCTTCTTCCCAGCAACCATCAGGCTCTAGAACACTGCCCGACACTAACCTCAGTAACTATGGTCTTATATATACTTTGGTTTTGTGCTATTATCTTTACCCAATATTATGGTTATTAATTTATTGAAGTATTGATTATTGTATATTTATCTATACTTGTTGCGTTAACAGGTCTGTAAAATGGCAGCAAGGAAGAACTTCATTGTCATACGACAATTAAACGCTATTGATTCATGAGCCACAATTCAAAGCCTGTCCTCCAAAGAAACAGGAACATCCTTTGCTTCAAGCCACAGTGATGAGTCTTGCCAACATCACAGAGGACTGGTCAGGCATTGAAGGAACAGGGATTTAATGATGTTGATTGTGAAGTGTAAGACAAGCCCAGGGTGCAGACACAGACCAGCTTACAAAGTGTGTGAACAGCACACTGTTCACCTGTGCATGAGGCACCAAGTGAGAGCAGGTACTGAAGGCCAGAGGAGTTGCAAAATCTCATGAACACCAATCTCATGAAGATTAATTAAACAAAATATTTACTGCTTGGTTCTAGCATTTTGACCTCAGCTGAGCTGTAATAACAACAGAAAAAGACAAAGTGCTGGAGTAACTCAGCGGGTCGGGCAGCATCTCTGGAGAACATGAACAGGTGACATTTCAGTTCAGGATCCTTCTTCAGGTCGGAGGGCCTGCTTCCTTGGTGTACGAGTCTTTAAAGTTACAGCAACATTTGCATACACAGTCCTGAGTGTAGAGGGAGTATAATAGGGCTGGGAATGCATCTTTGTGGAGCAAAGGTGTTGAGGATTGACGAGGAGGAGGATTTGTCACCTATCCTCACTGTACCTGATTTGTCGGAAGTAAAGGATCTTGATAAAGGATCTTGGATTTGCGGTGTTGAAAGTGGAGCTACAGTCAATAACTAGGTCTAACGTAAAAGCCCTTTTTACCCAAATGATCAGGGATGAGTGTAGGGCTATGGAGGTGGCATCTGTCACTTACTGCACCCGTATGCCATTCAACCCCCCCCTTCGATGTATCCACCTTTCACTTGGGCAGGTTTTGGCCCACCCCAACTTTCTTTCCAGGTCTCTCGTCCCCACTCCATCAGACTGAAGAAGCGTCCCGACCTGAAACATGGTCTGTCTGTTCCCTCCACCGATGCTACCTGACCCGCAGAGTTTGTCCAGAACTTTATTTCTTTGCTCAAGATGACAGCATCTGCAGTCTCTGGTGACTCCATCAAACATCTGATGTTTCTTTGTATTCTGGTTTTTGTAGCAGTGATGCCCCAGACACAGCAAAAAACTCAAATAAAATGTAGCCCTGTACCACATGATATATGAGGCAGGATGAACCAAAGCTTGGTTGAATATCTAGTTTGAGCGGATCAAGGAGGAACGGAGGTGTTGATAGATGACAAAGTTTAGGGAGGCAATTACAGCGTTTAGGGTCTTGGCAGGGAAAGGCATGCAAGCACAACCCTCTGCTCTCAATCATGTATACACAACCCATTCTGAGGTGCTACACGACATTTTGATTAATATGCCGAGGTTTCATGCGAACAAAGAATCTTTCATTAGTTCCGTATGATCAGAGTGTAGACTTGGAAAATAGTTTGTGAAGTCTGCAGAACCAGTACAAGATCTCCACTTCTAACAGGTGTAATCACTGGACCGCAGTTATAGTACAGGGCTATGACACTGTGGGCTCTGCAACCTATTTAGGCAAGCACCAATATAACTCAAATGAAAGTCAAGATGTTTAATTAGAGCCATTCGACCCACCTTGTCCATACCAACAAAGTTTGCATGCTGGGCTAGTCCCATTTGGCTGCATTGAGCCCATATCCCTATAAACCCATCTTATGTGTCAAAATGTCTTTTTAAAACTTATAATTTTATCCTCTTTTATAGATTCTCTGGCAGATCATTCCAGACACTGTCAGTTAAAAAGTTGCCCCCGAGACGCCTTTTAAATCTCTTCCCTTCCATCTTCAGCCTGTGCCCTCTAGTTTTAGAATCCTCTACCCTGGGGGAAAAGACTGTGAGAGTTTACTATATCCATGTCACATGATCTTGTACACCTCAATAAGGTCAGCCATCAGCCACATATGCCGCAAAGAAAACGGTCCCAGCATATCCAACCATCTACTATTACTCAAGCCTACAAGACCAGGTAACAATCTGGAGGTAGGCACATAATGCTGGAGTAACTCAGCGGGCCAGGCAGCATCTCTGGAAAGAAAGAATGGGTGACGTTTCGAGTCGAGATCCTTCTTCTGGACAATCTGGAGAATCTCTTCTGCACCCTTTCCAACTGAATGACCTCTTCCTGTAGCTGGGCAACCAGAACGTACCAACAACTTACTCACCACTGTCGACAAGGTCACCAGCCTGAAGTTCCCTAATTTCTCACTGCTCCCCATCTTAAATAACAGTTCAACATTAGCAACCATCCAGTCGTCCTGATCTTCATCTGGAATTAATGCAGACTTTGCCGGACAGTGGTGGGTGCACGGGGAGTATAGTGAGGGGCTGAGAACATATCTTTCTGGAGCACCGTGTTAGGCTGATATTAGAATTGTGCAGTGAACAAAGCAAGGTGACCAACTCCAGACTATTATTTTATCGTCTGGACTCGACAACATCACAGTATAGGAACATCCTTATAGACTGAAAGGCTGAATAATGTAAGCATATTTACAAACAACCCAAAAACAACCCTAGATGTGTACATTTCCCACGGGGCGCGGGGAATTCCACCACGGGTTTAAGAATGTACTTGCCCATGTTTTCAAATACACTCTGTGTAGGAAGGAACTACAGATGCTGGTTTACATCGAAGATAGACACAAAACGCTGGGGTAACTCAGTGGGACAGGCAGCATCTCTGGAGTGAAGGAAAGGGTGACGTTTTGGGTCAGGAGTAAAGTCTGAAGAAAGGTCTCAATCCGAAACGTCACCCATTCCTTCTCTCCAGAGATGCTGCCTGTCCCGCTGAGTTACTTCAACATTTTGTGTCTATGCTTGACAAATGCTCTATCGGACCTACATAGATGTACAGTAGAGATCATACTGACTGGTTGCATCGTGGTCTGATTCGGCAACTTGAATGCCCAGGAACAAAGATGATTAAAGAGAGTAGTAGACACTGCCCGGTCCGTCACAGGTACTGATGTCCCCACCATCAAAGGGATTTACAGCCTCAGAAGGGCAGTCAATATCATCAAAGATCCACAAAACCCCAGCCACACCCTCATCTCACTACTCCCATTGGAGATGTGGTACAGGGGCCTGAGAGCTGTGACATCCAGATACAGAACACCTTCTTCCCAGCACCCATCTTGCTCTTGAACACTGCACAACACTAACCACACCATCTATGATTATGTATGGACTGTGTCCTTGGGTGCACTGCAGACTTTGGTTTTGCACAATGATGGTTACCTGGTATTACGGTTATCAATTCATTGTATCACTGATTATCTGTGTGTCATTGTGTTTACAGGCCTGTCAGGCTGCAGCAGATAAGATTGGTTCACCCCCGGTACGTATGACAATTAAACACTCTTGGCTTGTCAGGGGCATCCGACATGGGCAACAAATGGGTGCCTTGACAGCAAAGTCCATAATTCAAGATCTAGAGCTTTCAGCAGGTTGTGTCCATTGGCATGATGCCTGCAACCTGTAATAGTAAGATTAAATGAGAACTTACCAGTTTGAAGTTTGATCTTTATTTTATGAGGAATTACGGTGAGCGATTACATGCAGAAGCCCCGCCAGTGCGCATGCGCGTCAGTCTTCAAAGCAGCGGCGTGAAATCACAGTCGAAGTGATATAGTATGACTCAGAAGACTAGAACTTCCAGATGATCTTTGCAATTATGAGGGCCGGGAGCGGAGGGCACGTAATCGCTCGCCGTAACTCCTCATAAAATAAAGATCAAACTTCAAACTGGTAAGTTCTCATTTAAACTTACTATTTTACTTCAGAGTCACGTGAGTGATTCCATTAAGATTTCAAAGCTCTGTGATTTTATGCCATAGATCCAGTTCCATACGACACACTGCTTCGGTTGACATAGGATAAACAAATAATGTATTGAACATTGTTTAAATTATACAACGAATGTTTTTAATAATAAAAGAACAGTAATAACCCCTCTCTCCCAGGGGTAAATTACAAAGGAGAACTCAAAACAGAACCCAAAACAGCATGCCCAAATCCTTCCATTGTGAGGACCGGTTTGTCATAAAATTGTGAAAAGGTTCCTTCACTGGACCATCCTGCGGCCCTGAGGATTTGGTCCAAAGGCACGTCCAGCGCCTTCGCTGCGGATGTTGACGCCGCCCTGGTGGAGTGAGATTTAAACACATCAGTGTCTACTCCAGCACAATCCAAAACCTGTTTCAGCCATCTAGAAATAGTTTGTACTGACACCTTTCTATGAGGTCTTTTGTGGCTGATGAGCATCGCTGTTTCAGAGACTCTGAGACTCTTGGTGACCTCGATATATTGACTCAGGTGCGTAACTACACATAGTCTCAGGTCAATGGGGTACGCTTTAAAGCATATTTTGGTTCCAGCCGTCCCTGGCCTGCTTTGTTTGATTAGATCATATACATAAAACGTAATATTATCTACGGAAGAATGCATGCTGTCCAGTCGTAGCTTTTGCAATGTCTGGACCCGTTGCGCTGAAACTAGCGCCATGAGCATGACCATGGTACTAATTTGGATTTCGTTGGATGGATGACGAAACCTAACCTCTCAAACAGGTGTTTGGTAACTGAAACCGATGCCTCGGCTGCTTCCTGAGTTTTGCCTATGACCAGAACATCATCCAAGTATGCCATCACAATGTGATTCTGAGCACGGAGTAGCCCTAATACTGGTTTCAACAATTTTGTAAATAACTTAGAGGCCGAGGTTAACCCATTGGGCAAAGCTTTAAATTGCTACAGCTGTCTCATCCAACTAAATTTTAAGTATCTACAGTATTGGTGATGAATTGGTACTGAATAATATGCATCTTTCAGATCTATGCTTGCCATATAACACCCTTTTGATACCAGTTGCTTAGCAGTACTGAAAGTTTCCATTTTTAATATACTGGACATAAGAGTTAAGTCGGCTTAGGTCCAGAATTACTCGACACCCACCATCCTCCTTTTGCCTGGGGAATATATTGGACACAAATTGTTGAGGCTGATATGCCATCCTTTCAATTAGCCCTTTTTGGAATAATATTCCAATTTCATCATTCACCTGTAGAGTTTCTGGTTTTGAAAAAACCAATACCCGACTAGCTGTATTTTGTACGGGTGGATGTACTTCTGAGATAAAATCGATTCGAGACTCCCGGATACTGTCCAGTATGAATAGATCAGATGTTATGCAGCACCATTCATCATAGAACAATTGCAACCTACCCCCGACCGGTGACTGATCTCTAGAGGATATATCCTGGACAAGTCCAGTTACTCATACCTCCATAGTTGCTGGATTCCTCGGTCTCCTGGCCCTATTGGGGGTGTGCATTGGTGCATGCCAACGGCGTGTAGCTGGAATCGCCCGGCTTGGTCCTTGACCTGCCCCACGTCTGTAGCCCGTCTGAAAGGGTATGGTTTGCGAGCCAGCATCCTGCCCCCGGGATGTGTTTTGATGAGGCCGATTGTTTTTGCCTCATCGTCCAGGTCTTTCACTTGTTTCGCCAGATCCTCCCCAAATAGCAAGTTTGGTGTCTGGATATTGGAGGATCTGCACAAGGCCGCGAACCGTGGGTTGAGTGTAGGCTTGATGGCTACTTTCCGTAAACAATTGATTTCAAAATGGGCATGAAACAGCAGGGCCAGCATATCCTGCTGTGTGTTTGATAGTGGTGCCCTTGTACCATTCGCCCAACGCCGTTATTCCTGCTCCAACCAGTTTCAGGACTTTCTCTAGCCTCAACTCATGCGCCCATCTGCCCCCAGATGGCCTAGTTCACTGTGGGCACTTTGAGCGACGCACAGTTAACAGGTGTCTTACATCTTCTTGAGATTTCCTCCATTATGGAGTCCTGGAGCCGGTGAGAGGCCATATAGTTTATATTTTTGGCCAGGTCTTCGTCCATCTCCTCACCACTTCCAGCCAGTATGGCGCATTTGCTTGCCACATCCGGCACACCTGAAGCGAAGCTCATGTGCTTTGGTGTATGCTCTTCTGTACTATCACCAACTTCAGGGCCAGAGTCATACTGCCCTGGCTCTCCCGGCTCATGCCCAAGGGAGGTATCAAGCAGCCCTTGACATGGCACTGCTGGTATGGGTCCCCATGCAGACTCGTAGGCATATGGTTCTTCCTGCCGGTACAGCTCTTCACTATACGGACCTCTGTTAGAGGTTGCTGCTGAGAGCTGCTGGGGAACCCTGGGGGTATAAAACCCCGGCTGGAACACCTCATGGTTGAGCATTTTCTCTATGAGGTATTCCATCTTGTCCAGATGTCCCCAAACATTTTATTGGAAGGAGGGGAGTCTTCCTGGCCTGACTCATCAGAGTCGACAGGCCTGGGCGATTTCCTCTTGGCCTTCCTACCAACAGGAGTGGCCACAGTGCTCTGAAGCACCGGAGTTGCTGCTGCTGCTGAACTGCCGGCGGCTGTGAAGTCGGCATCTCTTTAGCCGGCGTACGCTCGCTGACCGAGGTCCCGCGGGTAGGTTTTATACTTTTAACGGCGGCATCCCTCGCCTTACTTTTTGTTCGTTTTTCCATTTTGAAAATTTTTCCTGCTGGTTCCTGCAACCAGCCTTACGGAACTTTAGCAAACCGCAGTAAAGTTTTAAAGCACTTACCTGTAGGTTTATAAATTACCGCTGGTGGAGCTGCGCTCTCCAGCCCGTCAGTGCACCATGCGTCTGACGTACTGACGCGCATGCGCACTGGCGGGGCTTCTTCACGGAATCACTCACGTGACTCCGAAGTAAAATAGAGGGCGTGTGGACTGAGAGTGGGACTGGAAGCTCAATGCATACAACTGCCCTTTGACTACACAAAATACGGTAAACCTCACCTTCAAATCGATTGCATACAATTTACATATCTCAGGATGTGAAGCTACATTATTCACACTCGAAAAGGAAAATCTCAATGATTTATTCATTTCAAATTGGAAAAAAAAAAATTGTAAGTTAGATGAGAAGAAATGACTTCACAGGCTGAACGTTTCTTGTGGCATTAACGCAAGGCTCTTATTTTTGCATTGCCCTGAGGCTCACTGTATGCCAGTCCTTTTAATTAACAAGGTGAAGCATGCAGCAGATCCCTAATTAGCGAACATGACAACTAAATGGAAACATGAAGGCAGACGTGGCACAACTATCCAACAGCGAAGGAGGGAGAAAAGAGAGAAAAAGAGAAAATTAAAGAAAGATTAAGAAAGGAAAGGGAGAGAAAGTGGGACCAACCTAAACTCTGCTTTGGGTGATAAATTAAGGACTGGGATAAAAGGGACAAGGGTAAACATGAGTGGAGCATAGGGAGAACAGGGCAGAGGGTGGGAAAGGGATAGGGAAGAGATCACTACAAATTAAAAGTAAAAGTGTTTGTAGGAAAAGGGAAGACAGGGGATGTGGAGTCGGAGCTGAGAAGTGATGGGAAATGAGCTGGGAAAGGACAAGGGAATACACTATCCATGGAGGCAAAGGGTAGGTCTGGGAAGGAAGGAAAGGCAGGAGAGGGAAGGGGAGATGTGGGGACGGAGAGGAGGGGACGAGGAGAGGGGAGACGGGAGATTAGACGGGAGATGGGGATGAGGGGAGAGGAAACATTGGGGGCAAGGGGAGGGGCAATTGCTTCGGAACAGAGCACGGTGGACAGAGGGCGAGAGGACTAAGTGGTGGTAGAAATATCACGGGGTGAGGGTTGGGAGTGGAGTGGCTGTCAGGAAGTGTGAGGATTTGCCAGGAGGGGGCGAGAGATGGGGAGGTCGGTGTGAAGGGTAGCGAAAGGGAGGTTGCATTCCCAAGCTGGAGGTACAACTACAGGGAACTAGATACATCCCCATCTCCCCTCCCAACAGGAACAGGAAACACGGGGAAACTCCAGACTCTGCAGGTCCTCTCACACACCATCGAGTTGGAAGCGTGTAACCAGTCCTTCATTGTGGGTACACAAAAGGCTGGAGAAGCTCAGCGGGTGCAGCAGCATCTAAGGAGCGAAGGAGATAGGCGACGTTTCGGGTCGTGACCCTTCTTCAGACTGGTCAGGGATCAGGGAAACGAGAGATATAGACGGTGATGTGGAGAGATAAAGAACAATGAATGAAAGATATGCAAAAAAGTATCGATGATAAAGGGAACAAGCCATTGTAAGCTGTTTGTGGTGTGAAAATGAGAAGCTAGTGCGACTAGGGTGGGGGAGGGAGATGGAGAGAGGGGGAATGCCAGGGCCCGAGGGCTGAGGGAGAGGTGGGAAGGGGGGGAGACAGCAAGGGTTAACAGAATTGAGAAAATTCAATGTTCAAGCCCAGAGGATGCAGACTCCCCAAGCGGAATATGAGGTGCTGTTCCTCCAAATTGCGGTGTTGCTCACTCTGGCCGTGGAGGAGGCCCAGGACCGAGAGGTCGGATACGGAATGGGAGGGGGAGTTGAAGTGCTGAGCCACCGGGAGGTCGGCTTGGTTATTGCGGACCGAGCGGAGATGTTCGGCGAAACGATCGCCAAGCCTCCGCTTGGTCTCACCGATATAGATCATCTGGCAGGGAAGGGGTTGGAGGAGGTGCAGGTGAACCTGGAAGGGGTCCCTGAAAGGAGTTGAAGGGACAAGTGTAGCGCGGTTGCAGGAAAAGTGCGGGGAGGGGTAGAGCGGAGAGGGAAGAATCTTTGCGGAAGGCAGACGGGGGGAGATGGGAAGATGTGGCAGTGAATTCTAACACCTATCACTTTCTGTGCAAAAAACCTGCCCCTCTCACCTTAAGGAGATACCCTCAAATACCAGAGTATAGAGTCACCCTGGATACAGGTTCTGACTGTCTACTCTATCTAGGCCCCTCAAAATTTGATATATTTCCATCAGGCCTTCCCACAGCCACCAACATTCCACAGGAAATAATCCAAGTTTGTCCAACCGCCCCTTGGAGCTAATACCCTCAAATCCAGGCAGCAAGAAGGCTCACACAAAATGCTGGAGTAACGCAGCAGGTCAGGCAACATCTCTGGAGAGAAGGAATGGGTGACATTTCGGGACGAGACCCTTCTTCAGATTGATCAGTCTGAAAAGGGAACCAACCCAAAACGTCATCTGTCCATTCCTTTCACAGATGCTGCCCAACCCGCTGAGTTCCTCCAGCACTTTGCGCTTTGCTCCATATTCCAACATCTGCATTCCATGTGTCGTCAATAATAAAAAAAAAGCTAAGTAGTTCATGTCAATCCCCTTCCATGGAACAGAGGCAACTTTGTCAGGGAGAAACTGGGGTGAACCCCAACATCAGTCGCACACAGGAAGAAATTCCACTGAAGAAGGGTCTCGACCTGAAACATCACCTGTTCCTTCTCTCCAGAGATGCTGCCTGCCCCGCTGAGTTACTCCAGCTTTTTGTGTCTATCTCGAGGAATTCCACAAACCAGGAGATCCCTTCCCACCTAGGCTATCAATTACTTGTCCAACCTGAGAAATTCAACCAGGGGACTGTTTATCAGCAGACACCACAGAGCTGGGTGCATGGCGGCACAGCGGTAGAGTTGCTGCCTTACCGCACTGTACGTGCAGAGTTTGTTTGCTCTCCCTGTGGCCGTGTGGGTTTTCTCCTGGTGCTCCGGTTTCCTCCCACATTCCAAAGACGTGCAGGTTTGTTAAGTTAATTGACCTCACTAGTGGACGGGTGATTGCTGGTGAGTGCAGACTTGGTGGGCCGAAGGGTCAGTTTCCATGCTGTATCTCTAAACTAAACCAAGTTCTTGGATGTTATGTCCTGGGAAATTCAACTGAAGAACTTGATCCTGCTTCCAAAATACAGAAGGTCCGACGCAACTTGCAAAGAGCAGCAAGTTCCAACGCTTTGCCTGGACAACATTTGACCTCCATCTGTTAACACAAAGTAATAAAACAATTCATCGGATTATTTCTCAGGGCGCTGGTTGTGCCGCCCCCCACTGGATGAACAGTGACATTCACAGCGGCCCATTACAGCATTAACTGCACCCCCCCCCCCCCTCTCTCGCCCCCCAAACCGTGTCCAGATGATAATCTGGACCAGGGCTCCGTGCAAGCATTTCATTCAGTTTTAATTCTTCTGGAACGATAAAAAGCACATTCACACAATTTGTGGTGCTGCCAAGAAATTAACTCTCTTGGTGTTAGTCTGATTTTTGCTCATCACGCGAAGCCCGAGAGTGGAATAGCTTTTCACAAAATGAAGTTGCAAATCAGATACAGCTGAGTGGCCAATAAAGAGAGCTGTTGGCAGGAACTATTTCTTCTCAGCTGTTATCATGCGGCTGAATGGTCCTCTCATCAACTACAGTGCGGCCCTGAACACCCATCTACCTCACTGGAGACCTTTGAACTTTCTTTAATCAGACTTGGATAGGAAAGGTTAGAGGGATATGGGCCAAATGCAGGCAGGTGGGATTAGTGTAGATGGGGTAGCTTGGTCAGCAAGGGCAAGCTGGGCTGGATAGGACTGGACTGGATAGCAAGCTAAAAGCTGTATCTCGGTACACATAAGAAATTAAATTAAACAAATGCAGCTACAGTTCCACCAATGATCTGATCATTCACGCCTTGTTGGTAGACAGCTACAATTGTGAAAAGTTGCTGCTGTATTTTTCTATTTGAGAGCAATAATCACACCTCCGAAGGACTTGATTGGCTGTGGACCACTTTAGGATATCCTGAAAATAGATACAATTCATCACATGAATCCAGGTTTTTCATTTTAATCAATAGCCGGCGGGTCAGACAGCATCTGTGGAGGGAAAGGACAGGCGAGACCCTTCTTCAGGTTGATTTTTATCTTGATGTTTAGAGAAGGCGCTGCTTATTTTGGCTGCCGTTATACTCGTTCTCCCAAAGCACTTTGCACCAAGTTCCTCTAAACATGTAGGGAGATATTACGGCGGCAGCTCAAATCATTAGAACTGAATGTCACGGTTTAATTGCAAAACCAGCAAAAAAAAGAACAGTGAATAGAGATCATCAGCCAATCATATTTAGGAAACTAACTTAAAAATAGACGAGTCCGTACTGCGAAACACCAACTCTCACTTCACCTGTCCCAGCTGCTACCATGTTAGACGTGTCAACATGTGATGTTGCATGCAAATATATTCACAGAGAAATCTCTTGAGCAATCACAATACAGATTCACACTTTGCATTTTCAGTCCCTTCTCCATAATGAACCTTCATGCTTTTGTCTTCCTCTCCACCACAACACTGCACACCAGGTGGCAATAGGCAAGGGATAACATTGTCCTCATTGTAAGCTACAAGCTAGAAAATCAGGCCGAGTTAGAAGAATTGTCAGTATCGAGAGAAGGTGGAACTTAAAAAGGACACAGGCAATCCGAAAGATTCATCTGCCTGGAGCTACTGGGTTTAGATTAGATATTTTCAAAAGCTTTCCTTTAAAGTAGTTGCCTTGGCAGAAGCAGGAGACCGTTCAGCCCTCGAGCCTGCTACTTTCCCATGAGGTCATGGTGGGTCTGTGACCCAAATTCATATCCTTCTTTGCTGTATGTACCTGCAGTGCATCCATCAGCAACAATTTGTCACACAGATTTAAAATTTACCACACATTTAAAATCAGTTCCACAAGCTGAGAATCAGGGTAAACTTCTATTACCCTCTGTGTAAATTGCTTTCCAAATTAACTCAGAAAGAGTCAAGGCTCAAGAGAGTCATTATGACTCAACGCATATCTCCAAAGACAGATCCATCCTTTCACTGTTAACTTCTCAACAATGCTGCCTGATCTGCCGAGAATTTTCAAATTTTCAATTTTTGTTTGAAAGGTAAAATTACCATCTTCATTTCTTACGTTCCTGCATGTTAGATTTGTTTTCCTGACACAGGACAGTGAATTCTGAGGCTGCTTCCATGGAGTTCTTTCAAAAGTTTCTGAGCCCCAGTCGCAGAGATGTTGAATTTTCATTCTATGCTCTTTAACCAACATGCCATATTTCATATTGTTATCATATATCACAAGATTTGTCAAACTAATCTAAATCCTTCTGGAACACTGCCACTGAATCATCCGAGTGTTTCTCACCCAGGCCTTATTTCGAGTTTGTTCTCTTTCATTCAGCATAATAACCACAGCCATTATTGCACAGTGCCATTAGGAGACTAAAAATATTCCATTGTCATTTGATCAATAATGTACTTTAGTGGGATTGACGGAACATCCACAAACTGTGCTTCATCGCAGACACCTAATAAGAGTAAAAGGACAATTTTACCTGATTAGGTCCACCTATCACACTCTCCCATAAATCACCCAAATTTCTGGTGGATATCGATACATAATATTAAAATCATCTGCAATCAAACAGCTAAATGTTGTTCAGCCAATACTAAATGCTCTAAGAATAGATCATCTCAAGATCACAGTGATGCACTCGGGCACACTCAAACCTTACAGCTGATGGACGACACGTCAAACAAGTCTGGTCCTGGCACGGCTGGGGTTGAACCTCAACCAGCAAGGAGCCCAATAGTCCATTTCACTCATACTTGCAGGTTGAATGGCTCCAGGCAAGTCGATCGCTACAGAATACCCAGTTTATAACTGTTTCGCAGCCCCAGTATGCCAGTGACTGATGCAGCCAAGTTTCTAGACAATGGTTGTCAAAAAAATCAACAGTGGCAGAGGTTAACGCCAATGAATATCACAGGGAGAGAACCTCGAACTCTCAGTCCAAATTACATGAATTTTACCCTTTAGTATTGAGCCAAAACCTGGATTTTGTTTATAGCTTGTTACATGCCGGCACAGACTACTTCAATACCTATTGAATCTTAAATACTGTGTAATTAATAAATGTCTTCATATCTGACCTCATGATCATAGATGAAGCAGTTGAAGGTGTTTGGGCCTGAGAGACCTGAACCCGCAGAACTGGAGTGGAAGATAGATAAAAAATGCTGGAGTAACTCAGCGGGTCAGGCAGCACCTCTGGAGAAAAGGATAGGTGACTAGGCTTTCGGGTCAAGACCCTTCTTCAGACTAAGAGTCAGGGGAGAGGGAAACTCGAGGTATGAAAAGGCACGGAACAAATCAAAGCCGGCACTGATGACCTCAAAGAGGTGCAGCCTACAATGGTCCATTGTTGGCTGTGGAAGAGGTGATGATGAAGGGATACAAACAGTGAAACTCGCAGCTGGAGTGGAAGCAGGTTATCATCATGCTCTAGGTCTGCCACAGAAGAGATATCTCAGTAGCTCAGGATCTTGCCATTCTCTCTCTCAGTGCATTGGTGAAAGTTCACTTCAGTGTGTATCCCCATCAATGTCTCCAGCACCCTCATCGCCAGGCAGTGGTTGATTTGTTCACATCAAACAATGGCTACAATGTTATTTAAGTAATGTCTCAATGCAGTTCTTTATACAGTGCATTTAGAAAGTATTCAGACCCCTTCACTTTTTCCACATTTTGTTACGTTACAGCCTTATTCTAATTAAAGTTGAATAAATTCATTTTTTAAATCATCTATCGACACACAATACCTCACAATAAAAATGCAAAAACAGGTGTTTAGAAATTTTTGCAAAGTAATTAAAAAGAAATAACTGAAATATCAAATTTACATAAGTATTCAGACCCTTTGCTATGACACTCAAAATTGAGCTTTATTGCATCTTGTTTCTATTGATTATCCTTGAGATGTTTCTACAACTTGATTGGAGTCCACCAGTGGTAAATTGAATTGATTGGACATGATTTGGAAAGACAAACACACCTGTCTATACAAGGTCCCGCAGGTGACAGTGCATGTCAGAGCAAAAACCAAGCCATGAAGACGAAGGAATTGCCCGTAGACCTCCAAGACAGGATCGTGTCGAGACACAGATCTGATGAACGGTATAAAGCAATTTCTGCAGCATTGCAGGTCCCGAAGAGCACAGTGGCCTCCGCCATTCTTAAATGAAAGAACTTTGGAACCACCAGGACACTTCATAGAGCTGGCTGCCCGGCCAAACTGAGCAATCGGGGGAGAAGGGCCTTGGCCAGTGAGGTGACCAAGAACCCGATGGTCACTCTGACGGAGCTGGAGAGTTCCTCTGTGGAGATGGGAGAAACTTCCAGAAGGACAACTATATCTGCAGCACTCCACCAATCAGGCCTTTATGGTAGAGTGGCCAGACGGAAGCCACTCCTCAGTAAAAGGCACATGACAGCCCACTTGGAGTTTGCCAAAAGGCACCTAAACAACATTCTCTGGTCTGATGAAACCAAGATTGAACTCTTTGGCCTGAATGCCAAGTGTCACGTCTGGAGGAAACCAGGCACTGCTCATCACCTGGCCAATACCATACCTACAGTGAAGCATGGTGGTGGCAGCATCGTGCTGTGGGGATGTTTTTCAGTGGCAGGAAATGGGAGACTAGTCAGGATCAAGGGAAAGATGTATTGAGCAAAGTACAGAGAGATCCTTGATGAAAGCTTGCTCCAGAGCATTCTGGACCTCTGACTGGGGCAGAGGTTCAACTTCCAACAGGACAACGACTCTAAGCACACAGCCAAGACAACGCAGGAGTGGCTTCGTGACAAGTCTGTGAATGTCCTTGAGTGGCCCAGCCAGAGCCCAGACTTGAACCCGATCGAATATCTCTGGAGGAACCTGAAAATAGCTGTGCATCGACGCTCCCCATCCAACCTGACAGAGCTTGAGAGGATCTGCAGAGAAGAATGGGAGAAATTACCCAAATACAGGTGTGCCAAACTTTGTAGGGTCATACCCAAGAAGACTTGATTGAGGCTGTAAAGGTGCCTGAACAAAGTACTGAGTAAAGGATCTGAATATTTATGTAAATGTGATATTTTAGTTATTTATTCTTAATCACTGCAAAAATTTCTAAACACCTGTTTTCACTTTTTTATTATGGGTATTGTATATATATTGATGATTTAAAAAAATGAATTTAATCCATTTTAGAATAAGGCTGTAACGTAACAAAATGTGGAAAAAGTGAAGGGGTCTGAATACTTTCTGAATGCACTGTACGTGCAAGTTTACTGTATATTATAATTATTTTGCAGCAGCTTGACCTACTTGATGTCTTTTGAATTGCGTTTTGTTCAAGCTCAACTTTGGGAAATAGCACAAAACGACATTCCCGGGCTGCTTCTTTGAGTGCCTTTCTTCAGGCAAGTCGGAGAGATCATTTATTCAGTAAACTTCGAGACCCATGGCTTCCATTTGAAAAGCAGGGTTCTAGCGTGACAATATTGTCCCCTCAACCACCAGCAATGGAAAACAAATTAATTGCCCATTAAACTGAGAGAAATCTTGCCGAGTGCAAAAGGTAGATGACATTTCTGACACCTCTGTAGCCAATAGACAATAGGTGCAGGAGTAGGCTATTCGGCCCTTCGAGCCAGCACCACCATTCAATGTGATCATGGCTGATCATCCCCAATCTGTACCCCGTTCCTGCCTTTTCCCCATATCCCCTGACTCCGCTATCTTTAAGAGCCCTATCCAGCTCTCTCTTGAAAGCATCCAGAGAACCTGCCTCCACCGCCAGCTCAAATTAGGAGAGAAATCTTGCCGAGTGCAGGACATTCTGACACCTCTGTAGCCAATAGACTAGGTGCAGGAGTAGGCATCAGCCCTTCACATATGTGTGAAAAAGTACTTCCTCGTCTCCGTTCTAAATGGCTTACCCCTTATTCTTAAACTGTGGCCCCTGGTTCTGGACTCCCCCAATATCGGGAACATGCTTCTGCCTCCAGCATGTCCCAATCCTTAACAACCTTATATGTTTCAATAAGATCCCCTCTCATCCTTCTAAACTCCAGAGTGTACAAGCCCAGCTGCTTCATTCTCTCAGCATTTGACAGTCCTGCCATCTCGGGAATTAACTTTGTAAACCTATGCTGCACTCCCTCAATAGCAAGAACCTCTAGTTACCTTTCTCTCACAAACTCAACAATATGGGAACATAAGGCTCGGATCATAGGACAAACAGATCACTACTGCAAGATCATTTTGTCACAATGATATTTAAATCTAACAATTGTGTGAATGTGCATTTTTTCCTGATGAAAAGATTAACAATCATAATATTAACAGCTTCTCTCCATGCAGATATGCCTCACTTTTTATTTAAAAGTATTTCAGATTTGTTCCAGACAGACAGCGCCAAAGAGGACCAACCAATTGAGACCAGTTGGGACTTTGAACAGGCAGTCGTGGTTCATCTCTCTGCCTCACTTATTGATTATAATCCTGGAGAGTTCTCCATCCACTTAAAGCTGTTCAACTCCCTTCCAGCATCCCTATTTCATGACAAAGTTAACCTGGAGAAGATGTGGGACTAGGAACCAAGGTTCACGAGTCAAGAGAGTTTAATTGTCATGTGTATAGACAAAGGACAGGCCTATTAACGCAATAACACACAAATACGGGCTACGGGAGTCAAGGTCATCCCATTAATGGGGGCCCGAGGCCCCGACCAAGGAAGAACATAAGGGAAGGACTTGAACTTTATTTCGCCTTCCATCACAGTGAGGAATGTGTAGGAGTCACTGTGGTGGATGTTCATGTTAAAATGTGTTTTTGAGTCTGTTGCTTTAATTGTATGACTGACCTGGCCGGTGAAATTCCTCGTATGTTGCAAAACATACTTGGCGAATAAATTCTGATTCTGATTATATAATGACCTCTATACGATAAATTAATGACTGTAATACTAGGTTACCATAATAAAACAAAGGCTGAACCAAAGATATTGTTCCCAAAGATCATAGTTGCTGAAGTTAGGAGGGCGCAGTGCTCGATGATAGCTGGGAAGAAGCTTTCTTGAAACTAGTGGGCACGGTTTTCAGTAACAAGATAAAAAATCAACAGGGAGAAATATATCCTTCTACGCAACAGTTGTTTCACTTCACTGAGTTCTGCATCTTTAGCAGAGGAAGGTGCTCAAAGAGAAATCCTGAAATGCAGAACACATTCTCAAAATCAGTGGCTGGGTATTTTTAATGAAATGTGCCATTCAGTCTAAAATGCTAACACAATGAGCTGCAGATGCTGAAATCTTGAGCAAAACGCAAAGCGCTGGAGGAATTCAGCGGGTCAGGCAGCATCTGCGCAGGGAATGGACAGGCAACGTTTCGAGTCAAGACCCTTCTTCAGACTGCTCCCTCCCCCCCAGATGTTGCCTGACTTGCTGAGTCTCTCCAGCACTTTAGTGCTTAGGTCAAATATGCTGATGACAATTTACTGCACACGCACAGGGTTGGCATTCCCAGATGAAGCATCATTCTATACTAGACAACATCGCCTCCTCCCCTTCAGGACTCACCATTCCACACACTCGCATCAAAGACCACAGCACCAATTGCATTCGACCAGTTATACCAGTCCCTCCCCATGCTTCATTAGAATGTCTAGAAAAAGGTAGTAATTTGAGGTAAAAATATGTAAAAGAGGGTGAAAATGATTGGGACTGCTGAGCAATATTAATCATGGGGCCAGAAGGCAATAGCATAAAACAGAGCAGTGGGTGCATGGAACAAGCTGTTAGAGGAAGTAGTTGAGGCAGGTACAATAACAACATTTAGAAGATATTTGGACAGGTACATGGTTTAGAGGAATGTGGGCCAAACACTGGCATTGGGACTAACTTAGATGGGGTATCTTAGTTAGCATGGACGAGTTAGGCCTAAGGGCCTTGTTCTGTGCTGCATGAGAGGAACTTTGGGAATCGAAGGCCTCAAAGCGAACTGCAGTCAAAGTAATCTTAAACTAAAACTAATGCTATAATCAGCAAAAAAAAAGGATAAAATGCAGGGGTTGCAGATTATTGTCATACTGACTATATTGGGCTGAAGGTCTGGAAAGCAGGCTGTCGAGTAGACAGGTGGCATGGATGAAAGAGGCTAGGTTGGATTTTCAAGCAGCTGTAAATCTGTCACATGCAGATCCCGAAAAACTGCATGTCATGAATGTGAGATGAACAGGAAAAAACATTATGGTGTGCCGCAGAATATCAAAGAAGTGAAATAGGGAACATCCCATGAAGCAAGTTCCCTGGCACGCACACAGAGGTTTGACACATGACCCAGGGGAAGGAGCTCAGCACAACCGGTCCCCACTCACACTGCTCGTGGCTATGGATAGTTTTGGTTCGATTATTGGATAATTGAGAGAAAGTGAGAGAGGGAAAGTATTAGAGAGAAAGTAAGAGAGAAAAAAAGTGAGTGAGAGAGAGAGAGAGAGAGAGAGAGAGAGAGAGGGGGGGGTGAAGAGGGAGAGAGAGAGAGAGAGAGTCTTTAATGCATATGAATGTACAGTATGGTTATAACATGCAAACATAATCGCAATGTTACCTTGTTATGTAAAGTGTATGGCAGTTGAAGTAATAAAGATGCAATATTAGGGGAAAAAAAAGAGAGAGAGAGAGAGAGAGAGAGAGCGATAGAGAGGGAGTGTGTGTGAAAGTGAGATGGAGAGACAGACCATGGCCATGCCCATCTCTGATCAAAAATGTTATTGTTAACTGTACCAAAAAGGGCGAGTTGCATATTATTCAACATCATTATATGGTTATTATATTATATTGCTCCCATAGTGTGCATTTTGATATTGGTTCAAGAACATATACACCAATCTAGCAGTTTCAAGATAAATAAAAAAGGCTGGAGATTAGAGTCATAGAGCATGGAAATTGGCCCAAATGTGCCAATCAAGATGCCCCAATTATGCTAGTCCATTTTGCCCACATTTGACCCATATCCCTCTAAACTTTCCTATCCATATACTTATCCAACTGCCTTAAAGAGATCCATGCAGGTTTATGATGCTCCCTTGCACCAAAACGGTTGAGAAACAGCTCAATGCTAGCAGGCAAATCCCCCCAGATCATACTCAGAGCAGCCAAGAGGATCTGGCGTATCCCTTGGAGAGCAGACACTGCCTTGGTTCACTTTCATGAGTGCAGCCTGCAGCCCTGACAATGCAGCATGCCCTCAGTACTGTGTTCAATTATTGCACTAACATTTCTGATGGGGGATTTGATTCCACGTTTTAGGCACGGGCACTAACAAGAACATAGTGACTCGTGCATGATATTATTCAAAGTTCTTAAAGTGCATAGATTTACAGAACATTTACAAACAATCTATGACAAGAAAACTGAAGGCTCATAATGATAAATACAACATTAATGTACACCTTAACATTTGATGAAGGAATGTGCAAAACGATTAAAGTTTACATGCATACCTTGTGCAAAAATGTCTCAAATCACATCTTGACACATATTGGAAACACAACTAGCCATGTGCAGACTTCCAATGAGTCATTTGTATCCAGCATGTGACATGATGTATTGGACAATATTGTTCCCCAATTAGTGCTGATGTTATTTAATCTTGTGGAGCAAACCTTCTTTCTCCAAAGAGTCAGATGAAGAAAGAAGTTTTTGAAAAAAAAGTTGCTGCTGGGCCATTGCAGAGAGATTATTCTTTTAAGATGTGACAAATCGCTGACGCTCAGATCAACTATGATTTAAATAAATCATCAATGTACACAATATGGCGGAACTACAGGGGGTTTCACTCCAGCAGGACATTCTCCATTATGATCTATAGACTACATTTTAAAACGTCTTATTGCACTGAAGGCAATATCATTCTGTCACATTGGGCATTAATAGTTCCTTCACTTCAGTATAAAAATAAAGGAAATTTTTCTTACTTTATTTCAGGAGAGGTGAGGATGACGTTCCAATTTCCAAGTTTGACACATGGTGTTCACATGGGGTCGACAGGCAAGTGCTTTCCTTGCATTTAATTTTCATTTTGGGAGTTAGTTTCTCCCAGTTCTTTTCATTTCAGCTCAGGAACACAATGCATCCTGCGGAGGTGGTATGGGCCAGGCTGTGTGAATGATCGCTGTCTGGGTCTTTCCCAATGAGGATCAGTGGTTGTTGAGTGGACTGAATGTCATCTATCACACGTATGAATGGAGCCCATCAAACAATCCACTGGGTGCAGTGGGACAGGGGTTCAAAGCTCTGCTGGGATTTCGAATGAGGGGGCCAAGTGACCAATGACAGCGAGAGGATTCTCGGAAACATGTTGCAAAGCTGCACCACAATGTGACCAATCATTTGAGAAAGGGCCTGTCACTGCGATCGACCACAGGTCCCACCCTGCAGCTAACGCCATCAAATCCTATGCCACTTCTATTAAATAATTTTTCATTCAAGTCCATTGGCAATTCTCCACTCCTCGATTGATAATGAACGTGAACTTACTCCTTAAAAAAAATCCAATATTTTAAAAGGGCACACTCCACTCAGAGGCATGGCAAGCTTCCATAGAGTCATAGGTCTGTACAGGATGCAAGCAGGCCCTTCGGCCCAACCAAGTTGGCATACTAGGCTAGTTTAGTTTAGTTTACTTTAGTTTAGTTTAAAGATACAGTGTGGAAACAGGCCCTTCGGCCCACCGAGTCCGCGCCGACCAGCGATCCCCGCTTGTTAACTCTATTCCACACGCACTAGGGACAGTTTTTACGTGTACCAAGCGAATTAACCGACAAACCCTTTGGAGTGTGGGAGGAAACTGAAGATCTCGGAGAAAACTCACCCAGTCACGGGGTGAACGTACAAACTCCGTACAGACATCACCCGTAGTCGGGATCGAACCCGGGTTTCCAGTGTTGCAAGTGTTTCTTCTTCTTGCGTGTGGCGTGCACAGCCTAAAGTTGCAGGACAACTTGCTCTATTTGATCTTCCGTTTGTGCACGTCGAGTTGATTGCATTAGTCGAAACAGGGCGGACCACGCGAAGGTTGCAATCTTCCACCCCGTTGCAAGCGCTGTAAGGCGGTAAGGCTGCGCCAGCGTGCCACCCTTCTTATTTTGAAGGTAGACGTAAAGTGCTGGAGTAACTCAGGCAACATCTCTGGAGAAAAAGGATGGGTGGCGTTTCCTTGTAGCCCTTCTGTAAATGAGCTGACAGTCACACGTCTGAAATCGTCTTTAATCATAAGGTGTAATTGAACAGTACAACAGGTTGTTAGTTCATTGTAACCACTGGTATAACTAACGTAACGTAGGAAATGGGTGCTAATATAAAGTGTACAGTAAGGTGGAGTTAGACACTACTCTGATTGGTTCACATGCAATAACCAATCTACATCCTTCCCCGTAAAGAGAAAGGTTGTTGAACATATGTAAAACGTGTACAGTTAAACGTACTCGCCGTACCTGTCGGGTGGTCTTCTGATGCGACCCGAACGCGTACGGACAAACCCCTCTCCCTCCCCATCAGAAAAGGTACCGATGCTGGCAGGCGGGGACAGGAAGGGGTACTGCGGTCGGCGACACATGCGGAGACGGGCGGGGTGAGCATGCGGGAGTGTTAACGTGGGTGGACGGGGTAACCGACCGAGGCGGAGGTGGCTTGCTGGGACCGGGGAGAACAGGGGCAGCAGAAGGCTGAAACGGCAAAGGCGGTGCATATGGGCCGGTGGGAGCTGGTCGAGGTTCATTCACGAGCAGGAGATGTTGGCGGCTGCACCGGTACAGGACACCTTCGGCGTTGACAAGGTAGGAACGGGGTTTATTTGATGGTCCTTCAACGAACCCCAAACGGGAATGCCCCACAGTAGTCTGAAAACGGACCACTTGACCTTGTATCAGCGGTTCTAGTGGTCTGCTGGACTTGTCGTATAAGAGCTTCTGACTGTCGTGTCTCTCCTGTATGCGCTTCTAGACCACCGCTGGATTAAACACTTGGGGCTTCAGCAACGGGCAGTGGAGGCCGTGTTGTACGAGACATCGGCTGTTGAGCAGGAGAGCCCAGGATCCCGTCCCTGGAAATGTTTCTCAAATTTAGGAGGTCGAGGTAGACATCAGACTTGGCAAGATGAGAACATTCCATTAGTTGCACTCCTGACAGCACGTTCAGCGAGGCCGTTGGATTGGGGATACTCAGGGCTGCTTGTGACATGGTGGAAGTTCCATCGACTAGCAAAGTCTTTAAAAGTCTGACTGGTGAATTGTTGTCCGTTGTCAGTTTGCAGGCGAAATGGTGCGCCGAATACGGAAAAATGTCTCCAAAGCTTTTGTATAACCATCTCGGATGTGTAGGTGGGTAGCAAATCAAGTTCAAACCAGTTGGAGTACGAGTCGACCAGGACTAAGTAGCGTTTGCCGTGCCATTCGAAAAGGCCCGCTGCAACGGATGTCCAAGGCAGTGGTGGAGGAGGTTGTTGCAGTAAAGGCTGTTTCTGTTGGTGAGGTGCTAGGCTGTTGCAGATGGGGCAGGATGCCATCCTGTCTTTCTTTTGCGTGACGACCATGGTGGAGACCCAGTCTGCGGGGTCGCTGACCTCGGCCAGTACACCCATGGAAACCATATTTCTGAGTTATTGACTCGATTCTGTCACGCATGGCATGTGGCACTCGGTGTGGAGCACGGACAGCTGGGTCAACGGTGGGGTCAACCGCGATTTTATAAGTCACAGGGAACTTGCCCAGCTTGTCGTCGAAGAGGTCAGGGTAATTACGGATCAGGTCCTCAGATATAAGTAACTTGTGAACAGAGCGATCGAAAGAGATTAGCCCAAGGTCACGGCACGCAGTAATGCCCAGTAAAGTCACAAAGTCCGATCTTAGAATATAGAAAGTCAGATTTCTTGTGGTATTTTCCAATACGCATTTACAGTGGCTTGCAAAAGTATTCATACCCCTTGAACTGGTCCACATTCTGTCACGTTACAACCACAAACTTATATGTATTTTATTGGGATTCTGTGTGATAGACCAACACAAAGTGGCGCATAATTGTGAAGTGGAAGGAAAATGATACATTGTTTTCAAATTTTTTTACAAATAAAAAACTGAAAAGTGTGGTGTGCAAAAGTATTCAGCCCCCTTTACTCTGAAACCCCTAAATAAAATCCAGTGCAACCAATTGCCTTCAGAAGTCACCTAATTAGTAAATAGAGTCCACTTGTGTGTAATGCAATCTCAGTATAAATACAGCTGTTCTGTGAAGGCCTCAGAGGTTTGTTAGAGAACATCAGTGAACAAACAATGTTGCTTGGGCATCATGAAGCCCAAGGAACACACAAACAGGTCAGGGATAAAGTTGTGGAGAAGTTTAAAGCAGGGTTAGGTTATAAAAAAATATCCCAAGCTTTGAACATCTCACGGAGCACTGTTCAATCCATCATCCAAAAATGGAAAGAGTATGGCACAACTGCAAACCTACCAAGACATGGCCGTCCACCTAAACTGACAGGCCGGGCAAGGAGAGCATTGATCAGAGAAGTAACCATGGTCACTCTGGAGGAGCTGCAGAGATCCACAGCTCAGGTGGGAGAATCTGTCAACAGGACAACTATTAGTTGTGCACTCCACAAATCGGGCCTTTATGCAAGAGTGGCAAGAAGAAAGCCATTGTTGAAACAAAGCCATAAGAAGTCCCGTTTGCAGTTTGTCACAAGCCATGTGGAGGAAGGTGCTCTGGTCTGATGAGACCAAAATGGAAGTTTTTGGCCTAAATGCAAAACGCTATATGTGGCGGAAAACTAACATTGCACATCACCCTGAACACGCCATCCCCACTGTGAAACATGGTGGTGGCAGCATCATGCTGTGGGGATGTTTTTCTTCAGCAGGGACAAGGAAGCTGGTCAGAGTTGATGCGAAGATGGATGGAGCCCAATACAGGGCAATCTTGGAAGAAAACCTGTTAGAGCCTGCAAAAGACTTGAGACTGGGGCGGAGGTTCACCTTCCAGCAGGACAACGATCCTAAACATACAGCCGGAGCTGCAATGGAATGGTTTAGATCAAAGCATATTCATGTGTTAGAATGGCCCAGTCAAAGTCCAGACCTAAATCCAATTGAGAATCTCTGGCAAGACTTGAAAATTGCTGTTCACAGATGCTCTCCATCCAATCTGACTGAGCTTGAGCTAGTTTGCAAAGAAGAATGGGCAAAAATTTCAGTCCCTAGATGTGCAAAGCTGGTAGAGACATACCCCGAAAGACTTGCAGCTGTAATTGCAGCGAAAGGTGGTTCTACAAAGTATTGACTCAGCGGGGCTGAATACTTTTGCACGCCACACTTTTCAGTTTTTTATTTGTAATAAAATTTGGAAACCATGTATCATTTTCCTTCCACTTCACAATTATGCACCACTTTGTGTTGGTCTATCACATAAAATCCCAATAAAATACATTTATGTTTGTGATTGTAACGTGACAAAATGTGGAAATTTTCAAGGGGTATGAATACTTTTGCAAGCCACTGTAAAGCCAGTTCTTCCAAGGTAGGACCTCCCCCCCATAGGCATGTAAGGTAGAGCCGCCTCTAGTCAAGGTCTCATTATTTCTTATCTTGTTGTAGACCTTCAGGGACATTACATTCACTCGCGCCCCAGTATCCAATTTGGCATTCACAGGCTTGTTATTAATTTTCATGGGCACAGAGGGATCCAAAAGCTTACCAGATGTGTGTAGGAGGGTGTGAACAGTAAACTCCTTGTATGAGCTAATTGGATCGTCCTCGTGGGCAGCTTCGAGCTGGTCCTGTGAGTCTGGAAATGTTTGGTCTTGTTGCAGCAGGTGCAGTTTAGACGCCAAGCTAGGATTTTGGTTCCCACAGGACCTGCAGCAAACGGCCAAATGGTTCTTCTTCTTGCAATAGTTGCATGGCTTGCCGTTCGCTGGACAGAACATCCGTCCCCTGCTGTGGAAATAGTTACAGTTCAGACACCTTTGCGACGGTTCATTCACAAGTCCTCGATTAGCCGTTTGAGGCAGTTCATTCATAAATCTACTGTTGGGTGCCGGTGTGGTTCGTTTATTGAAGCCTGTCAGCTTTATACTCTTTTTCTGACAGTCAGACTGGTCGCCCAGTGGGGCCACGATCTCGGACGTGTGGCAGGCATGCACAGCTTTGTTCCAGGGTTAGGGCAGCATTCCGTAGCAGCTCAGTCTTTAGCTTTTGATCAGTCATGCCACTGATGAGTTTGTCACATATTAACTCATTAGACATATTTCCGAAGCGGCAACGCTGAACCATATATTTTAAATCACAGATAAATCGTTCAACCGGTTCATCAGGAAGCTGTTGTCACGCGAAGAACTTGGCTCTTTCCAAGCTGCGGTTAGATGGTAGGTCACGCACTTCACGGAATTTACGTAGCAGGACATTGGGGTTACGCACAATCTCAGCAGATACAGTTACCTGACTGTTGTTGTCAAGAACGGCTGGCGCGAAGTCGAAGGTCTGCACTCCGATCGTAGCCTCTGGTCCCGCTAGGTTTAGTAGAAGCGAAGCTTTGACTTCATCTGGGCCATTTCAATGGACAATGTTGATATAGTGTTCGTTGTCGATTTCGAAGAGCCTCCATCGTTCTCCGATGTCCGAGTCAAAGATGAGCTGTGCTGGCTTACGGCACGAGTGGGCCATAGTAATACAAAATAAAAACTGATAAAACGCAAATGAAACCCGATATACGGATGCAGCCTGACAGCATGTAAATAATCTGACAGACACAGGTCTGGAGCTGAAATCGTCTTTAATCATAATGTGTAATTGAACAGTACAGCAGGTTGTTAGTTCATTGCAACAGCTGGTATAACTAACGTAATGTAGGAAATGTGTGTTAATATAAAGTGTATAGTAAGGTGGAGTTAGTGGTGCTACACTACTCTGGTTGGTTCACAGGCAATAACCAATCTACACCTTTGTTATCACCTCTTCCCCAGCCAACAATGGGCCATTGTGGGCTCCACACTTTATTGGTCGTCTGTTACCTACCCTGCTTTGTTCTGGCATTTTCTTACCTCCAGTTCCCTCCCCCCTATTCAGTCTGAAGACTGGTCCCAACCCAAAAGGCCATTCATCCTTTTTCTCCAGAAATGCTGCCTGACCCGCTGAGTTACTCCAGCACGTTGAGTCTATCAAAATATTTAAAATAAATTAATACCCAAATACGTATTTCATAACTGTGAAACTGGCTGCTGCATTTCTGATATTACAACAGTTACTACACTTAAATTGTAAAATAAAATGCTCTGCAATTTGAGCAAGGCCTGTGCAATGAGAAAGGGTTAATATTTCTGCTTTTATTTTATATTTTCAAGATTTGCCATTTTATTTTATGGTTTTCACACTTGGGCTCAGAAGCTAGAACTCCTCAATTATACCTTTCAAACAAAGACTGCAGTGGTTCAAGGCAGAAGCTCACAACCCCCTTTCTCAAGGGCAATTGGGGGTGAGTGATAAATGCTTCAATAAAGAAATAATCCAAGAAAAAAAAACAATTGCTCTATTAATTCTGGTTGTGAATCTATTAAGGTGCAGAAGATCAGGAGGGGCATGGATAAGCTCACAATCTTTTTCCCAAGCTTCCCAAGATTCTAAAGCATAAGCTTAAGGTGAAGGGGAAGAGGTTTAAGAGGGGTCATCACAAACAACTATTTCCACGGGTCGTCCACATCGGGAATGAGCTGCCAGAGGAAATGAGAGAAGCGGATACAATCACAACTTTAAAAAGACATTTGGACAAATATGTGGATTGGAAGGGTTCAGAGGGATGTGGGCCAAATGCAGGTAAATGAGACTAGTCCGATATGCCACATGTCAGCATGGGCAAGATGGGACAAATGGCCTCTCCATGCTTTACAGTTTTGTGACTCAGAGCTGAATTCAACAACCCAAAGTGAGCAAGCCTTGCCTGGTGGAGTTGACTCTGACCTGGTTGCAGTTCCACAGATACAACCCCATTTTGATTCTTCAAATATCCTCTACTATGTTCATTTGCAAGTACTTCATGTGCATCTAAGGTCAGGAAAAGTCTGTTCAGCTTTTAAAATCTTTACCATCCAACTAGGAAATGCCAAGCCAGATCCCCAAGTGTGCAGCTATTGAGAATGGGAACCCTTGTAAATCCACTCTTACCTTTGTTAGTGCCTTGAGCTCTGAGCAGATCATTGATCAGCAAATATGGCAAACTATAAATCATCCTGGCCCAAAGGTTCCATGCCAACCTGTTTTCCTATTTACACCAATCCCATGTTGACCACATCCTTGTATCTTAGGGAGAAAGGAAATGCATTGGAAGCAATTCAGAGAAAATTTACTGGAGTAATACTTCTAGTGCATACATTTTCTTCGGAGAAAAGGACAGGCTGGGATTGCATCGCTGGACATCAGAAAAATGGGAGGGAACTTGATTGAAGCAAAATGATCTTGAGGGTTTGACAGGTCGGTGTTCCCTCTTGTAAAAACGTCTAATTTGTTTCTGCTCTGAGATCAGGATCACTCGAGATGAAGGCTGGCTCATTCTGAGATTGAAATTAACTCTGGCATGTGGTTGTAGTTTATTTGTGAATGAGATGAATTCATTTTTAAAAGCTGAGGAAGAGTATATAAAAATGGGAACACATTTAACACAAGTGGTGACTGAATCTGAATTAATCATTTTGTCCATGGGAATTTACAAAGATGTTCAGAAACAATTAGTTAAGAATAGGATCTGGCAGCCCCAGCATTGAGCCTGCAACCTACAGACAGGAGCCTGCTGCAACCCAATGATATCAATGCTGAGCTCTCCAATTTCAAGTAATACTCCCCCAATTCCACCACCTCCTGCCCTGCCACCCTGATGGATGTACATTTACCCCACCATCCAAGTCACCCTGCTCCTTTCCCCTCCTTCATGCACTCATCTTTCATCCCTGGGTCCCATATTTCCCTCTCCCCCTTATCCCCGACTACCTATATTACTCCCTCCAGTTTTACATTTCACTCCACCTCTTGTTTCACTATCTGACTCCCTTTCACACTTTTGCAACAGATAGAGATAGAGCTAGAGAGAGACAGACAGAAAGAGAAAAATAAATGGATAGTAGCTGGTTTAAAAACAATTGTCTAAACTGGCAGTAACAAAAACGTAGGAACACATGCTGCAGCATAATAAACAAGTTCAAGCTCTAATATATCAGCGGATAATATTATTTAAAAATATTTGTGGGGAATAAATCCTTTGTTATGCAAACTCTGGGCAGGGGTATGTGGATATGTTGAACACTCCTATGGATTGATATAAAACACATAGTCTACCTTGTTCTCTTCAGCCACAGATTCAATATGAGATTACCATCGCTTTGGGGACCCTGTGCGTACTTTTCATGGGCAAGCTCAGAGGACACCAGTGTCACACATCGAGGACTTTCTTTGTAATTTTCTCTGTCAAACTGCAGTTCAATGGCGCCAGGTAATCCCATCCAACCAACCTTAGTGAGTCTCTGATGTTTTGGGAACCCACAGCTTGCGAACCCACTGCTTTTCATGTAATTCACAGCTGCGTACAAGTTCAGCTGGTGAAAGGACGAAAGGAACATGACTGGAAGATAACCACTTTGTAGCTGGAGACACAGTTTGATTAATTCTCCCACAGTGATCAGAGTTAAATCTGAAACCCGCTAGTCTTCAGCTCTGCAAATCAAAAAAAAAGTAGATGCTGGAAGCAGTTAGCGAGTGAGAGCACTGAGAAACCACAACACAAGGTGGTGGAGGGACTCAGCAGGTCAGGCAGCATCTGTGGAGGGCACGGACAGACGGTCGCTCGTGGCGGGACCCTTCGTCACCAACTGCATTGTGGAGCAACTGTGTTCAGCCCACAGGAGTGACCCTGAGATTCCTGTTGCCTGTCGCCTCAATTCCCCATTCAATCCCCACTCTGACCTAGTGGTCTGTGGCCTCCTGCACGGTCACAGTCAGGCCCACGCAAGCTTGTGGAGCAACACGTGAAGGGGGGCGGTACAGTAGCGCACACCTTGAGGGGCGGCACAATGGTGCAGGGGTAGAGTTGCTGCCTCACAGCGGCTGAGACCCGGAATCGATCCTGATTACGGCTGCTGTCTGTACGGAGTTTGTACATTCTCCCTGCGACTGCGTGGGTTTTCTCTGGGTGCCCTAGTTTACTCCTACACTCCAAAGATGCACAGGTTTGTAAGTTAATTGGCTTCTGTAAATTGTAAATTGTCCCTAATGTGTAGGATAGGGTGACCGCTGGTCAGCAAAGACTCGGTGGGCCAAAGGACCTGTTTCCATGTTATATCTCTAAAGTAAAAGTAAATTAAAGTAACACCTCGTCTTCTGTCTGGGCTCATTGTAACCTGCAGGGTTCAATACTGAATCCTAAAACCTCACGTAACTTGGTATTAACAGTCATCCGTCCGCTATATTGCCCCAGCTTGCTTTTTTCTTCCGTTTTTCCCTCTCTGGGAGTGGAGGCCATGCCTGACCTGCCCAGCACATCACCGGCTCTGCATTTCACAACCCCCACTTTCTCATGTCAAGGTTATTCCATCCATGTTCTCATTCGCAACTTGCTCCCATTCATTCCTGGACATGCGGGTTTGACCCAGTCAAAGACACCTCTCTGCCACTTTACTGTCTTCTTTTACCTACTTTTCTCTTCTGACAAAGATCTCCTCCCTGAACCATCAACTCCGTGTCTCTTGCCACAGTTGCGACCTGACCTGCTGAGTAATTCCACCATTTTTAGTTTTTTTTCCTTGCTAAAGCTGATTATTCTTCAGCTCAAAGAGCCAGTCTTTCAACTCATTGAACAGTAACTCCAGCAGGCTATCGACTAGCTGGCCTTTGTTGCCCACAAGTCTTCTTTATACTTAACCCCAGCCGATCAGCACAGTCTTCTGTTCCTCTCACCCAAGTGGAATGATTTAGCCTCATCCTAAGTATTTTTCCTCAGCTCCTGTGCTCCAAGGAATAATGTCCTGGCACTGCTCAAACTCTCCTTATAGCCATAAGGGCCTGTCCCACTTACGTGTCCTTGGCACGCAGATTACGCGACCTCGTCGTCGCGTTGAGGCGCACGGCCATCGTATGGCTGCGCGGGGCAGGTCCCACTGAGAAGTGCGGAGGGGTATGTAGTTGTGCGCGTAATCGCGCGGGGCGAACAAAATCTTCGCACACCAACGGCCTGTCGGGTAAATGGCAGCCAAAGTGGGACAGGCCCAAGACTCTGGCGCGACGCAACGTCTCACCTCCAACAGCAGCAGAAGCAGGCAAACGATCGCCGAGCTCGGCCTGGGGCTCACGGCCGTTGCGGTCCGAATACGCCCCCCACTTCTACTCCCAGAGCGGGGCCAAGAAAATTAAAGATAGACACAAAATGCTGGAGTAACTCAGCGGGACCGACAGCATCTCTGGAGAGAAGCGATGGGAGACGTTTCGGGTCAAGACCCTTCTTTCAGACTGAAGAAGACTCTCGACACGAAACATCACCTATTCCTTCTCTCCAGAGATGCTGCCGGTCCCGCTGAGTTACTCCGCATTTTGTGTCCATCTTCAAATTGCGTCACTCGCTCCAGATGGCTGTGCGGGCGCATGAAATTGCGTGCGACCTTCGCGCCTCAACGCAACCACGAGGTCGCGTAATTAGCGTACCAGGGACACGTAAGTGGGACATGAGCTTAAGAATTCTGGCAACATCCTCGTAAATCTTTGCTTAATTTCCAGCTTAATGGCATCTTTCATATAGCAGGATGACCAACACTGAACATAAGACTCCAAGTGTGGCTTCACTAACGTCCTGTACGGTGTGTTGCTCTGAGCTGAACATACAAATCTCTTCATCACATTCCAAAAAAATAGTCAAGATAACCCATCTACTGCAGCATTCACATAATTCATTTTGTGTGTGGGGATTGAGTTACACCCTGTTTCTCTTCCAAAAATAGAAGTTTGTGGAACCCGATTTCGTTACATCTATAAAACTGCAGCCATCTGACATCAAGCAGACCATCTGTACCTTTGCTGCTTTTAATAGAATTTCTCTCTCCTGATTGTCCTTCCTTTGTTTCTCAAGCTGCTCCAGATGTTCCAAGAATTTCAATTGTGTCCTTACATCTGTTGCTTGTTCATACCATTCAGGGTCCTGCGGATCATTTGGAAAGGAGAAAAATACATCAGAAAATGTCTCATGCGTTGCCAACAGCAGCCCATCCCCCAGGTCCTCTCCCCACCAGCCCCGAGTAATGTTCCCTTGATTACAACCAGCAATTATCAGTCTGCAAACGCGATAATTCCATGTTTAACAGAGCTAACAAAATTTCACAGACCATAGTTTGATATTGAAAACAGGGGAGCATTTGGAAGCTGCAAAGTTTAGGTTTACATAAAACTTGTCCTCAGGTGTTTCGCAGATAGGTTTCAGGAAAATGGTTGCTTAGCCAGGAAGAGTGGACAGGGAGGAATTTGAAGGATTGACCCAAAGGCTGGTTTTGACAAGACTTTATTAATTTGAAAAGAGTGGAGAGACGGAAAGGATCGGAAATCAAATCTCAGAGAGCAGAGACCACGCGAGATGAAATGATAGGATGATGAACGAAAACCACCGGGTAGCGCCAGCAATGGCAGCCTCGCCAGCAGTCTGTCTTGTCCATTCCTTCTTTGTTGTTTTATAGGATGTGTTAAATGTATGTTTTCGTGTTCTTTAGCTTGTTTTATGTGGGGGGTGGGGGCAGGGGGCGGGATTTTGTGGAAACGGAGGGCACGAAATCCCTCATCGTAACTCCTCATAAAATAAGGATCAAACTTCAAACTGGTAAGTTCTCATTTAATCTTACTATTTTACTTCGGAGTCACGTGAGTGACTTCGTGAAGATTTCAAAGCTCTGTGATTTCATGCCCTGGACCACGTCCATGCTCACACACTGCCGTAATAATTGATGGAGGAAGTGTGTTAACGTATTTCAGACTTGTAACAGAGCTGAAAAACAATAATGTATTAATTAATACAACAAAAAATCCCTGAGTTCAGGAACCGTTCAGGGAACAGAACTTAAAACAGTATCTGCAAACATTGCAGGAGTGGCCACAGGTTTGTTATAAAACCGTTGAGACGCATCTCCATCGGCCAAGCCCGCTGTTGCGAGGACATGGTCCATGGGTACCTCCATGGTCCTCGCCGCTGATGTGGACGCAGCCCTGGTAGAATGAGATTTGAATATCAGTGTGTACCCCTGCTACATCCAACACCACCCTGAGCCACCTGGAATCATCTGCTCAGTTACCCTGTGATGTGGGCTTTTAAAAAAAAAACTGATGAATAGATCTGTTTCCATTCTCCTTATATTTTGTGTGACATTAATATAATGTCGAAGATAAGTGGCTATACAGAGGCGTACATCAATGGGATATGCATGGAATTCCAATTTAAGACCGGTTGTACCAGGTCTATGGAATTTAAGTAATTCATCAATGAAAAGGTAGGGGTCAAGACCATCCTGTCCAGTTTAGTTTGTGGAGGGTCTGGACCCGCTGAGCTGCATAAGTGCCATTTAGCATCACCACTTTGTAGGTGAGTTTGGCCAGTGGGAGTTCCGATACTGGTGACCAAGTCCTGAGTAGGGACAACACTACCCCAATATCACAGGTCATATTGTATCGTGGTCTACGAGGGTAAGAATTGAAATACCCCTCATGAGTTTTGACACCAACTGATGGGATCCTACTCCGATAGTGAGGTAGGATGGCAATGCGCTTCTGGCATTATTGATGGCACTATAGCTGAGGCTCTCATCAGAGTGAAGGCCCGCGAGGAATTCCAGCACATCTGTGATGGTGGCAGTCGTAGGTGATATTAGTCCTGGAACAGAAGGCCTCCCATTTCCTTACATGGGTAAGGTACTGCTCCCTCGTGGACTCTCTGCACAATGCCGTGACGATATCCATGGTCCTGTTCGACAGCCCAAATTCCAGCAAAGGTCTCTTCAGAACCTGCAAGCCGACAGGTTCAGATGACCACGGCACGGATGATTCTCCCCTGATATGGGATGTATCAGTAGGTTCGGGCATTTAGGACCCTGCGCCCATGATTTATTTACCATGTCGAGGACCACCGGAAACCATGGCTGTGTGGGGCAGACGGGTATTATCAGAATCCCTGATGCAGAATCTAGCTGGATTATCGCAATACCCGACTGATTCTGAGGCAGAAAAGGGGGAAATGCATTGAAGAACAATTTTCCCCAAAGTAGCGAGAACGCATCCATCGCTACTGGCCCAGGATCTAGCTCCCACGAGACATATGTTGGTATCTGATGGTTCAACCTGGAAGCAAAGAGGTCGATATCTGGTGTTCCATACTTAGCTATAATATTAGCAAATATTTGGGGGTTCAACATCCACTTGGTGTTGTCCTTGAATACACGTGACCTGGTGTCCGCCACTGTATTAAGCTTACCTGGAAGGTATGTAGCTGATATCCAAATATTTCAATGCACCAGTGCCAAGTTATTTACCAATTCATCCCAATATGTCGACTTGATACCACCCATATGGTTTAATATGCCAACACTGTGGTTTTGTCTATCTGTAGACGGACATGTTTCTGTCCTTTCTAGGGTTGCTGTGGTGCTGGGGTGTAGGGTTGACGCATTTTTCAGGCTGGTCGCTGTGGGCCTTGGCTTAAACAGGCCTCTGATGATAAGGCGCGACCTTTGGGTTTGCTCCCGTCACTCTATCGGGTTGAACCCGGGCCTGTTAGATGTTGCATATGGATGCTGCCGACGATACGCTGGAGGTCTGCCAGAGGGAGGCGGTTTTATCAAACCTACCGCTTTACTTTCCTCGTCTAGGTCTTTCCCCTGTTTGGGCAGGTCATCACCAAACAACTGTCTTGGTGGTGGCGTAGCGGTGGCCTTACACAACCCGCAATTTTTTTGGGTTGAATGTAGGACGGATAGAGCTTTTCCGAAGCAATTGAACACATATTGCGTATTGCAGAGCATACGCTTCATGGATGCATCCTGCTGCTCTTCCGTCACGTCCATACCGTCGACTGACCTGGCAAACGCAGTGATGCCTGAGGTCAGCAGTTTCAGGATTTTTTGAATTTTTCCCTGTGCCCTTATCCCAGGGCTGATGTTTCCCCACATGGGTGTGTTCACGGTATGGACGTTCAGCGACACGCAATTTTCCGGGCCATGTATTTGCTTGTGGTCTCCGAAATTACCTGTTCCTGTAATTGGTGTGTTGTCAGGTAGCTTATGCTTGTCGCTAGCCTTGGCTGAAGTGGTTGTCCTTTCTGGGATGGTTGAGCAAACTTATGCCCCTGTCTCACTGTGCGAGTTGACCCACGAGGTACCCCGAGTGATAGACTCGTGGCTGCCCACGAGACTGCAAGTGTATGATCAAGTGTGTGGCCGAGTTCCCACGGGTATGTAATTGCTGCGATGTTGCAAGTTCCTCTCCCGAGTTAGCAAGTTCCTCTCCCGAGTTAGCAAGTTCCTCTCCCGTTACTCTTGAGCCAACCGTGAATGAAGGTATGGTTTAATAAAGCAACAATGTTAAAATACATCTCCATCCTGTGGTTTTGAGTTATTTCAGCGCGGCCGCATCTATTGATATGACCTACAATGGGAAAATGCGCATTCTACCAAGCATTTCTTGTTTTTTTATGTTTTTAAATACTTTTTTGCAATGGATCTCTATTTTAAATAATTTTAAAAAAGGAAGCAGCCCGGGTGACTGACATTGAGCGGCCGTTGGGACCCGACAGCAGACACACACACACACACACACACACACACACACACACACACACAGAGAGAGAGAGATACACACAGACAGCAGCTGGCCACCACTTCAGAGGAATTAAGCAGCGCGGGTGACTGAGCGGCCGCCAGGACCCGACAGTACACACACACACACACACACACAGAGATAGACAGAGAGGGAGAGAGAGAGACACACACACACACACACACACACACACACACACAGATAGAGATACACACAGACAGCAGCTTCAGAGGAATTAAGCAGCGCGGGTGACTGAGCGGCCGCCAGGACCCGACAGTACACACACACACACACACACACACAGAGATAGACAGAGAGGGAGAGAGAGAGAGACACACACACACACACACACACACAGATAGAGATACACACAGACAGCAGCTTCAGAGGAATTAAGCAGCGCGGGTGACTGAGCGGCCGCCAGGACCCGACAGTACACACACACACACACACAGAGATAGACAGAGAGGGAGAGAGAGAGACACACACACACACACACACACACACACACAGATAGAGATACACACAGACAGCAGCTGGCCACCACTTCAGAGGAATTAAGCAGCGCGGGTGACTGAGCGGCCGCCAGGACCCGACAGTACACACACACACACACACACACACACAGATAGACAGAGAGGGAGAGAGACACACACACACAACTCAGCGGACATGGCAGCATCTCTGGAGAGAAGGAATAGAGTCGAGACCCTTCTTCAGACTTACCCGAAATGCCACCCATTCCTTCGCTCCAGAGATGCTGCCTGTCCCGCCGAGTTACTCCAGCATTGTGTGTGTCTATCTCCGGTGTGAACCAGCATCTGCAGTTCCTTCCCAATCCCACACTCTCGGCCCCGGGGGGGTGGATGGAGCATCACACGTGGACACATCCCACCCACCACCCCAGACTTGCCCCTTCGGCAAGTCTTTAAGCCGTTCATTGAGACAGAGTGAAGCCACGGGGACAAGTGGCAGAAAGGCCGAAGATAGACACGAAATGCTGGAGTAACTCTGCGGGACAGGCTGCATCTCTGGAGGGAAGGAAAGTCTGAAGAAGGGTCTCGACTCTATTCCTTCTCTCCAGAGATGCTGCCTGGTCCGCTGAGTTATAAACTCCAGCATTTTGTGTCTATCTTTGGTTCAGTCTTACGAGCAAAAGAACAGATTATTAAAGTTCCCACGGTACACTCACGAGACACTAAGATAAACGCACGGGGCCACTACGTTATTGCAACGAGTTAAAATGTTTCCATTTTACACTTGAACAGTTAATTTGACTCGTGGAAAAAATCAAACATGTTTGATTTTTTTCACGAGTTAACAAGTTTCCCGAGTACCTGCCGTTAGCGCCACGAGTCGATAAGTTGCTCGTGCGAGTTCCGACGTTCCCGCTACGTGATCACCACGAGTGAAAACTCGGGGTCACTCGTGGGCCAACTCGCACAGTGAGACAGGGGTTTGAGACACCATTCCCAGAAGTTCCTCTTCTTGCATCCCTTGCAACTGTGGGTCTTCAGCCAACCCCGCTTCAAAGTCAGCTAGTGCCTGACTTCTGGCGCTCCCTACTGAGGAGGGAGAGATGTTGGACAGCGCTGTTATGGTCCCTGCCGTTGATGTTCGGGATCCTAGGGACGCACGCTCCTGATGGAGTAGGTCCCTTTCGAGCAGCTGCTCGACCATGCGCTCCATTCGAACTATGCGACCGCCGCCGCTATCTGCCGACATCTTCCCCAAGTTCTGATGGACAAATGGGCCTCTACCGACAGTCCGCACCTCGTCGAGGTGATGTCTATGGGACTGAGGTAGGTAGTCGGTGCCAGCCGCTCCTGCGGGGCTACACGACTCCCGTGCGGATTTGCCGCTTGTCCGCGGTCTTCCGGACTGAAGCGGTGGAGAGCTGGTGCCAGCCGCTCCTGCGGGGCTACACAACCTCCTGTTGGTTTTTCCGCCTGTCTATTGCGACTGCGACGGTGAGGAGTCGGTGCCAGCACCAGCGGGGCTACACGACATCCGCGCGGGCTTGCCGCCAGTCCCGGGTCTTCGGGACCGATGCAACGCAAAGTCGGTGCCAGCCGCTCCTGCGGGGCTACTCGACTTGTGTTTAGTTTTGCCACCGGTCCGCAATCTAGCAGACTGAAGCGGTGGAGAGTCGGTGCCGGCCGCTCCAACGGGGCTACACGACCTTTGTGCGGTTTTGCCACAGGTCCGCCCTCTTGCGAACTGATGTGGTGGTGAGTCGGGGTGTCCCTTAACCTGGCCACGTCTTCCGCACTTTTTTGCCGCTGGTCTATTTTCATACAGACTGAAGCGGTGGGGAGTCGGGGCCTTGGCTACCCTGATCCCGCGCAGTACTACCACCAGTATGCAGCTCCCTGGACTGCTGCGGTGGAGAGTCGGGTCCTGACTGTGCGGGGCTCCCCGACTTCTCCGCTGTCTTCCCGGCCCGAGGTACGGGTGCTGCCGGAAATCAACGGTCAGCTCCGGGAATGTTGGCCGCCGACCTCACTCTGAAGTCCCGCGGTCTTCAATGGCATGCTTGAAGCAGCCTCTTACTGCTCGTTTTCTGCATTACGAAGTTTCTGTAAGGGATTTAAACAATACAGAAACCCAACCAACTCAAGGTTAGTACAACTTACCTGTTGGTCATATTTCCGTCAGGTTTGGCCCCTGGTGGAGCAGCGGTCCCCCCCCCCCCCCCCAGCCAGACGTTGCATAATGCGATTCCTCCTACAGTCAGCCTAGGCCTGACTCCTTATGCTCCCCTGCGAAGAGGGTGAGCATTTGGCAGCCCTGTAAAGGGTACTGCCACGGGTCTGCCCGGAGACCCATGGTGACCAGACTCCTGTTGGAGTGTGTCATGTTGGAGGTAGTGCTCCCCACCTGCTCATGGGGGAATATAGACTGCCCCAATGGCTAGTTTGTGAGCCCGAACCCCGCCGGGTCCACTTCCAGACGTTGTGCCGCCTGCGTTTAAGTCGGGGCCCCGACTCTGTCTCGGAGGTCCCGACTTCCGGGTAGAGTAGCCGTCAGTCCGCGGTGACCCTGTTTAAGTCGGGCTGCCGCTCAGCCGTCGCTACCCGCGAACGGCGAGTCTGTTGGCTTGCCCAACTTCCCGGTGTATTAAAGCCGTCAGTCCGCGGTGTTAAGTCGGGGCTGCCGCTCTGCCGTCGCTCCTGCGAATGGCGAGTCTGTGAGCCCGGACCCTGCCGGGTCAACGGGCTGCCCGACTTCTGAGGTGAGTTCTGCCGCCGCTGACTGCCCGCGGTCCGCGGTCCGCAGTCAGTCTCTTGAGGCGGCCTGTTAGTGGGATACTCTGTCCCACGGAGTCCCTGAAAGAAAAACCATACCAGCTGGTCCGTTCCGGTGGGGGAGCAACCCTCCTCCCTGCCTGTCGCTTAGTCGCGCATGTGTACTGGCGGGGTCTTCACGAAGTCATTCACGTGACTCCAAAGTAAAATTGTAGATACTGCAAGAAATATGTTACAAGCAAAACGCCATGCAATTATATAACAGCTTGCATGACCTTGAAGCTCTCCAAACGTCTTCCCTTTGCACTACCTGTTGTACCTGTGTAGGGATTGATTGTACTCATGTACAGTATGATTTAGCTGGACAATACAGAAAGTTTTTGCACTGTAACTCTTTTCCCCTCTCCCGTTGGGCTGAAGATGCAAACATTTTAAAACATGTAGCCGCAGATTCTTCTTACCCTCACCTCAATCTTGAACAGACCCAGAGTCACAGAGCTATACAGCATGGAAGCAAGCCATTCGGCTCACTAAGTATCTGCTGACCATACAGGGCTGGTCCCACTTAGAGTTTAGCGATACAGCACAGAAACAGGCCCTTCGGCCCGTGCTGGCCAGCGATCATCCTGTACACTAGCACCATCCGACACATTGGGGACAATTTTACAATTTTACCAAAGCTAATTAATCTGCAAACCACATGCCTTTGGGATGTGGGAAGAAACCAGAGCACCGGGAGAAAACCCATGCGGTCACAGGGAGAACATACAAACGTCGTACAGACATCACCCATGGTCAGGATCAAACCCGGGTCTTTGGCGCTGTAAGGCAGCAACTCTATCGTGGCTCCTCTGTCCCGTCCATGCCTGCAATCGCATTTGCCTGCATTTGGCCCATAGCCCTCGAAACCCTTCCTATCCATAATCTATCCAAATAATCTTTGGAAAAGCCTTATTCCATCTGCACCCAACTTCCAAAGCTCTAATCAAAAGTCTTTGCAGCCAATGTAATTATTTCCCTCTCAAATACCAATCCAACACTTGACATCCGGTTATTAGTATCCTGATTGCATCAAGCCTCTGCTGTTAATGTTCCACTTCAACATATAAGGAACTACTCCATTTCACTTGTTACTTAGATGCTTGATTCTCTTCTGATCAACTCAATTCACCGCCCATATTCTAATTTTATTTTTAATCCCATCAAATATTTGTCCAACCTCTATCAGGTTCCTGTTGGGTTACTTCTGAGGCCAGCACGGTGACATAAAAGTCTCTTCATAATTATAGGCGAAAGAACCCTTTGTGATCTTTGCACTCCTTCCCCTGGAGGTTCCGTGATTGGTGCACTCCTTAGCCTTGAGGTGACAGGGTTGTGCAGGTTGTCCATGCAAATCGTTTGGCCCATCTACACTAACCCCATTTGCCTGCACTGGGACTTCTATGTCTTGTCTACTTGTGTCTGTTCAAATGCCTCTTGAATGCAGGCTCCAGGGGGAAATGCCACAGCCTATCCACAGCGCAGTGACACTATGGTAGAGTAGTTGCCTCACTGCATCAGAGACCGGATTAATTTCTGATACGGGTGCTCCCTGTACGGAATTTGTACGTTGCCCCTGTGACTGCACGAGTTTTTCTCCAGATTCTCTGGTTTCCTCCCACATTCTAAAGGCGTGCTGGTTTGTAGGGTTAACTGGCTTCTGTAAATTGTCCCTAATGTGTAGGGTTAGTCTGTAGGTGATCAATGGTCGTTGTGGACTCAGTTGCAGAAAGGCCTGTTTCCACCCTGTACCTACAGTATAAACTAAACTAAATGATCCAACCTCTCCTTATAAGCTTCTGAACCTAGTAATACCCTTGTAGATGTCTGCAATGTCATCCTTCCTAGAGCAGTGCAACATGAACAGTGCTCCAAATGTGGCCTTACCAACATTTTGTGCATCTGTAACATGATGTCCCAACTCCTGCGCTCAGTACCCTGATGATGATGTACCACCTCCACATCTTCATCTGGCAACTTATTCCATATACTCGCCACCCTCTGCATGGAATACGTCCCTGTTAAATTGTTTCCTTCTCACCTTAAACCTCTGCTCTCTTTAGACTCCCCTGCCATGGGAAAGGACTGTGGATTTTTATTCTTAATTTTATTTTAATCCCATGATATATTTGGCCAACTTCGATCAAATTCTTTTTGGGTTACCTTTGTCTGTAGCACCTCATGATTTCGTCCCTCAGCCTCCTGCACTCCAAGGAAAAAAGTCCTAGCCTATCCAGCCTCTCCTTATAACTTGTTGTCTATGTCCTTACCATGGGAATGCAGTTCAGGCAGTTGCTCAGCGCATTGTAGAAATTGTATCATAGGTCCTGGCATCTGCACTGTTCGATAATACATCAACATTGTACCTTTAACATTAAGAACGCACCAAATAACATAACCAAAAATAGTTAGAATGGACTATGTTCATATAATTATAACAAAATGAAGCCTGCACTGGAATAAATGGTTGAGTGATAGTTTCACAAGCTACTAACGGGGTCACACCAGATTAACCTAGATTACAAAATCCTGAGAGCATCCCTGTGCTTTCAAACCAATTAAGTAATGATAAAGAAAAGTATTTCGATCAGTGCGCAATTTTAAATTAGCAAGAATAGAGGTTTGAAAATGAACACAGTATGTGTTAATTGAACATGGAATAAATTTGAATGCTAAATCAGAGCAAAAATTCTCCATTGCAAAATATATATATTTATTTCATTTGGTTTATTATTGTCCCATGCTTTGTTTTGTAACAAATGCAAAACTTTGTTTGCTTGCTATTCAATCAAAATCAGACCATACCATCAAGCCATACACAAATATAACAGGTAGTGCAAAGAACATATAACAGTACAACACAGGAACAGGCTCTTCAGCCCACAATGTCCATGCTGAACATGCTGCCAAGATAAACTAATCTAATTTGCCCACACATTATCAATATCCCTTCATTCCCTGCATTTCCACTTTGGGTAAAAGGTTCTTACTGTCTAAGAGAAAAGTACCAGATATTGTTAAAAAATCTGACAAATTTACAATTGGAGGAGAGATTTTTTTAAATGGAACTATTGTATCGGATGGTAAAGACAGCAAGTCCCAGAGCCAAAGCATATGGTGAATAAAGCTAGTGTAAAGCAGGATTGGCTGGGCTTAGACTTACACATCGCAAAAGTGTAACCTCACAATGGTTGAGGGTTGTATGCAGTCGATGTTAAAACTTTGTCTCCACAGACCTGCTCCATCTCCTCTGTATGACCTTACACTATGCCCACAGCAGCCATGTCTGGACTGAGCAACCCAGTAATGGAAGAACAATTAACAAATGGTACAACAAATGCAACACCACACACTTGTCGGAATTAAATTCCATTTCTTACCCAGGCTCATTTCTCAGCACATCTGCACCAGACCCACAGTGGTAGTAGCAGCAACGTAGATACTATGCGCAATCAAATAAACTGCTGGAGTTGGAGAGCATTTACGTCACCCCATTAAATGTAACGTCAAAGCCAAATATGTCATAAAACCTCCCTCAGGTTGTCCTGAAGCAAAGGTCTAGCAAAATGGCATCAGTCCAAACTTTCCCTTGAAGTTCCTTCCAGAAAATTATTAGCCCTTTTGACTCAGTTGACATAGGAGATGAAGAACATAAACGGCAATCAAATATAGAGATATTCTTGTTTTCTTTTGGAAAAAAAAACAATAAGAAGATTTTAAAAGAAATATAGAGATATGATCCTTCTTCCACAAGCTCTCGTTTGTACTCATCCCTGAAACTCACTGTGCACTAACCATTGCACGCTCCAACCACAAGTCAGTCCTTGGGTCTACACTGACTCTTCAAAAGAATGGCAATGACGATCATCCTGGTTTCACATCCACAAGATCAACTTGCTGGCTAACTGAGGATTTAGGTGAAAGGAAAGCTCACAGCGACTGTAAAAATCATTGCAACATGGCTAATCAGAAGAATGGAGAGGAATGCTACTCAAAGGGGTATTGTTAATTGGAAGATTGTTAAGGGCTTGGACACACTAGAGGCAGGAAACGTGTTCCCGATGTTGGGGGAGTCCAGGCCATTTTGAACGGAGACGAGGAAATACTTTTCTCACAGAGAGTGGTGAGTCAGTAGCATTCTCTGCCTCAGAGGGTGGTGGAGGCAGGTTCTCTGCATGCTTTCAAGAGAGTGCTAGATAGGGCTCTTAATGATAGCGGAGTCAGGGGATATGGGGAGAAGGCAGGAACGGGGTACTGATTGGGGATGATCAACGATGATCATATTGAATGGCGGTGCTGGCTCAAAGGGCCAAATGGCCTACTCCTGCACCTATTGTCTATTGTCTATTGTCTATCTATATGATTCAAACTGTTCAACATTTTTGTTAAGGTCAATACGGTTATGGCCCCAAATAAATGCTGAAAGAATACGACAGTATGAAACAAGAAGATGGTTTCTCATGGCTGAGGATTCAAGATGACAGACAACAGATAAATGACTAAATGCAGAAGACTCAGATTAGAGGAAGAAGAAGCTTGTTCACAAAGATTTTGATTAAAACATTCAAAGAGAAATTGGTTGAGGGACACTATATCAACACAAATAACTGGAATAAATTGGGTAAGGCAAAGTGATTTAAGGATTGCAGTAAAGAATACAGTTGTTGCAATGAAGATTTGGCTCACATTGAGTATGACCTCCATGGCAAACAATCTGGGGCAAATGACTGGTCACCTGATTACTTGGACACTGAAAAACCACAATGTATTGTTTTACACAATTCTGGCACCTAACAGCCCTGAGTTTTTCTTTGCTGTTCTGAAAATCTAAAAAGAATAAATGTGGTCAAGAGTTTGAAGGACATGAAACCAAAGTGGACAGATCAAGTTCAAGCTTATTCTGAAGCGCACAAGCACGGTGAGGTATAAATAGAATGAAAAACCTTGCTTGCAGCAGCATCACAAACACAAAGCCACAGTGCGGGCCACGGTGGAGCAGCGGTAGAGCTGCTGCCTTACAGCGCTTGCAGCGCCAGAGACCCGGGTTCGAACCCGACTACAGGTGCTGTCTGTACGGAGCATGCACGTTCTCCCCGTGAACGGCATGGTTTTCTCCCACGCTCTAAAGACGTACAGGTATGTAGGTTATGGTGGATGTGTAAATTGTCCTCAGTGTGTGCAGGATGGTGTTAATGTGCAGTGATCGCTGGTCAGTGCAGACTCGGTGGGACAAAGGGCCTGTTTCCGTGCTGTATCGCTAAACTAAACTAAACTGAACTAAACATGGACACAAAACAAATTATACATAAATTATACGTAACATTCCAAAAGAAAGAAGACTGTGTAAAAAAAGAAAACACAGTGACTCCAACTCTCCCGCTTTCGGCGGGAGATCTCCCGCCGAAAGGCCATTTTCGCAAAATCTCCCGATCTCCCGCTTGAGATTTAATTTCTCCCGCCCTGGCTTTGTGTCTCCCACTTAAGATGTATTTTCTCCCGCTTGAAATGTTCTTTCTCCCGCCCAATCACCTTTTTGAAAAGTGGAATTTAATTTTCATGCATTTCCACGGTGTATAAATCACCAAATGCGCACACGCGATACTACATACGTTTTAATGCATATAGTGCATACATGTATACATGTATAATGTGCATGCTAGGCGCTCTACCCCACCCCCCCCCCCCCCCGGACTCCGGCCGCAAGGGACTTCGCGCTTCGCGCACATGAGTTTGGAGTCTCCAGTTTCCTAGGGGATCCAGGCGGGAGAATCTCCAGATCAGAAGGTGCTTGGGGTTGGAGTCTCCGAAAACATTGATGCAAAAAACAATTAGAAAAACAAGTTCATGGTGGTGCAAGAGATAGTCCATTGTGTTCACCTGTTGAGGTGGGATTAGGGTTGTGCGAGTCGGTTCAACAACTTGATGGTTGTAGGAAAGTTGATGTTCCTGAACCTGGTGGTGTGGGACTTCAAGCATCTGTACCTCCTGCCCGACAGTAGCGGAGAGGAGAGGGCACGGCCCAGATGGTGGGGATCCTTGATGATAGATGCCACCTTCTTGAGCCAGCACTTCATGTGGATGCTTTTGATGGCGGGGAGGGTTGTGCTTGTGATGGACCAGGCTGGGTCCACCACTCTTGCAGTTGCAGCCTCTTGTGGTCCTCTGTTGGAATTGCCATACCAGGCCATGATGCAATCTGCAATATATCTGTAAATGTTTGTAGAATTTTTGGAGACATACCGAATCTCTTTAAACTCCTAAGAAAGTAGAGACAGCGGCAAACCTTTTTCATGGTTGCGTTTATGTGCTGGGCCCAGGACAGTTCATCTGAGATGCTGAGATGAACCTAGGAATTTGCAGTTGCTAACTCTCTCCACCACCAACCCACCAAGTTAGATGACCTCAGATGCACTCCAGCCACAACCTAGATGAGTAGAGAAAAGGTGAATAAGCAAAACTCCTACTCCCACAGAAATGCATATGTGAAGTCTAGAACATCAACCTAAGGGGTTGGACAGGCTAGATGCAGGAAGATTGTTCCCGATGTTGGGGAAGTCCAGGACAAGGGGTCACAGTTTAAGGATAAGGGGGAAGTCTTTTAGGACCGAGATGAGAAAATCGTTTTTCACACAGAGAGTGGTGAATCTGTGGAATTCTCTGCCACAGTAGGTAGTTGAGGCCAGTTCGTTGGCCATATTTAAGAGGGAGTTGGATGTGGCCCTTGTGGCTGAAGGGATCAGGGGGTATGGAGAGAAGGCAGGTACAGGATACTGAGTTGGATGATCAGCCATGATCGTATTGAATGGCGGTGCAGGCTCGAAGGGCCGAATGGCCTGCTCCTGCACCTAATTTCTATGTTTCTATGTTTCTAACTCCACAGAAGTTAACAGTGATCTGAGGCATATGTTTTGGACACAAATGCAAAGATCGCTTCTCATGGAACACTAACTGGAAAGGGGCATAGAAAAAATGACAAATCCTTTATTATAACTGTTATAGTAAAAGCAAACTATAAAGATATATATTCTGCATCCATTAAATTACTGAAACATCTTTGTGCCGTAATGAGTAAGGCAGGTACACAAGCACTGTTTGATTGCACTGGGTAAGTCTCTGTAATGTATTGTTAAGTTATTTGCTGTTACCATCAGTTAGCTGCAGAGTGAGCAACGCAAATACAAATGCTTTCGTTTACTCTGGTTGTAACTATGCAGAACACAAGACCACATCAATCCTGACCTTAATGTTATGCTTCCAGGGAGGAGTGTATTAATCACGCTACTGAGCCTAAGTTATATGAAGAAATTGCTGTGAAAATGAGTTAAAGTTATCTCCATGCCCTCCAAACATAATTGTGCCATTTATATGAGACTGCTGGCCCACTTTCTTTCTCCATCCTCTTCACCAGCTGCTGCTGGGGTGACGTTCCATGCAACAGGCTGCTCATGAACTGGAATATGCATGACGTTAGGTAAAGCACATCAGATGATTGAGTTCCTGAGGCAACATTGTCGCGACTAATCCTGCACCACCATTCCATTTACACCTCCCAATATCCCGAGCAAAACTCAAAGAGTGGAGTACCTCAGCTGGACAGACAGCATTCGTGGAAGGAAAGGACAACCCACATTTCGTATCAGGGACCATTCTTCAGACCCAAAGCGTCCCCTATCCATTCCCTCCACAGATGCTGCCTGACTCACTGAGTTACTTCAGTACTTTGCACTTTGCACAAGATTCCTGCATCTGCAGTTCCTGGTAGGATACAATAGCCTGACTGACACTTTCCTACAACTATCAGCGGCGAGCAACCAGGAGCACGAACCCAAAGATGAAACAAGTGAACCTCAAAACAGACCCCTTGAGATCCCCAGAGTCAACATCTTTGCAGGTACCATCGCAACTTTAAGCAGGTACGATTGTAACGTTTAGCAGGTACTATCGCAATGTTTAAGAAACATTTAGACAGGTACATGAGTAAGACAGGATTAGAGGGATATGGGCCAAACTAACGCAGATTGGACTGGCGTAGACGGGACATGTTGGTCGGTGTGGGCAAGCTGGGTTTAAGGAGCTGTTTCCACACTGTGTGACTCTATGACAGTGACTCGATGATCTCAAGTTCTGCTCCTTGTGACTCCATTGCACAATGGCTTCGGATAAAGAGGAGATTCGCAAGTTTCTCAACAAAATAAAAATTACAACGTAAAACATTTGCAACACCCCTGATGGGAAATCAAAATGTAAAATCATTTCTAAAATTTATAAGAGTCATGATGAAATTTCTAATTATTAGCATCAAGCAGATGTCCAGATACAAAGACAGAAGACCCAGCAAATGTACTATCTATAGATAAAGGCGGCAAAGTGGCGCAGCGGTAGAGTTGCTGCCTTACGGTGCTTGCAGAGCCAGAGACCCTGGTTTGATACCAACTATCGGTGCTGTCTGTCCGGAGTTTGTACGTTCTCCCCATGACCATATGAGTTTATGCCGAGACCTTCTCACACTCCAGAATCAAATACACAGGACTAGATGTTAAGAAGTCCCTTGTGCCAGTAGGTGGGGAGCATTTCACGACATTCAATGATCAAAGATGTACAGGTTTGTAGGTTAATTGGCTTGGTATAAGTGTAAAATGGCTCAGTGTTAATGTGCTGGGATCGCGGGTCGGTGCGGACTCAGTAGACCAAAGGGCTGTATCTCTAAACTAAACTAAGAACTAGACCTCAACCTCCATGCCTTCAGAGAAGGAAGCAAATTAAAAGAAAGGCTTGTATTTACATCGCACTTCAAGGAAAGCTAATTAAAAACATTTGAAAAGCAGTCACTGTTGAAGGAAAGTGCGTCCCTCAGTCTGCTTGCACCGAACAAATGGTTGATATAGACCTGTCCAAAATGTGAAGGAAAATTCCATTGCATTATTTCAAAATAGTATCTTGGGATTTTATACCAAAAGAAAGAACAGCCAGCCCTTGGTTTAACCTCCTGTTGAAATGATAGCATCGCTGACAATACTGCTCACTCAATGAAGGGCCGGCCTGGATTACCTGCACTAGTTTCCACAATGAAAATCTTTTTTTAAATTTCAAAATAGACTTTATGCAAGTAACAAATATATACAATACAAGAACTGTGCAAACAATTCATCGAACATTTTTGTAGTCTATACAAACATTCAATATTGTTTAAACATATTGCTTAAATTTCACAAATTTATCTCCCACCCTTGCCACTCATGTGGCCCACTGGCGTGGAATCCCTTCCCTTATTTTGAGGGGCATCTCCACCACACCCTGCCCCCCATGTCCAGTAGTGGAAGGACCTTAGACTATGGCCCTCCCCCACCGAGCCTTGGCGTTGGCTGCACCGAGCTTCAGTGCGTCCCTCAGCACGTACTCCTGCCGTCTGCAGCGGGCCAGTCGGCAACATTCCCCAACTGGCATCCTGCTCCGCTGGGAGGTCACAAAGCTCTGGCGGACCAAAGAGCGTCTTTCACCGAGTTGATGACCTTCCAGCAGCACTCGGATGTCTGGACACTCCAAACCCTATAGCTGCAAAACATTTAGTTTAAAATAGATTCTCAATTATTTTTAAAGAAAAATCAATGATGACACCTCAACTGAATTAAAATGGTACACAAAACAATGCCAATGTTCTTCATGTCACTCAGAGGCAAGCTGAGCGCAGGGATACGTTGTAGGGCATTTACTGTGGGAAGAGTTTGCAATGGGGCTGAGCACTGGGGCTGGGTGGAAGGATGGAGAAAGATCCAACTTTAGAAAGTAGTTAAATAACCAAAATTGTATGGTGCCCGATCACATAACTCTGCATACTGTATTCCATTCTTAATCGATTGCAAAGCTTGTATCTATTGGCGTAGGCGGAAAAGCGTACAGGTGATGGTGGCACAGTGGCGCAGGTGTAGAGTTGCTGCCTTACAGCACCAGAGGCCCAGGCTCAGTCCTGACTACAGGTGCCGTCTGTACAAGCGGGTTTTCTCCCGGTGCTCCGGTTTCCTCCACATTCCAAAGACGTGCAAGTTTGTAGGTTATTGGCTTCTGTAAATTGTCCCTAGAGTGTTGATCAGTGCAAACTTGATGGGCCGAAGGGCCTGTTTCCACGCAGTATCTCTTAACTAAAAGGTACAAGCTATCAGCTAGGATTTCTCAGAAGCAACATATTAATTGTCCTCTTCACTGTTTGCTGAACTCCAGCAATGGCACTTCACTTACAGGAAAGACACAAAATGCTAGAGTAACTCAGTGGGTCAGGCAGCTCTCCTGGGGAGCATGGACAGGTGACATTTCGGTCCGGACCCTTCTTGGGAACCTGGAAGAGTGGAGAGGCGGCATAAAGCAAGGCAGGTCATGGGTAAACACAGGTGAGGGAGGGTTTTGATAAGCAGATGGTTGGAAAAAGGTCAGAGGTTACCTAAAGCTGGAGAATTCAATGTGAAGGACTTAAGTACATGAGGTGAGTTAAGCACACGAGGGAAGAGGAAGGATGGCAGGAGTCTGAGCAGGATTGTTTGGACATTTATGCTCTGGTGCTCTAGAGGGCAGAACTTCTTCTGAAGGGGGTGGAATCAGTTTGGGTAGAGGTAATAGTCATAGAATCATAGTGCTGTACAGCGTGGAAACAGGTCTTCTGACAAAGTTGGCATACTGGGTGAGTTCTACCTACCTGCATTTGGCCCCAATTCTTCTAAACCTTTCCTATCCATATATATATATATGTGACCAAGTCCCTTTTAAAAGCCATGATTATATCTGCTTATGTACGGTAGATTTCTCTGGCAGCTCATTCCACATACAGACTACCTTCTGAGTGAAAAACCCAGAAAGTCCCTCTTAAATCTCACCCCCTCTCAACTTAAGCCTATACCCTTTAATTTTAGAATCCTCCTCTGGGAAAAACACTGAGCATTCACTTTACCCATGCCCCTCATGATCCTGTACACCTCAATAAGGTCTCCCCTTGGCCTCCACAAATAGTAATAGTGAAAAGTTACTGGTGGTAGTCGTATAAAGGCCCCGTAACAGCAACTGTCAGCTAGGACAGGGTATTAATCAAGAAAGAATGTGTGCTTGTGAGAAAGATGCTGCACTAATCATGGACAATTTTAATTATCATATAGATTGGACAAATCAAATTGGCAAGGGGAGCCTTGAGGATGTGTTTGAGAATGGGCTCCAAATGACAACTTAAGAGCAATGCATTGATGAACCAGCCAGGGAGCAGGCTATTTTAGATCTGGTATTATACAAAGAGGCAGCATTAATTAATAATCTCATAGTAAAGGATCCCCAGGAAGGAATGATCATAATGTGGTAGAATTTCAAATTCAGTTTGAGGGTGAAAATCCTGGAGCTGAAACGAGTGTCCTCAAGTTAAATAAAGGCAATTTCTTAGGATGGAATTGGCAAAGGAGACTCAAATAGATGAAAGAATCAGCGGACTTATCAAGTGAAGTCGAGTTTATTGTCATATGTTTCAATGCAGTGAGGCGCAGGTACAATGAAATTCTTGCTTGCAGCAGCATTTCAGGCACATTAACAAATACACAAAAACATCAATTATACATAAATTGCACAAATTCTGCAAGAGCGTGAAAAGAAAGAAGACAGTGCGAAAAACAAGGGAACAGGCCAAAACATAATTATTAAAAAAACAAGAATTAGCTTGCAGTGTTTGAGAGTCAAGAGTGTTTAATTGTCATAAGAACTGAAATGGTACAATGAAATTCTTGCAGCAGCACAACAGGGCTGTAAATACAGTACCTCAATAGATAACCTAATAAAACAAACCAAAATAAGTTCAATAAATAAAAACAACATTAATGCAATTCAAAAGCACAAGTCCCTAGTGCAACCGAGACAGGTCTTCGTTCAAAATGTAGTTAGTATTTGCAGTGTTCAATAGCCTGATGGTTTTTGGGAAGAAGTTGTTCCTGAACCTGAAGGTTTGAGGGAGGTTTAGGGTTGTGCAGGTCGGTCCAAGATCATGATGGTTGTAGGAAAGTCGCTGTTCCTGAACCTGGTGGTGTGGGACTTCAGGCTTCTGTACCTCCTGCCCAATCTGAGCAGTGAGAAAGGGGCACGGCCCAGATAGTGGAGATTTTTTCTGACTTTTGCAATTCCGATCGAAGGTCCTTGCCCTCAAACATGGATTCTGCTCCTCCCCCAAAGGATGCTGCTTGACCTCTGAAGAGCTTCCTCCATTGTTCTGGTTTGATTACACAGCGCACAGAGCCATACAGCACACCATGCCTATGCTGGCAAAACCCATCCAATCTCATTTAGCAAGATTTGGTCCGTAGACTCGAATGGCTTGGCAATTCAAATGTTCGTCCAAATACTTCATAAATGTTTTAAGAGTGACTTTAAATGTGAGATTTAAAAGAAAAACAATAAATAAACCCTTTAAATACTCTGAAGAAGCGAAGCATATGCAACCTAATTAAACACATTCCAATTAATAAAAAACTGCAAACAAGCTGAAACGAACTTCTCCTTTCCAAGTTATTCCTCTCTCGAATTGCTGTATGAAACTGCTGAACGCAAGCCAGGTCAAACCTGGAGCATGTTCAGCAGGCACACTGCCCAGTGTAAGTGCAGGGACTCAGCTGAAGTTGGCACTCTGCCACTTGGATCCAGTAGAAGACCACAGCACAGTGGCAGCAATGACGTCTCAAGATGTCCCACAATCCCACGGACAATTTAATGGCCCTTGGAATGTTCTGGATTGTCAATCAAGCCTTGCCTGCGAGACGATTGTGTCTCTGTGATCCAACCTGTTCCCTCTTCACACAGCTCAGTATCACTGCCAAACAAAGTTCCAGCTCGCATTTACCAACTTTCTGCACTCCGAGAAATGGTTCAGATCACCTTAAAAGCTTAACAGTGATTTGCACTAAGATATCAGAGCATCTTGGTGCAAACGTAACTTCCAAACTGATAATTAAATGTTAACAGTGAAAGCTATGATGTATAGAAATGAAAGGAGAAAAGGAGGAAGGAGACTTCCAAGGCTTCAGTCCCCACCGTAGTAGAGTCAAGAGGCAGCAGATGCTGGAAGGTGGAGACTACACTCGGAGGGCTGTGTGTAATTCAGGTGGCCCAGCTGTAGGAAGGATATCATTAAGGGTCAGAAAAGGTGCCTGAGTTATAAGTGGAGGTTGGATAATTGGAACTATTCTTCATTGGACCAGAGGGGCAAGAAAAAAGTGAACACTCACTGTCTTTTTCCCAGGGTAGAGGATTCTAAAACTAGAGGGCATAGGCTTAAGGTGAGAGGGGCGAGATTTAAGAGGGAGTTCAGAGATAACATTTTCATTCAGTCTGTATCTGGAGTAAATTTCCAGAGATATGTACAGATATTGTAGGTACAGAGAGCGTACAGATATGTAGGTTAATTGGCTTGGTGTATGAGTAAATTGTCCCCAGTGTGTGTAAGATAGTGCTTATGTGCGGGGATCGCTGGTTGTTGCGGACTCGGAGGGCAGAAGTGCCTGTTTCAGCGCTGTATTTCTAAACTAAACAAAAACTATACTAAACCAGGTGAGGAAACTAAACTACCAACACATCGATAGCAATATAACATTAAAGACAACTTAATAACGCAAACATTGCAGGCTTTGATTTTTTTTTAGTGAATTTAGCCATTGCTGTACAGGCCTCGTGCCTCGAGCGACTAACAAATTCTGCACACATGCCGTGAATGGCCCGAACCAGTCAACATTCACAGGATTAATGGAGGTTACTGGCTGCATGCCTTCAGGCCCAACTCTCAGACACTACTTTGGCCGTAGGAAAGGTTAAAGGTTCAAATGCAAATGACGTCCAATCTGTGTTCCTTTGTCATAGCATTCCGCTTGCAACAGACGTGCTTTTGTTTCCCGACGCCCCAGTCTCGAGGTTCAAGTTTTCAATTATTTTAAAATACACGCTAACATTTCTCCACAATGTTTGAAAAAAAGCAAAAACTTAAGCAGAGCTATTGAAAATAGCAAAAGACAAAATAAAGTCCCGTTTAAAGGGAGCTATGCCGGTGACAGATTAATTAACAAATTTAATAAAGATTTATCGATTTATTAGTCAAAGCCTTAAGTGCCTTCCTGCAATTGAGGACATTTGTAATACCAAGTAAGCCTCTTCAAATTAATATATTCCATGCAGGAACTTGATGTGATCAAACAGCTTTTACCAAACTCATCAAATGCTGCCCTCCTGTGTGTAACTGGCAGCTTTACAGCCTCAGACCTGTGCTCTCTTCAAGATGAAAGGTAAAGAGGCAATTCTCCACCTGAATGAGCCCCTCCCAGAGTTGTTGAGCTTGTTTTTCGGACAATAGAAACAAGGAACTGTAGATGTTGCTTTAGACCAGGGGTGGGGGACCTGTGGCCTTAAGACTAAGTGTGGCCTTTTGAATGAATCCAAATTTTATTTTTATTAATATGTTTTTGTTCGTCATTTTATTATTTTGATTTTAATCTTAAAATGAACATATTTAAAATACCAAAGAAAAAAAGTAAAATAATCCTATATGTAATTGAAGTTTCTTGGATGCGACCTTATTAGATTACAGCTAACTTAACGTGGCCTTCCAACATGAAAAGGTTCCCCACCCCTGCTTTAGACTAAATGGCACAAAGTGCTGGAGTAACTCAGCTGGTCAGGCAGTATCTCTGAATAACATGGATAGGCGACGTCTTGGGTCCCAACTGAAACGCTCCCTCTCCATGTTCTCCAGAGATGCTGCCTGACCTGCTGAGTAACTCCAGCATCTTGTGTCCTTTTGTTTTTATGACTGGTGGAGATTCTTTGTACCAACTGCAACTTAGCCACCGAGGAGCGAAGATGGCATGGCGCCTTATTGCAAGCCTCCAAGTTCTATGAGGCCGATGTAATATTCTGGAGGTTCTCCCGGTCTTTGTGCAAGGGCCAATGCATTTTATTCACAGCTCAAACCTCGTTTCTAATTTCATCAAAATGAAGGTAACTGCGGGTGTTTTGTAGCCAGGTTTTCTGCTGTTGCTCACAAGGGAACAAGGTGGGAGGTGAAACCTTGGCCAAAAGACAACTTTATTCTGTGATACCTCTAAACTCATCGGAAAAAGTAGCCCAAACATTTGGGAGAAGAATACAGACAATACCTCATATACGGTGCTTACACCTGGACTATCCACCAAAGATTACTGCTGGTTTGAGCTTTAAACTGTGACCCTTTGATCCAGAGGCAAAAGCATTACCAAACCTACACCTGGAAAGATGGTCAACAAAGCTGCACTTGCACAGCCTCTCTTAGTAACAGTTCTCTTCAGTGAATCAAGCGTTTATTCTCCTTTCTTCCTGCTCCCCATTTCACCCTGCACGTCTTTGGCAATGCTGGGCTTACAGACTTGGCCATGAACATCTCTTTCTCACTGTCTAGCATTTACTCCCTGCAGCAAAAACAGAAGACTCAAGATGCAGTGAATCACAGTTTATATCACACGGATATAAACCCTCCGTCTCAGTCTTCACGTGCATTGCATTCCCAGCTTAAACACTATCCTTGTTAAGAAATTACATGGAACTGCTCTATAGACAGGAACCATCACTCTGGTCTAATGTGATACTGATTACGTGACAATGAATTTCTAGTTTCATCTCATGGCTTAAAATGGATTAAAATAATTTTCCTGAAAGTGACAGCATTACCTTCTCCCTCAGGCTCATCTCCCAGGTTACCTCAGCAATTCAATACTGGTCTGAAGGATTCCAGAAGGAAAGGGCAATCTGCTACAGAGAGTAAAGCCTGTCTGGACTTTTCCTGAGTGGGTTTGTGAATATATTGCAAGCACAGCACAAAAAGCCCACAGACTTTTATTCTGAGTGATGTCCATCTAATTGGTACCACTTGGATTCCTATCGGCATCTGATTTCAACAATGGATATTCATCGCACAATTGGACATGCAGCTGGATTCAATGGCCACCAACCAGAAACCCCCGCCAAACCCCAACGTACGTGCTCACCATGTCCCTTATAAAAGGGCTCCACACATAGTATTAACAGACCACTGCAAGTGTACCAGTGCAGTGATTGCAAGCCCCAAAGCCATTTCACTGCTCTCTCTGTTCAGTCCCCACCATCTGCCAATGCTTTTTTTTTTAAGTGTGGTGAAATGGCACAAAGTATTTCCAGCAGGGAATCAGGCCATTCAACCCTGCTGGCAGATACCAGTGCACAATGTGAGTTGATTCCCAGTCTACTTCACTTAACCGTTCCTCTCTTTTATGGGTACGGAATTTTCTTTGATCTGCATCTCGGCTATTTACCTTTATTATAGCTTTGGATAAGTTAATGCAAGAGAGATTGGTGATCAGGGGAGGCAAAGCATGGAAAGAGACCAGATATATTTCTGCTCCGGGGAGCCTATAATGGGGAAACATTGTCTAAAACCATCATGACTTCCCCCTTATCCTTAAACTGTGACCCCTTGTCCTGGACTTCCCCAACATCGGGAACAATCTTCCTGCATCTAGCCTGTCCAAACCCTTAAGAATTTTATAAGTCTCTATGAGATCCCCCCTCAATCTTCTAAATTCCAGCCAGTTCAAGCCGAGTCTATCCAGTCTTTCTTCATATGGAAGTCCTGCCATCCCAGGAATCAGTTTGGTGAACCTTCTCTGTTCTCCCTCTATGGCAAGAATGTCTTTCCTCAGATTAGGAGACCAAAACTGTACGCAATACTCCAGGTGTGGCCTCACCAAGACGCTGTACAACTGCAGTAGAACCTCCCTGCTCTTGCACTCATATCCTTTTGCTATGAATGCCAACATACCATTCGCTTTCTTCACAGCCTGCTGCACCTGCATGCCTACTTTCAATGACTGGTGTACCATGACACCCAGGTCTCGTTGCATCTCCCCTTTTCCTAATCGGTCACCATTCAAATAATAGTCTACTTTCCTGTTTTTGCCACCAAAGTGGATAACCTCACATTTATCCACATTATACTGCATCTGCCGTGCATTTGCCCACTCACCCAGTCTATCCAAGTCATCCTGCAGCCTCCTAACATCCTTCTCACAGCTAACACTGCCCCCCAGCTTCGTGTCATCCGCAAAGTTCGAGATGTTGCATTTAATTCCCTCGTCCAAATCATTAATGTATATTGTAAATAGCTGGGGTCCCAGCACTGAGCCTTGCGGCACCCCACTAGTCACTGCCTGCCATTGTGAAAAGGACCCGTTCACTCCTACTCTTTGCTTCCTGTCTGCCAGCCAGTTCTCTATCCACATCAATACTGAACCACCAATACCGTGTGCTTTAAGTTTGTATGCCAATCTCTTGTGTGGGACTTTGTCAAAGGCCTTCTGAAAGTCCAGATATAACACATTCACTGCTTCTCCCTTATCTACTCTACTAGTTACATCCTCAAAAAATTCAATAAGATTCGTCAGACATGATTTACCTTTCGTAAATCCATGCTGACTTTGTCCAATGATTTCACCACTTTCCAAATGCGCTGCTATCCCATCTTTAATAACTAGCAGTTTCCCCACTACCGATGTTAGACTAACTGGTCTGTAATTCCCCGTTTTCTCTCTCCCTCCCTTTTTAAAAAGTGGGGTTACATTAGCTACCCTCCAATCCTCAGGAACTACTCCAGAATCTAAAGAGTTTTGAAAAATTATCACTAAGGCATCTGCTATTTCTGGGGCTACTTCCTTAAGTACCCTGGGATGCAGCCTATCTGGCCCTGGGGATTTATCAGCCTTTAATCCATTCAATTTACCCAACACCACTTTCCGGCTAACCTGTTCCCCCATCTCATTTGACCCGCGATCCCCTGATATTTCCGGCAAATTATTTATGTCTTCCTTAGTGAAGACAGAACCAAAATAGTTATTCAATTTGTCTGCCATGTCCTTGTTCCCCATGATCAATTCACCCGTTTCTGACTGCAAGGGACCTACATTTGTTTTAACTAATCTTTTTTGCTTCACATATCGATAAAAACTTTTGCAGTCAGTTTTTATGTTTCCTGCCAGTTTTCTTTCATAATCCATTTTCCCTTTCCTAATTAAGCCCTTTGTCCTCCTCTGTTGGTCTCTGAATTTCTCCCAGTCCCCTGGTAGGCTGCTTTTTCTGTCTACTTTGTACGCTTCATCTTTTGCTTTGATACTATCCCTGATTTCCCTTGTTATCCACAGATGCGCTACCTTCCCTGATTTATCCTTTTGCCATACTGGGATGAATAATTGTTGTAGTTCATCCATGCAGTCTTTAAATGCCTTCCATTGCATATCCACCGTTAATCCTTCAAGAATCAATTGCCGGTCCATCTTGGCCAATTCACGTCTCATACCCTCAAAGTTACCTTTCTTTAAGTTCAGTTCCGTGTTTCTGAATTAACAATGTCACGCTCCATCCTAATGAAGAACTCAACCATATTATGGTCACTCTTACCCAAGGAGCCACGTACAACAAGGCTGCTAACTAACCATTCCTCATTACTCAATACCCAGTCTAGAATAGCCTGCTCTCTCGTTGGTTCCTCCACATGTTGGTTTAGAAAACTATCCTGCATACATTCCAAGAAATCCTCTTCCTCAGCACCCCTGCCAATTTGATTCACCCAATCTATATGTAGATTGAAGTCACCCATTATAACAGTTTTACCTTTGTTGCACGCATTTCTAATTTCCTTTTTGATGCCATCCCCAACTCCACTACTACTGTTAGGTGGCCTGTACACAACACCCACTTGCGTTTTCTGCCCCTAAGTGTTTCGCAGCTCCACCCATATCGATTCCACATCCTCCAAGCTAATGTCCTTCCTTTCTATTGCGTTAATCTCCTCTCTAACCAGCAACGCTACCCCACCTCCTTTTCCTCTCTGTCTATCCCTCCTGAATATTGAATATCCCTGGATGTTCAGCTCCCAGCCTTGGTCACCCTGGTGCCATGTCTCCGTGATCCAAACTATATCAAAATTATTAGTAGCTATCTGCACATTCAACTCATCCACCTTATTACGAATGCTCCTCGCATTGAGACACAGAGCCTTCAGGCTTGTTTTTACAACGCTCTTGCCCCTTTTACAATTATGTTGAAAAGTGGCCCTTTTTGATTTTTGCCCTGGATTTGTCTGCCTGCCATTTTTCACCTCGCTACCTATTGCTCCTATCCTGATTTTACACCCCTCTGTCTCTCTGCTCACACATTTAAGAAACCCTCCACTTCTTATTCTCCGTTTATTATTTTTTTCTTCTTTCCCCCCTACGTGTTGCGTCTGACTGCTTCTCTTCTCTGCCTCCTGCCTCACAAACGGACTAGGGTACACAAAAGGCTGAAGAAACTCAGCGGGTGCAGCAGCATCTAAGGAGCGAAGGAGATAGGCGACGTTTCGGGTCGAGACCCTTCTTCAGCTCCTTAGATGCTGCTGCACCCGCTGAGTTTATCCAGCCTTTTGTGTACCCTTGATTCTCCAGCATCTACAGTTCCTTCTTTATCACAAACGGACTACTTGCTTTCTCTATTTGAGTCCCTCCCCCCAACCGATCTAGTTTAAAGTCTCCCTAGTAGCCTTTGCAAATCTCCCCGCCAGGATATTGGTTCCCCTTGGGTTCAAGTGCAACCCGTCCTTTTTGTACAGGTCACACCTTCCCCAATAGAGGTCCCAATGATCCAGAAACTTGAATCTCTGCGCTCTGCACCAGTCCTTTAGCCACGCATTTATCCTCCACCTTGCTCCATTCCTACTCTCACTGTCGCGTGGCACAGGCAGTAATCCTGAGATTGTTACCTTTGCGTTCCTTCTCCTTAACACTCCTCCTAACTCCCTAAATTCTCCTTTCAGGATCTTCCAGAAACTGCAACGGATGCAGATTCATTTGGTAATGTTAAAATCTGAGAACGATACATTACTGTTAATTGAAGATACAATAAATTAGCCATTATTTTATTCAATGCCAACTCAGAGGTAATTTTTTTAAATGGAAAGACACATCAAGTTAGGCAGCATCTGTGGAACATAAGACATAGTCAAAAGTCTGAGATTGAAGGCTCTTGGTAGGGTTTCAATCATCCAGAGTGGTTTGATAGTCATTTACTCAAGTTCCAATGGGTTTCTCCCACTACGAAGGATCATTCCATGCGGAAACATGTCCTACACTTAGCCCAAGCTTCATACATGCATTCAACCTACAATGTATGGAATTCACCACCAGGTTCAGCAACCAACCTGCACAGGAAGGGATGAGATATTATGGCCGTGCATCACATCTTGGGTGTATAAAACATGTTTTATGCTCCCAAGACACTATTTGCTGGTGTGTTGAAGTTCATGTGACAGTGGGGTGAATGCATGATTTGAGCTCAGTGAAGGCAAGCGTCACCAAACTGTAAAGCATGTCCTTTCAACTAGGCACAGTCAAACAATAATGGCACTCAGTTGAGAAGACAGTGCTACCACAAACATTGGATTCAACAAAGAAAAAAAAAATCAGAATACAATAAATAAATGGATGGTAGAAATAAGGAACTGCAGATGCTGGTTTACAAAAATAATGCACAACGTGCTGGAGTAACTCAGCACAACAGGCAACATTTCTAGAGAACATGGATGAGTCAAGATCCTTCACAATTAAATGGATGGCATCGATATTGGTTTATTATTGCCATGTATACCGAGATATGGTTGTTTTACATCCTAATCAGCCAATTCATACCAAACATGATTACAACAGGTAGCAAAAGAATAAATAAATGGAGCAGAATATAGTTTTACAGCTGCAGTGAAAGTTCAAGGGTTGTAAAAAGGTAGAATGAGAGATCGGGAGTTCATTCTTAGTATAGGAGAGGTCTGTTCAGGAGTCTGGTAACAGCAGGGACGAGGTTGGTCCTGAATCTGGTGATTTGTGTTTTCAATCCTCTGTATCTTCTGCCCAACAGGAGAGGGGACAAGAAAGGATGACCAGGGTGTGAGTGGTCCTTCAATAGGTTGGCTGCTTTCAAAAGCATTGCGGCATAGATGGAACTGATGGAGGAGAGGCATTCAAAACTCTGCAATTTCTTATGGTCTTGGGCACAGCAGTTGCCATACCAAAAAAATCACTGGATCAGATGAAATGTGAGCAGCTTCCTTTCTGTTCTCCACCAACCACACCCACTGCATAATACACACCTAGTTACGGTCGCCATGGTGTCATGACGATCAAGAAGCATATTATTAAAGCTCGTCAGGTCTAAGTCAGCTCTTGGGGAAACAATCTGCTCAGCCCTGCTCTCCTGACCTGTTCCTGCAAATTATCTCGCCAATGCGGTGCCCATCTAATTCCTTTTTGGAAGTTGTGACCAACTTCAACAGCCTTACGGGCAGCAAAGCCTAGATCTTGCCGCTCTATGTGTGCAAAAGCTCACTTCTTCCCTTTGCTTATTTCCTAATCAGTGTAAAAGTCCGCTTCTCCCTTCCAATCCCATTGCTCACATCAATCTATTCTGCAAATAGAGTATTGTGTGTGGAGAAAAAAAACAAACTTCCATTACTTCTCTACTCCCATTTTCCTTCATACGCCCACATCCCTCTAAGATCTTCCTATCGCATATCTGTCCAAATGTCTTTTCAGTCATAATTGTACCTGCTTCTGTAGCCTCTTCTGGCAGCTCATTCCAGATACCCGTGATGTTGAAAAATCAGAACAAAATACAGAAAACCCAATTCAAAGGGTACGTGGAGGGAAGTGGGTTAATTCTTCCGGGCAGTATCCTCGATTAATATTTTTGCTAATGAAAAAGGAGGTCATGACTATGAGGCAGTATAGGACTTTGGTTTAGGTCTCAAATCTGCCACAATCTCAATACTGGGGAACAAGCTCAAGGGGTTAAATAACAATTGTTGTTATGTTCCGACTTTTATTAGTTAGCTTTATTAGGTAGCCGAGCAAGGTTGAAACTGATCAGAAAAGTTTGATATGGCATTATGACAGGAGGTTAGTGCTGATCATACCTGGTCTGATGGATGCGGTGATCACCATTGGTAATTCCACTTGAGTTATCAAACCAACAAATTGCGTCTTCAGTGTCTGTGCTGGAGACTGGACGATCTGTTAAAGACCAGGTACATTGAGACTTTGCAAGAGAGCGCAAGATAGTGGACAACATTCTCGACCTCTTGCGACTGATGGCTTCCTGGTCCGCTTGTGACAGTATTTTGCACAACCTGCTGTGAATACCTTACTGTTTCTTGCATGCATACATTGGCATTTGAAAGGAATACAGATTATTGGGCTCAAGGGAGCATTTTACTGCAGGACCCCATGTTTCTCTTTCATATCAATCACATGCAGCAGTTATGAAAATGGTGCACACCTATCAGATAAACAGCCAGCTTCTTCAGCATATAAAGCAGCATGGATACTGCAGTTTAAATGCATAGCTTTTCACCAAAGCCAAGATTCTACTACCCCTCCAAATTAAATTTTCTGGGAAGCCTGCAGGGTAAATCTCAGCCAAGAGCAGAGTTTGCATTTTAGTGAAGCAGCAAAATTCAACAATAGATTTTTCTCAATGCAATTCATTATTGATTAAGCTCAGATTTAACACCAAACTCAATGAAAAAGGGGGTGGGGGAGTCCAAACTTCCCTGCCCCTGTGGGAAGGGGCACCTTTCATTCTATGCCCCTCTGGAAACGAAACTCCTCCATCCATGCCCTTGGCAAAGGAGGCACCTCAGAGCTGGTGCCTGTTATTCATATTTAGCAGTTGAATCGTTTATTTTCCAGCATATCCATAGGGCTGTACAGCACGGAAACAGGCCCTTCGGCCTACCTTGTCCATGCCGACCAAATTGACATCGTCCCATTTGCCTACATTTGGCCCATAGCCCTCTAAACCCTTCCAATCCACGTATCTCTCTTTCAAATGTTATAATTGTACCCACTTCTTTAGCTTTATCTGGCTGCTCGTTCCAGATACAGACTATCTTTTGAGGGGGAAAGTTGCACCTGAGGTCCCTCTGAAATCTCTCCCCTCTCATCTTAAGTCTCTGCCATCTAGTTTTTAGAAATCCTCTACCCTGGGAAAGACTGTGAGCATTCACTTTATCCATGCCCCTCATAATCTTGTACACCTCTAAGGACACCCCCTCAACCTCCGACACTCTAGTGCAACAAATAGCCTTCTCCGGTTCTGTTCTTTTCACACTGCTACCATCGGGTATGAGGTACAAGTTTACATTCAAGTTTCAAGTTCACATTTATTGTCACATGCACCAATTGGTGCAGTGAGATTTGAGTTACCATACAGCCATACGAATTAAAAGAACACAACACACAATAGAATTTAACATGAACATCTCCATATAGCAGAATCAACGTTTCCCACTGTGAGGGAAGGCAATAAAGTTCAGTCCTCTTCCTCTTTGTTCACCCGTGGTCGGGGTCTTTTGAGCCCTCCGCAGTCGCCTCTAGAGCGGCCCGATGTACAGGCCCTCTCGCCGGGATGATCTGAACTCCGACGTCGGAACGGGAGAACATTCTCAACGGCTTGGAGTTACCGAATCGGCCACTTCTTACCGAAGACCGCAACTGGGTGGAGATTCAACACTGGCGGCCTTCGGCAAAGGGATCCCAGGACTCCACGATGTTAACGTCAGCGCCGCCCGCGGCTGGAAGCTCCGCAACCACAGCTCCACGGTGTTGAAGCAGCTGGCACAACACTCCGGAGCTTCAACACGGCGATCCCCAATAAGACATCGATCGCCCGCTCCGCGATGGTAAATCAGTGCTGCACCGCTGCTGAAGCTCTGGCCGATCTCTTGCAGGAAAGGCAGCGCCAATCCAGATGGTAGGCCGCGGTGGGCGGGGGGTGCGCGAAGGCACGACTCGGCCAATAGACGCATCCTCGACCAGGAGGTGAATGAGAAACGGTTTCCCCCCTTACATTCCCCACCTCCCCCACATAAAAAGACTAAGTAACTTGCAAAAACATACTTTTAAACAGACTAAAAATAACAAAAAGAAGAAAAAACAGACAGGCTGTAGGCAGAGGCTGCCATTATATGGCGCCCCTGGTGGTTGAAGCTTGAAGTCCCACACAATAGGGTTTAGGAACAGCTACTTTCCCACAACCATCAGGTTGATGAACTGCCTGCATAACCTAATGCAGTCTCCACAGAACAGTACAGTCCACCTCTTACACTACTGTGGATTTGTATTTTTTCAATGTTTTATTTTTGCATTAATGTTGTCGGGTAGAGAATAGTGAGGGCCAATAATTAATAAATAGGGATGTGGATTGTGCTAGTGTGGTGACAGGGAACCGCAGACAAAGCCTAAAAGTAGAGACATGGAATGCAGCAGTGACGACACCAGTTTCAGGAACTGCATAGATTACGTTATAGCGTACACCCATCAATGTAACAGGAAATTGGATCTACTGTTAACAAAGTTAGATTTGTGTATAATCATCGCTTTCTGTTTGTCACCTGATTAAGTCTTTCTGAGTTCCATTCTGTGCAAGACCTCATTTTATTATCTGTCAAGTTTCTGTATAAGACCTTGTTTTATTGTTAGTCAAGATTCTGTGCGAGACCTCGTTTTGTATTAGCGTTTCTGTAATTAAGACCTCATTTTACTGTCAAGTTTCTGGGTCATCTTGTCATCAGAGAATATAAAAACTGTACCAAACCCACACTTGAGGGATCAGCTTTCCTGGTGTCATCAGATCTCCTGGTGCGCACCAATTTTAATAAATCTCCCGTTACTTTGAACATCATCTCCACGTGGCCTTTCCATTTTGCTCCTACAACCAATGTCTTTTTTTTGCAGTCTTTCTTTTAGAACTGTGTGTAATTTGTGAACAATTTGTTTTTGTCTGAGTCTATATGCCTGTGATGTTGCTACAAGCAAGGTGTTTTCATTGTACCTGCAGCTCACCATATTTGTGTACCTGTATGTGACAGTAAACTTGAGTAAACAGGTTCTATGATTCAAAGTCTCCACAACTGCCAGAAATAGTCTCCATGCATCCCATCAATTCCTTTTAAAATCGTGAAAGACCATCCAAGTTGGCCATCATTTTAAATTCCTGATAACATATGCCTCAGGTCTTCTCTCATAATTCCACACTTGAAGTCCAGATTCAATCCTTTAATCCTAAGAAGCCCTCGTTCCTTCCCTTGGGTGCAAAGCTCTGGTATCCACAAACAAAATTGCCATCGTGTCTGTCTAAAAAGTTAAAGTGACCCTGAAGTAAACAGCTTCAGGGAGAGAGGCTGCTCCGCAGAGCTACAGATGAACCACCTGCAGAAGAAATCATTTGTTCTTCAACCTCACTTTAATTTCTTTTGAAGATTTTACAGATCTGCTCACCTTTCACTGTGGCTGCTGTTAATTTTCTCATGATGACAATGTCCTCCCTCGGATTCATGCATCAAATAAGTGTGGATCTCTTGTAAGAAAGTGACAAAAACTGCACATGCCTGAGACTCTCGCCTTAATACCAAGTACTTCAGAATGGCCCTTTATGCAGGGTGACATTGACAATTTTCCAGCTTCAACCCTCCCAAATGGATTACTTCACCCTAACACTAACCCTCTGGTTGCAACACACCTCTTCAATCTCCGGTTCTCTTCCACATCTTAATCACAGAAACATACAGCGCAGAAACAGGTCTTTCAGCCCAACGTGCCTGCGCCAACAAGGCTTTGTAATTCAGCCAGTCCCATTTGCCTGCATTTGGCACATGTCTCTAAACCTTTTCTATCCAAGTGTCTGTCAAAATGTCTTTTATATGCCGCCATTGCACTCACCTATACTTCTTTTAGTGACCTGTTCAAAAAAGGCTTTAACAAATTGGTGAGATGATTCTTCACACACAAAACTGTGTTGACTATCTCAAATCAGTCCTCGTCTTTCCAAATTCTGGTAGATCCTATCCCTCAGAATCCCCCCCAGTAACGTACCCACCACTGATGTCAGGCTTGCTGGCCTGTAGATCCTTGGTTTGTCCTTGCAGCCCTTATATATAAGGGTACAACATTAGCCACCCTTCTGTCTTCTGGTTCGTCCCTCATGGCTAAAGATAATAATAGAAATGTCTCTGCCAGAGCCCCAGCAATTTCTTCCCTCACTTTCCACAATGTGCAAAGAAAAACTTGGTCAGGCCCTGGGGATTTATCCACTTCAATATTCTTGAAGAGTGGTAGCACCTCTTCTTTTGTAATTTGGTCCAACACATTAAAATTCATTTCCCTCAATTCCTCTGCTTCTGTATTTACACACAAGAACATGACACGGTAGAGGCATTTGTTTAACACCTGGCTCAGCTCCTCTGGCTCAACACAAAGATGACCAGGGGTTAAATTTCACCTACCCAGGAGGTAAATTTGTTGATACTGGATTTGTACATATTTTACTCATTGACTGACTGTGTTTGGTTCTGGTATCTGTTCATCATTAGTTGTTCATAACTAAGTGAAATAATATTGTTATGTGCTTTTAGAGTTGCCTGGGGTAAACGGGACGAAAAAGGTTAGGAACCTCTGCTGTAGAGTCTTTCAGCATTTACCTTTACAACTTCCGGAGCTATCTCTTGTCTCTTTTTGCCCTCCTGCTTTCCCACATAAGTGTACTCTTACATTTATTATATTCCACGATAATTCAAAGGCGCAAGTTAGTTTATTCTAGGCCCAAATACTTGCTTCAACGGTGCCAACAGTAGTCAAAATATACAATGCAATATTTTAACAATATACCAGAGAAAGCTATAGAAGCAGATACACTTAGAAATTTCAAAAGACAATTAGACAGATATATGGATAGAATGGGTTTAAAGGGATATGGGTGAAACTCAGGCAAATGGGGCCTAGTTGGCATAGACAAAGTGGGTCAAAGGGCTTGTTTCCACACTCCACCACTCTGTAATTATACTGCACACTTTGTCCCTCTGGATAGGCAGTCATCCTCCCAACAACACACACACACCTCCACATCACCCACACTCTCCACTGCTGCTCTCCACAGCTAAACCTAATTTACACACAGCCGATTCACACTCACAATGCTAAAAAAGACTGATATTACATCAAAACAAAGAACAAAAAATAAAACCGCTAAAATCTCTTGTCACGTGCCGACAAATCCTGCGCAAGGCTTTTCACATCCGGAGAGGTGCCTGCAGACTGCACGCCCGCCCTCCGTGCGTTGGAAGGTTAATCAAGGTCGCGAGAGAGTGATCGCACTTCTTCATACTTTCATGCATTTCCTGGAATTGAAGAAACAGAGTTTGTACATAAATTAAAACAGTTTCCTCCTATTCTTTACATAACTTACTCCCTTTCCCCCAAGGCATGAGTGATGCTGCACTTGGACTATGGCATTTAGTTTTGGTTACCCTGCTATGGGAAAGCTGCCATTAAGCCGGAAAGAGTGCAGAGAAGATTTACGACGACTCGAGGGCCTGAGTTGTAGGCAGAGGTTGGGTAGGCTAGGACTTTATTCCTCACTGCCCAGAAACAAAGTAGACTGCAGAAAGTCATAAACACTGCCTGGTCCATTACAAGTACTGACCTCCCCACCATCAAAGGGGTCCACTGGAAGCATTGCTTCAAAAAGGCAGCCAGTATCGTCAGAGAGCCACCCCACCCTGGCTATGCTCTCATCTCGCAGCTACCATCGAGTAGAAGGTACAGCCCGGAAACAGTGACTTCCAGGTTCAAGAACAGGTTCTTCTCAATAACAATCAGGTTCTTCCTCAAATTTCTCCCTCAGTTAACCCTCACTTTCCCGTTCCTATGTCAAACCCTATGCCACGTAGAATGGCCACTCATTCCCCCCACCCCCACCATGACAGAACACAACCAAGCTCTCCCTAATCCCCCCATATTGTTAACCGCGATAAATTAAAGCACAATGCACACATCATCTGACGTACCTGCTTTGGAATGTATTCGCCCTTCATAGATTAACAACTGTAATCTCCCAGGACAATGCCACATCACAAATGCCACATACAAATACAGCTTTACTACAGTCAGTCTGAAGAAGGGTTCCAACCCAAAACGTGGTCTATCCCAGGGCTGCCAACTCTCACGCTTTGAGCGTGAGAATCACGTATTTGAAGAAACTCTCACGCCCTCACGTGAGAAATTCTGTGATCAACGAAAATGTCAAAACTCAGATAAACTGCATGGCCCGCGGGTGTTGGAGAGCTGGGGCTGAGGGAGGGATTGGAGCAGAACCAGCGGCGGGAACAGATGCGGACGGAAAGACGGGGCTGCCGAGTGTTTGCGGGGCTGGCGAGTGTTTGCGGGGGACAGATGCCGCGAACGGGGCTGGCGAGTCGCTCACTGCAGCTCCGGCCGTGGAGCAGCGCAAGAGTCCGGGCCGATCGGAGGCGTCGGAAGCGTTGCCTCGCGAGCGAGAGTCTCTGTTCCGATGGGACAGGGACTCTCAAAGGGACGTGGAGAGAGAGAGGGGAAGGAAGAGAGGGAGTGAATGGGGAGAGAGAATGAGAGGGGGGGGGGAATGAGAGGGGGGTGAGAGGGAAGAAAGAGGGAAGAGAGAGAAGGGGTGGAGAGGGAGGAGAGGGTAGGAGAGAATGGGAGAGAGGGGGGAAAGAGAGAGAGGGGGGAGAGGGAAAGGGGGAAGGAGAAAAACGGGGGAAAGAGAGGGAGATGGGGCGGCAGAGAAATAGGAGACAGAGAGAGGAGAAAGAGAGAGGGGGGAGAGCAAGGGGGAGAGTGAGGTGGGAGGGCGAAATGGGGGAGAGAGAGGGGGAGAGAGAGGAGGAGAGAGAGGGAGGGGGAAGAGAGAGATGTGAGAGAGAGAGAGAGAGAGAGAGAGGAGAGAGAGACTGGGGAGAGAGGGAGGGAGGGAGTGAGGGGGTGAGAGAGTTAGGGAAAAGAGAAAGCGGCAGAGAGGGGGAGAGGGGAAGGGGAGAGAGAGGTGAGAGGGGGAGAGTGAGGTGGGAGAGAGGGGATAGAGAGAGAGAGAGGGGAGGGAGAGGGGAGGGAGAGAGATGGGAGAGAAAGGGGGGAGAGAGAGGGGGAGAGAGAGAGGGGGAGAGAGGAGAGGGGGGGAGAGAGGAGAGGGAAGGGGAGAGAGTGAGAGGGAGGGGGTGAGAGGACAGAGAGGGAGAGAGGAGAGAGAGGGGAGAGAGAGGAGGGGAGAGATAGAGGAGGAGGGGGGGGGGGGTGAGAGGAGAGAGAGCGGAAGAGAGGGGGGAGAGAGAGGGATGAGAGTGAGGTGGGAGGAGAGAGTGGGGAGGGAAAGAGAGGCGGAGAGAGGGGAGGAAGAGGGGGAGAGAGGGGGACAGAGAGAAGAGAGAGTGGGGGAAAGTGGGAGAGAGTGGGAGAGGGAGAGAGTGGGAGAGAGTGGGAGAGAGAGTGGGAGAGAGAGAGTGGGAGAGAGAGAGGAGGGGGAGAGAGAGAGGAGGGGGAGAGAGAGAGAGAGGAGGGGGAGAGAGAGAGGAGGGGGGAGAGAGAGGAGGGGAGAGAGAGGGATAGAGAGGCAGGGCTGCCAACTCCCATGCACTGAGCGTGAGAATCACGCATTTCGCCAAATTCCCACGCTGATCACAAATTTCTCACGCTCTGTCGTGAGAAATTCTGTGATCAATGAAAAGTTAAAAACTCATATCAACTGCATGGGCCATGGGAGTTGGAAGCAGAAGCAGCGACGGGGACAGATGCAGACGGGGAGCGGGGCCGGCGAGTGTTTGCCGGGCTGGCGAGCCGCTCACTGCAGCTCCGGCCATGGAGCAGCCTCAGTGCAAGGCGTCGGAAGCGTTGCGCCGCTGCCGTGAGAGTCTCTGTGCCAAATTCACCCAGGTGACCGGCATGGATCAGGCTGCGGCTCGGTGCATCCTGGAGGACAACCAGTGGCTGCTGGAAGTAAGTACCAGGCACTGGGTAGAAGCGGTGGAAGATAGTGGACTTCAAATGGGGGTGGTTGGAGAAAGCATCCTGCTTGCCTGCTAGATTTTCACTTACTGTAACTGCAGGAAAAATGTTCCCGATGTTGGGGGAGTTCAGAACCTGGGGTCCCAGTTTAAGAATAAAGGGGGGGCCAGTTAGGACTTAGTTGAGGACAAACTTTCTTCACACAGAGAGTTGTGAATCTGTGGAATTCTCTGCCACAGAAGTCAGTGCAGGCCAATTCACTGGATGTTTTCAAGAGAGAGTTATATTTAGCTCATGAAATCAAGGGAAATGGGGGAAAAACACAGGAAAGAGGTATTGATTCTAGATGAATAGCCATGATCATATTGAATGGCAGTGCTGGCTCGACGGGCCGATGGCCTATTCCTGCACCTATTTTCTACGTTTCTATGCTTGAGTATATGGCAATAAAACTCGACCACTTGATTTTGAAGCATTCATGCATGTGGAGGTATAATGTGGTCATAGAGTGATACAGTGTGAAAACAGGCCCTTCAGCGCAACTTGCCCACATGTCCCAGCTACGCTACCTGCTTTTGGTCCATACCTCCAAACCTGTCCTATCCATGTATCAGTCTAACTATTTCTTAAATGTTGGGATGGTCCCTGCCTCAACTACCTCCTCTGGCAGCTTGCTCCAAACACCCACCACCCTTTGTGTGGATAAAGTTACCCCTTAAAAAGTTACTTCGTAAAAATACTTCATACAAAAAACATTGAAATCATACTTCTACAATGCACTAAAACATGATTTTAATACATCAAATTTTAAAAAGTTCCTACCCTGGGAGGGGGGACACCCTTCTTCCACACCCTCTCCCCACTCGGTTGCTCCACTCCCTCACCGGGTACCCCCAAGGCCGGTGATCAGTGATCGCTCAGCCTCCCCACTTTCAAAAACGCTCCGCGGCCCCTGGTTCAGATGGAGAACACTGCCAGATGTGAGCGGGGAACTGAGGCCAGTTGTCCATGATGTTTGGATCCCAATGCTCAGCGCTTCATGTTTCGGAGTTGACTAATGTTATTGATTTGCTATTAGCCTGATGACTTCAGGACAGTTTGTTACGAAAATGAAAGAAATGGTATCAGAATACTTACACAGCTGAGTGAGTATAATTTTATGGATGGGAATTGTGTTCAACCAATTGATGACTTCTTTGACAAAGTGACTAGCATGTTAGATAACAAGGAAGCCAATGAATGTCACAAATGTTGTTATCCATAATTTGGTCTGTGAAGTGCCCCATAAAGGATTACTGCATTAGCTAAGCACCTGTGGACTTGTACGTAATAGGTTAAGTCCAGGGGATCAGATATGGGGCTTTATGTATGGACCAGATATATTGTCAGTGCAGAGGGGCTAGGAGCAAGGCCAAGTATGCATCCAGAGTCAAGGTCTGGAATAGTACTCGGTGTGCAGTCAAAGCTGGGACCAGGGGTGTGTTCAGCACTGGGAACCCAAGCAGGTAAGCCGCTACGATCAGGGTAGAATAGGGGGCCAGGTGTAAGGCTGGACTTAGGGACAGGAATGAGAGAAGGTATGCAACTGGAGTCAGGGCCAGGAGTAGTACCAGGTGTGCAGTGAGACCCAGGTTGGCCAACATGGGCCAAGTGTTTGATTATAATCTGATTTCCATACATGAATACACTAAGATCATTCATGTGCTGCACGTATGGATCAGAGCCTGGGCTCTACTGTGGAATGTAATTAGGAATGTAATTTACTCTAACCTTATTCATAGCTAATCCAATTTAAAGCATATATATCTCATTCAAGTGTAAGTTAAAAGCCTCGCTACAGTATGCACCATATTACACTATTTCAAGCTGAAAAATGCAAAAGTTCCGTACCAATGGGAGGGGGGACACCTTCCTTCCCCCCCCCCCCCCGCAGTCGCTACGCTCCCTCGGGCCTGGTCTCACAATTTCTCACTCCCAACTCTCACCCAGTGTTGGCAGCCCTGTCTATCCATGTTCTTCAGGGATGACCTGCTGAGTTATTCCAGCACTTTGTGTCTTTGTTTATACAAATGCAGCCCGTCGCTCACGCTATAATATACAAGAAGACATGCCACAGTTCCCTGCCAAAGCTCAACTACAAAATTTAATTGTTCTATTTCATGGGCAGAGAAATGGTGGTGCGAGTGGGTTGATCCTGACTGGGTAATGAAATTGTGCAATCACCAGAAGCAAAGAAAGCAGGTCTGGGGAAGGTTGCTCTGGTAACCATTTCCACAACAATCCGCCAGTCTGGAGGCAGATTTTTCACCTAAGGCACTGGTTACAAATAGAAAAGGGAGAGAGAGAGAGAGAGAGAGAGAGAGAGAGGGGGGGGGGGGGAGGGTGGAAGAGAGAGAGATCGAGAGACAGTGAGAAAGGAGAGAGAGCTCCCAGATGTCAATCAGCTCTGCAGTAACAGCAACTGACAACCAAACAAAGCTGAACCTTTCTGAAGGCTTCTCAAAATTCAGCATCAAAGCCTTTTGTCAGTTTAGTTCGAATTGCAAGGCAGTTTCGAAGTTGGAGGGGGGCGGGAAGGTTAGAAGATGGATAGCTTGTCCAACTCCAGTAGGAAATTAAAAAGGAAAGGTTAATGGTAGATCGTTACAAGGAATGAAAACCCAAAACTTCAATTAACAACACAAACTCTAAATAAACCACACACTTCAGAGCAGCAGCAGGCCTTAATGACCGTTCATTCGCTGTCAGCTGCCTGCATTGCCCTTAAGAGTGATGATTTTGCTACAATCTCCTTAGAGCAACACCAGAAAAAAGGAGCAGGATTGGGCCTCTCGGCCCCTCAAGCCTATCCTGCCAGTCAATATGACCATGATTGATCTATGCCGGTCTCCCCTCCTGTGTCGTGCCAGTTCCCCACAGCCCTAAAAGCCTCCATCTTCCACCTACAATACATTGAATGGTCTGCCTCCACTAGCGGCGTAATTTGAAAAAAATCTAGCAGGATTACCAAAAAACTGCTACAGAGGGGGATTGAGGGGGTGGTGGTGGGGAGTTGGGAGAGAGCTGGGTGTGGTAGAGACAGTGTTAACTGCAGCAACATCCAGCACGCACTGGCGATCACTATGGCGAACGTGCTCTCGGTCCTCCAAGGCCTGCTGGATCTCTCCATTGCTCAGCGCGTTCCATTTCCCACACCAATCTTTCTGTCCCGGGCCATCTCCATGGCCAGAGTGAGGCCACACGCAAGTTGGAGGAACAGCAGCTCACATTCCACTTGGACAACTTACATCAACGTTCATACCGTTAGGTTGTATCTAATTTCAGGTAAATTCCCCCCTTTATCTACCCAACTTCCCCTCCACAGACGCACCTTTTTTTTTCCACTCTCCCTGCCTCTTCCATCTAGTTCCTTTCCCCTCCACCACCTGCTCAATTCAAACCCATCCCTGCTCGGGTCCCCCATTTTCCTCCACCCCCTCCCCCCCCTCCCCATTCACTTTCATCCACTATCCCACCCTCTGGTTCCACATTTCTCTCCCCACCTTCCTTCCTTATCAGATTCCACCACCTGCACCCTTTTGCCTTCTCCACTTCTCACGTCCAACCTTGGACACTATCTGCACTCTTATCTCCCCACCTGTCACCCGCCAGCTCTTTCCCCACTCTTTCTGCTTACTTTTTAATCAGCTTTTTTCCCCTCTACTCCATCAGTCTGACAGGGACCCGACCCAAAACATCATCAATCCATTTCCCTCCGGAGATGGGCCTGACGCAGAGTTCTACCAGCACTTTGCGTTTTGCTCAAAGTTCCCGCGTCTGCTGTCTCTTGTGTCTCTGATGTTTATAACAACACTTGCCACAGACATCTCCACACCACCACCTGCAGGTACTGAGCAATGCTGCATCAATCTAAATAAACTACGTCCAGAAAAACACCCATGTCAAACCATACAAAGCCCCACAGAGACTGAGTGAAAAATGAGGGGTTTGGCAGACAGTTGAGAGAGAGGTAGGGAGGAGTGAGAATGCAAGCACGTTTTAGACATCAGAGACAGAGAATGGGATGAACAAAGGGCACCTGTGATCAGCTGCAGACCAATGGTGTCAAGGTAACATTTAGTTTCAAACCCAGTCGTTGGAGACATTAAGGGAACAAAGAACTAACGGAAAGGAAGGTCTATAATGGGGAAAGTTGACAAAAGGGATCATCTGACATTTTTAATTCAACATCTTAGAATAAAGGGGAGGTCATTTAAGACTGAGGTGAGAAAAAACTTTTTTACCCAGAGAGTTGTGAATTTATGGAATTCCCTGCCACAGAGGGCAGTGGAGGCCAAATCACTGGATGGATTTAAGAGAGAGTTGGATAGAGCTCTAGGGGATAGTGGAGTCAAGGGATATGGGGAGAAGGCAGGCACGGATTATTGATAGCGGACGATCAGCCATGAGCACAATGAATGGCGGTGCTGGCTCGAAGGGCCGAATGGCCTCCTCCTGCAACTATTTTCTATGTTTCTATCATCCCAACAGCTGTAACACTCCCAAACCGAAGGGTGAGGCATCGTGCCTCGCGATGTACAAGGCACATGAGTGGCCGTGGGACCAAGACTGCAAGCTCAGGGTCAGCCTTGCAGAGTTAATGTGGGCAACCTATGGAGCGAGCAAACAATCTGCCGTGTACAGGTAACCACATTGTGAACACATTGAATAGAATGACATGAAAATGAATCACTATTTCAGCGGGAAGGACTGCTTTGCTCCCTGGATGTCTGGAAGGAAAGAGATAAAATGCTGGCTTTGTCTCGCTGTGGGTGTCGGGGTGGTGCTGTGAGAAGGGGACTTCTTCTTCTTGCGTATGGCGTGCACAGCCTAAAGTTGTAGGACAACTTGTTCTATTTGATCTTATTCGATTGTGTACACCGGGTTGATTGCATTCGTCGAAACAGGGCGGACCACGTGAAGGTTGCAATCTCCCACCCCAGAAGGGGACAGACGGGGTATAAAAGTGTCACGGAGAGAACGTTCCCTTGAGAATGAAGGCAGAGAGGAGGGATGTCGTCTGGTGGTAGAATCCCACAGACAGAAATCCCGGAGGATGTTCTGTCGAGTGAGGAGGCTGATGGTGTGGAAGGTGAAGACAAGGGTTCCGATTCCTTGTTCTGAATGGAAGAAAAACCAGTGTAAGCAGAGTGTTGGAAAAAAAGCCGAGACTATGAAGGTCCCTGCAGCAATCATTAGGTTGGTTGGGTCCACGCTGTCATGCAGGGCATTGCCCAATCCCATCGCTCCCATCTTATTTTTCCATAGCCCCGCAAACATTTTTTTTCCTCATGCGCCAATCAGCTCACCTATTGATGAGTCCTATGGTTGCTTTGTTACTTGCCTTCACCAAGGAGTCCTTCACCCGTAATCAATTCACCCACTGACACACCTTTGGGATGCAGGTGGAAACTGGAGTATCCAACATAAATCCACCTGGTCATGGGGAGAACAAACTCCACAACTTCACCACACAAGGTCAGAATGGAACCTGTGCTCCTGATGTTACAGGGCAGCAGCACTAACCAGTGAAACACCAAGCACCCAAATCACATGTGTTATAGGCCAGTGAGCCACACATCAATGGTAGGGAAGCTATTGGAGAGGATTCCTTTGGATAGCAATTAGAGGAGAGTAGGCTAATTAGGGACAGTCAACATGTCTCTGTGCAAGGCAGGTCATGTTTTACAAACCTGATTGAGTTTTTGGAGGAGGAGTCAAAGATAGTGGATGAGGGCAGTGGATATTGGCTACATGGACTGACAATGTCCCCTATGGTATGCTGATCCAGAACATTAAGATGATGGGATCCATGGTGACTTAATATTGACTTGGATTCAGAACTGGCTTGCTAATAGAAGACTACGAATTAAAGGTATGGCAGACTGCAGGTCAAGAGTGAATTTGCTCTAACTCCGCTTTGTGACTTAAAAATGGTGCCAAAAACTTGGTACTCTTGTATATTGTCACAGTGTACTATTCCTACATACCTATTGAATATAAGAAGAGCTTATGTATAGTAATACTTTTACTGAACAGAAATGAATTTCACTCTACATCACTCGGTACATGTGACAATAAAGTACCATTGAACCAACCCAGTCAGCAGTGAAGTCAATCGCCACCAGAGGGCAGCATCCACCCATTTCACCCTCTCACTGCTCTGCTTTTCAGTGACTGACAAAGTGGAGCCAAGCACCTGGAACTCTGCGTTTCAGAAGGAACTGCAGATGCTGGAAAATCGAAGGTAGACAAAAGTGCTGGAGAAACTCAGCGGGTGCAGCAGCATCTATGGCGCGAAGGAAAAAGGCAACGTTTCGGGCCAAAACGTTGCCTATTTCCTTCGCTCCATAGATGCTGCTGCACCCGCTGAGTTTCTCCAGCACTTTTGTCTACCTGGAACTCTGCTCCTGTTGATAGACACAAAACGTGGCTGAACAAGGGTTTCGACCCAAAACTTCACCCATTCCTTCTATCCAGAGATACTGCCTGAACCGCTGAGTTACTCCAACTATCTTTGGTGTAAACCTTCCCACACACTGTATGCTCCTCTGGATCACCTTCACAGATTCCTATGGCATTAGATAAGAACACGTAAAATGCTAATTGGGGGAAGTCATCAGCGGATAAAGAGATGTCTGGCAAGTGGGAGGCTTTTAAAAGTGAGATAGAGTTCAGGGCCAACATGTTCCTGTTGAGAGTGAAGGGCAAAGCTGGCAGGTTTAGTGAACCCTAGTTGATGAGGGATATCAGGTTCTGGTCAAAAAAAAGAAAGGTGTATATGCAAGTGTATGCAGCTTGGATCAATCCATCCCTTGAGGGGCAGGGGTACACAGAAGTGGGAAATAACATGAGCAAATGTGGAAGGTAGACAAAAAAGCTGGAGAAACTCTGCGGGTGAGGCAGCATCTATGGAGCGAAGGAATAGGCGACGTTTCGGGTCGAGACCCTTCTTCAGACTGATGTCCGGGGGGGGGGGGGATAAAGAAAGGAAGAGGCAGAGATAGTAGGCTGTGGGAGAGCTGGGAAGTGGAGGGGAAGGAAGGAGAAAGCAAGGGCTACCTGAAATTGGAGAAGTCAACGTTCATACTGCTGGGGTGTAAACTACGAAGACCTGGTGGGCCCTGAAGAAGGGTCTCGACCCGAAACGTCGCCTATTCCTTCGCTCCATAGATGCTGCCTCACCCACTGAGTTTCTCCAGCTTTTTTGTCTACCTTCGATTTTTCCAGCATCTGTAGTTCTTTCTTAAACAGAGCAAAAGTGGAGATGACATCCCTGATAGGCACAGTAAAGGAGAATCTGAAGAGACTACATCTGCATATTAACAGCAAAAGGGTAACCAGGAGAGAATAGGGCTCCTTAAGAATCAATGTGGTGATCTATATGTGGAGCTGCAGGAGAATGGCGAGGTCCTCTGCCTCTGGACGGCAGGGCCCGCCAGGTCTTTTGCCTGGACGCGCCATATCACCGAATACTGGAACAATTGTTGACAAATGCTGTATCAAAAGTATCCTGACTGGTCCCATCAGGGGCAAGTAGGGAAATTCCAATGCACTGGGACACAAGTGACTAGAGAGAGTGGTGGACACAGCTTTACAACCAGCCAAGAGCTATTTAAGTCATGAGAAAAACAGAAAGTGCTGGAGTAACTCAGCAGTCTGGCAGCTGTGGAGGGAATGGATAGGTTTCATTTCGGGTCCGGACCCTTCTTCATTCTTGTCACGTATGAACATGACGATTTTTCATCCCACTCCCAACCCAAAATGGCATTGTCAATTCCCACCAGCGATGCTGCCTGATCCACTGAGTTCCTCCAGCACTCTGTGTTTGTTTCAAGATTCCAGCATCTGCAGTTTCTTGTGTCCCCTTGATTTAAGGATTAGGAGGCATTCTTTGTCTCCAGGATATAGTTCATAAGCATCAGACAACAGGCACAATGGCTAAACACACAACATCAATACTTAACATTCCTTGCAATTACTTCATGATTTTCTAAAACCACTGTTACTGAAGCACTCTTTTAATGGTATGCAAGAAATGTGTATTGCGATCGGTTCTCTAGTACTGGCACGGTATTTACACAACTAATCCTACATCCAGACGCCAGACTGTTTTTTTTTAATTTGTGCACTTATCTGCTGTGCGATTAGGGCAGCTATGTAATACACAATGTATTTAAAGAGCTATTGCACAAACCCCAGGTAACTGTGCATGTAATGAAAAGCTGCCCAAGCATAACCAGTTGATATTTCTACTACAAACCCATGGCTATCTGGACTACACTTGTTCCCACCCTGCTTGCTGTAATGACTCTATCCCCTACTCCCAATTCCTCCGACTACGCTGCATCTGCACCCAGGATGAGAGCTGTTCCAAACCAGGGCATCAGAGATGTCTTCATGTTCCCCCCTTCGACTATAGATGAGGTTCTCACCCAGGGTCTCCTCTATTCCGCCCTCACTCCCCATCTCCCCACTCGTAACAAGACAGAGTCCCCTTTGTCCTCACCTTCCACCCTACCAGCCGTCACATACAACAGATAATCCTCCGACATCTTTGCCACCTCTAACGGGATCCCACCACTGGCTACATCTTCCCATCTCCTTCCATTTCGGTTTTCCGCAGAGACCGCTCCCTCCGTAACTCCCTGGTCAATTCGTCCCTTCCCCCCCCAAACCACCCTCTCCCCTGGTACTTTCCCTTCCAACCACAAGAAATGCTACACTTGTCGCTTTACCTCCCCCCTCGACTCCATCCAAGGACCCAAGTAGTCTTTCCAGGTGAGCCAGAGGTTCACCTGCACCTCCTCCAACCTTATCTATTGTATCTGCTGTTCCAGGTGTCAACTGCTCTACATCGGTGAGACCAAGCGCAGGCGTGGCGATTGCTTCGCCCAACACCTCCGCTCAGTTCGCATTAACCAACCTGATCTCCCGGTGGCTCAGCACTTCAACTCCCCCACCCATTCTGAATCTGACCTTTCTGTCCTGGGCCTCCTCGATGGCCAGAGTGAGTCCCACTGCAAATTGGAGGAGCAGCACCTCATATTTTGCTTGGGTAGTTTACACCCCAGCAGTATGAACATTGACTTCTCCAATTTCAGGTAGTCCTTGCTTTCTCCCTCCTTCCCCTCCCCTTCCCAGCTCTCCCACAGACTACTGACTCCGCCTCTTCCTTTCTTTTTCCCGACCCCCCCCCCCCATCAATCTGAAGACGGGTCTCGACCCGAAGCATCGCCTATTCCTTTGCTCCATAGATGCTGCCACACCTGCCGAGTTTCTCCAGCATTTTTCTTTACCTTTGATTTTTCCAGTATCTGCACTTTTTTCTTAAATAGCTAACATTTTCCTCCTTTTGTATTGTTTTTCGTGTTTTATTTTGCAGCCGAATCGCCTCATCTAATGGTTCACTTCACTTTCTAGCTCGGCGCAGCGGGTCGAGTAAGCAGTCAACACAAGAAGCGAGTTTGATATTCCGACAGCGCAGGTCATAGGTCACTGGAGATAAACATTCTAGCTGCATACAGACCTGCGTTTCATCCGTAGTCAGGATCGAACCCGGGTCTCCGGCGCTGCAAGCGCTGTTGAATTGCTACTGGGCCGTCCGTTCCTGAGTGTCCCATCCCGGTCCAGGGTGGCCGGAGATATCTGGGGTGACCCTGGACTGACGGGACTCCGGCCCGGAGCAGTGGCGGCCCCAGGCTTACAGCCAGCGCGAAGAAGAAGCGCTAACTCCAGCTCAACTCTGGTCCAACTCCCGAGGAACCCGCTCCCCGATGGGCCATGGGCCGTCAGATGCACCTCTCGCCTTATCCAGTGGCTGTCAGTTAACCCCCTCGGTGCCGGCGAAAGCTGACCACCAGTGATCAGCGGGGATACACACAAAATGCTACTGTAACTCTGGAGAAGGGTCTCGACCCGAAAAGTCACCTATTCCTATTCTCCAAAGATGCTGCCTGTCCCATTTAGTTACCACCGCATTTTGTATGTCTCAGTTGATGACCGGTGCTCGGCTTTCGCCAGCACCCCCATTCCTCACATTAAATATTTTTTTACACATAAATTATGAATAAAGATTAGAATTTATACGCAGTCTATACAGCCAGCGCTTTGTTTGCTTTTTCTTTATCACAAATGACCTTTGACAAATCCCATGATTCCTTGCGTTTTTTAGAATACCGAATTCGCTTATTAGGAACCAGCCCAAGCATCCCCTCACACTGGCAACCCATGATCAGAAATTCATTCAAGTGAAATAGAACTGCAACTGTGTATTCCATTTCCCTGCAACCATCTTCCTTGTTTTGCATCAAGTAGCTCCTTTATTTTTAACTGACCAACCACAGCAGCCTCTCACGTGTCTTTGCTTGAGAACAATGGTTTAGGTTTCAGGTTTATTATTATTGTCATGTGTACCAAGGCACATTGAAATGCTGTTTTGCACGCTATCAAATCAGATCAGATAATGCTATACATAAGTCAAACTCAAGTACAATATGTGAAGGAAAGATGAGGATACAGAGTGCATAATATAGTTCTGACCACTGTGGCACATCAGTTGGATAGACAGAGAAACAAAGAATTGTGAATTGGCTTCAAAACAATGTTTGCATCTTCAAGCACCACTCATTCTGTTAATGATTAACCATGTGGCAGCATTCCAAATAAGATAATTATTTAGAAACATGGAACAGTAGATGCTGGGTAACAGACTGCCCATGTTGTCCCTAATGGTTTCCACCTTTTCTCTGTTTCTTCTTTTACCCTTAATGTCCTTAGAGAGCACACTTGGATTTACCAAAATCCTGACTGCCATTGATTTTTCATGACCCTTTCTGGCCGACCTAACTTCCTTTTTAAATGCCTCCCTACACATGTTTTTATAACTCTTTTCAGGCATCCCATGTCATTCATTTTCTATACCTGTTATATGCTGTTTTTCTCTTTATCTAACCCACTGTACTCCTTCACATATTGGTATTGCTTTTTTATTATCATTTTGTTATTCAGTGAACAGCGTTGTTTTTGTGTGCTAGTCAAAACATACTGTAAATTCAACTGTACACAAGTATTACAGGTAGAGCATAGAGAAAAATACCAGAGTGCAAAATATATTTATAGCATTGTAGCATTAGTTCCAGAGGAAATTTTCCAGCGCCACAATGAGGTAGTGCTGGAGTAACTCAGCGTGTCAGGCAGCATCTCTGGAGAACATGAATAGGTGATGTTTCTGGTCGGGACTTAAATTTGGTTTCAACCGCACTCACACGTAGGTGAATCCAGAAACAAGCAGCACTTTCGGGCAGATAATAAGCTGTGGGCTAACAATACTCAGAGCTGAACCCATTACAGGGCGGAGGCTACTACCGACTGGCCAACGCTTTGGGTGGCCGCGACAACTGTAGTGATTCCAACGTGAGGATGTGCGGTCAGGTTGAAGACTGTTGGTACCTGCAGATTGTGTGATTGTTGGAAAAGTTTGTCACAGGAATGTTAACCATTGTGTTGATTAATAGGGTCAGGGCAATATGCTGAGACTGTGTGTATAGAACAAACTCAGTCTGTAATCAGCATGAAGGGACCCGACCAGAAACTCCAGCACTTTGTGTTTTTTGATGTCTCTGATGTGAAACCTGTATTGGTGGTTGCAGGACGTGGTTAACTAATTGTGTCACTGCTGTACCCTGACAGATGGTGGTTCGTGACCAACTTGCAGCAGCCCAGATGCATTACATTGTTGCGGGGATTATCCCAGTGTGCGACAGCACGGTGCCGAAAATGTTCCTGTCACTTAATTTGTGCAGACGGTCTTTGTAAGGCAATGGTAGGGGTGTCGATATCGTCAGTGGTTTGAGACTAGGGGAGAAACTCAGAAGTGAACCGTCTGAAAAAAGTATCCCGTCCCTAACCGTGACTTGTCCCTTCCCTGCACAGATACTACCTGGCCCACTCCAGCACCTTGTGTTTTGCTGAGAGATATGGTAGTCAGTTGAGGAGAGCCGCAAGAGGGAACTGATGTTGGTGGTTATGATAGTGGGGACACAGCAGCAAAGGCAGTCCCAGAGTAAGATAGTAAAATTTCTAAATAACAAGCCGTTTCATTCAATACCATCAGCAAATGTCGATTACAAAAATATATGAGTCGCAACGGGTTAGGTTGGAAGATGTTTACTAATACCAAGGAGGTTCCGAAAGCTGCAGCGGGAGCTGCCACTTCCTACCAGCCCGCTGACAGTGCGAGGCAGGGGGGTGGGGAGTCTAGACTAAAGATTATAGAGGAGCCTTGGTCTAGACAGGGGCGGGGGCTGTCCCCAGTAGCAGCCGTGTCCCGGGGGTCGGGGTCGGGGCCGGCCAGAGGCCCAGGGGTTGCCCATGGCGGCCAGTACTGAGCGTCTCCGCACCAAAGCCTAGGCTCCGGGCAGGAGCAGTGGACGAGGACGATGGCGCCAACCCGCTATCGGGCACGACCTCACGTCCCCCATGAGGGAGGGGTTAGTTACCCTTTCCCCGCGACCGGCCAGCTGCTAGTCGAGCGATGGCCGCAGTTCACCGCCTTCTCGTCCACTCTTTGACAGGACCGCCATCTTCCTCTGCTGGCGACGGCGACGGCGACTGCGCATGCTCATCCCCGCCCACAACCGCCTGTCGCGACTGGCGCCCACGTGACCCCAGGGCTGAGCGCCGCCCCTGTCACGTGTAGTTGTTTTGGAGCGTCGCCCCCTGTCACGTGCTGCGGGACTGGAGCGCCGCCCCTGTGACGTGTTGTTGTTGTTTAGAGCGTCGCCCCCTGTCACGTGCTGCGGGACTGGAGCGCCGCCCCTGTCACGTGTTGTTGTTTTGGAGCGTCGCCCCTGTCACGTGCCGCGGGATTGGCGCCTCGCCTCGAGGTCAGATGAGGTCCCGCCCGGGAATCTCGGGCACGTGAGGGGAAACAACAAACCTCATGTCCCAATCCTCCAATCTGCCCCGCTGCGTCCCATGCACTTTCTTTAATCTCCATTTTCTCTGTTGCTGGATCACCATGTTCTGCTTTCTGATTATTTTCTCTTTTGCTCTACCTGTTGCACTCATGCATGGACTAACAAGGAAGTGCAGATGCTTGATTATACCAAAGCAATACACAATATACGATATGATAGAATTTTATTTATCCCAGGAGGGAAATTGATCTGTCAACAGTCATAAAACATAAAATACATTCAACCCCACGGCAGAAGGGAGAGGAGTTGTGCAGTTTGATATTCACAGGGAAGAAGGATCACCTGTGGCATTCTGTCCTGCATCTTGGTGGAACTTTCAACATTCAAACTTTTGTTTGTTGAATGACAATAAAAGGCATTCTATTATGTTCTATTCTAACCAGTCTGTTGCTGAAGGTATTCCTCAGGTGGACCAGTGTTTCATGGAGGGGGTGAGCTGTATTGTCCAAGATGGTCCGCAGTTTGAGGCGCATCCTCCCCTCCGAGACCACCTCCTATGTATCCAACTCCAACCCCAGGATGGAGCCAGCCTTCTTGATGAGTTTGTTAATCCTATTGGCGTCCGCAGCCTTCGCCGAGCTGCCCCAGCATCAGGGCTGCCAACTCTCACGCATTGAGCGTGAGACTAACGCTTTTGAGGAAATTCTGACGCTCTCACGCTGATGACAGAAGTTCTCAGGCTCAAAAAAATATTTTTTTAAATATACGAATAAATAAATAAAGTCACACTCCTCCACACTCACCAATGAGAATAGTTTTCTGTCGGCGGGTTCCCCGTAACGAACGAGCAATTGGCTTAAGCCTATCGCACACTATTTAAAATGGCAATGTAGACAACAATGTTGGAGAAACTCAGCGGGTGAGGCAGCATCTATGTCTGAGTTTGACCCTTTTTCACACTCAAGCATTTCTCCAGAATTTTTGTCTACCGCTCTATAGATGCTGCCTCACCTGCATTCACATTCCCGTGCAGAGGGTGTGATAGGTGAGACATGGCGGTGGTCCCAGCACCGACATCCCCCCCCCCCCCCCCCCCCCCCCCCCCCCCCCCCCCCGAGGCACTGCTCACACCTCACACCCTCACCTCTGGTGGCCGCCACGTCCACACCGCATGGAGTTTTAACCCCCGCCCGGAGCCAGGAGCGGACCGGTTGAGTGGGGGCGTCAGTGTCACCTCCGGAGCCGCGAGGATGAATCTCGGGCTAAGGCGCCGCTCCGATGCCCGACCCCCGGGTCACTGACCCTCACCTCCCCCAGACCCCAGCTGGACACAGAGCGCCTGGGCCGACCCGCGGGGGGGGGGAGGAAAGGGAAATGAAAAATTGAAACTGAAAAATGCAAAAGCTTCCCCCCAAAAGACACCCACCCCCCCGCTCACACTCCCTGCCCCGCCCCACCCCCCCATGTTCGCTGCACTCTCTCGCAATTTCTCACTCTCACCTCTCACCCAATGTTGGCAGCCCTGCCCAGCATACAATAGCGAACAAGATGGCACTGGCTACCACCTCCACTGGCTACTACCATGTTGGAGGTGAGGTGCAGAAGTCCTTCAAAGATATTTGTGAAAGTCTTGGGGAAATGACAAGCTCTTCCGCAGACACCAGTCTGCACTGAAATTGGGTCTGCCGTGAATCCCTTGACCTCAATTTACATGTCGTAAACTGGATAAAAATTTGAGTAGGATGCTCCACAGTCCCTCTGAATGCAAAGTGAGGCTGAGCAAAGTCAAGCACAATGGTTGATGTTACTCCCTGTACTTCTCTTGGAGTTGACACATTACCTACAAACTACAACAGTCGAGGCATTGTGCATGCAAGTGGTGTACACACAAGGTGTGGATTTCCCATGCTGCCAGCAACAGAATGCAGGGGACTAATTGCAGCTACCAACTTGCAACCAGACCTCATTCTCTGGTCCAACTCCTGTCTGCGTGTTTTCATCATTGAGCTGACGGTCCCCTGGGGGGAGGCTGTGGACAAGGCTTATGAAAGAAAAATGCTTCAATATTCAAACCTTGCAGAGGAGAGAGGTTGGAGTGTAAGGGTGTGTCCAGTGGAGGTGGGGTGCAGGGGCTTTGTAGCCAGTTCCACCGCAAGGCTCCTGAGGGAAGTAGGAGTCTGAGGGCAGGCACAGAGGAGGGCAATAAAAGAACTTGCCAATGCCGCTGAATGGAGCAGTCACTGGCTGTGGCTGAAGAGAAAAGATGCTGTCTGGGATGCCACGTGACCATCTAGAGGCTAACCATAAGACACACACCCAGGTCTGATCACCCTGCGGTGGGCCTGTCTCGACTGAGGGTGCCTTGTGATAAAAGACCAAAACACCCAGTGACGTTGAGGTACACAACTGAAGATGTGTCTGATTGGTAGCAAAATCACCTAGTGATCATCCCCAAGAATACCAAATGTCAATTGTAGTGAAAAACCTTAGGGATTGTAACATCCAGTCCTACTAATCAATCAATTCATTGTTCTATATCTCTCTACATCATCGTCGATATCTCGTTTCCCTTTCAGGTAACTTTCAGTCTGAAGAAGGGTCTCGACCAGAAACGTCACCCATTACTTCTCTCCAGAGATGCTGCCTGTCCCGCTGAGTTACTCCAGTTTTTTGTATCTATTTTATGATGAATATCAATTGTACAAATACTTTCCATCAATCCACATCCACCCTCAGAAAGTAAAAATAATACCTCCAGGGTTACACAACTGTTGGCAGACTAATTTCCCTCCTGGGATAAATAACGTTCTATCGTATCGTATATCCCTTCTTAGTTTAGTTTAGAGATACAGGAAACAGGCCCTTCAGCCCACCGAGTCCATGCCAACCATTGATCACCCATTCACACTAGTTCCATGTTATCCCACTTTCCCATCTGCTCCCTACACACTAGGGTCTTTTTTGTTTATAGGGACCAATTCACCTACAAACCCAGACTTTTTTGGGATGTGGGAGGAAACCAGAACACCTGGAGGAAGCAAACACGGCCACTGGGCGTGTGCAAACTCCACTCAGACAACACCTGAGTTTCTTCCTTTACAAGGATTTAAAACCTGAGAGGAATCAAAGAACACAAGAAAATATGAGCAGGAATTGGCCACCAGCCCCCTCAAACCTGCCCCACCACTCACTATGACCATGGCTAACTTTTAATTTGCCATAACCCTCAATTCCTCGCTCTTTCAAATATTTAGCTATCTCCACCATAAATATTTCTAATCTTCACCACCCTCAGAGGCAGAGAATTCCAGAGATTCACCACCCAATGGGAGAAGAAATTACTACACAACTTAGTGTTAATTGACTGGCCCCTTATTTTATGGCAATATTCTCTAGACTCTCCCACTAGTGGAGACACCCCAACTCTACAATGAAAAGCTCATTTACGATATTAAATGTCTGAATAAGGTCATTCCACATTCTTCTGAATTCCAAAACGCAGGAATACAGTCCCAAACTAACTAGCCTCGTTGTATAGGTCAACTCTCTCATACCCGGATTTAGCCTTTTAATTTCCTTTGAGTCATCTCCCATTTTAAATTACGTTAGAGCCTCTTTGCATCCTCTTCACACCTCACATTTTCGCAATCCTCCCCCTGCGCCCACCCAACCCTGGCATTGTATTGTCCACAAATTAACAGCCGTCGCCTAACTGGGTTTCCACCACTGATACTTGGGGCACCGCACTAGTCACTCACTGCCACACAGAAAAATAACTATTTGCTCCCACTGCCTGTCAACTATTTCTCAATCTATGCCAATATTTGACCCACCCCAATCTTTTTTTTTAATTTTTAAAATATTTTTATGAGAAGCAATGTAAATACATAATAATCATGGTATATAACATTATACATTTCATGTACAACTTCTTTTTTTTACATTTTTGGATAGAAAAGATAGAAAGAAAAAAAAGAAGCTTGAGGATAGTAGTGATGTGTGGGGCGCAATAATTAACGGTTAATGATTGATAATTGGATAAATAGACTGCATCCTTAGAAGTGTAAAAAAAAGGGTCCCGAAAATAAAAGGGCCTTAAGAAAAGAAACGAAATAAGAAGAAAATGCAAAAAAGATAGAACTAAACAGAAAAGAAAGGAAATGTGCCTAATTCGTAACGTTACACACCCCCTCACCTAGTTCTAAAACGGTTACTTTCCAGGGTTATGTTGCACCATATTACACTTGTAATAAATCAATGAAAGACGACCATATCTTAAAGAATTGTTCTGGTTTTCCTGCTAGAACAAGTCTCATTTCTTCAAGATGTAATATTTCCGACATATTTGTAATCCACAATGACAGTCTGGAAATGGTGAGGGTTGTGTGGGTTTCCCCCAACATCCCGAGGAATATTCAGAAAACCTGCCTTGTTTTGACCCTTTTGCAGTTTGCGATGTTCCACACTGTTATCGTGCACAATCGCCTTTCAGAAATAAACACTTAGATTAAATTTCATCCTGGAAATATACACCATTACTACTTAATTTTGTTGCCCTTTTGTTTCCAGGTCCTTGTACTGTTTTTTTTCCTGGTCAGCAATCATGAAATGGGTGAGGTAGACAAAAAATGCTGGAGAAACTCAGCGGGAGAGGCAGCATCTATGCAGAGAAGGAATAGGCGACGTTTCGGGTCAAGACCCTTCTTCAGACTGCTGGCTGAAGAAGGGTCTCGAGCCGAAACATCACCTATTCCTTCTCTGCATAGATGCTGCCTCACCCACTAAGTTTCTCCAGCATTTTTTGTCTACCCTCGATTTTTTGTCTACCCTCCAGCATCTGTAGTTCTTTCTTAAACATGAAATGGGTGAGTATCAAGTTACAACCAGTTTAGAAATTTAAAAAGTGTAATTCTCAATAGACTGTCCGATTCTGAACAGCACACCTTTTGCATGGTTGTTATAACACATTGATTCAGAATATCCTGATGTGATAAAATAAATGCTGTGTGCCCTGCCGCCGTAAGGAAGGGGGAAGAACAATGGGGAGGGAGGGGGTTGAGGGGGGAGATCAAAGGAGGAGCCGCCGTACTTTGTAACTTTGTCAGCACCTTAGGTGGCCACTATTTGTATACCTTGTGTCTGCAAGCAGAAAATGTCACTGTGCCTTGTCACATGTGACAATAAAGTATTCCATTCCATTTTTACAATCCAAATACATCATATCTGCTGGCATTCCCTTATCTATTCAATCTGTTACAACCTCAAAAATCATCAGTATTATAGCATTTTCTCCTCTTCTAATGTTCATATTTTCACACGGAACAGATGCCTTCGGCCCATCAAGTCTATACTAACTCAGAGCAGTCCCATCAATCCTGTATACACATCCCCACCCATTTTCCTGCAACCCATTTTCTCTCACACATCAGCTCCCTTTCTGATTCTTCGGTCACCCACCTTCTTTAAGGGATAATTTAAGCAGCCAATTAACCTACTAGCATGTCTTTGGGAGTGAGTGGAACCAAAACACCTGGAGGAAACCCTCATGGGCCACAGGTAGAATGTGCAAACTCCACACAGACAGATCTGAAGGACAAGATTGAAATCCTAGACACAAAGTGTTGGAGTAACTCAGAGAGTCAGGTAGCATATCTGGTAAAACATGGATAGACGACTTTTCGTGATGGGACCCTTCTTCAGGCTTGTCAAAGTCTGAAGGAGGGTCCTGACTCAAAATGCCACCTATCCATGTTGAGCCTGAAGGGTCGCGGTCTGAAACGTAAACATATCCATATTCACAGTGATGCCAGGTCTGAAGAAGGGTTTCGGCCCGAAACGTTGCCTATCTCCTTCGCTCCTTAGATGCTGCTGCACCCGCTGAGTTTCTCCAGCTTTTTGTGTATCCTCGATTTTCCAGCATCTGTAGTTCCTTCTTTAACACTTCACAGTGATGCTGCCTGACGCATTGAGTTATTACAGCAGTTTTTTGTCTTTTTGCTGGAAACCGGAATCTGTCTGCCGAGACGTCTACCCTGGTTATTTCCATGCCTTGTATACTTTCAGTGTGGAGATTGCACGTTCTCCCCATGCATGTGTGTTTCTGCTAGTTGATCCCAAAGACCTGCTGGTGAATTGGCTGCTGTAGTTATCCTAGAATTAAGGCAAGTGGGAAAAGAATTTAAAAAGTCCACGTATCAGCATAAAAGCAGAAACACAAACCCATAATGTATAGGATAATGGGACAGTTGCACACGGTGGATTGCATAGCCTCCCAAATACATTTACTTCATAAACTTGTAATATTGTGCCTGGAAAGTTTTTTTTTAAACTGTCTATATATCGCAAAATAAGTTAAAACACCAATTAACGAAAGAAGGGTCTCGACCCGAAACGTCGCATATTCCTTCTCTCCAGAGATGCTGCCTCACCCGCTGAGTTTCTTCAACATTTTTTTGTCTACCTTTAAAAATTAAAGAGCAATGAATGTCGCTTTGCATTTGAGCTTCACCAGACTTTCCTCCAACTTAGACATGTAAAAGGACATGTTTATTAATCCACGGCTGTCTTTCGTATAGCGGGACTACCTGGGATCAGTGCAAGAGCCGCTTGTCGGGATTGCAGTGCTGGTGTGGCGGCTGCTGTGAGGGAGGCCCGGCCTGCTCCCTGGGATTTGAAGGCCGCCATGTTGGCCGCTGTGTGAGCAACGTCACAGAGCAGGGAGAGTGAGAGGAAGGGACGCCGATCATCGGCGTCCATCTGTTGTTCCACCAGCTCGCAGAGGGCCGGTCAGCGCACGGCGAGCACCATGAGCGGCGGCACTCCGTACATCGGCAGCAAAATCAGCCTCATCTCCAAGGCAGAGATCCGATATGAAGGGATTCTGTACACCATCGACACCGAGAACTCCACCGTCGCTTTGGCCAAAGGTAAATGGCGCAGAGCGTGAGGCCCGGGCCTAGTCAGGGCCTGCGCCAGGCCCAGCTCACAGAGCCCGCCTTACAATTCCTTCACACTGCAGGCAGTTACTCCAGAGACCAGAAGAAATGCCGATTGTCGTTTATTTTACTCTCGAGTTTAGCGAATTAAAAAAAAATATTTAAAATGGCGGGTTTGTCAACAAGATCCTGTGTCCCTTCACTTTTGCATTTCATTTTGTCTCGCTGCGAGTTTTACTATCTTCTGATTTCTTGTCGTTTGCATGATTACGTGTTTTACAAATGTATGATTTGTTTTTAATGTTTTGAGGATTGGGTGAGTTGGTAATGTAATCTCCATCCACACGAACAAAACAACTTGCTTTACTTTTGTTTATACCCTGTCAAACTCATTACTTCGTGGCTTCTGAATCTTTCTGACTACTTTTTAAATCAAATGTACTGCACCTCTACGATTCTTATTCTAAATTATACCCGCGGGTTATCTTGATTTTGTTCTTGAGAAGTTCTTGTTCTTGGACATTTGTGCACAACAACTCCGCTGAAAAGCCAAGAATTTGCAGCAACATTAATTTGTTTTTTTTGTAAGAAAAGGCCATAGGGTGTTGTTTACGTTTGTAAACTTGCTTTCAAAAATGTTTCAAGTTTCTTTTGACTAAATTGTTGGCAATAAGCTAATTTCTGATTTCTACCTTCTTAAAAGAGCAGTACCAGTAAAAGAGTTGAACTTCAGTGTAATCTGCGAATAAATTGTTGGATGGTTTCTGAAAGCAGTTTTGTCTGCGAATGTTTTGTTTTGGAGGGGGAGGGGTTGTCATTTGAGTCCAATAGATAACAGACCAATGCAATTATGGATGTTTCTCTCGTTTCCCTGATCAGTCTGAAGAAGGGTCTCGACCCGAAACGTCGCCTATCTCCTTCGCTCCTTAGATGCTGCTGCACCCGCTGAGTTTCTCCAGCCTTTTGTGTACCCTCGATTCTCCAGCATCTGCAGTTCCTTCTTTAACAATTATGGATGTTATCTGATTATCTTGTTCATACACCTGTCCGATTTTACATCGAAGAGGTTGATTTTTATATTGGTCCAGCCAGAAGACGTTTGGGTTGATTGCTTAGCGCATCCTTTATACTCTGCCCTATTGATTTTCTTTTGGGTTCGTAAATCCTATCATATTTTGCCTGGAATTTTGTTTATAATATCTCACTATATTAACAAATTAATTTTAAATGTAACTTTTAAATGAGTAGTGGAACAAAAACAGACCTTTTAGTCCAATTGATTGATACCTATGTTGCACATTGCCTCTCCTCCCACACCCTATCAAAACCTACTTTCCCCTATCATTTTTTGCTCTGTAGACCTCAAGTACTCCCTGTGGCATAGAGTTCCAATAAGTCATTCTTTAGATTTTTTTTCTGAATACCCTGTATTTAGTTTAAGAAGGAACTGCAGATGCTGGAAAATCGAAGGTAGACAAAAATGCTGGAGAAACTCAGCGGGTGGAGCAAAGGAAATAGGAAAGTTTCGGGTTGAGACCCTTCTTCAGATTAAAGAAGGGACTCTACCCGAAACATTGCCTATTTCCTTTGCTCCATAGATGCTGCCTCGCCCACTGAGTTTCTCCAGCATTTTTGTCTACCCAACATTTAGTCTTGTTCCTGATTTTGAAGTTCACTGATATATCCATGGCTGCGTAATTGAACTCTTTCATGGTGGAAAAGTCCTGAGGCTCTTATCTTTTTCTGTCAAGCAGTCTTGGAGTGCATGTTTAACCATCACCTCATCCAGCCTCACTGGCATCATTTCTTAAAATGTTCGGTCAACAAATACTATATTCTTGCACTGGTGGCCACAGTGAGAGCGATCTGTACCTGTTATCCTCAAAGAGCTTAAACTACAGTCCACTTTGAAATGTTGTAGATATGGCAACAGTGTACCTATGAACACTTTGTCCACTTCCCAAACATTTTTTTTTGTACGTAATTTGAGAATCACTGCATTGCTGGAGTTCAAGTGTTGGTTTGAGGGATAATTTTAGTGTTTGCTTTATGGAAGGTCTGGAAGTTGTATGAAAACTTTCTAACAACTGACTATCCATGAAATGATTGAGATCTGAAATATTTTAACCTGTTTGCTGCAAAAGAAAAACAAACTGCTGGAGGAACTCAGCAGGTTCTGCCTTGCCGTTGAATCTTGAACAAGCAGTTGGCACTGTGGGCAGTTGGTTATGTGGGCTGAAATTTTAGAGTAAATGCAGGTCTGTCATGTCTGGTTTATTTGCAAGTGATACAAATTTATTTTACAAATACACTGCTAATGATAGCAGATGAAAAACCTTAATTTGAAAAGCTGAAATAAAAGCAGAATGCTGCACTTACTCAGCAAGTCAAGCAGCATCTGTGGAGAGAGGAAACAGTACAGACATCTTCCAATGAGCGATGATATTCTTGAAACATAAATCAGTTTATTTTTTGTTACTTTGAGCATTTTATTTAAGTTGGTACTTTCAGTAAAACTAATTCCCACTACTCACGTGCATGAATAGGGCTTTGATGACATTGCACTTGGAGGATATATTCCTGTTCTTCCAAGCCACGTTGTTAGGTCCGGTGCACTACTTTGTCAATACATTCTCTGTAGCTGTAATACTATATTCTGCACTCTTGTTTATTTTCTCTTTTGCATTACTGGATGTGCTCATGCATGGTATAATTTGCCTGGATAGCACGCAAAACAAAGTTTTTCACTAACTCGGCACCTCTGACAATAATAAACTAATACCAATACCAAGACAAGTATTTGGGTGTATTTTTTTTTGGAACAGGTGGAACTGAAGTTCCTCGGATAGATCCAAAGATGGAAGGTTGAGTAGAATGAGCCTTTCTTTGGGGATTATAAGAACAATTCTAGTACTAGTGTAGCCTTGGGTAAGAGCTTTTCTATTCTGAACACGATGGATGACTGAAGAAGGGCCATGTCCCGATATGTCGCCTGTCCATTCCCTCCCCAGTTGCGGTCTGAGTTCTTGCACCTCTTGTATTTTGATCAAGATTCCAGCATCTGCAGTTTTTTTGTGTCTTGGTGACAGATTTTTTATCTTGGTGATTATGGCTCTTTGGAATTATCTGTTTCAAGGGCTGTGGATGCTCAGATTGTGAAAATATTCAAGGCTTGGATCGAGATTTTTGACGAAGGGAATTAAGGTGTGAGGTGGGTTTCGGTACAAAGATTGTGGTTGTGAGTCATCTATGATCTTTTTGCACATTGGTCAAGCTTTATTTATTGTGTTCTTGCATCTGATACTGTGTTCTATTTTCCAAAAAAGTAAGTTACAAACTCTGAAGCTTTGCATTAAGTTGTCTTTTTTTTGTGTTATGTGTTGCCAGACCATGGCATAATCTAGCCATGCATCAAATTTGCCTGAACTGCTGAGTTACTCCAGCGCTTTCCCCCCTTTTTTGTAAACTAGCATCAGCCCAAGCTGTCCAAGCTGAAATGGTTGGCATACTGGGCTAATCCCATTTTGCCTGCATCTCGCCCATACTTCTCTAAATCCATATATCTGTCGAAATGTGTTGAAATTTGAAATTAGTTATGATATCTGCCTCTATAGCTTCTTCTGCCAACTCATACCAGATACAAACTTCCTTTGAGATAAAAGTTGCCCTGAGGTTCTTCTAAATCTTTTTCCTCTCGCCTTAAGCTTATGCCCTCCAGTTTTGGAACCCTTTATCGTTGGGAAAAGCCTGTGAGCTTTCACTTTTATCCATGCTCCTCATGATTTTGTATATTTCAATAACGTCACCTTCAGACTCATACACTCCAAAATAAAGTCCCAGTCTATCCTGCCTCTCCCTAATTACCCTATTATGTTTCTGAATTAGGGTTCAGGATGTCATTAAAGCATGCAATGGAATTAACACTTGAGATATACGTGACAGCCAATGAACATTCCCAACACTAATCAACTCTCCTTAATGCTCTAAACACAAGGAACTGCAGATGTTGGTTTGCTGGAGTCTGAAGAAGGGTACTGACCCAAAACGTCTTCTACAGTGCCCTCCATAATGTTGGGACAAAGAGCCTTTATTTATTTGCCTCTGTACTCCACAATTTGAGATTTGTAATAGAAAGAAATCACATGCGGTTAAAGTGCACATTATCAGATTTTAATAAAGACCATTTTTATACATTTTGGTTTCACCATGTAGAAATTACAGCAGTGTTTGAACATGACACCCCCCCCCCCCCCCCCCCCCCCTCCACTTCAGGGCACCATAATGTTTGGGACATGTGGCTTCATAGGTGTTTGTAATTGCTCAGGTGTGTTTAAATGCCTCCTTAACGCAACTATAGGAGAGTTCTCAACACCTAGTCTTTCCTCCAGTCTTTCCATCACCTTTGGAAACTTTTATTGCTGTTCATCAATATGAGGAACAAAATTATGCCAATGAAAGTCAAAGAAGCCATTGTGAGACTGAGAAACAAGAATTAAACCGTTAGAGACATCAGCTAATCCTTGGGCTGACCAAAATCAACCCGTTTGGAACATCATTAAGAAGAAAGAGAGCACTGGTGAGCTTTTCTAATCGCAAAGGGACTGGCAGGCCAAGGAAGACCTCCACATCTGATGACAGAAGAATTCTTTCTATAATAAAGCAAAATCCCCAAACACCTGTCGGACAGATCAGAAACACTTTCAGGGGTCAGGTGTGGATTTGTCAATGACCACTGTTGGCAGAAGACTTCATGAACAGAAATACAGAGATTACACTGCAAGATGCAAACCACTGGTTAACCGCAAAAATAGGATGGCAGGCTACAGTTTGCCAAGAAGTACTTAAAAGGGCAACCACAGTTCTGGAAAAAGGTTTTGAGAACAGATGAAACGAAGATTAACTTATATCAGAGTGATGTACAAGAGCAAATTATGGAGGAGAGAAGGAACTGTCCAAGATCCAAAGCATTCCACCTAATCTGTGAAACACGGTGGTAGGGGTGTTATGGCCTGGGCATGTATGACTACTGAAGTTACTGGCTCACTTATCGTCATTGATGATACAACTGGTCATGGTAGTAGCATAATGAATTCTGAAGTGTATAGACGCATCTGCTCAAGTTCTAACAAATGTCTCAAAACTCATTGGCTGGCGGTTCATTCTACAGCAAGACAATGATCCCAAATATACTGCTATAATGGCAATTTCAATCCTTTCCATTGTCATTACTATGCAGGCAGGGGGGAGTGAAAGGAATTTACACAGTTGATGATAAAAACAAATCTTCCAGTCGTTGTTTCCAGTTTCATTGATTTTAATTGCAGTTGTAAATACAAAGAAGTGAACATACCAGATCCTCTTTATTCTTATACAAATTGTAGCTTTCCGTTCTTATTATCTGAACTGGTAAAAAAACTATATTCCTTCTTTCCTGCTCACTCCAGTTGATCTAACCACTCCCTGTGGTTTCGCTAGCCTCCTCCGATGTATGTCATGCCCATCTACGTATCAAAATCCCAACCCCAAGTGTACAAAATAATTCTGCAAGAAATATCTAGACAAAATAAGAAAATATGCTAACAATAACTAGCTTAAGCAAGAATGGCTCCTACACTGCTAAAGCAACAAATGAGTTTTTCAAAACTAAAAAATTGTCAATTCTTGAGTGGCCAAGTCAATCACCCGATTTGAACCCAATTGAGCATGTGTTTTATCTGCTGACGAGAAAACTGAAGGGGACTAACTCCCATAATAAACATAAGCTAAAGATGGCTGCAATACAGGCCTGGCAGAGCATCACCAGAGAAGGAGACCCAGCAACTGGTGATGTCCATGAATCGCAGACTTCAAGCAGTCATTGCATGCAAAGGATATGCAACAAAACACGAAACATGACCACTTTAATTTATATTACATTGCTGTGTCCCAAACATTATGGTGCCCTGAAATGGGGGACTATGTATTAGCATTACTGTAATTTCTACAGGTTGAAACGAAAATGTATGAAAATGGCCTTTATTCAAAATCTGACAATATGCATTTTAACCACATGTGATTTGTTTCTATTACAAATCTTAAATTGTGGAGTACAGAGGCATACAAATAAATGATGGATCTTTGTCCCAAACATTATGGAGGGCACTGTATCTATGTTCTCCAGACCCACTGAGTTACTCCAGCACTATCCAATGCATGACTTCTGGTTACTGACTCACTCTTCCATCATAATCTCATGATTTTGATGACTGTTTTTAAATCTTCTATTAGTCACTTCTCAAAGAAGAAAATATTAATTTGTTTCCCGATAATCCTGTTGTCATGTTGAACATGTGTATACCCCCCCGAAAGTCTTGATGTTCTTGTTAACGTTAGATCTTCATTCTAGCTGAGGCTGAACGCGTTTGTTTGTTTGCGTTGTCCAAGTTTGGAAAGCAACTTTCTTAAACCTTAACTAACCTGTCTTGCCAATTTGTAGGAATGTGGTTATTGCACCATCTGCAATTATTTAAAAATAGAGTTAAAATGGAAACAGCCCCTTCGGCACAACCTGGTATTGGTATTGCATTATTAGTGTCACGTGTACCAAGATACAGTGGAAAGCTTTGTTTACGTGCTAACGAGTCAAATTATACTAAACTTGAGTGAAATTAATCCATACACAAGTACAACAGTTCAAAGAGAAAAATATCAGAGTGCAAATATAGTGTTTACAGCATTATAGCTTTACAGTTACAGAAAAAAATTGCAAGGTCCATGATGAGGTAGATTGGAACTGCACCTTAGTTTATGGCACCCCTAACCACCCCTAACTTGATTTGTTGTGTGTTCCGATGCGTCTCCTTAAATTCTCCCATATCCTGTGCCCCCGACCAAATCTGCTTGTGTTGACTTGTTCCTTCAGTGTCTTTGTACTCTTAGCTGTGACTTCAATTAAATTTTATAGTTAAACAGTCTGTCATCTGCCTTTTTTCAAAATCACTGCTTTTACATAGCTTACAATCTCAGTGCAAATGCCCTTACTTAACACCCAATGTTACTATTGCTGTGTGGATGGTATGTTGGAGAGTATCTGCCCTCATGCTTGGGATGATTCCATCCTGTTCAGAAAATGTCGCCTTTCCTTACCAGTGATGTAGGCAAGGTACTATTTTTTTTAGAGGCCAGAGAGCGGGCATCAATAGAGTGAAGGGTCCCATTATCACTTGAGGTTACTCCTCTTGCTGCATGCACACAATGCTGTGATTGCTGGAGGAAGTTGTTTTATTTCTATTCAATTAGTCTTAGCACGTACACCATGCTGTCTAGTCTAGCAGTTATTGTCCAAGTTTAATATGGGCAGCTTTTTTGACTCTAGCATTTTCATGTTCTTCGTAACTGTTTAATGCAAGTAGGCCTCTACACAGGGAAATTTACTATCGTCTGGTGTAAGAATCAGGGTTTGGCTAGACTGGAATAGAATGACTGGAAAGTGTGGCGTGCAAAAGTATTCTGCCCCCCTGAGTCAATACTTTGTAGAACCACCTTTCGCTGCAATTACAGCTGCAAGTCTTTTGGAGGTATGTCTCTACCAGCTTTGCACATCTAGAGACTGAAATTTTTGCCCATTCTTCTTTGCAAAATAGCTCAAGCTCAGTCAGACTGGATGGAGAGTGTCTGTGAACAGCAATTTTCAAGTCTTGCCAGAGATTCTCAATTGGATTTAGGTCTGGACTTTGACTGGGCCATTCTAACACATGAATATGCTTTGATCTAAACCATTCCATTGTAGCTCTGGCTGTATGTTTAGGGTCGTTGTCCTGCTGGAAGGTGAACCTCCGCCCCAGTCTCAAGTCTTTTGCAGACTCTAACAGGTTTTCTTCCAAGATTGCCCTGTATTTGGCTCCATCCATCTTCCCATCAACTCTGAACACCTTCCCTGTCCCTGCTGAAGAAAAGCATCCCCACAGCATGATGATGCCACCACCATGTTTCACAGTGGGGATGGTGTGTTCAGGGTGATGTGCAGTGTTAGTTTTCCGCTACACATAGCGTTTTGCATTTAGGCCAAAAATTTGGTCTCATCATACCAGAGCACCTTCCTCCACATGTTTGCTGTGTCCCCCACATGGCTTGTGACAAACTGCAAACGGGACTTCCTATGGCTTTGTTTCAACAATGGCTTTCTTCTTGCCACTCTTCCATAAAGGCCCGATTTGTGGAGTGCACGACTAATAGTTGTCCCACCTGAGCTGTGGATCTGCAGCTCCTCCAGAGTTTTTATGGGCCTCTTGGCTGCTTCTCTGATCAATGCTCTCCTTGCCCGGCCTGTCAGTTTAGGTGGACGGCCATGTCTTGGTAGGTTTGCAGTTGTGCCATACTCTTTCCATTTTCGGATGATGGATTGAACAGTGCTCCATGAGATGTTCAAAGCTTGGGATTTTTTTATAACCTAACCCTGCTTTAAACTTCTCCGCAACTTTATCCCTGACCTGTCTGGTGCGTTCCTTGGGCTTCATGATGCTGTTTGTTCACTAATGTTCTCTAACAAACCTCTGAGGCCTTCACAGAACAGCTGTATTTATACTGAGATTAGATTACGCACAAGTGGACTTTATTTACTAATTAGGTGACTTCTGAAGGCAATTGGTTGCACTGGATTTTATTTAGGGGAACAGAGTAAAGGGGGTTGAATACTTTTGCACGCCACACTTTTCTGTTTTTTATTTGTAAAAAAATTTGAAAACCATGTATCATTTTCCTTCCACTTCACAATTATGCGCCACTTTGTGTTGGTCTATCACATAAAATCTCAATAAAATACATTTACGTTTGTGGTTGTAACGTGACAAAATGTGGAAAAGTTCAAGGTGTATGAAAACTTTTGCAAGCCACTGTACATACATTTTTCACAAGCAAACAAAAACATACATAAAGAAACTTTTGATTAACAAAAATAAACATACTTAATTTTTTATAATTCATATAACATCCTTAAATGATGGGTAAAAATTACTAAACAACGTGGGTGAATGAAGGACTGTACCTGCACGCCAGAAAGCCTGTGGTTGCGGTCCGGAGCCCTTAATGACCGTCCGATGCTCCTTTAAATATTTCCCATGACATCCACCAATACATCCAAAGTTCAAATGGTATTTGTACCCGCATCAGACAGTTTTAAGAAATTCTCCAGTGAATTTTCCCAGAGTACTTAAGGAAGTAGCCCCAGAAATAGTGGATGCATTAGTGATAATTTTTCAAAACTCTTTAGATTCTGGAGTAGTTCCTGAGGATTGGAGGGTAACTAATGTAACCCCACTTTTTAAAAAGGGAGGGAGAGGAAACGGGGAATTACAGACCAGTTAGTCTAACATCAGTAGTGGGGAAAATGCTAGAGTCGGTTATTAAAGATGGGATAGTAGCACATTTGGAAAGCGGTGAAATCATTGGACAAAGTCAGCATGGATTTATGAAAGGTAAAGCATGTCTGACGAATCTTATAGAATTTTTCGAGGATGTAACTAGTAGAGTGGATAAGGGAGAACCTGTGGATGTGTTATATCTGGACTTTCAGAAGGCTTTCGACAAGGTCCCACATAAGAGATTAGCATACAAACTTAAAGCACACAGCATTGGGGGTTCAGTATTGATGTGGATAGAGAACTGGCTGGTGGACAGGAAGCAAAGAGTAGGAGTAAACGGGTCATTTTCAGAATGGCAGGCAGTGTCTAGTGGGGTACCGCAAGGCTCAGTGCTGGGACCCCAGCTATTTACAATATATATTAATGATCTGGATGAGGGAATTGAATGCAACATCTCCAAGTTTGCGGATGACACGAAGCTGGGGGGCAGTGTTAGCTGTGAGGAGGATGGTAGGAGGCGGCAAGGTGACTTGCATAGGTTGGGTGAGTGGGCACATGCATGGCAGATGCAGTACAATGTGGATAAATGTGAGGATATCCACTGTGGCGGCAAAAACAGGAGGGTAGACTATTATCTGAATGGTGGCCGATTAGGAAAAGGGGAGATGCAACGAGACCTGGGTGTCATGGTACACCAGTCATTGAAAGTAGGCATGTAGGTGCAGCAGGCTGTGAAGAAATCGAATGGTATGTTGGCATTCATAGCAAAAGGATATGAGTACAAGAGCAGGGAGGTTCTACTGCAGTTGTACAGGGTCTTGGTGAGACCACACATGGAGTATTGCATACAGTTTTGGTCTCCGAATCTGAGGAAAGACATTCTTGCCCTAGAGGGAGTACAGAGAAGGTTCACAAGACTGATTCCTGGGATGGCAGGACTTCCATATGAAGAAAGACTGGATAAACTCGGCTTGTACTCGCTGGAATTTAGGAGATTGAGGGGGGATCTTATAGAGACTTACAAAATTGTTAAGGGGTTGGACAGGCTAGATGCAGGAAGATTGTTCCCGATGTTGGGGAACTCCAAAACAAGGGGTCACAGTTTAAGGATAAGGGGGAATTCTTTTAGGACTGAGATGAGAAGATCTTTTTTCACACACAGAGTGGTAAGTCTGTGGAATTCTCTGCCTCAGAAGGTAGTTGAGGCCAGTTCATTGGCTATATTTAAGAGGGAGTTAGATGTGGCCCTTGTGGGTAAAGGGCCACTCATTAAACCCGAGAGCTTTTTAAAGATGTAAAATTCCAAGGCGGTTGGAATTGTCCCCCACCTCTCAAAACATGGGGGGGACAGCCCCATCATCCAGGATTTCCACCCATGCCTCCAGCTACCTTTATATTGGAGACTAAACTGGGACTGAAATTGAAATAAGCCAATTTGCTTTTCCCCTCATCTGTCATAGATGAGACACTCACATGTGTCTCTTCATTACTCTGCAGCTCTGCTCTTGCTCCCCTCTGCCGATGCAACAGGGACAGAGTCCCCCAAGTCCTCAACTTTCACATCATCAGCCGTCGCATACAGCACATAATCCTCCAACATTTTCACCACTTCCAACGAGATCCCACCACTAGCCACCTCTTCCCATCTTCCCATTCCCTCCTTTCTGCTTTCCACAGAGACTGTTCCCTTCGCAACTCCCTGGTTAACTCATCCCTTCCCACTTAAACCACCCTCTCCCCAGGTGCCTTGCCCTGCAACCACAGGAAATGCAAAATCTATCCCAATATCATCTTGCTGGACTCTGTCCAGGGACCCCGACAGTCCTGTTCATAAGGTTCACTTGCACCTCCTCCATACCTCATCAGGTATGCACTCCTATATATATATATCAGTGAAACCAATCGCAGACTGATCGTTTTGCTGAACACCTTCGCTCAGTCCATCTCAATGTGATCTCCCAGTTGCCAAACGCTTTAACTCCCATTCCCATGCTGACCTTTCTGTCCTGGGCCTCCTCCATTGTCAGTGAGGCTAAATGTAAATTGGAGGAACAGCACCTTATATTGTGCTTGGGCAGCGTACAACCTAGTGGTATGAATGTTGACTTCTCTAACTTCCAAGTAACCTTTGCGTCTCCTTTCTCTTCGTACCACCCCCATCCTAGTTGTCATACAAGCTCCATTGTCGGTGTGAGGCCCAGTGGTCCGGTTGCTAAACACTTTAACTCTCCCTTCATTCCCACACTGACCTTTCTGTCCTGGGCCGCCTCCATTGTCAGAGTAGGCCCAGCGCAAATTGGAGGAACAGCACCTCATATTTTGCTTGGGCAGATTACACCCCAGCAGGTAATCACCATCTAACTTCAAGTAACCATTGCTTTCCCTCTCTCTCCATTCCTCCCCCTTCGAAGTTCTCTGACCAGATTGACTGACCCTCTGATTACAGAGGGTCAGTCTGAAGAAGGGTCTCGACCCGAAACGTCGCCTATCTCCTTCGCTCCTTAGATGCTGCTGCACCCGCCGAGTTTCTCCAGCTTTTTGTGTACCCTCTGATTACATTGTTTGCTTTGCTGTCACCTTCTCCTAGCTAACAATGGTCTATTCTGCATTTTCCTTGATTTGCATCTCTTTTGATCTCTTACACTTCCTTATCTCTGTAATTCCCTCTCCCCTGACGCTCAGTCTGAAGAAGGGTCTCGACCTAAAACGTCACCCATTTCTTCTATCCAGAGATGCTGCCTGTCCCGCTGAATATCTTCTATTCATTTGTCCTAAGTACCGTCTACGTCCCTCGTTTCCCTTTCTCCTGGCTCTCAGTCTGAAGAAAAGTCTTGACCCAAAACGTCACCTATTCCTTTTCTCCAGAGATGCTGCCTGACCTGCTGAGTTACTCCAGTTATTTTGTGTTTGTCTTTGCTTTTGTCTGTTGTCTTCTGATTATCTTTTCATGAACGATTGTGTCTTCAAAAAAAAAAAAATCAACTGCAGCAGTAAAGGTTCCCCAAGCCTAGATGCAGTGGCCTGGTGAAATTTTGATTTTGTGTTTATGTTTAATGCAAGATTGGTGTGCAAATAGTGTCAGGGATGGTGGTGAGATTATGTCACATGGCGTGATTTTTGTACAGCTTTGTCTATTTCTTATGTCTATATTGGAGAGTGAAATCTGTCGGCACATCTTTTGGTAATTCGAGGGGTGGGGATTAGTGAGTTAACTGGTCATTGGGAAGTGAATTTTTGTATAAAGCACTGTAGTGGATGTGCTATTATATAAATATTAAAACTGTTTGCTAAAGTAAAAAAATATTTGGAATCTGCAATAACAGAAAAAATGTTTGAGAAACTCAATAGGTTAGGCTGCATTCATGGAGCGATTGCGTGAATGCTTCTGTTCACGGTCACCACCGAAAAGTAACTCCACTGAAAGGTCATTGACTGACAGGTTGGGTTGCATTGTGTTGACTATCCAGCTAGTCCCAAAGGTAACACTGGCATTTAACTGCTCCCTCCCATCTGTCAGTGGAAACCAGTCTTACTGCAACCTGTCATGCTGGGGTAGTCACTTGTGAGACCTGCCTTTGGATCAGAGACTTTCCAATGGAAATTATGAACTTGGATCTTAGTATGGATAATCAAATTGGATTTCATTTACTTCATTGTTTTTAATGATTTAACATAAGAAAAAAAAGATGCATAACTCAGTCATCCAGCTGTTTGAGATAACTCCAGTCTTCAAGATTATTAGATGATCTTCCACCTGAGCGCATTGTCCTGCACTTTTCTCACATGCCTTGATTACCGTAACATCAATAAATCTTTTGAATGAACACATGAGCCTCCACAGCTATCTGAAATACAATGATTCACCATCGTCTGATTGTAGAAATAACTCAATCACAGTCTTATCCTCCTGCATTTGCCCTCTCTAACATCTTTCAACTCTAATTCTACAGAATATCGGTTGAGTCTATTCATCCTCTGCTCACGACCATCCGGCCATTCATGGCAATCAGTCTAGTGAAATGTCGCTGCCCTTCCTATATGACAAGCACATCCTTTCTTGGACAAGGAAACTAAAACTTAACACAGTACTCCAGGTGTGACCTCGACAAGCTCGGTGCAATTGCAGTGAGAATTGTTACATCATATATTCTCATCCTGTCATAATAGAGGTGAGCGTAACATTTGATAGTGTATACTGCTGACTGAGCCCCAGGGACTCGGATATGCTGACCTCAGGTGCTGTGAATGCAGACTTTGCACATTGTGTTGATGACTGCAAGGGTTTCCTCCAGGTGCTCCAATTTACGCCTGCAACTTAAACATTTGCCAACTGCAAATTAACTCTTAATGTAAGTTAATGGAAAAAATAATTTCATAAGAGTTGTAACCTACAAGTCAGCGGTCACGTCTTTGGGATGTAGGAGGAAAGCGGAGCACCCGGCGGAAACCCATGTGATCACGGTGAAAACATGCAAACTCCACTCCGATTGCACCTGAGGTCAGGATTGAACCCAAGTCTGGCACTGAGGCAGCAACTCTACCTATTACATGTGATCGTTTGCTCACACCAAGACGGAATAAAGAAAAATTTGGTTCGAAATAAAATTAGGCAGGCATTGTAAATTTAAGCTAAAAACAGTGCTAGATGTACTCAGTTCTGATGAACAGTTATGGAAATATTTTTATTTCTTCAATTACTAACTTACAAATAATATTACTAAAATGTTGAGCATGTTCAACATATTTTGTGTTTGGGTGTATTGCCTCAGATGGTAATAATGATTCTGGAATTTGTTTAGGATGTAACAGGAAAATGGACAAGGGAGAGCCAGTGGATGTAGTGTACCTGGACTTTCAGAAAGCATTTGATAAGGTCCCACATAGGAGATTAGTGGGCAAAATTAGTGCACATGGTATTGGGGGTAGAGTGCTGACATGGATAGAAAATTGGTTGGCAGACAGGAAACAAAGAGTAGGGATTAACGGGTCCCTTTCAGAATGGCAGGCAGTGAATAGTGGGGTACCGCTAGGCTCGGTGCTGGGACCGCAGCTATTTACAATATACATCAATGATTGAAATGAAGGGATTCAAAGTAGCATTAGCAAATTTGCAGATGACACAAAGCTGGGTGGCAGTGTGAACTGTGAGGTGGATGCTATTAGTATGCAATGTGACTTGGACAGGTTGGGTGAGTGGGCAGATGCATGGTAGATGCAGTTTAATGGGGATAAATGTGAGGTTATCCTCTTTGGTAGCAAAAACAAGAAGGCAGATTATTATCTAAATGGTGTCAAATTGGGAAAAGAGGAAGTACAACAGGATCTGGAGGTCCTTGTTCATCAGTCAATGAAAGTAAGCATGCAGGTGCAGCAAGCAGTGAAGAAAGCGAATGGCATGCTGGCCTTCATAACAAGGGGAGTTGAGTATAGGAGCAAAGAGGTCCATCTGCAGTTGTACAGGGCACTAGTGAGACCGCACCTGTGCATTTTTGGTCTCCAAATTTGAGGAAGGACATTCTTGCTATGGAGGGAGTACAGCATAGGTTCACAAGGTTAATTCCCGGGATGGCGGGACTGTCATATGCGGAGAGAATGGAGCGGCTGGGCATGTATACTCTGGAATTTAGAAGTATGAGAGGGGATCTTATTGAAACATATAAGATTATTAAGGGTTTGGACATGCTAGAGGCAGGAAACATGTTCCCGATGTTGAGGGAGTCCAGAACCAGGGTACACAGTTTAAGAATAAGGGGTAACCCATTTAGAACGGAGATGAGGAAACACCTTTTCACACAGAGTTGTGAGTCTGTGGAATTCTCTGCCTCAGGGGGGCGGTGGAGGCCGGTTCTCTGGATGCTTTCAAGAGAGAGCTAGATAGGGCTCTTAAAGATAGGTGAGTCGGGGCATATGGGGAGAAGGCAGGAACAGGGTACTGATTGTGGATGATCAGCCGTGATCGCATTGAATGGCGGTACTGGCTTGAAGGGCCGAATGGCCTACTCCTGCACCTATTGTTTATTGCCTTTTAACCGTTTACAGCATTTTGCACCAAAGATTTACAGCTGAGGTGGTAAATGTTATGTTATAAAAATGTTATACCTTAGCAATGTTATCAAGGTATAGCAGATTTACAGTGCCCTCCATAATGCTTGGGACAAACAGCCATCATTTATTTATTTGCCTCTGTACTCCACAATTTGAGTTTGGTAATAGAAAAAATCACATGTGGTTAAAGTGCACATTTTATTTAAAGGTATTTTTATACATTTTGATTTCACTATGTAGAAATTACAGCTGTGTTACAACATAGTCTCCCCATTTCAGGGCACCATAATGTTTGGGACACATGGCTTCACTGGTGTTTGCAATTGCTCTGGTGTGTTTAAATGGCAACTTTATGCTGGTATAAGAGAGCTCGCAGTACCTGGTCCTTCCAGTCTTTCCATCATCTTTGGAAACTTTTTTTGCTGTTTATCAACATGAGGACCACAGTTGTGCCAATGAAAGTCTAAGAAGCATTATGAGACTGAGAAACAAGAATAAAACTGTTAGAGACATCAGCCAAACCTTTGGCTTACAAAAATAGACTGTTTGGAACATCATTAAAAAGAAAGAGAGCACTGGTGAGCTTAATAATCGCAAAGGAACTGGCAGGCCAAAGAACGCCTCCACAGCTGATGACATAAGAATTCTCTCTATAATAAAGCAAAATCCCCAAAGACCTGTCCGACAGATCAGGAACACTCTTCAGGAGTCAGGTGTGGATTTGTCAATGACCACTGTCGGCAGAAGACTTGATGAACAGAAATACAGAGGCTACACTGCATGATGCAAATCACTGGTTAGCTGCAACAATAGGATGGCCAGGTTACAATTTGCCAAGAAATACTTAAAAGAGCAACCACAGTTCTGGAAAAAGGTCTTGTGGACAGATGAGACAAAGATTAACTTATATCAGAGTGATGGCAAGAGCAAAGTATGGATGAGAAAAGGAACTACCCAAGATTCAAAGCATACCACCTCATCTGTGAAACACGGTGGTGGGGGTGTTATGGCGTGGGCATGTATGGCTGCTGAAGGCACTGGCTCACTTATCTTCATTGATGATACAACTGCTGATGGTAGTAGCATAATGAATTCTGAAGTGTTTAGACACTTCCTATCAGCTCAAATTCAAACAAATGCCTCAAAACTCATGGCTGGTAGTTCAATCTACTGCAAAACAATGATCCCAAACATACTGCTTAAGCAACAAAGAAGTTTTTCGAAGCTGGAAAATGGTTAATTCTTGAGTGGCCAAGTTAATCACCCGATCTGAACCCAACTAAGCATGACCTTTATATGCTGAAGAGAAAACTGAAGGGGACTAACCCCCAAAACAAGCATAAGCTAAAGATGGTTGCAATACAGGCCTGGTAGAGCATCACCAGAGCAGACACCCAGCAACTGGTGATGTCCATGAATTGTAGACTTCAAGCATTCATTGTATGCAAAGGATATGCAACAAAATACTAAACATGACTACTTTCATTTACATGACATTGTTTTGTCCAAAACATTATGGTGCCCTGAAATGGGGGGACTATGTATAAGCACTGCTGCAATTTCTACATGGTGCAGGGTTACCAACTGTCCCGGATTCGCCGTATTTCGTCCCGGCGAAACAACCTAAATACGGTGTTCCGGCAGGCAAACAAGTCGTTACGGAGAAGGGCGGGAACGAAAAATAATCAAAACAATAAACGGGAAGGGCGGGGGCGGGAGCGGGAACGAGCGGCGGTGGGACACGTGCAGCGGGAATGAGCGGCGGTTGGACACGTGCAGCGGGAAGGGCGGGAACGAGCGGCGGTCGGACACGTGCAGCGGGAAGGGCGGGAGCGGGAACGAGCGGCGGTTGGACACGTGCAGCGGGAATGAGCGGCGGTTGGACACGTGCAGCGGGAAGAGCGGGAGCGGGAACGAGCGGCGGTTGGACACGTGCAGCGGGAAGGGCGTAACGAGCGGCGGTTTGGACACTGCAAAGGGCGGGAACGGGAACGAGCGAGAACGGGAACGAGCGATGGTGGGTGCAGGATGATGCTACAGACAGAGATGGTCAAAAGGCTGTAAGACATTCATGTGCAAGGAACAGAGTAACATTAGCATTGTGGGGCTAAGGGCCCCATTGCCTGTGTTGTATGTTTCAATAGACAAAGGTGCAGGAGGAGGCCATTTGGCCCTTTGAGCCAGCACCACCATTCACTGTGATCACGCTGATCATCCCCAATCAGTACCCCGTTCCTGCCTTCTCCCCATATCCCCTGACTCCGCTATCTTTAAGAGCCCTATCTAGTTCTCTGTTGAAAGCACCCAGAGAACCGGCCTCCACCGCCCTATGAGGCAGAGAATTCCACAGACTCGCCACTCTCTGTGAGTAAGTGTTTCCTCGTCTCCGTTCTAAATGGCTTACTCCTTATTCTAAGACTGTGGCCCCTGGTTCTGAACTCCCCCAACATCGGCATTGTCATTTAGACAATTGAGTTATGTGTATGTGTATACTAAAGGATGTTTATGTGTGTTTTAATGAGTTTGTATATAGTACTAGTTGAAAAAAGGAAGGTTGGATTCAATGCGCGTTGCAGATTTTGGGTCGTTGCCATACATATTTCTGGTGCCGCAACATGTTACTGAGAGAAATGCATTTACCCCCATTTGTTACTGACAAATGGGTTGAATGTTACTGTGAACTAAATTTAGGGTTGCATCTCTGCATGGTGAAACCAAAATGTATAAAAATGGCCTTTATTAAAATCTGACAATGTGCACTTTAAAGACATGTGATTTTATCTATTACAAATCTCAAATTGTGGAGTACAGAGGCAAATAAATTAATGATGGATCTTTGTCCCAGACATTATGGAGGGCACGGTATGTCAGCTTCTTCTTTCCATATCCATCTTGTTATAAATGTTGACCTCACTGTCATCGTCCGTCCTGAAAAGGACGCAAGCTTCCGGCGACGATCAGTGGAAGCCATCACTTGTCGCAATAAATGATGGTGGTAGCAGAATTTGCTCTGGATACTTCCAGTTTCCAGCCCCGTGACGTGGACGCTTCTGCTATATGGCCTTATGTCAGCTAAGATAAAAGATAACACTCAAGTTAGCAGAAACGTTGGCATCTATTTTAGTCTAATTCTGCAAATTAATTCATAATTGTGACAATCTGAAGGAAAGGCAAATTTAAAATTGTGTGAAAATTAAAATGTTTTAAAATTTGAAAACCTAATTGTGTGGACAAGCTTGAATTGTGTTGTTTTGATCTTCAGTATCAATCACAGTATGTCACGAGAATTTAAAGATATTGTTAGATCAAAGGAAAAGGCTTATGTTGCCAGAAGAGCAGTGAGCCTCGGGATTAGAACATTTTCAGAATAAGCAAAGGAGGCCCAACATATTGTGCAGGAAGGAACTGCAGATGCTGGTTATACACCAAAATGGAGTAACTCCGGGACAGGCAATATTTCTGGGGAGTAGGAGCGGGTAAAGTTTCGAGCCGAGATCCTTCTTCAGGCCCAACATATTAACAAGGAAAGGGGAAATAGTAATAAAAGTATTCTAGCAGGAAATATTAAAGCAGACTTGCTGCAACTCTACTGTGCCTTCCAAATGGGAAGACTTGAAGGATGTTAGTGTTCAGAGGGATCTGTGTGTCCTTGAACAATTACTCCTGGAAATTAACATGCAAACAGTTGCAAGACCAGGACATTGGCCTTGGTTACAAGAGAATTTGAATTCAAGAGCAGGGATTTCTTGCTCCTGTGCTCTGGAATATTGTAAAGTAAACAAAACAAATGCTGGGACATCGCTGGAAGTCTTGGATAAATTACATATCTGGTATGGACTCTTCTTCATATCTGGTATGGACTCTGAAAAAAGATCCTAATCAGAAGTGTCACATCCATGTTTTCCAAAGATGCTGCCTGACCCATTGAGTTACTTCAGCATTTAGTGTGTTTTTTCTTGCAAACCAGCAACTGCAGTTCATTGTGTCTGAAATATTGTATGCAAGTTTGACCAGCTTAGAAACATAGAAACATAGAAATTAGGTGCAGGAGTAGGCCATTCAGCCCTTCGAGCCTGCACCGCCATTCAATATGATCATGGCTGATCATCCAACTCAGTATCCCGTACCTGCCTTCTCTCCATACCCTCTGATCCCCTTAGCCACAAGGGCCACATCCAACTCACTCTTAAATATAGCCAATGAACTGGCCTCAACTACCCTCTGTGGCAGAGAGTTCCAGAGACTCACCACTCTCTGTGTGAAAAAAGTCTTTCTCATCTCGGTCTTAAAGGATTTCCCCCTTATCCTTAAGCTGTGACCCCTTGTCCTGGACTTCCCCAACATCGGGAACAATCTTCCTGCATCTAGCCTGTCCAACCCCTTAAGAATTTTGTAAGTTTCTATAAGATCCCCTCTCAATCTCCTAAATTCCAGAGAGTATAAACCGAGTCTATCCAGTCTTTCTTCATAAGACAGTCCTGACATCCCAGGAATCAGTCTGGTGAACCTTCTCTGCACTCCCTCTATGGCAATAATGTCCTTCCTCAGATTTGGAGACCTAAACTGTACGCAATACTCCAGGTGTGGTCTCACCAAGACCCTGTACAACTGAAGTAGAACCTCCCTGCTCCTGTACTCAAATCCTTTTGCTATGAAAGCTAACATACCATTCGCTTTTTTCACTGCCTGCTGCACCTGCATGCCTACTTTCAATGACTGGTGTACATGACACCCAGGTCTCGCTGCATCTCCCCTTTTCCTAATCGGCCACCATTTAAATAATAGTCTGCTTTCCTGTTTTTGCCAACAAAGTGGATAACCTCACATTTATCCACATTATACTGCATCTGCCAAACATTTGCCCACTCACCCAGCCTATCCAAGTCACCTTGCAGTCTCCTAGCATCCTCCTCACAGCTAACACTGCCCCCCAGCTTAGTGTCATCTGCAAACTTGGAGATATTGCCTTCAATTCCCTCATCCAGATCATTAATATATATTGTAAATAGCTGGGGTCCCAGCACTGAGCCCTGCGGTACCCCACTAGTCACTGCCTGCCATTGTGAAAAGGACCCGTTTACTCCTACTCTTTGCTTCCTGTTTGCCAGCCAGTTCTCTATCCACATCAATACTGAACCCCTAATACCGTATGCTTTAAGTTTGTATACTAATCTCTTATGTGGGACCTTGTCGAAAGCCTTCTGGAAGTCCAGATATACCACATCCACTGGTTCTCCCTTATCCACGCTACTAGTTACATCCTCGAAAAATTCCACAAGATTCGTCAGACATGATTTACCTTTTGTAAATCCATGCTGACTTTGTCCAATGATTTCACCACTTTCCAAATGCGCTGCTATCCCACCTTTAGATTGTCCCATATACTCATTATCACCCTGTGTGTATCTGATGTACTTGAAATATCTTCCAATTTTCATTGCACATATAGGGAAGAAAAGGTTGCACTTCACTATTTACGCTTCTTTCAAAACATAGTTCAGTTAGTTTTAAAAATCGTACAGGCTCAGTTTAAGTGTTTGATTTATTTACTCTTGGCCCAGGAAAATAACTGAACTTAGCTGTGCTGAATGTAGCTACTGTATGAGAAGAACTGGATGGCCAGTTATGACTTGTTTGCATTGTGTTCTTGTGTTCAGTTCAGTAATATTGGAAATGGGCGTCCTGTCATTGGAAGATATTGCACTTACAGGGCCTTCCATAGTGGTTGGGACAAAGACCCATAATTTATTTATTTGCCTCTGTACTCTACAATTTGAGTTTTGGAATAGAAAAAAAATCACATGTGGTTAAAGTGCACATTGTCAGATTTTGATAAAGGCCATTTTTATACATTTTGGTTTCACCATGTAGAAATTACAGCAGTGTTTATACATAGTCCCCCATTTAAGGGTACCATAATGTTTGTGACACAGCAATGTCATGTAAATGAAAGTAGTCATGTTTAGTATTTTGTTGCATATCCTTTGCATACAATGACTGGTTGAAGTCTGTGATTCATGGACATCACCAGTTGCTGGGTGTCTTCTCTGGTGATGCTGTGCCAGGCCTGTATTGCAGCCATCTTTAACTTATGCTTGTTTTAGGGACTAGTCCCCTTCAGTTTTCTCTTCAGCATTTAAAAGGCGTGCTCAGTTGGGTTCAGATCGGGTGATTTTGGCCACTCAAGAATTTACCATTTTTTAGCTTTGAAAAACGAAACTTCTTTGTTGCTTTAACAGTACGAGTTCCGCGCCCGCCGCGACTTGTAGCTCTTCTACCGTCGCCTCCGCCTCACACCGTTCTTCCATGGGAAGTAGTCCTCGGCCCCTATTGATGATCTCTTTTCCCGTCTCCAACGGACCCCCTCCTCTTGGACCCCCACCCCATGACCTTTTTATTCAAAACTGCCGGCGGGACATCAACCGCCTCAACTTCTCCTCTCCCCGTCTCACTCTAATCTCTCCCCCCCTGAACATACTGCCATCGACTCACTCCGCAACAACCCAGACTGGGTTATCAAACCCGCCGACAAGGGAGGTGCCGTAGTAGTCTGGCGTGTCGATCTCTACAAAACCCATTTCCACATGCCTCGACTCCATCCTCCCCCCCCCCCCGTTAAATCCCTCCCAACCTATGTTCAAGACACCTCAGACACTCTCTGTCGTTTCTGGGCATTCTGTTCTCTAGGCCCCCATCCCCTCATCTTCACCATGGAATTACAGTCACTATATACCTCCATCCCCCACCAGGTGGGTCTCAAGGCCCTCCGGTTCTTCCTCGACCGGAGAACCAACCAATCCCCATCTACAGATACTCTCCTCCGCCCAGCTGGTCCTTACCCATAACTTTTCGTTTGACTCCTCCCATTTCCTCCAAATACAAGGTGTAGCTATGGGCATGCGCATGGGCCCCAGCTATGCCTCCCTCTTTGTAGGGTACGTTGAACAATCCTTGTTCGAGACGTAGGAGGGCCCCATCCCCGACCTTTACCTCTGCTTCATAGACGACTGCATTGGTGCTACCCCTGCACCCACACACCTCACTGACTTCATCCGCTTCACCACTAACTTCCATCCGGCACTCAAATACTCCTGGACCATTTCCGACACTTCCCTACTATTTCTTGACCTCACTATCTCCATCGCAGGTGATGGACTTCTGACCGACATCCACTATAAACCTACTGACTCCCATGGCTATCTAGGCATTTCTTCCCACCCTGCTTCCTGTAAGGACTCCATCCCCTACTCCCAATTCCTCCGTCTACACCACATCTGCTCCCAGGATGAGGTGTTCCACACCAGGGCATCGGAGATGTCCTAATTCTTCAGGGAACGGGGTTCCCCTCCCCCACTATTGATGAGGCTTTCACCAGGGTCTCTTCAATACCCCGTAGCACTGCTCTCTCTACCCATCCCCCCACTCATAACAAGGGCAGAATCCCCCTAGTCCTCCCTGGTCAATTCTTCCCTTCCCTCCCGCACCACCTCCTCCCCAGCCACTTTCCCTTGCAGCCGCAAGAGATGCTACACTTGTCGCTTTATTTCCCCCCTCGACTCCATTCAAGGACCCAAGCAGTCGTTCCAGGTGTGACAGAGGTTCACCTGCATCTCCTCCAACCTCATCTATTATATCCACTGCTCTAGATGTCAGCTGATCTACATCGGTGAGACCAAGCGTAGGCTTGGCGATCGTTTCTCCGAACACCTCCGCTCGGTCCGCATTAACCAACCTGATCTCCCTGTAGCTCAGCACTTCAACTCCCCCTCCCATTCCGAATCCGACCTTTCTGTCCTGTGCCGCCTCCATGGCCAGAGTGAGCACCTCCAGAAATTGGAGGAGCAGCACCTCATATTCCGCTTGGGCAGTTTGCACCCGAGCGGCATAAACATTGACTTCTCCAATTTTCGGTAGCCCTTGCTGTCCCCTCCCCTTCTCAGCTCTCCCTTAGCCATCTGGCTCCTCCTCTTCCTTTCTCTTTTCTTCTCACCACACCCCCCCCCCCCCCCCCTACATCAGTCTGAAGAAGGATTTCGGCCTGAAACGTTGCCTATTTCCTTCGCTCCGTAGATGCTGCTGCACCCGCTGAGTTTCTCCAGCACTTTTGTCTACCTTTTGATTTTCCAGCATCTGCAGTTCCTTCTTTAACAAACTTTGGGATCATTGCTATAGAATGAACCGCCGGCCAGTGTGTTTTGAGGCATTTGTTTTAACTTGAGCAGATAGGATGTGTCTATTATACACTTCAGAATTCATTATGCTACTACCATCAGCAGATGTATCATCAATGAACATAAATTCAGCAGCCATACATGCTCACGCCATAACACCCCATCACTGTGTTTCACAAATGAGGTGGTATGTTTTGCATCTTGGGCAGTTCCTTCTGTCCTCCATACTTTGCTCTTGCCATCACTGTGATATAAGTTAATCTTCATCTCATCTGTCCCCCGGACCTTTTTACAGAACTGTGGTTGCTCTTTTAAGTTCTTCTTGGCAAACTGTAACCTGGCCATCCTATTTTTGTGGTCAACCAGTGGTTTGCATGTTGCAGTGTAGCCTCTATATTTCTGTTTATGAAGTCTTCTGCGAACAGTGGTCATTGACAAATCCATTCCTGAAGAGTGTTTCTGATCTGTCTGACAAGTGTTTGGGGAATATTCTTTATTATAGAGAGTATTCTTCTGTCATCAGCTGTGGAGGTCTTGCAGTGTTGCCTCTGTATTTCTAAGTCTTCTGTGTTAGACAGATGATTGGGGATTTTTTTTAATTATGGAGAGAATTCTTCTGTCATCAGCTGTGGAGGTCTTCCTTGGCTTGCCATGCCAGCCTTTGCGATTAGTAAGCTCACCAGTGCTCTCTTTCTGCTTAATGATGTTCCAAACAGTCGATTTTGCTAAACATAAGGTTTGGCTCATGTCTCTAACAGTTTTATTCTGGGTGTGAGAAGGAGGTGTACCTCCTTTTGCATTTTTCAGCTTGAAATTGTGCAATCTGGTGCATACTGTAGCGAGTATTTTAACTTACACTTGAATGCAACATTTATGCTTTGGATTAGGTATGAATAAGTTTAGGCTAAATTACATTACTAATTACATTCCACAGTAGTGTCAGGCTCTAACGGTTGCAGCACATGAATGACCTTAGTATTCATGTATGGATTATAATTCATGCTGTTATGCGCATATATATATATATATATAGAGAAACAAAAACATAGAAAAACTGTTCTGCACAAATAAATTAATCAATCTTATCCTTTGACTATAGAAACAAGCCAAAAATAATGCCACATATTCAACCAAGCAATTAAATTGTTATATATGTAAAACATGTATATGAAAACAGGCACTTCGGCCCACCGACCAGCAATCTACCATATACCAGTTCTATCCTACACGTCAGGGACAATTTACAGAAGCCAATTAATCTACAAACCTGCACTTCTGTCGGGTGTGGGAGAAACCGGAATATCTGGAGAAAACTCATGTGGTCATAGGAAGAATGTACGAATTCTGTACAGACAGCACCCATAATCAGGATCAAATCTAGGTCTGTGGTGCTGTCAGGCAGCATCTCTACCGCTGCGCCACCGGGTCGCCCCATAAAATTATTTTTTTCTGTAACATATATATTATGGTGTTATGTCAATAAAGATGAACACATTATTCTGATTTCTGCCCTTAGTTGGATAACACTCATTTCCAGTCATTGTGTTTTACATCTATATGGCTGTTTTTTAACCTCTTCAGTCTGAAGGTCTCGACCCGAAACATCACCCATTCTTTCTGTCCAGAGATGCTGCCTGTCCCACTGAGTTTTTCCAGCATTTTGTGTCTATCTTCAATTTAAACCAGCATCTGCAGTTTCTTCCTACACTCTTTGTTAAGCGAAACAGGTCCTATTCTCATAATATTATTCACCTCAACTAAGTCATTTCTTCACCTCCGCTGCTGCAGAGAATACAATCCCAGTTATCAAATCTTTCTTCAAAGTGAAAAAAAAATTCCAGCCCTGCCAACATTCTCATAAATCGCCCTGAATCCTCTCCAGATCAATTGCACCCTTTCTACAATGTGTCATAGTCTTACAGCGTGGAAACAGGCCCTTCATCCCAACTTGTCCATGCAGATCAAGATGCCCCATCTAAACTAGTCCCATTTATCCGCATTTGGCCCATATCTCTTTAAACCTTGTGTGTGTCAGTGTGTGTTAAGTTGTGTGTGAGAGTGTGTGTCAGTGAAGTGGCGACAACACCCGGAGTGAGCAGACATTCGGACACTTAACGATGTCCGGGGAGCGATTCCCTCTCCCCCCCCCCCCGTCCCCATCTCTATCCCCCGCCCCACCTGGAATGCGGGCTGGCCCAGGTGCACTGTGTCCAGCTGGGGTCCGGGGGAGGTGAGTATCAGTGACCCGAGGATCGGGCATTGGAGCAGAGCCTTGGCCGGAGATTCATCCCTGCGACTCAGGAGGCGGCTCCTGGCTCCTGGCTCCGGGCCGGGGTTAAAACTGCATGGGATGTGGACAGAGCGGGGGACGGACACAGAGCCGCCGGGGGTGGGAAGTGTGAGCAGTGCCTTGGGGGTCGGTGCTGGGACCACTGCCGTGTCTCACTTTTAGACTCCTTTTTTCCCCCAAATCATCCCACGGGCCGGTTGTTTGACCGCCCTGCTTTAAACCGATGCCCTCTAGTTCCTGAATCACATATCCCGGGGGAAAGACTATGCATTCACCTTATACATTCCCCTCATGGTTTTTACTCGCCTCTAAAACAATTTTTGCTTTAATTTGAATTTCCAGAAGCTGAGTGTCAAATGGAATCATGAGCACTGCAGAATTTGCCATTTTAAATAGTGCTGAAGCCAATCAAATTGTTCGTTATTTACGGGCAAAGCTATTCTCATTGGTGAATGTGGAAGCCTTGGGCGAATTCAATTTTTCGTGACTTTCTTAATTAAAAAAAAATGTCAGCGTGATAATACTATGATCAGCCTGAGAATCGAGTGAAATGCGTGATTCTCATGCTCAATGCGTGTGAGTTGGCAGCCCTGTGTATAAACACAGCTGTAATTCCTACATGGTGAAATCAAAATGTATAAAAATGGCCTTTAATAAAATCTGACAGTGTACACTTTAACCACATGTGATTTCTTTCTATTACAAATCTCAAATTGTGGAGGACAGAGGCAAATAAATAAATGATGGGTCTTTGTCCCAAACATTATCGAGGGCACTGTAAGTAGTGTTTTTCTTGACTTTAGAATGTTTGAGAGCCAAGGTACTCTTTTTCATATAATGTTGCTGTTACCAGACAAGGAAATGTGGTGTCTAGTTTGTTCACTGTGGAAAACCTAAATGCAGACTAAAAATTCTGTCTGACTTTGTGTTTATGTGCTCTTGAATGAGAATTTTATCTTTACGTTCACTTGGGTGAGCAGCCAGTTATTACTGCTCTGGAAAAAGACTGAAGCACCTGGCAGAGGGAGAGATTGCTTCATCAAGGTGTGGACAACATATTACTTGGCAAAGGGATAAGCAAAAAGAAAACGTATTTACAATGGATGTTCACAAATGGGCCAAACGGAGTTAGTCTTGTGCACTTCATTACCTAAATGTGACACAGCTGCTGCAGCAGGGTGATTGCTGTGGCTTTCTGTAATTGTTCAGTTTTGAAGATTGTCTCGTGCTAAGACTATGCAGCTGGTTGTTAATCTGCATCTTCTCATTTGCATTGTAATTAACCTTGGTGCATCAAACGTATAATGAAGATAATTCCGGCTGTTTCAGTGCATGGTTAACACACGTTTGTAATTTATTAGACTAGGAGGACAGGTAAACAGGTTTTCATTTTTCCACACACACTTTTTTTCCATACCCACCATTTCCCTCCTCAATGCTGCTGCATCTCTTTGTTGTATGATTCCAAGATTTTAATCTTCCAAAAAATGTTTCTGTAAATCTATTCCAGTTACAATTTAATTCAGTTGTTCATGATCACATGTATGGTTGTATTCGGATTTGGCTTCTGGGTGACCTACTTTACAATGGTGATGATACATCAAACACTCGATTGGCTATAAAGTAGTTTTGAATATCACTTGATCATGAAAAATGCATGTCTTTTCATGCACTTTCTGTACTGGGACAGGCAGTTATTGTGACTGCCTGACAAATGGCAAAATGGTTTAGTCTGAGCCGAGCTATAAATGGGTTAATTATCTTGCCTGGCCTGATTTGCCTCTATAAATAAACATTACAGCATGTAGTAATTCCTTCCTCATATTTATGGTTGAACTAAATTATACAGCTTGTTATGGTAGGGTAATCTCATAGCTGTTTTGTTGCTGTCCTCTCCATGATGGTTTAGGTTTATTATTGTCACGTACGAAGTACAGTGAAAAGCTTTGTTTTCCATGATCAGATACTATTTATTAAATAAAATCAAGTCAAACTCAAGTACAATAAATAGAGTAAAGGGAAGGATACAGAGTGCAGAATATGGAGCATCTCTGCTCCACAGACTGTGAAAAGTCCACAATGGGATAATGGTGAATTTGTACAGTGCCCTAGATTAGGGAAGAACCGTTCAGAAGCTTGATAACAAAGGGGAAAGAAGCTGTTTCTGGGGTTGGTGATATACCAGAGATATTTTATTCCAAAGCCTTATTTTTTAAGACCATGAAGTTGAACATTTGAAGACAGGATATGATTCTAGTGCTGTGTTTCATAGAATCATAGTAAATAGGAGCAGGAGTAGGCCATTCGGCCCTTCGAGCCTGCACCAATGAATCATGATTCAATATAATCATGGCTGATCATCTATCTCAGTATCCTGTACCTGCCTTCCCTCCATACCCCCTGATCCCTTTAGCCACAAGGGCCACATCTAACTCCCTCTTAAATATAGCCAATGAACTGGCCTCAACTACCTCTGTGGCAGAGAATTCCACAGACTCGCCACTCTCTGTGTGAAAAAAAGATCTTCTCATCTCGGTCCTAAAAGACTTTCCCCTTATCCTTAAACTGTTTGGGTTTGGTCTTCTGTGTAGTTTACCACATGGGAGGTAAAACTACCTCAGTCCCAGCTGCAGAGGAGGCTGAACAGTACTGGATCACTCTTGCTTGGTGGTCTGACCTGATCTGTCCTGGCACTTATTTGATATTCTAGAGGCACCTTGCTATTTGTGAGCCAAGAGACTTTGTGACACCAATGTCAGGTGTTTTTTTTTCCCTACAGCAGAATTGTTCAGTCTTTCCTTGAATGACTTGGATTTTTGTTCCCTGCCATTGAATGCTCGTGCAGCACACTTTGTACAGAGTTACAATGAATGTTGTATGTTTTTCTCCTGGTGTATCTTATTCCTTTGGTGGTGCAGAATAAGGTATCTTATTCCTTTGGTGGTGCAGATACCTGATTAGTGAACAAATAAAGCATATACCTGCTGCCTTCTTTCAATGGATTTTGATTTATACAGTGTTCATAAATTGTCCTTGTTATTAAGGACTATCAGAATCTAAATAGAAATATAACGATAAGTAATTTACGTAAATTGCTTTTAGCCCAACAGAATAATGTAGGTGTTGAATTTGCCTGTCTGTGCCATATAAAATAAAGTGTTTTTAAGGTTCTGATAATGCTGGTGCACCGTGATAATGAGTCGTAAACTGTGTGGATGTTTCCCCTCTCCATGTTTTTCTAAGCAGGATTAGTGAAATATGCCTTATACACCTGCTCTCTGCAGGTTGCTATACACTGTGTGTTGTTCCAGTATACACTGTGTTTGTTCCAATCTGCTATACTTAATTTCTAAGCAGATTAACATAAATACATGGAACTGCACAACCCATCGTTCCTCGATGTCTGTGCTGACCATGATGCCTATTTAAACTAATCCCGTCTGCCTGGGCATTGTCTACATCCCCCCCCCTATCCCCCGCCTGTTCATGTGCCTGTCTAAATACCCCTTAAATGTTGTATCTGCTTCCACCACCTTCCCTAGAATTGCATTCTGGGCACCTACCACTCTCTGTCCAAAAAAACACCCTAACTTTGCAGATCCTCTTTCAACTACCTCTCACCCCCCCCCCATCTTAAATCCATACCCTGTTATTTGACATTTCCACCCTGGAAAAGAGACTCTGACTGTTTACCCTAACTATGCCTTTATAGATTGATGTCAAAAACAGGGTTTTTACTCTTGTTGGAGGTTGAAAGGAAAAGCTAAGAATTAATTCTGTTTGTAAGATGAGAATAATTATTTTCGCATCTCACACGATGAATACCGACCGTGTAGAATGTTTTGTGTCAAACAACCACCAGCAGTAAGTGTAGCAGTTGCTCCATTACCAGTTATATCCACTCATTCAGTTTGAAGATGTGGGTTTAAAATATGCCTCAGCATTGAAGTGTGTAATGTGTGTGAGTTGGGGTGACTGTGTGTTTGTGTGGGCAAGAGAGAGGGAGAGAGCAGAGCGTAAGAGGTTTTGACTGGTAGTACTAGGGTACAGTGGAAAAAAATAATGCTATGTTGTGGGTTGAGTGAGTGAGTTGGAAAGAGTGGGTGGAATTTAATCTTGCATGCGGAGGATATGTGTTGGCATTGTTAATTGTAAAAACTCCTGGAAAAACTATGAAAAGGTGCCAAACTGTCCTTCCACCACCTTCCCACCCACTCAAACAGTTCACAAGATTCAGGTGAATTTGAAAAATCCCATTGCATCAAAAATGGGAGTTCTTCTCCAAAAAATGGGAGTTCTTAGTAAATGCCCAGTCATTAATCTTGCTTGTGGTGAAGTGTTACTATACTGAAATGTTACTATACTTTGATTTTTATGAAAGAACGTAACTGTTAAAACTTTAATTTTTTTGCAGAGTTCTTCACTGGGGCAGTATTGAGTCTTTGGGATTTGCTGCTCCAGAGTTGTAGAAGATCAGTCATTTTCATTCAAAATAGATTTAGATTTCTGATTTCTAGACCACTCGATTTCTGTACATAAGGGTAAAAGGAGTAGACACCAAATTCTGGAGTAACTCAGCGGGTGAGGCAGTTTCTCTAGAGAGAAAGAATGGTTGAGACCCTTCTTCAGACATGTCAGGGGAGGGGCGGGACAAAGATAGAATGTAGTCGGAGACAGTAAGACTAGTGGGAGAACTCAGACCTCCCAACTATCCCGCTTTTTGGCGGATATTCCCGCTTTTTAGGTTCCCTTCCCGCCATCCCGATTTGTACCCTAATTATCCCGCTAAATTCTTCCTCCCGTGGTGAACGCCGGCGCCATGTGTCCCCGGTTTGCCGGCCTGCGCGATCAGCGGCACTTTGCCGGCCCTAGTGGCCGCGCGTGCGCAGTGGGTGAGGGTTGCCGGGCCCCAGTGGCCGCGCGTGCGCAGTGGGTGAGGGTTGCCGGGCCCCAGTGGACGCACGTGCGCAGTGGGGGAGGGTTGCCGGGCCCCAGTGGCCGCGCGTGCGCAGTGGGGGAGGGTTGCCGGGCCTGGCGCCATTTCGAGCCACGCCACGCCCGGCCCAGACCCCGGCGGCGCCGGCCCGCGCGATCAGCGGCACTTTCTTGCCGCCAGCCGGCCGCCAGCCGGCCGCTCGTGGCAGCCCCATCACCGGGGGTACACAAAAAGCTGGAGAAACTCAGCGGGTGCAGCAGCATCTAAGGAGCGAAGGATAGGCGACGTTTCGGGTCGAGACCCTTCTTCAGCTAGAAGAAGGGTCTCGACCCGAAACGTCGCCTATCTCCTTCGCTCCTTAGATGCTGCTGCACCCGCTGAGTTTCTCCAGCTTTTTGTGTACCCTCGATTCTCCAGCATCTGCAGTTCCTTCTTTAAAGCCCCATCACCGGGCCTCCACCCCCACCCAGTGCGCAGGCGCAGACCCGCCGGCAACCTGGCCAAGTGCGCATGTGCCGCACCCGCCCGCCGGCAGCCCGCTGATCTGCACCAGTGCGCAGGCGCATAGCCGCCGGCAACAACCCCAAGTGAGAGAAATTAAGGTGAGTCTAGTGCCAAGTTTATCAAAGTTTAACAAAGAATTATAAATGTTTCAGCATCATGTACCTTTTTCACATTTTGGCATTTAAAATACTTCTTCACAATTTAGAATTTGTGACATGGGACCCCGAATAGGGCGCCGCGACATATTATGAATTTTCATTTAAAAATATGAATTTTGAGGGGAAATATTATGAATTTTGACAATCAAATGTTGGGAGGTCTGGAGAACTGGGAAGGGGATGGAGAGAGAAAGCGAGGGCTATCTGAAGTTACAGAAGTCAATGTTTATACCACTGGGGAGTAAACTACCCAAGTGAAATATGAGGTGCTGTTCCCCATTTTTTACTGGGCCTCACTCTGATAATGGAGGAGGCACAGGACAGAAAGGTCAGAATCGGAATGGGAGTTGAAGTGCTGAGCTACCGGGAGATCAGGTAGGTTAAGACGTACTGAGCGGAGGTGTTCAGTGAAACGATCGCTGAGCCTGCACTTGTAGAGAGGTTGACACCTGGAACAGCGGATACAGTAGATGAGGTTGGAGGAGGTGCAAGTGAACCTCTGCCTCACCTGGAAAGACAGTTTGGATCCTTGGATGGAGTCGAGGGGGGAGGTAAAGGAACAGGTGTTGCATCTCCTCCGGTTGCAGGGGAAAGTACCTGGGGAGGGGGTGGTTTGGGTGGGAAGTGACGACTTGACCAGGGAGTTTCGGAGGTAAAAGGGGTATGTGAATGTGCAGGAAAATTGGATTGATCAACTGTGATTTTGGCGAGTGGTGGGATAGGCTATGCGGGGTTAATGGCCTACGTGCTATATTTGATAAATGGTATCGGGAACAGTTTGACTAACAACTGTCCCTTCATTTCCTGCATTGGAGCAATTGAGGAAGGAAAATAATCTTTGGTCACTTGGAAGGTAGACAAAAATGCTGGAGAAACTCAGCGGGTGAGGCAGCATCTATGGAGTGAAGGAATAGGCGACGTTTCGGGTTGAGACCTTTCTTGGTCATTTGGAGCGGTGTTGCTGGGGATAGCTTTCAGTTGGCTTGAGCTTGAATCTGCTTTGAATCTTTTAGGTAGCTCAAGTACCAGATGTAAAATGTCATTCAAGGTAGTAACCCAGGGAGTTCTCCTTAGCTAAGTTATTGATCAAAGGCAGCTGCCACTGTTAATTTAGAACTGGCTCCTTCAACCTCAACACCTCTAATACAGAGCAACATTTGACAGAAGGGAGGCAGTGTTTATTGGTTTGCTGAGATATGTGTGCCATTGTCTCTTCTCTATTCTATTTGAAGATTTCCAATTTACACCTGCCCAGTGTTTCTTTCATAGTCAATGTTACAAGAGACAAATTAGGTAATTAAATCTTGAATTGCAGTTTGCTGTGTGTCTGTGAATAAATTCTGTAAGCGTGCTTGCAAATAAGTTTCTCCTTAGTGAAAACAAAGACGAGAGGTCTTTTTTGCAGGCATACCCCTATTTGAAGTTATTTTTGAAGCCCTGTTATTTTTAAAGAGGGAAGATGAGAATGGTAAGGAGATTGTCAATTCTCTATTAATCACAGAGTTATATGATGCAGTCTTTTCAGCCCATCTCTTCTGTGGTGAGTAACAAATACCCATCTACACTAGAGATGTACAAATACACAACTACACTTGAAGAAGGGTCTCGACCCGAAACGTCTCCTTTCTATCTCCTTCGCTCCTTAGATGCTACTGCACCCGCTGAGTTTCTCCAGCTTTTTGTGTACCCATCTACACTAATCCCATTGGCCGGCACTTGGTCCATAGCTTTGATGTTTCAAGTGCTTGTTTAGATACTTGTTCTTTGTCTTCTCTACTGAATCGCAAAATATTCCCGATTTCCTGCAGTAAATTTTGGTTGAAGAAAATTCCCCGAAGGTTCTCTTTAAACCTCGTGCCTGACACTAATCCTGCACCTTTTGGTTTTGGACAACTCTTATTTGAAGTTTCCTAAATATCCCCCCTTCAGGTCACCTGGTGCAGTTGTGATATTGCACTAATGGCACATTATTTGGAGTCATTAGGAAATGAGACAATGAGCAAAGCATGAATTGTTATTGTTTTGGTTTGTGACTTTTGATGGTAACGACACAAGACAGATATTGTCAGAGAGTGAGAATTGTATGGTGCACCAGCAGGCCCCCTCAGCCCATCACCTGGATGCCCACCATTTTTCCCATCTACGCTAATCCCATTTCCCACATTAGGTTAATATGCTGCAATGCAATGCCTGTGTGAGTGTCTCTCAAACGTAGTGATTGTATCTAATCCCATCACCTCCTCTGGCAGTGAATTAGAGATATCAACTACTGTGTGTTTAAATACTTTGTCCAAAACCCCTTTAAGAATCTTTATCTCTCACCTTAAACCTGTACCTTTTTGTTTCAGATACTTTTACCATGGGGAAAAGTTCTAACTGTCTATCCTATTTTTGCCCCTAATAATATTCTCTATCAGGCCATCCTTTAGCATCCTATCATCCAGTGGAAACATTCAGCCTGTCCAAACTCTCCCCATAACTGGAATCTTCCAGTTCAGATCACATCCTGGTGAATCTCCTCCGTACTCTCTTCAGTGCAACCAGGTCCTTCCTATAGTGTAGCAACCGGACTGGAGATGAGAACTAAAGACTTGAACCCCAAGATCCTTCTTTATATGTCTTACCCCTATTTGACTTACCAAAATCCATCACTTCACACTTGTGTGGATTAAATATGGATGAGGTGTTCCACACCAGGTCATCACAAATGGCCTCATTCTTCAGAGAACGGGGATTCCCCTCCCCCACTATAGATGAGGCTCGCACCAGGGTCCCCTCCATACCCCGCAACACTGCCCTCTCTCCCCATTCCCCCACTCGCAAACAGGGCAGAGTCCCCCTGGTCCTCACCTTTCACCCCACCAGCCGGCAAATACAACACATAGTCCTCCGCCAGTTTCGCCACCTCCAACGTGACCCCTCCACTCGCCACATCTTCCCATCTCCCTCCCCGTCCGCCTTCCGCAAAGACCGCTCCCTCCGCAACTCCCTTGTCAATTCTTCCCTTCCCTCCCGCTCTACCCCTTCCCCGGGCACTTTCCCTTGCAACCGCACGAAATGCTACACTTGTCCCTTCACCTCCCCCCTCCACTCCTTTCAGGGACCCAAGCAGTCCTTCCAGGTCCGACAGAGGTTCACCTGCACCTCCTCCAACCTCATCTACTGCATCCGCTGCTCCAGATGCCAGATGATCTATATCGGCGAGACCAAGCGGAGGCTTGGCGATCGTTTCGCAGAACACCTCGCTCGGTCCGCAATAACCAAGCCGACCTCCCGGTGGCTCAGCACTTCCCTCCCCTTCCCACCTCTCCCTCAGCCCTCAGTCCCTGGCATTCCCTCTCTCTCTATCTCCCTCCCCCACTCTAGTCGCACTAGCTTCTCATTTTCACACCACAAACAGCTTACAATGGCTTGTTCCCTTTATCATCGATACTTTTTTTGCATATCTTTCATTCATTGTTCTTTATCTCTCCACATCACCATCTATATCTCTCGGTTCCCTGATCCCTGACCAGTCTGAAGAAGGGTCTCGACCCGAAACGTCGCCTATCTCCTTCGCTCCTTAGATGCTGCTGCACCCGCTGAGTTTCTCCAGCCTTTTGTGTACCCTGGATTAAATATCATCTGCCTATGGTCTATCCAACTTCCTACTGACCTGAATCCAAATGTAGCCTTAGGCAACCGTCCTTCCTATCCTCAACACCATCACCTTTCATATCATCCGCAAACTTCCTAATCAAGATTAAAATCACAGAATGGGTTGGGTGGGACTGGAATTTATTCATATAAGGTTGCGTGTTGCTAAAAGGTTTAAATGGCTTGAGGCAATTGACATTTTATTTTTGATCATGGAATTCTGAGGAAGTTGGCAGTGGAGATCTTCTCATAAATGGGTGCTGGGATGTTCATAGAATGTTTGACGTAGAACCAGACCATTGTATTCTGTTGATGTATGCCTGTTCTTATGCTCCATAAAGACCAGTTTCAACTTGATTGGTATTACTCTGTTAACCATCACCTTTCTCCATTGTGCAATCCAAAATTAGCACTATTTGCTTTAACCTCATGGTTGTGAGTTAAACTCTTTGAGGAAGGTGATATATGGACTTGTCTACATTTACCCTCGCATGTCCATAGCAACTTCATCTTTCCCACCAAACTCTGCAGAAATTTGAATCAAAAGCAGGTCAGCCAGCATCCATGGAAAAAGAAGCAGTTCATATTTCGGGTCTGATTCCCTTTGTTGGAACTGAGAAAGAGAAAAACACATTTTATTTAATGTTTCAATCATCTAAGCCAAATAATGTTTTCTTTAGCATTTTTAAGCACAGGGGGAATTGAGTGTCAATTGGGTAGTGCATTGGTAAGATTAGTTCTTTAAGTTGATTGAATATGCCAGCAAGAAAAAAAGCTGTTTGCATACTTGTCAAGCAGTGTACCATATCAAGTGGAAACATCTGAATGAATGGTAGAGGAGTTCAGGTGCCTAATGACTTCCCCTGTTTCTATTTCTTATTGTCTTAGACAAGGAGGCCAAAACTTTGCACATACTGTATAATTGTGGTCAGATGTGTTTGCTTCTGGATTCAACACCTTGCAGTGAAGGCCACTGTGCCATTTATCACTGCTTCACTGGCCTGCATGTTTGGTTTCAGTCATTGGTTTTGAAAGGATACCCAGGTGCATTTGTAGTTTAGTTTATTGTCACGTGTACCGGGGTATAGTGAAAAGCTTTTGTTGCATGCTAGCCAGTTAGTGGAATGACAATACATGATTACAATCAAGCCATCCACAGTGTACGGATACATGATAAAGGGAATAACATTTAGAACAAGATTAGTGCAAGTCCAGTAAAGTCTGATTAAAGATAGTCTGAGGGTCTCCAATGAGGTAGATAGTAGCTCAGGACTGTTCTAGTTGTTGATGGAATGGTTCAGTTGTCTGATAACAGCTGGGAAGAAATGTACAGTGCATTCATAAAGTATTCAGACCCCTTCACCTTTCACATTAAAAAAAAAAATGTTTTTATCATCAATCTACACAAAATACCACAGAATGAAGAAGCAAAAACAGGTGTTTAGAAATTTTTGCAAAGTAATTAAAAAAAAAAAAGAAATATCACATTTATATAAGTATTCAGATCCTTTACACAGTACTTTGTTGAGGCACCTTTGGCAGCAATTACAGCCTCAGGTCTTCTTGGGTATGACGCTACAAGCTTGGCACACCTGTATTTGGGTAATTTTTCCCAATCTTCTCTGCAGATCCTCTCAAGCTCTGTCAGGTTGGATGGGGAGCATCGATGCACGGCTATTTTCAGGTCCTATTAGAGATGTTCGATCGGGTTCAAGTCTGGGCTCTGGCTGGGCCACTCAAGGACATTCACAGACTTGTCACGAAACCACTCCTGAGTTGTCCTGTTCGAAGGTGAACCTCCGCCCCAGTCTGAGGTCCTGGAGCAGGTTTTCATCAAGGATCTCTCTGTACTTTGCTCCATTCATCATTCCCTCAATCCTGACTAGTCTCCCAGTTCCTGCCGCTGAAAAACATCCCCACAGCATGAGTGAGGAACTTGATTGAAATGCATACGATCCCAAAGAGTCTTGTCAGGATGAATGTGGAGAGGATATTTGTTCTTGTTGGAGCATCTGGAACAGGTCATCACGGTTTAAAAATAAGTGCTTTGCCAGTTTGAGAGGCAAGAGCTTTTTGATCTTCCTCAAATGATATGGAAAGCCGAGTCTTTCATGATTTTTAAGGCAGAAAACAGTTATTGTGGATTGATAGGAATGCAGAGTTGAGGTTTCACTCAGGGGTGCGACTAGAGTGTGAAGTTACGCCTACAGGCCCTCAGCGATTAACTAATTATGTAAGCACAGCAATTAACCCATGCCTTGCCAGGTCTGCATTCCCAGGTACGAGAGGCACAGAAGCCACTTGAACACAGGGACGAGTCCATACTGTCAGACTACGTACTGATAAGGTACTGGGAACGGAATAAATTGAGACACTGTTGAAGGGGACTATTGACCCTCCTTTTTATTCCGGGGTTGGCCCAGATGGACAGGACCTGGGGAAATAATTTGTTTCTGTCTATGAGTTTTGAATTTGCCCTTCATGGTAATATAAGTGTAAGCTGGGTATGTACGCACATCCCATATAATGATGGAGGAGGAATACCCCTCTTAACAATATTCCTTAATCTTATTGATATTCTGGCCTTACACTGTTTTCGCAATAAAACAGCAACGAATGGGTGCCTTCAGAATGGCAAACTTGAGGACGAACCCATATTTAATGGATGGTACACCCCTCCCTTTAAACGAGATTAGAAATTAAACATGACTGGTGCAGCAGATATACCCCGACTGGTTAATGGCACATATTTTGTATGTGGATCCTGGGCCTACCCATGGTTATCAGGAATGCCGCCGGCAGACGGGGTAACTTGGGAACGACTAAGAGGACCCCATCACTAGATTGGGTGTTGTTATGTTGCATATGTGGTCCCACACATAACAATGATGAACCAGTTACGCCAGCACATGGGGATTTCCAAACAAAGCCTAACGAAAGCTGAGCCATGTGTTATGATCCTCTTCTCGTCCTATGGTAGTATCACAGGAACTAATTAATACGTCTTCCGCTATGGAGACGCTTGCTAATGCCACTGCCGCATCCTTGAGTGCAACACAGAAGGAGATAGAAGGGGTAACAGCTGAGATAGTAGCTATGAGAACTGTAGTATTACAGAACAGAATGGCCCTAGATTTTATCCTAGCAATAAATGTGCGCCACAATTGGCCGAGAATGTTGTACTTTTATCCCCGATGTTTCCTCCAACATTGCCGATGGCCGCCCATATCAGAATGGAAGTGACTAAAATAAGGTAGGAGCTGAATTCCATGATTATAGCTCCGGGGGAGGTTGGTGGCCATTTAATATGTTCAGAAGGACTTGGGGAATTATTGTCCACTATGGATTGATTATATTACTAATTGTACTCTTAATTTATCTGTTGCGATACTTCTGGCCTTTCTTATGGCTTAGGGTCATTATTGGGAAGAATTTTGGAAGATAGGATTGGGAGAGACAGAGACTCGTTAAGGGTCATTAGCATGACTTTGTTACCGGAGGATGTTGGTGTTTTAGTGCATGAATCACATGGGTAGATGAATCACTAAAAGCTAGCAGGCAAGTCCAAAGAAAGGATGTTTGGCCGCAATTGCAAAGGGGTTGGAGTTTAAAAATAGCAAGGTTCTATTGGAATTGTGCAGGGTGTTGGTGAGGGAGGCCTGGAATAATGCATACAGTTTGGTCTTCTGTGCAAAATATATAATGACATTAGAGACAGCACAAAGGAGATTTGCCATGATAATTACTTGAAGGTGAGGACTGTCCTACTAAAAGAGACCAAATAGTTTGGACCTGTATTCCATCAAGTTCAGAAGAATGATAGGTGACCTTATTCAAACGTAAAAGATCCAAAGGGAAATTGACAGTCTAGATTTTGGAATGTTTTCACAAGTGGAAGAATATTAAACAAAGAGACAACACGACTGTTCTTTCACCAATTTTACTGGTACGTAAAAATTATCTTCTTGCAGAAGGAGGTGAAAGGTGATTTTCTGCCCTGTTGGTGGTGTAATTTAGAGAAATTTTAAGGTGGAGCTGGATAGGAAACGGGAACAGAGGAGTATGGAGAAATGAACAGAGAGGAGACGAGGCCAGCATAGATCAGCTGTGATCATATTAAATGACTGGGCAAGCTTGAAGGGCCTGACAGCCTACTTCTGCTATTTTCGTGTTCTTGTCATATTCTGTCCGATTGTTTGGATTGAAATAGTGCTGTTGTTGGATTCACTGTGAACTTCAGAAGGGCCTATGGCTTGGTGCCACATGGAAGAATGTAGGAGTAAGAATCAATGGAGTGCAGGGCAGTTTGGTGAATTGGGTCTGAAATGGGTTTGATGATGGGAGGCAGAGAATGATGGTGTAGAATTGTTTTGTAATAGGAAGCCTGTAACAAGTGGTGTAGCATAGGGATTGGTGTTGAGATCCTTATATATGGATGTGCATGTAGGAGTTATGGTTGGTAAATGATGACACAAAGACATGAAGATTCATGGTGTTAATAGTGAGGAGGGTAGTCTTCGGCTACACTTTGGCTGCAATATGAGCTAATGTGGGCACGGCTATAACAGGTGGAATTTAAGCTCAATATGTGAGCTGTGGGACAAATAAGTAAATTAATTTGGTAATGATCAAACTGGTTGGTCACAATGATCCAACAGCAATGTTGTGGGCCTATCTCAATGTGAGCAAATACTAACAGCCAGCTCCAACTGCATAATGGACACTCGTCTTCCAGTGTCCGTGGTGGTTCAGTTGCAGCACTTCAGATTGTGCCAGAATATCGTGTTCTATTCCCACTCCAGGTTTCTAAATCAGCATTTGGTATTTAACAGAGGGAGAATGATTCCATAAAAGATGCACCAGATACAATGCTCGTAGATACAAAAGTTTGAAAGCTCATACCACCAGGTTCAGGAACAGCTTCTGTCCTTCTGTTATCAGACTGAACGGCCATCCCATAATCTCCCAACCTACCTTATTGCCAATCTTGGGCTTTTTCTCTGTAACTAACACTGCAAAGATGTTACACTATATTCAGCACTCTTTTATTTTTCTGTTGCACTTGTGTATGACATGATTATACTCATGCGTAGTATCATTTGATTTCACTACATAGCATGCAAACAAAAGCTTTCACTGTATCCATGTGACAATAATGAACCAATACCGTTACCAAGATGCTGCCTTTTGGATTAAATGCTGAACCATGTTCTGTATCAAATGTCAATTATCTTGTGATATTTTTAGAGATTAAAGTAAATTAATCCTAATGTTGCAGATCAAAACTAAACCAGAATTTTAAATTTGATTTTTTTTTAAATCTCATTGTTGTTTGGAAGTTTACGTGCAAATCAGGTACAGGACACAATTCATTAAGTTAGTGTATTCTGCACAATTTGATATCCTGACAAGCACTTAGGGTCTCGACCCGAAACGTCGCCTATCTCCTTCGCCTCTTAGATGCTGCTGCACCCGCTGAGTTTCTCCAGCTTTTTGTGTAACCCACTTAATTAATGCAAGTTTATGTTTTTCTAGCTTTGTCATAAATCGCATTAATCTATCACCATTTACTATTATTGCATATAATTCCATTCTGATACATCTTTGGCATCACAGCACTATTCAATGTACTTCATTATTCACAATGTGCATGGCTATGGATCTTTATTTAATACATAAACAGTGCCACCTGCTGCCTGTGCTTCAACAATTCCATGGTTTGAACTTTGTTGCATATAAACATCAGGATTAGAAGCAGCGTTAGCCATGGATACTTGGCCTGTCTGCTGCAGAATAAAATCTCTGACATCCAATGATAACTTCAACTACACATTACAGTCTGCCCACAGTAATTGTTCACCCCTTCCTTTTCAAGATTCTTTTCTCTTTTTCCTAAAAAATACTCCTGGGCTCTGCTTCCACTACCCTTTTGTGTTAGGACATTCCAAAATGACCCTCTGAGACAGAATACCATGTTCCCTGTCTTAAATGTGCAGATTGTTTTTCTTTAAACAGTTGAGTCCTGGTTCCTGATTGTGTGATTCTCTTCACACGCAACATTCATGTTTTTGTACCTTTTTAGTCATGTCAACTCTCACTTTGCAAAACTCTAGCCTGGCCTGTTCAGCCTTTCCCCATAAGATAACCTGCCCATTCCAGGTATTAACCTAGTAAGTTTTTTCCGGCTATTTCCCAACATCTATATGTAAAGAGTCCAACACTGTTGCAACTTGTACTCAACCGAACCGTAACCGCTCTACCTTTGTATTCAATTCCCGGTACATTAAATTTAGTGTATGTTGCTTCCATCATTCTTCTCACCAAAACATCATTCTTCATAGTTCTCATCATTGAATATCACGCCAACTGAAATCTATTAATAACATCCCCACAGTTTGGTGTCTTCATGCTTCCACGGTTTCTATCATTTGTACCAGTCGTGCCTGCACTGCGTAGCATTCTATTAATGTTTTTGATCCTTGGCCGGTATCTGAAACTAGTTTGTTGGAGTCGCACTTGTAGTCTAAGACTGTCGGTCTTTCTTCCCTAAAGAACATGGATATGTTCCTGTAGATATTTGAGTCCTTTATTTGTTCAGGGTTGTGGATCACATAGTCACTTTATCCTTTCATGCATAATTTTCGTTTTCCACTCTCCCCTTACACTGGAGTCTACACTTCTCTCTTGATATACTGCAACCTGTTGGTAGAATATTTAAGTTTGGGGTATTGCTAACCATTCCCAAGTGTCACTGTGTGGCTTTCCAGTAAAGCTAACAATCGGCAACGTGTAGCCACTGCCCTTCTCTGCCAGATTATCTGGGCTCCATAGTTTAACCAGAGTCTTCAGCATGATCAGAATGTGCTGTGGACAATTAAGGAATGCGTTATATTGATCCAAATCGCAATTTATCCAAATGTCGTTTTACGTCAGTGTTGCGTTTTGAATACGACACCTTGACGCGCTGTAATGTCAGTGCTTTTGTCTTGCAGTTCGCTCGTTTGGGACTGAGGATCGGCCTACGGACAGACCAATCCCACCACGTGATGAAGTATTTGAGTACATCATATTTCGTGGCAGTGATATCAAAGACCTCACTGTCTGTGAGCCTCCAAAGCCTCAATGCTCTCTACCACAGGATCCTGCCATTGTTCAGGTGCGTTTAGATGCTTGGGTAAATACAGCAGATGCATTGTAGATCGAGGCCAGCAATCTTGTGTTACTGAGATGCATTTGAAGAATGGCTTTCCAAGGTCACCATTATGGCACCTCTCAATAGCTGATGGTGATCTTAGATGGAGGAAGTGATGCAAGGGTCAATAGATTGATTCCTGGTGTAGCAGTTTGGTGATAATTAAGCGCACTGGACTTATTCTAAACTGGAGAGTAAGGGAGTTATCGGACTATTTTTAATTTTGCCTCCATTGATTTCTGTTCAACATATTTCACAAAAGTGGGCTTTTTAGCTCAACTGATTTGCACACCACATGGGTCTACTCTTCCAAGTTTCAATCTTCTTGTTTCTTCTGAATTTCATTGGTTTAATGATGACTTTTATGCATAGCATTAGACTTAACCAAATAAAGGCTTCTTTGCTATCTGATTCTATACTGCTAAAACCTTCAGTGTTCTTAGATCTTGATTAGGTCACTACCTCTGTCTTTTTTTCTTGGAAAGGTATTGAGCAGCATTGGTTTTGAACTCTTGTGTAGTGTGTAGTAACTGACTTCAGATCGGTCTGGGACTGGTATCCAGCTTGTGAAATGATTGGGTGACTTGGGACGAGGAGAGCTTCCACCGTGCAGAATGACCACTCAGAATACTTTGGGACACTGTCACAAACCTATTTTCCTTTGTTCATGCAGTCTTCACTTGGGTCGTCCTCAAACTCATCTTTTCAGTCAGTTGGCCCCTATCCACCATTCAGCAGAATGCCAGCGTACAGCCAGTTTGGACCAAGCCCACTTGTGACACAGCAGTATAATGCTGTGGGTGTTGGTAAGTGTTGCTCTGTTTTCAAATAAAGATTAATCCAAATTAGAGGTGGTTATGATCGATTGTTACTACTTCCTTCATCTGATATTAACATTGTCAACACCACCATTTGAGATATTGAGTGTGTGATCAAATGGTGTACAAAATCTGAAGGCCCATGTGCATGCCAGGAGAGACGGGAGAGCCTACAGCATAGTGAGAAGAACAAGTGAACTTGTTTATCTGTCAAAACCACTCTGAACAGATTAACCACTCTGAACAGATTTATAATGTGCAGATTAGATGTCAAACCAATCCACAAAATAACGACCAGGAGCAGTTAGTTTTGTGATAATAACAACCTCCAGATCCATCTACCAGCCCATGGTGGTGATGCTAGCAGTAATCTCGCCCTCCCAATGTGCGGGAGTAGTAACGTTCATAGATTCAAAACTGAGCATTATGTTTTTGAATTTCTGACAATTATGGATACATGTTTACATATTTCTGTGGAAAAGTATGTTTCACATTTGTTAAATAGCTTGTCCCATGTGGGTTACGTTTTGTTATTGTTGTTGATGTCTCAGACAGGGCAGTATTCATAATCTATTACATTTTTTACTTTCTCTCCTTGTTGTTGTTCCGAAAAATGAACAGGAGGCCCCTCGTCTTCTTTCAACAGCAACAAAACCAGCTTTGCATCACTTACACAGACCAGCTCTCTGGGTTCCACCATCAAACCCGATACAAGTTCGCTGAAATTGCACTTAGCTTTTCAGGGTAAAGTCTTTTGCATTTTCAGTCATTCTTTGAAAAAAAAACAAGTTGATGCTTTCCCAAGCATAGTTTAAAATGTAGTTGATTCAAAATATTGTGAATTTTAATGCTGTGTCTTAAAGCAGAGTGTACTAAGTCACTGAATAACCCCCATTGTCTCTTTGAAGCAGCAACAGGTGATATTGTGTAGCCATCAACGCTGTCAGATGGCCTTTTCCTATCACCTTTATCCGGAAAGGTGCACCTTTGATGTAACCTTTCCTCAGTACTACATTGATGGCCCTGTCTGGATTTTTCTGCTTGCCCTCTAGAGTAGGACTTGACCCTGGATGTGAGTGATACCGATGATACCTAGGCTACCAGCTAACGATGATACTCTTCTCAGCTGGTTAGAACTCCCCGACCAAATTTTATTCCTAACAATCATCGGCAGATAATTCGCAGCAATGGCTTCCTTTCACGCTTCACCAACTGCCTCTGTTAATGATGCCTTCCTGAAAACAAGGATTTATTTTAAACAACAGACCAGCAGTTGATGGGGGATACAAGACGGAACATACAACTCATTCTGATGAATGCATGCATCTCCATTAAGTTATTAAAGAAAGATCTGTTGAGTTTGGAGCTGGTTGTGCAGTTCATAGGCAAGCAGAGGACCAATGAATGTGCTAAAATCCAATATTGGTATAGATTTGTAAACCACCTTTCTTTTAGCAACCTTTAAGCTAATCCTCCAGTTAGCTGTCCTGCTTTTCCATTTTAAATGTTTGCATCCTGTAGCGTCTCTGCATCACAATTTATTTTAAAATGAGTCAATTATGGATTATTTTTCAGGGCGATCAAGTCCGAAACTGGAGTCCTTGAGGAAAAGCCCAACAATGGAGCAGGCAGTGCAGACGCATCCGTCGCAAGCACCTGTAGGCAGGAGGAGCCCTGTGCTAACTCGGCCTCTTCCGTCAGTCCAGCACAAACCACTGGATACTCATGATTCAAGGAAAGGTAAGAATGGAGACGATTCATGTTTACAGTGTGAACCAAACGGATGCTGGGTGTTTGCCGGTTGTCTAAAGGGGGATATACAAAGTATTGATGTTACACTGATGTATTGCAACTCTAGTTATTGTGTAGCTGGTGAGGATTTGCAACCTATCGATACCCCAGTGAGGATTTGTTCACCACCAATGGTACTCAGACTTGTTGAAAATAGCTGCTCTTTCTTTCTGGCTTTCGATGTATCTCCCTTAGTGTCAGGAGTAGTGTTAAAGCAGACTGCAGTCCGTTCCGGACTGCTCGGGCAAGTTTTATATATTGCTGAGATGACTACATTACTGTGGTCTTGTTGGTTGCAGTAGGCCTCGACCTAGCTATCACTGGTCGGGCCCATTCACATCTGGGAATAGGGTGAGGAGGTCACTTTTCGAGGTGGACAGAAGATCACCAGACCTGAAAGCAGATTTAAAAGAAGTGTAAAAGTAATCTGACAGCTTTGGAATTGAGATTTACAAGAGTAGAACAATTGTAATAGATGTAAGTGGATCTGCTGGGCATGACGTACAAATAGCCGCCACGCTCCAGCACTGCCATTGTGCACAATGTTCCATTGCTTAGCATGTGTCCTTTGAAGTGTAAATATCGAGCACTTTTAATAGCTGTTTGCAATTTGGCGTTGCAAATTGTTTTGGAAAGAAACTTGCAATTGGTTTTCACTACAATTCTTGAGGATGGAGACTTGTAGCTCTTTATTGGAAGCGAAATAATTTCCTTCTCGGATCAGTAGCTCTGAATGTTTTATAGTCCATGACGTATCTAATGTCTACTTGCTGTCAATATTCAGAGTTGTTCTTTGCTGCACTCATTTCCTACTCCCCCATAACCAGCGGTCTGATTTTAATGCCTTAACCAGCGGTCTGATTTTAATGCCTTAACCATCATGTGTGGAATGTTCTGATAACAACACTTCATTAAGAGTTGAAGTGTTGCTACCAAGCAAGACTAGAAATGTCATGTTGTCATTGGCAAGCACCTTAATTTATTGCATTTTTGTTTTAATTAGTTTTTGAATCACAGAAGTCTCTGCGGCCAGAGAATGATCACTTTAAGAATGAAAATCGGGAACCAAACAGGAGGCCATCAGGTACCTTACCTCACATGCACAATAGCGAGTTTTCTGTTCTGTGCAGCTAATGCACGGGTGCAGTTGAAGATCAGTGAAACAGGGAATCGTATGGATATGCATGAAATAGAGGAATATGGATCACATACAAGCTGAGGAGATTAGTTTAACTTGGTAACATCTTTGGTACAGACACTGTCGGCCAAAGGGCCGATTCCTGTGCTGTACCATATGTCCCATGATGCAGACACTAAATGGTGCCGACGCTTGACTTCTGCGATTTATTTGTTTTGGAACTTTTGCACGTTATCGACTACGACTCAGAGACTTTGTCCGAGGTTGCAAACATCAAGTACCAGTGGGTGGAGGTTTATGGCGAGAGGGAATGTTTAAAGGAGATTTGTGACACATAGTCCTTTTATACAGAGTGTGGTAGAGGTGCCTGCAATACACTGCCAGGGACGTGGTAGAAGCAGATACGATAGCAGCATTTAAAAGAGATTTAGATAGACCACAAACGGGCAGTGATTAGATGGATACACCACGTTCAGGCAGAGGATTAATTTAGATTGGCATCATGTTCAGCACACGCTTGGTGGTCAGAAGGGCATGTTCCGTTAGTATTTATCGAAACAGGCCCTTCTTCCCACTGAGTCCACACTGACCTGTGATTACCTGTATACTAACACCATCCTACGCCAGGGACAATTACATTTTTTTTTTTTGCCAATTAACTTACAAACCTGTATGTCTTTGGAGTGTGGGAGGAAACCGGAGCATAGGGGAAAACCAATGCAGACATGGGGAGAACGTATAAACTCCGTACAGACAACACCCGTAATCTGGATCGAACCCGGGTCTCTGGCATTGTAAGACAGTAACTCTACCCCTTTGTGAGCTGTACTGTTCTAAGTCTACTGTAACTACATGGATCCTGTGGCATTGTGATGCTCTCAGTATATGTTGTAGTGCCCAACATGGTGTTATGGTGTTACCCAGACCAAAGTATTGCCTGTCTAATAATAAAAAAGAGATTGCATTTTGAATGTTGTAACATTTTCTGTTTAACACATAAAATATTTCAAGAACATGAAGGATTATAGATATGAGCTGTGGTATGATGTACTTAACCAAGGAAGGCGATATCAAGAGGATTTATTTGACTGGACAACAGGCTTTGGGTAGGTGGACGAGACATGGTTAGGTAGCCCAGGGGTTCAAGCTTCACTTCATTTTGGTTGGAAGCCTGGTATATTAGTGCAGGCATAATATCTGCACCTGTCTGTAAAATCTGTTATTCAGGAATCAACTTCTTAATGCTGTTTCATCAGCAGAGTAATTGCAGCTCTCCCCCCTGCTGAGATTTGCCTGGTCACAGAGTGGCCACCGCTCAACATGGTCACAGGAGATCATTTGATTTTTACTTCAGTCTCAGTTAGCTGCTTCACTCAAGTGACAAGCAGCTCATCTACCAAATCAACTTCTCACCCCGTCAGTTGTGGTTTTGTGAGACTTCATTGCAAATGTCACAGTCACACAGCTCAGAAACAAGCTCAACTCGTCCATGCCAACCAAGATATCCAATCTAACATAGTCCCACCTGGTTCATCCAGCCAGACCTGGTACAAAAGGGTCAGTTCTGTAGGGTGCTGTCCATTTAAGCCTGGTCTGGCTGAGCTAGCTCGCTGGTCTGGGTTTAGATGCTGTATTGGTGTTGGGGTGGTGATCTAAAGCTGACCTCTGATGGACTGACATTGCTTTTGATTGCACCAGGGGGTCAGAATGCCCGGCGAGGCCGTGGTGGAAGCCGGGGAAGGGGCAGGTTCGCCGTCAGACGGGACGGCCCAGTGAAGTTCGAGAAAGACTTCGACTTTGAGAGCGCAAATGCACAATTTAACAAAGAGGATATTGACAGGGAGTTCCAGAATAAACTGAAATTGAAAGGTAACATTCACTTTTTTATATTTATTGGCTTTGGTTTTCTCAGAGGCAAGAGCTTCCATGCTCTTAATTCAACTGAGGTCGAGTGACCATCTGCTGACATTTGTTCCACTGTTCCCCAGTACTTCCTGGTGTCCTACCATTCATGTTTTCCTCAACAGATGATAAGCAGCCAGATAAAACAGAGAAGGCAATAAATGGTGAAGATAAAGGAGACTCAGGGATTGAAACGCAGAACAGCGAAGGGAATGCTGACGAAGAAGACACTTCAGGACCGAAATGCTATTATGACAAAACCAAATCATTTTTTGACAACATCTCTTGTGATAATGCGGCAAGGTATTTATTCTTTACAGAATTTTTGTCTGTGTCTCCTCCAACCATAGTGTGTGTTGTGAGTAAATGAATTTAAAAAAACAGCTTGGAAAAGGGCCCTTCGGCACACCGAGTCCATGCTGACAATCGATCACCTGGTCACACTAGTTCTATGTTATCCCACTCTCTCATCCACTCACTACATACCAGGGGCAATTTGCAGAGGACAAGTCACCTACTAACCAGCACATCTTTGGGATGTGGGAGGCAACCAGAGCACCCAGAGGAAACCCATGTGATCACAGGGAGAACATGAAATTCCACCCAGGCAGCACCCACGGTTAGGATTGAACCCGGGAAACATTTTGGAGCATGGATGCTCCCTCAAACAACTGCATGGTAACTTGGGCAGAAGGGTACAGGGAATTAAATGTTCTCTGCTGAATTACAACGTGGCGACAACACTGGTATCTGAGTGGTGCCTTGTTTCCAAGGACATGAATGGGATTGTCCAGTTGCATCGTCTCAGATTGAATTGCATGAACCAAGCTGACCCTATCTCCCAGCATCGGGAGACGTAGCTCAAACCACATTTTAGGGCAGTGGTGGAGTTTGGCTGCTTGGATTGGAAACCTTTGTGGTTTACTTGAATCATTTACGACTTAAGGACGCAAGAAACTGCAGATTGTGAAATTTGGAGTAATGCAAAGTGGAGGTGGGCCTTCCTGTCCTGTGCCTCCTTCAATGTCAGAGTGAGGTTTAGGTTTATTATTGTCATGTGTACTTAGGTACAGTTGAAACCTTTTGTTTTGCATGCTATCCAAACAGATCCGGTAAACCATACGTAGCTACCTATGTATGTGTAGATACGTCGACCCTTTGTGATCCAAAACGTTACCTATCCTTTTTATCCAGAAATGCTGCCTGACCCGCTGAGATACTCCAGCACTTTGTGTTTATCTTGGTTGAAACCAGCATCTGCAGTTCGTTATTTCTACAACTTCTTCAAAGTGTTCCATGATGCAACTATGATTCATGTGACGGCCAAGTAGAATCCAGGATCTGTACCGCCTCGTACATAATATTAGGAACAAGTGAAGACTTTTGTGTTCAGTGAGTAAGCAGTTTAACTCTCCCTGCAGTTACTATTCTTCCAGGGACCGGAGACCCACTTGGGCCGAGGAGAGGAGGATAAATGCGGAAACGTTTGGAATCCCCCTGCGTCCGATGCGTGGTCGAGGAGGTTACAGAGGCCGCGGTGGCTATGCATACAGGGGTGGGCGCGGCCGCGGGGGCAGAGGGAACAATTATGGTCCACCCCGTGGAGGTTACCGTGGAGGATTTCGAGGCGGCCGCGGTGGAGACAGAGAGTTTTCAGACTTCGAATACAGGGTAACTCTTCCCAAAATGTATTCATGTATAAAACTGGCAGAGAATGAAATGCAAGACTGCAACACTTCCATGGTTATTTCAGAATCGTGTCATGTATTCTATATTTAATACATTTAGTGGCATATCCTATTACGTAGTTGCAGAGCCATACGGCATGGCCCGTCATCCCACCAAATCCATTCCAAGCACCCAGTTTAGTTTGTTGTCATATGTACTGAGGTACAGTGAAAAACGTTTTGTTGCATGCTATGCAGTCACCTATTCTAATATTCCTATCACTCCCACATAGATTACAGTCATGGAGTCATATGGCAAGGAAACTCACCCTCTCGCCCAACTTGCCCATGTCGACCAATATGCCCCATCTAACCTATATTCCATTTGGCCTATATCCTTCTAAACTTCTCCTATCGATGTAAACTGTTTTCTACCACTCACCTGGCCAGTTAACACATCAATCCATATATCTTTGGGTATGCAGTCACAGGGAGGAAGTGCAAACTTCACACAATCAGAGGTCAGGATTGAACCTGCTCACTGGAGCCGTGAGGCAGCAGCTGTATTAGTTGAGCCAGTGTGCTTAGGAAGTCCTAGGCTACAGAGAAAACTGTTAACCAGTGTAAATCATTTAATGACGTGCTTCCATTATTTCCCCACAGAAGGACAATAAAGTCGCTGCATAGTATACAAGATGATGTTCACAAAAGAAGGACTTAAGATCTACTCGGTCCAGAGAATTTGTTTAGTTTTAAACTTATTTTTGACAGCAAGGATGAAGAATTGAATTTGCTGTTCATCTGTCACCAGCACTGGTATTTACGTGCTTGACTTCAAAGGGGGAACGCGCAATATCTTGTTGTGAAGAAGGTTCGTCTTTCTGATGTTGAGCATTAAATATTTGTCTTTGAAATAGAAGGAAGATTTGTAAATGTATACATGAGACAAAAAATACAACTAGTACGTTGGAGCTTTCCAGTATTTTTGCATTGATAATGAGAGCGCTTTCTTATTACTGAAAATGTTTGATAAAATGCAGTCAGTTGCAAGAAATACTGTATGCAGCCGGCCATCTACTGTGATTGCATTCTGACCCGCTGAGATTCACAGGAAATTACATTGAAAGCTTTTAAGATTTATTTTTCTTGGTGAAACAGTAAAACAGCTTTATTGTGCGTAGGACAAAAATACTCAAACTTAACACACGGCTGTGCTTATTTTAAAGAGGGGAAAGATTGGATCAGACACGTGTCGTGACATGCCCCTCTGGAGATGCCTCATCATAACCACCCCCTCCCCTCCTCTTGGGAGGGGATGTTGCAAATTTCTGCTTTAGGAAGGTGTTCCCCATAGAATTTTTTTGATTTTGAACAAAAAATGTGAGAGGGGAAAAAAGTTAAATTCATAGTTTTCTTTTAATTCAGTAAATTTAGCTAAGGCGCATAAAGGGATCCAAAGAGGAGTAATTTTTGAAATAATGTAGATATTATGTGAACAATTTTTGAACTCCATTGTTGCAAGTAATATATAGTGTATGGTTAGTCTCCTGATAATGTATTCCCACAGATCGAGGTTGAAGGTACAAGAGAAGAAATTCCTCTACTGTTGTTGTTCATCTGTCATCTATTCCTTCCTACGCTTGCCATATAACAATAAAAGTAACTGTACACTAAGTATAATTGAATGGCTAACTAATGTCAGTCGTAAGTTTGAGGAAGTAAGTTCAGTCACTTGAGACTTTGCGCTTGTGCTTCATGATATCCAAGCTGCTTGATTTGAATTATATTTGTGGTACTTGCGGCAGATCTAATCTGATTTTCGTTTTATTTGAATTCTTCATACGCTCTGGGCGGGGGAAAGTAAAACTCTATTTGATCAGGGGTGAGGTGTAACAAGGAATCCAGGTTAAAAGCTTCAGGCGTAGCAGAAGCTGCCATCATTCTGGCCTTCGATGGGGCAGATGTCATTCCTGAGTTTGCTCCCTGCTGCACCACATAAGTCTTCCTTCAATTTAAAAATAAAGCAGGAACATCATGCTTAGGAAAAGCATTAACAAGTTTATAATTTCCAGGGAATTTTATGTATTTAAAAATGGTTGGGGGCAGGGATTGGGAACACAGTGGTTAAGGGAAGGTGAGGAAGTGACTCTTTGCAGTTCAGGGATGACTCGCACCAATAAGAAGTCCAACTTTGACCCACCTACGTGGCATCGTAATGAGTGTTACAGAATGAATCCCAAATATCTGAAAAGTTGAATTGATTGAGTAATCCTGACATGTGCGCTAACAACTTCTTGAACGATTCTATGAAAATCCAGACCAACCAAAGATTGGTGATAATATGCCACTGTTAGGATGGTACCTGATGCTGCTTTGAATCGAACTGCACCCTCCAGAGATTTGACTGTAAATAGGGTGATTTCTGTGAAGGTAGAACTTTTCCTACGTTCCCATCCTCCCCCACTTTGCTCTCAATACTAGTCAGTGCTCTTGATATTTACAGAAAATATTCTGGTGTACCTCACTGACTTGACATGCAGTTATTATTCAATGATGATAAATAAACCTGCTGCTTGGCCACATGTTTGTAGGTCTGCATTTATTAGTGGAAAAATGACGGTCCAATCAGTTTGTTGATGAAAACCAGGTAAGGAATATTTGATGACCAAATAGTTTTTGTACAACTACAAGGATTTCCAATTTGCCTTCAATGGCCTGGAAATAAAAGGGAACAGCAAGAATTTGCAATGCTGCTTGCTGTTGGATAATGTGCAAGACAAGTCAAATAGGGTCAAAGGAACAGTATTAGGTCTGTAACCTCCTCTCCAAAATCTGATTTTTTTTTTTTTTCTCCGACCTTCGCCGCATTGACACTGATGAAGCTAGACTTGAGTGGGATACAGGAGAGCTGTTGATTAGGTTAGTGACACTTCATAAATGATCCTTGTGGGTGGGAAGCCAAATGACCTGCAGGCAATTAACTGGAATGGAGGTTTTTTCAGTGATAGAGACCTCAATTGTTAATGCTGTGATCTACGGACCTGATGGGTTGAGTCACTCAGGGTCACATTGAGGCTGTTGTTGTTTTCCAAACTAGGATTGGGGGGGGGGGGGGGGGGGGGGGGGGGGAATAAAGCAACTAACTTTCTCGCCCTTGTCAAATGAGTTGAACATTTGCAAGTGTGAGCAATATTCAGTGGTAGACAAGTATAGAGCTTCATTGGCAACATATCTACTTGAACACATCTCAAGACAAACAGCGGTGGGGAAGTGAGATTTACCGTGCCTGGGTTTTAGGGTGTAAAACTAGACTCCCAATCACTGGGGTGACTGTTTCACTGTCTTCTCTCTGGAAGCAATCCATTTAAATGAGTCCATATGAAATGACCCAACATCTGTGCATCGTGTCCCTACTGCATCTGTTGACACCAACATGGTGATCTTAGTATGATGTCTGATGTGAAACTGGAAGAAGTGCAAATGGGCAGCTCGTGTTAGGGTCGGGATTGGGAGGTGAAATCTTTTATTCTGTACTGAACCCTTGTTATACTTTGAAAAAATGTGACACAAGTTTTGTTTTAATCTTCTACAAATCACCTTCCGTGGTGGCATCATTCTGTTACTTGATCCTCTATAGGAGTTTGAGGAGATGCTTTCCTCCCCCCCTCTCATTCAAAGCAGACGCCAGGTGTCGATTAGACATTGTTCAGTGACATTTTACCAGAGATATTTTGTTTCTCTCTTTGTTACTTAGCAGGACTGGGGCAATTGCATTGCTTCACTCATTCAACTATTAACAAGTAGGTTTGCAGTATATTTAATCAGGTCTCATCTTTGATATTGTCTCAAGGTGCATCTTCATTTAGATTGTGTATATATAGGTGCGAATGTGAAGTAACCTTTTCTTTTAGAGATGATTTCAAATCTGGAAGCTTAAAACCAAATGGCTATGGTAGATCAAGGTCCTATTGTCTTGCCTGAAGGTCTGAATCCTCTGATGCCGCATTGATGTGAACAAGACTTAGCTTTTGTTTTGCTTTTTGCTTTTTGTAATTTTACAGTTGTAAAGTAGAAAAGCTGGGTTTTATAACAGACTCGAGGATTAAGAAATTGATCTGAAATAAGAATTTGGATGGAAAGTTGTGATTTTTTTTTTGTACGTGACCTGGGTTGTGGGAACTGCTGAGAAGAAATGTGATCTTCACCTTTCTGATGCTCTTTGGATTTTGTTGGAGTTGAAACAAACTGCTTCTTAATGCATTAAGTTTGAGGTAATTAGAGTCCACATATATTTAAAGATACCTTGAAGGTTTTGCCAGTGCAAGAGATTCTAATGTTGCACATGGTCTGATAAAAATTGCAATTTTTGGGGGGGTTTGGATTGGATGTCGGACTAAAAAACATCAATTTATTTATTTAAAGGTTTTGTTTAGTTTGATGTAAATATGTCGGTGAAGGTTGAGTGCCTGTTGCTACTCAATGCTGGATATTGTTGTCATGAACAGTAGGTCCAACATGAGATAACTTGGCTCAAGCCAAAAATAATTACTGCCCCTCCTCTTTACATAATGTACGTACAACTAACTGACCACTGGAGAAAATAGGTGAATGTTAAATCAGTTCACATGAAAAGGGAGACGGGAAAAAAAAATCACAAACAGGATTAAAGACTGCTTGGCAGGGATGGTGTGAGGCAATCTTGTGTCCTGTGGAGGTTAATGGTTCAGGTGCTGTTGGCTTAAAATGGGCTGACAGTGTTGAAAGAGCCACTATTGAACAATGGTCCATTTTAAGATAAGACCAGAGCTTGTCTTACTTTTATTATAGATGTTTTTCTTAAAATAATCTAGTTCTTCATTAAGTAAGTTTTATACAGAATGAACATTAAGATGAAGCATTAATTCTATAGTCAGGTGTAGATTAAAAAATATTGCCTCTTTCCAATATTTTTCTTTGAGGAGCACCAAATCAGTGTATAAATTATGTGCTTTGAAATAAGTCCTTTGTGACTGAGTGTAGCAGTGACAGGATAGAATTTAATATGTGAATGGAAAATGTGAGGATAGATACACCTGTTAATCTTAAAAGTTTATGATGTTTTGTGTCATGTTTTCCCATAAGTTGCATTGGTCTTCAAAAGAGAAAAAAACATATCTTTCCTATGATGAGTGGGTGGGAATTGGTCAACATTGGGCAGTTTTGTCTTCCTTGACATTTAGTTAAGGGACCTAAAAACTACAAGTTAAAATTGATAAACTAATACTTCTTATTTGAGTTGGGGTCTATTCAATCGGTTCTTGGTATTTTTAATGACAAGGAATTGCGTTACTATTCACTATCTTGGTAATCATTTAGATTTTAGATTATCTCCCATTACTATCCTTTCCCATTGAGTGTCTTGCTAATTGCCAACTTCTATAATCGGAGAAGTGTGAAGAAGACCATCAAGACACCTCAATGTTACTTTTCCAGGCTGGTGCTCTTGTTGAGTTAGGTAATGGGTCGTAGGAGATGAGACATACACAGTGCCCTTCATAATGTTTGGGACAAAGACCCATCATTGATTTATTTGCCTCTGTACTCCACAATTTTGAGATTTGTAATAGAAAAAAAATCACATGTGGTTAAAGTGCACATTGTCAGATTTTAATAAAGGCTATTTTTATACATTTTGGTTTCACCATGTAGAGATTACAGCATTAATAGTCCCTCCATTTCAGGGCACCATCATGTTTGGGACACAACAATGTCATGTAAATGAAAGTAGTTGTCTTTAATATTTTGTTGCATATCCTTTGCATGCAATGACTGCTTGAAGTCTGCGATTCATGGACATCACCAGTTGCTGGGTGTCTTCTCTGGTGATGCTCTGCCAGGCCTGTATTGCAGCCATCTTTAACTTATGCTTGTTTTGGGGGCTAGTCCCCTTCAGTTTTCTCTTCAGCATATAAAAGGTATGCTCAATTGGCTTCAGATCGGGTGATTGACTTGACCACTCAAGAATTTACAAATTTTTAGCTTTGAAAAACTCCTTTGTTGCTTTAGCAGTGTGTTTGGGATCATTGTCTTGCTGTAGAATGAACCGCCGGCCAATGAGTTTTGAGGCATTTGTTTGAACTTGAGCAGATAGGATGTGTTTATACACTTCAGAATTCATTATGCCACTACCATCAGCTGTTGTTTTATCAATTAAGATAAGTGAGCCAGTACCTTCAGCAGCCATACATGCCCAGGCCATAACACCCCCACCACCATGTTTCGCAGATGAGGTGGTATGCTTTGGATCTTGGGCAGTTCTTTCTCTCCTCCATACTTTGCTCTTGCCATCACTCTGATATGTTAATTTTCGTTTCATCTGTCCACAAGGCATTTTCCAGCTCTTTAAAGTTCTACTTAGCAAACTGTAACCCAGCCATCCTATTTTTGCGGCTAACCAGTGGTTTGCATCTTGCAGTGTAGCCTCTGTATTTGTAAGTCTTCTGAGGACAGGGGTCATTGACAAATCCACATCTGAAGAGTGTTCCTGATCTGTCGGACAGGTGTTTGGGGGATTTTTCATTATTATAGAGAGAATTCTTCTGTCATCGGGCTTCCTTGGCCTGCCAGTCCCTTTGCGATTAGTAAGCTCACCAGTGCTCTCTTTCTTCTTAATGATGTTCCAAACAGTTGAATTTGGTAAGCCTAAGGTGTGACTGATGTCTCTAAACAGTTTTATTCTTGTTTCTCAGTCTCATAATGGATTCTTTGACTTTCATTGGCACAACTCATGTAACAGCAATAAAAGTTTCCAATAGTGATGGAAACACTGGAGGAAAGATTATGTACTGAGAGCTCTCTTATACCTGCATTAAGGAGGCAATTAAACACCTGAATAATTACAAACACCTGTGAAGCCATATGTCCCAAACATTATGGTGCCCTGAAATAGGGGGACAATGTATAAACGCAGCTGTAATTTCTACATGGTGAAACCAAAATGTATAAAAATGGCCTTTAATAAAATCTGACAATGTGCACTTTAACCGCATGTGATTTAAAAAAAAATATTACAAACTTCAAATTGCGGAGCACAGAGGCAAATAAATAAATGATTAGTCTTTGTCCCAAACAACATGGAGGGCACTGTATTTGAAGTTGAAGATGCAACTAATAACCAAATCAACTTCACTTCCATCAAATGAGCCTTCTGGCTTCACTAAAAAAATGTACTGGAATAATGGGGTTTTAATCCTAAACACTGTAGTTTTAAACCTAAAACCACAGTAATGGGCTTGCGTATGGTAAATTCACCTAGGAATATGAGGGCCACCAGAAAAAAAGAACAAGAGATTAATCCTTTTTAAGTCCGGAAAATAAATAGTGATGTTTGAAAATTGTGGGCAGTGATTAAAGATAGTCTCTATAAACATTAAGAACAATAGTATACCTTTAAATCAAAGACATGATCAAGTAGCAATAACATATTTCATGTCCTTTTCTGCCAGAGTGGTTGCTCTCCTGAGATTTGGTGGCTGGTTTGCAGGCTCTCTTTTGTAAACACTTGTTTCTAAAACATGAGCACCTCGTTTCTCCACAACACACGTGCCCTCCCCCCACCACCACCTCACGGTGCGGCGTAACTAAATCAAGACAGTTGGATTTTACATTTTTAAACAAAAAAAAAAAGGGGCATTAATGGATTGACTTTGACCTGAAAGCATAATATTTCCTAATGAGCTTTCTTGATGAATTGTACCTCTGTGTCTATGTATGTACTTCGAACACCTTAATAATAAAATTAAAAAAATTACCAAGTTTCCACGTGTGAAATTTCTGTACGAATACTTGATTGATTGATTACCAAACACTGTGTTGGAAAGTAGATATGTATTGTGCCTCAAAGATTTTTAAATGTCTCATGTTAAAACATGCACCATGGAGGAGATTGTGCAGGAAAGAATTGCAGATGCTGGTTTAAATCGAAGGTAGACAAAATGCTGGAGTAACTCAGCGGGACAGGCAGCATCTCTGGAGAGAAGGAACGTCACCCATTCTGTTTCTCCAGTGATGTTGCCTGTCTGCTGAGTTACTCCAGCATTTTGTGTCTACCATTGAGGAGATTGTTGGGTATGTTTTGCCAGTGTTCCTCTTTCCTCATCGTTTATCTCAGCCCCACAATTTTTAATCCACTTCTCCTTTGGAACTTGATATTGGAAAACTTCCATTGGCTTTTGGGTAGTCTTGCATGGGGGCAAGCATAACCTCTCCCTTGTTTTGTACTTGCCTGTTACCTTAACTTTCATTTCAAGCAGCCACATTTGAGAATTGAGCAACAGCCAAACTCAATAATGACTTACAGATTTGTAATGATCAAAGGAAAAGATATATTAACAAAGAACTTGATGTTGGAGGTGATTCAGCAAACCTTGTGTTGAAAAATACTCATCATGGTCAAATCATCTACTTTCCCAGATGCCGGTTAATACATAAAAGGACACAAATTGATGGAGTAACTCAGCGGGCTGGGCAGTATCCCTGGAGAACATGGATAGGTGATGTTTAAGGTTGAGACCTTTCTTCCATGATTGAGGTGGGGGTGGGTGGGGGGGGAACCTACTTTCTCATTCACTCCCTACACTAGCAGCAATTTTGTGCCTAATTAACCAACAAATCCACACGTCTTTGGGATGCAGGAGGAAGCTGGAGCTCCCAAAGGAAACTACGCGGTCACAGGCAGAAAATGCTAAACTCCACACAACATACAGAGTTGACGTGGATACGTTTTTCCCATTGAGGGTAGGGAAGATTCAAACAAGAGGGCATGACATGAGAATTAAGGGACAGACGTTTCGGGGTAACGTGAGGGGAAACTTCTTTACTCAGAGGGTGGTGGCTGTGTGGAATGAGCTTCCAGCAGAAGTGGTGGAGGCAGGATCGATTTTAACATTTAAGAGTAAAGTGGATAGGTATATGGACGTGAAGGGATTGGAGGGGTATGGTCTGAGTGCAGGTAGATGGGACTAGGGGAAAACAAATGGTCGGCACGGACTGGAAGGGCCGAGAGGGCCTGTTTCCATGCTGTAATTGTTATATGGTTATATGTTATATGGTTATCTGAGGTCGGGATTGAGCTCTGATCTCTAGTGCAGTGAGGCTCCTTTGATAAGTGGGATGAGAAAGGATCAGGCCAGGATAAAGTGGAACTAAGTGCTGGTATGTTAAAAACAAACCCCGAGGATATATTTCAGGTACAGAACCAGTCGACCCCATCGGGGTCAGCGCTCTGTGATGGAAATGGGGAGAAGATTGGAAGAGAGGTTTATTTAAGATGCATGTCAGGTGACCATGAAGAGGGAGAGTCACGATCAGGAGAGACGAGAGGATGTTGAGAAGAATTAACAAGATTTAACAGGCCAAGCAACATCTGTAGAAAGAAAAAGTTAACGTTTTAGATTAAAGATCCTTAGTCAGACTTTTAATTCTTCCTAGTGATGCTGCTTGAACTGCTGTTCGTTTTCAGCCTTTTCACACTTTCTCAGATTTCTGCCATATGCGGGTATTGATTTTCATTGATATTTCACAAGTGTATAGGACACAAGTAGCTAGCTGCAGGTGTTGGAATCTTGAAGTGTTATGGGAACTCAGTGAGTTAGGCGCCATCTGTGGAGGGAATGGACAGACAAGGTTTTGGGCTGAGACCCTTCTTCAGATGTAAATCCAGCAGATGACGTGCCGATTCATAACAAGGCAGACGTCGGTTCCACCACTTGGTTGTGGGCAGCAACGTTCCGTTCACTCCAGAACTAATGTCCAACCCCTTAATCCTCCCCCCGTTTGTACTGCTCTGGGAAAGTATCTGGGCAGATACTAGGAGTGAGGCAAGGACAGGCTACAAAGGCAGGGGGAAAAAGTCGGCGTAGCAGCCGAGTTGAGTGTAAAGTATGAGTAATAAGGGGATGTGTGGGAGGGCCATGGAGTGATGGAGGGGAGAGGGAAGGAAAGAATATGAGAAAGGATGATATGAGGTTTATGGGGGGGTGGGCTATGAGAGGATTTGGAGGGAGGGTGAAGGGAAATAGAATGTGACATGTGACAATGAGGGGGGGGAGAGTGGAGAAGGGATGACAAGGTGGGACAGGGACACCGGGGAGGGCTGGGGAGGAGAGAGATGGGAATGACTGGGAATACGAGGGAAGGTGGGAAGAGATGACTAGGACAGGGGATTGTCAAGGGGGGGAGGGGGGAATGACTGAGAGTTGTCACAGTGAAGGGGGAATGGGAATAGACACAGTGGAGGGGGAGGGGAGAGATGGAATGACGGGCAACATGCGGGAGAGTGAAGGGGGGGTGAGGGGGAATGACTGGGACAATGAGGGGGGAGATGGGAATGACTGGGACAACGCGGGGAGGGGGAGGAATGACAGAAGAGTTGTCACAGTGGAAGGGGAGAGAGGGAATGACGGGCAACACGCGTGGGGGCGGAGATGGGAATGACTGGGACAATAGGGGAGGGAGAGTTGTCACAGTGAAGGGGGGGGGGAGATGGGAATGACTGGGAACAACAGAGGGGGGAGATGGGAATGACTGGGGCAACATGCGGGGAGGGAGGGGTGATGGGAATGACCAGGACAATAAGGGGGGGGGGAGAGATGGGAATGACTGGGACAATAAGGGGGGATGGGTCGGGAGGGGAGAGTTGTCACAGTGAAGGGGGGAGATGGGAATGACTGGGGCAACACGGGGGGGAGAGTTGTCACAGTGGAGGGGGAGAGATGGGAATGACTGGGCAACACGTGTGGGAGGGCGGAGATGGGAATGACTGGGACAATAAGGGGGAGGGGAGAGTTGTCACAAGTGAAGGGGGGGGAGATGGGAATGACTGGGACAACATGACGGAGGGGGGGAGATGGGAATGACTGGGGCAACATGCGGGGAGGGAGGGTGATGGGAATGACTGGGACAATAAGGGGGGAGGGAGAGAGTTGTCACAGTGAAGGGGGGAGATGGGAATGACTGGGGCAACACGGGGAGAGTTGTCACAGTGAAGGGGAGAGAGATGGGAATGACTGGGACAATAAGGGGGTAGGAGAGAGTTGTCACAGTGAGGGGGGGATGGGAATGACTGGGACAATAAGGGGCGGGGCGGGGGGTGGGAAGGGACTAAGGGGGGTAGGGGAGAGTTGTCACAGTGAAGGGGGGAGATGACTGGGTGTCAACACGGGGGAGATGGGAAGACTGGGACAATAAGGGGGGAGGGGAGATGGGAAATGACTGGGGCAATATAGGGGGGAGGGGAGATGGGAATGACTGGGCAATAAGGGGGGAGGGGAGGGAATGACTGGGACAAAAATAAGGGGGAGGGAGATGGGTAATGACTGGGACAATAAGGGGGGGGAGGGGGAGATGGGAGATGACTGGGACAATAAGGGGGAGGGGAGGGGAGACAGTGAAGGGGGGAGATGACTGGGGCAATAAGGGGGAGAGTTGTCACAGTGAAGGGGGGAGAGATGACTGGGGCAACACGGGGGGCGAGGGGAGATGGAATGACTGGACACATAAGAGGGAGATGGGAATGACAATAAGGGGGGAGGGGAGAGTTGTCAATGACTGAAATAAGGGGGAGATGGAGATGGGAATGACTGGGGCAATAAGGGGGGAGAGGGCGGGGGAGGGGAGATGGCGGAATGACACAGTGAGGAGGGGCGAGGGGATATTGGGGGAGGGGGGGTAGGGAGGGGAGGGGAGAGGGGGGGGAGGAGGGGAGGGGGGGGGTGGAGGGAGGACAGTGAGGGAGGGGGGGGGGGGGGAGGGGGAGAGGAGGGGGGGGGGGGGGAGGGGGGGGGGGGGGGAGGCGGGGCGGGGGGGGAGGGGAGGGGAGTTGTGACGGCGGCGAACAACGATCCCTTTGGGGCGCTGCGCGCGCCAATCACGTGAGAAGGGTCGCGTGAGCGTGTACGTGGGGCGGGGCTGCCGTCGTTGGGGTGACGGAGGCGGTGACGGGCCCGGGCCGGGCCTTGTTGTTAGGCGGGAGGGACGCCGCTGCCATCATGTCCATGGTGTTTAGTTTTGTGCCCCAGCGGCTGCGGGCAAATGCGAAATAAACCAGGCGACTATCCAGAAGGTGAGCGGATCCGGGGCGTCGCTGGGGCAGCGGCATGGGGGGACCGGGCCCGGGAGTTGCTGCGCCCGTCGTGTGTGGAGCCCCCGGGGCGGTCGCGGCCGAGGGGGAGGTTGGGAGCAGGGAGTCGGGCTGAGGGTGCAGGCGCTGGCACGCGCACCGGCCCCGCCACCAGGTTGGGTGGAGCGGCGAGGCGAGGGGGGGGGGGGGGGGGGGGGGGGGGGGGGGTGGGGTGGCGCTACCGGGCATTGGGCAGGTGGGTGTTCTTTGGGAGGTACTGGTGGTTGTGCGCCAGGTCAGGGTGGGGGTGCGTGGGATTTGGGTGAGTTTAGAGCTCAGTGGGGTTGGAGTGAAACTGGGTGGAAGGTGGCTGAAGATTGGGTGTTGGGTGGTATTTGGCTTGGCCGTTTGGGTTGAGTGGGTCAGGTATTGAGCTGTGGTTTGGGGGGGGGGGGTTAGGTATAGGTACTGAGTCTTTCAGCCCCCACCTCCATCTCTACCCTCTTATTGCTATCAAACACCAGGTTTATTCAGTCCGTCTGCTCCAGGTCTGGGGAAGTCTGGTGTCGCGCCTCTGCCCGTGTCAGCGTGGCTGGGATTTGGGACAAGGATCAGTCAGGTTTACTCGTTGCTGTCAAGGCCTGTCTGAAATGTGGGAAGGTGTGTCTCAGTGGTTCAGCCATGAACTACTGACTGGAGGTCTCCACCTTCTCAGGCAGTGTGGTTTGCAGATCGCAACCACCCTTTAGGTGAAAAATAATTTCCTCCGGTCTTCTCTAAAACATGCACGCCACACCGTAAACCTGTATCCTCTTTAGAAAGATGGATGAAATATTGCAAGGTAATTACAATGGCAAAGTTTGAAAGGCGTGTAGACAGGTAATTGGATGAGGAAAGGAGTAGAGGGCTAATCTAGGCAAATGGGTAGGCATCGTGGTTGGCTTGGATGAGTTTGGTCCAAGCCCCATTTTCTGCGCTGTATAACTCTACAAAGTAATGAGGACATAGCCTCTCACCTAACATTACTTTATTGAAAATATATGAAATCTAATTAACTGCAGTCTGTAACACAACCGCATACCAAAGTCATGCCTCATGATGTATAATTGTTGAATGTACACGGGCAATATACACTATAACCAGTGGGCATGTACAAGGCATGGGAACTACTAGGATGCATGTATGGATTCCACCAAACTGCCCAACTGGGATCTTGCATAAATACGTGAATCCTGACTGCTCTGACATGAAGTCTGGTCAGTCACCTGGTTCAGTTGAAGAGTCATACAGCATGGAAACAGGCACTTTGGCCCAATTTGTCCTAGATGCCTTATGTGTTAGGAAGGAACTGCAGATGCTGGTTTACACCAAGATAGATACAAAATGTTGGAGTAACTCAGCAGGACAGGCAGCCTCTCTGGTGAGAAAGAATGGGCGACTTTTCAGGCCAAGACCTTTCTTCAAACCAGGTCTGAAGAAGGGTGTCGACCCGAAAATCACCTATTCTTTCTCTCCAGAGAAGTTGCCTGTCCCGCTGAGTTACTCAAGCATTTTGTGTCTATCATCTGTGCCCTATCTGTTATTCCCATTTGCCCCCTGTCCCTCTTAACCTGTCCCATCCGTGTACCTGTCCAAATGTTGTTATTCATCCTTCCAACATAACAGCCAACAGAGACAGCAGTTGTTGCCACCTGTTGTGTCAGCCAATGTAGTGGCTGAAATTGTGTTCTTGTTGCCCAACACTATTAACTTCACGTCAAAACACTCCTCGGCTCCTTGTCTTGATATGATGGATATGCGCACGTTATTGAAAGTGACAATGTTTTGTGGTTTCAGTTACTGGACGAGAACAACCAGTTGATTCAGTGCATTGTGGAGTATCAGAACCTTGGCAAGGCTGCAGAGTGCACCCAGTGAGTTAACCAGCTTCTCATTCCCTCAGAGGGAGGTGGGGATTGGCACATCAACAAGATTTAGTTCAATTCAGATTATGATCGTCACGTGTACCAAGATACAGTGAAACCCTTACATTTTTCCTATGTCTCACCAGCACACATGTCTTAAACTGGCCCACACCAGGCCCGTCATGCTGCTTCTTTCCCTTCTTCGCACACTTTAGGACACTTTCTGACGAAAACTAGTGAATTGTGTGACAGGCAGTTTAGTTTAGAGATACAGCACGGAAACAAGCCCTTCAGCCCACCGAGTCCATGCTGACCAACGATCGCCCATACAATAGTTATATCCTACACACTAGGGACAATTTACAGAAGCCAATTAACTAACAAACTTGCATGTATCTGGAGTGTGGGAGGAAACCAGAGACCTATGCGGTCAGAGGAACAATGTGCAAACCTCGTACAAACAGCACCGGTAGATAGGATTGAACCTGGGTCTCAGGCGTTGAGAGGCAGCAACTCTACTGCTCCACCACTGTGCTGTCCTTGAACTGAGGGTGCACAGGCAGTTTCAGTCTACATCTTACCTGTGTTGTGCTTGGCATGAAAGTATTGCATGGGACAGTGCAGCGGGAGCTTCAGTCTATGTACAGCCTATACTAGGCCAGGGAGAGGTTTAGAGGTAGTTCAGGTTTATTATTGTCACATATACCAAGATATGGTGAAATGTTTTGCATGATATACAATCAGATCAGATAATGCTATACCAATATAATCAAGTTAAACTCAAGAACAATAAGTAGAGCAAAGGGGAAGACACAGAGTGCAGAATATACTTGTCAGAATTGTAGCACAGCAGTTCCATAGACAAAGTCCAATGTCTGCTACGGGGTAGAGGAATCTGATAGCACCCTAACTTCTGGAAGGACTGTTCAGAAGCCTGATAGCAGAGGGGAAGAAGCTGTTCATGGGTCTGGTAGTGTGCACTTTCAAACTTCTGTAACTTGTGCCGGACAGGAGTGGGGAGATAAAGCAAGTGGTGAATTGGTATCTTGGGTAGAATGGGTGTCGGTTTGCGGTGAGGTCAGGTGGCAGTGTCTGGAGTGCAGCTGCTGCTTCACGCTGCCAGTGTTGTTGAGTGTAGATGTGTCTGGGCTCGACTGAAACATGACACCAGCTGCAGCCATTGTTTGCGCAGGGGAAGTTTCATCCTGTCCAACAGGTTCCTGAATTAAACCTCGATGTTCGTGCTAGCTCTCGGTTTCTAATATTATGCAATCTCACCTTTCATACCCATTGGCTGTCCCAAAGCACTACATGCACAATATGCAGCTGTCGTTACAAGCACCAGGGAACAGTGATGTAGTAACGCCAACATCTGCCTCTACCACCACCACTGACAGCGGGTTCCAGGCACCCACCACTCATTATATCTAAAAACTTTCCCTGCATCTCTCCTTTAGCCTTTGCCCCTTTCCAGCACTTTGTGCTTTGCTCGGGGTTCCAGCATTTATAGTGCCATGTGTCTTTGTTAGTTTGTGGGGTTTAGCAGGAAGAAGAGAAGAAGTTGGATGTAAAAAAATCCGATACCTTTATTGTTGTTACACAGATACCAGCAAATCCTACACAGAAACCTCATCTACCTGGCTACGATAGCAGACTCCAGCCAGAATGTGGTCAGTGCCCACCCTGCGGTAAGTGAGGGCAAACTGCCGAGTGACAGATTAAATCAAAGTGCCAGACAGCTGAAACCCTGGCCCCCTGTCCGTCCCTCAATCGTCCCCCTACCCCCAGCACGTCCGTCGTCCCACTCCCCCTCCCCCCCCCCCCCCCCCCACGGCGTAGTGAGCGGGACAAATCTTTAAATCTTTAAGAGATGTATGGGCCAGATTTTTTACACAGTGGGTGGTGGGTGCCTGGAACGTGCCATCAGGGGTGGTGGTGGAGGCAGATACGACGGGGGCATTTAAAGAGCTTTAGGATAGGCACCTGGATGTGCAGGGAATGGAGCGATATGTGTCACATGCAGACGGAGGAGATCAGTTTAAGTTGGCATCATGTTTGGCATAGACATTGTGGGCCGAAGGCCCTGTTCCTGTGCTATACAGTTCGATGTTCTATCTCTCTTCCTCCGCACTCCCTGCCTTCATCAAACTCAATGACCTCGGCAGGGAAGCACCGATCGCGACTTTAACATCTTACTCTTCTCTCCTCCAGCCGCTCGGCCAGCCAATGGGGATGGGCCCCGTGGGCATGGAGCCTGTCCCGAGAACTGTCGACCCCATGGGAAATGGAACTCCTCCCCCCGGACCGGGGAACCCTCACCAGATGGCAGGTCAGACCACTACCTCCGACGGAGCTTGGGGATGAGGGAGCAGGAGCAGGACATGCCACATGTCTCACAGCGCCTGGAGCTTGGGGAGGAGGGGTGCAGAGTCAGAAAACGACAGAACACGGGGCTACTTCCTCATCTTCCCTCTCCTAAACATTTATCTGCTTAATTTTTCTGGGCTGGGACGGGGAGAGCTGAGATGAGGTGGCGCAATGGTAGAGTTGCTGCCTTACAGAGCCAGAGACCCGGGTTCAATCCTGACCAAGGGTTCTGTCTACAGAGTTTGAACATTCTCCCTGTGACTGCATGGGCTTTCCCTGTGTGCTCTGGTTTCTTCCCACATTCCAAAGACGTGCGTGTTTGTAGGTTAATTGGCTTCGGTAATACTGGAAATTGTCCCTAGTGTGTAGGATAGAGCGAGTATATAGGATGATTGCTGGCTGGCGTGGTCTCGGGCTGAAGGCCTGTTTCCCTGCTGTATCTCTCTAAAGTTGTGTGGATCATGAATCACAATCACAAAGGTTAAAGTATTACAACAGAACCATGAGGAGGCACCAGGAACTTTCAAATCCCAGCTTGATCATGGAGAGGTCCAGTCAGGGAGAGTGACTGGAACGACAGGACAGTGTTGAGATCATCTGGCTCACTGATCCCTTCAGGGAACGGCCCTCCTTACCCAAGCAGGAGGGACGTGAATCAGATTCACTATGAATGTGACAGGATTTCCACATCCTCCATGAACTGGGCAGCACTGGAGTGCCTGCTGCTGGGCTGGGCAGGGAGTTTGGATCTGTACACCACGTCATGTTGAGTAATGCACAAGGGGCTGCAGTAGATCTTCAGGTCAAGCCGCATCTCTAGCGGACATGAAAGGTCCCAACCTGAAACGTCTGTCCATTCTCCCCACAGATGCTGCCTGACCCGCTAAGTTTCTCCAGCACTTTGTGTTTTACCCAAGATTCCATCATCTGCAGATCCTTAAGTCTCTTCGTATTGTTGTCCTGGATCTTGCTGGAAAATTCTAGATTCATCTGAGGAATGGTCCCAATATGAAACGGCATATGACCATTCCCTGCTCAACTGTGATGTTTCCATTTTGTGGGGCAGATGTTGGTGTGGTGGGAGGGAAGCAGTGAGATCTCTTGTCCCCTGGGCAATGGTGCTGCTGCATGCTGGAAAACAAAACACCCTTGCTTCACTCCTAATCATTTTCTCTCTCTCTCTTGCACACCAGCTGGAGCTCCCTTTCCCCACGGGCAGACTCACTATCAACAGGTTAATCAAAGCACTTCCGTGGGTTTACCTGCCGATAGCCAAGGCAACATGGGGAGCTTCAACCAGCCGGTGGCTTCCCCACAGGGCATGCCTGCCCAAGAGCAGCTGGGCTTGAGTGTGGGCTCCACCCTGGCCACTCATCTACAGCCAGGTGTGCAGCAGGGCCCAGGTAGGTCATGTGCTTTATGCCCCCCTCCCCCATCTCCGCTCCTTGCCTTTGAGAAAGCAACGATGCAGCAGAGAGTCGAGTTAGACCCCTTTAGGTTTATTATTATTATTGTGACATGTATCCGATTGCATGCTATCCAATCAGATCAGATAATATACATATAATCAAAACAAATTCAAATACAATAAGTAGAGCAAAGGGGAAGATACAAAGTGTAGAATGTACTTCTCAGCATTGTATCACATCAGTTCCACGGACAAAGTCCAATGTCCGCAATGGGGTAGAGGTGAATCGGACGGTACCCTAGCTTATAGAAGGACCGTTGAGAAGCCTCATAACAGAGGGGAAGTCGCTGTTCCTGAGCCTGGGTGTGCACGTTTTGAAGCTACTGCACCCTTTGAAGATGGGAGCGGGGAGTGGGGTCAGTCGTTCTTCAGTCTGAAGAAGAGGACCGACCTAAAGTGTTGCCTATTTAGGTATCCTTTATTTATTGATACGTGCAGTGAGGTTCAATATTCTGCATGCTATCCAGTCAAATCATACTGTACATGAATACAATGGAAATGAAGCACAGTGGTGCAGTTGTAAAGCTGCTGCCTCAAGGCCCACAGTCGCAGCATTTCCCAAGGCACCAGGACAGACTGACAGCTCCAAGGTCACTTTGTGGACCTGACTGTCAACGCTTGTACAGCTGTGGTACAACTTGTGCTCGCAGTCTTTGGGTAATTAGTTCCACAACTTTGTATTGGCCATGGGTACACAAAAGGCTGGAGAAACTCAGCGGGTGCAGCAGCATCTAAGGAGCGAAGGAGATAGGCAACGTTTCGGGCCAAAACCCTTCTTCAGACCATTGTCTTAGGCAACGTTTCGGGCCGAAACCCTTCTTCAGACCTTTGTATTGGCCATAGTGTGTGAGTGCTTCAACAGAAAAGGGGCTGTCCCACTGTGGCGACCTAATTGGCGAGTTTAGACGTTTAGGAGAGTTTGACAAAGTGTCATGTTGAAGACCTCATTCGACTATGTAGAAGACCTCCTTCGACCTCCCTTCGACTATGTTGAAGACCATCTACGACGACCTTCGATTGCCTTCGACTACCCTCGATTACCTACGATTAACATGCCAACCTACGAGTAAAAAAAATATCGATTTTTTTTTTTTTTTTTCCATGATTACCTTTTGTTACCCGCGGGCATTTTTGAGCATGTTGAAATAATACGCCGCAACCTAGCTGAGGCCTCGAGTACGCGGGGAATACTCTCAAGCATGAAGGAGAGTTACAAAAACCTAGGATCTTGTGTCGACCAGATGCTGCGAGTATGAGTCAAGGGCAAACTCTTCTAAACTTGCCAATTAGGTCGCCGCAGTGGGACAGCCCCTAAACAGTCTGAAGAAAGGTCCCGACCCAAAACTTTGTGTTTTGCTCAAGATTCCAGAATCTACAGTTCCTCGTGCCTCCTGACTGACAATCCCCAGAGAATGCAGATGATGGAATCCTGAGCAAAATACATTGCTGGAGAAGCTCAGCAGGTCAGGCAGCATCTGTGGAGCGATTGGACAAGAGATATATCAGGTCGTGTCCATTTATCAGGCTGATAGAGTAGATGGGAGGAAGCTGGAAAAAGGGGTGGGGCAAAGTCTGGAGATGGTAAGTGGGTGCAGGTGAGGGGGGTGGGGGGGGGCACGGATGGTGAAAAGCCTGGCAAGTGATAGTTGGAGAGCAGTAGGAAGTACACGTTGGGGGGTGGGGGGATCATCACTTGGATCATCTGTCAACTGGAGACTCGGCAGGTCCGACCTCTATCACTGGCTATCATTTGACTTGACTGGATAGCGCACACAAGCTTTCATTCCATCTTGGTACATGATACCAAACGCATTCTGCGACAGCACAAGTTGACCAAAGTGTTTAATTGTCATATGTACCTAAAACAGAACAATGAAATAGTTACTTACAGCAGACAGATCTGTAAACACAATATTCATGGACAACATTATATTGCAACAATTCAATAAATTAAAAACCCCAAGATTAGTGCCAAAGGCCCGAAGTCCCGAGTGCAACCAAGACAGTTCACAGTTGATAGTTTATTTTGACTTGTGTAGTGTTCAAGAGCCTGATGATTGTTGGGAAGGAGATGTTCTTGCACCCGGTGGTCATGGTTTTCACTGTGGCTCCTGTACTACCTTCCCGATGGTAGCGGTGAGGTGAGAGCCTGGTCAGGGTGGGTGGAATCTCACTCTGCGTAGTCACGTGACAATAAAGTATTCCATTCCAATCGATGATGAAGGTCCAATCTCCGAGCGGAGATTGGAGTTCCTCATCTTCTCTATGTGGGGGGAGAAGCTGCTTCACAGTACACGTTGGGGAGGCTCACAGGGAAAGTGCTTTACCCCTGTTTCTCTCTGCTGCCAGCGCCTGCACAGCAGCCAGCACCTCAGGGAGAATTCTTCAACCCGCAGTTCAACCAGGCACAGCCTCCCACTGAGGGTATGAATATGCAGCTCTATCCAGAAGGTAAGCAAGTGACTGTGGCAAGGGTGTGGCGCAAGAAACAGGACATATGGCTCCTGTTGTCTGCTCTCCCGTTTAGTAATATCGTGGCTGACGTCCTCTCCTCGACCAAGTGGCCAGAGCAGATGAGTTTTGGTTTTCAAAGGGTGCATTTCAGGCAGGGAGGGGGTTCTGTGTGATGTAGGCTCCTGGCCAGCATGCTGGGTGTGAGGTTTGTGCAGCGTGTGGGCATCAGAAATAAACTCCGGCAATTGTACAATCCAAAATGTCGCCTGTCCATTCCCTCCACAGCTGCCGCCTTAACCCGCTGAGTTCCTCCAGAATTTTGTGTTTTGCTTATGCATCCAGCATCTGCTACTCTTGTCTACAATTAGATGGATATTTGTCATTTGGCAAATGCTGGATAGTTATGATAGGTGCAGCAGGACAGTTAGGCAAGGAAATGATATAAACGGTACCCGGACGTGGCGTCAAAGGACGAGATGCCAAAGCAAAGAAGTGGATGCCAAATAACCCAAAGCGTACGAAGTCGAAACGCCAATTAACTAAAAAGGTGGGACGCCTAAATGCAAGCTAACCGAAATGGCGGGGTGCCTAAAAGCCAACTAACCGAAAGGCTGCGTCACCTAAAAGCGAAATCACAGAATGGCCGCTCTGCTGAAACGCCAACTAACCAAAAGGCTGCATTGCCTACAAGCCAACTAACTGAATGGCCGATCAACCGAAAGGTCAAATAACGGACATGACGGCGCTGGGAGGCGGGACTTGTCAGGGATTGGTCCAGACCTCCGCGTCCATCACATCATTGGCCGGTGGAGACGGGAGGGTGAGGGTCATTTTCCCACACAAGCCATGGGTGACTGGGCACTCTCAACCCGAGCACCAAGTTGTAAGCGGCCGAAGGGCGCATCGCTCGGGACAGCCCTCACTCTCCCATGGCCACGGCCGCCTTCCCCTTCCTCCACTCTCCCCCGTGCGGCCGCACTGTGACGGGCTGTGTGTCGGGTGGAGCAGAGGTGTGGGGCAGGCTGGTCCCTCCGCCCACTCAGAGACTGACCGCGATGCACCACAATCGGACCCAAATCCCCACACCAGGGTGATTCCCCCCCCCCGACACCCACACCAGATGAGTGTGCATAAGTGTGCATGACAATGAACTATTTAATTTCTTCCCACCCCAGCCCCCCGACAACAAGAAGCACGTTTTATTTATTACCGTCTGGTTACATGCGTAATGCACACAAGCTCCCATGCACAAAACACCAGATAATCTGTAAACTGCTTTAACCGATTTGGACACAAAAAGCTGGAGTAACTCAGCGGAACAGGCAGCATCTCTGGAGAGAAGGAATGGGTGACGTTTCGGGTCGAGCCCATTCTTCAGACCTGAAGACTGCGTCTGAAGGGTCTCGACCCGAACTGCCACCCATTCCTTCTCTCCAGAGATGGTGCCTGTCTCACTGAGACACTCCAGCATTTTGTGTCTATCTTTGGTGTGACAGTTGTCTCATTTCATCGGCTTCATGTATTGCGCGCATGGAAGAGACGCTTTACATGCCGCTTGCATCTATTCACCCAAGAGCGCTCTTAATGAAATTTCACATCTTTGCGAGGGAGGGAAGGATGGAATGGATGTGACTACCGGCTAAAGCAAAGGCATAGTTAGGAAAGGGAAATAATCCCACCACTTTATTAACCAGGTTCCTGAATGTAAAAGCTATTTATACATGTAACATTTTTGTTTTTAAATCAGTGTAACTCTTTTTTGATTTTTAATGCCGAGTTAAAACCCCGTCCTGCTGGAAGGGCTTGCAGCAGCCGGCTTCACAGTGCCTTCATTGTTGGTAGGTGCTGTCCTTTCACATGGACCGCTGTCAGTGCCAGTTTTCCATAGCCGCTCTGCATAAGTGAATCCACTCTATGATCTTTGGCAGTGACTCGTCCGTGCTGGCTCGGGTTCAGAGTGCCCAGTCACCTATGGCTTGTGTGGGAAAATAACCCCTACCCTCCCGCCTCCACCGGCCAGTGATGTGATGCACGCGGGGGTCTGGACCAATCGCTAACATCTCCCCCCCGGCGACGTCATGTCCGTTATTTTACTTTTCGGTTGAGCGACTGTTTGGTTAGTTGCTTGTAGGCGATGCAGCCTTTCGGATAGTTGGCTTTTAGGCATCCCGCCCTTCCGGTTATTTGGCGTTTCGGCTTAGTTTCCGTTCGGTTATTTGGCTTCCACTTCTTTTCTTCGGCTTCTCGTCCTTCGACGCCACGTCCGCACACGGATATAAACATGGATTCAACATAGCTGTGTTGAATCCATGTTTATGTCCGTGAAGAGGCAAGAGTGTTTAATTGTCATGTGTACCAAAACAGGACAATGACATTCTTACTTGCAGCAGCATAACAGATCTGTAAACACAGTACTCATAGATTACCAAATAAACCAAACCAATTCCGAGGGGCAGATGCTAAAATTATGTGCGGCATTGTCACGATCCCAGGGTTGAGATATCAAATGGTAGAGGGCATGGTTTTAAGGTCAGAAGGTTTAAAGGATATGTGCCGGGCAAGTTTTTAACAGAGGGTGGTGTGTGCCTGGAACACGCTGGGTGGTGGTGGTGGAGGCAGGTCCGATAATGATGTTTTCGTGGCTTTAGATGAGCTCCCGGATACGCAGGGAATCGCGGGATATGGATCACCTGCAGGCAGAGGAGATTAGTTTAATGCTGTCATGTTCAGCACAAACATAGTGGACCGAAGGGCCTGTGCTGTACTGTACAGTATTCATGCTTGCGTATGTGTGATGGGTGGAGGTATTCCTGTGGCTGATGTTTCTTCTCTTGCTGCAGGCGGTGGCTGGTATGGACCGCAGCAGGGGCAGTTCCAGCAGAACCCTAGTGCCCACCAGCAGACCTTCTACCAGCAGTACATCACCCAGCAGCCAATGACCGGCACACCTCAGGAATTCAGTGAGTTTCGCATCCTCCCGGGACACAGACTGCAGGAACCACTCTGGGCAGGACAGCCGCACTACCCGTGCACGGACACTGCTTGTTACTGACGGTGGAGTCTACAGAGGGCCAGAGCTTCGTCCAATCTCACGGTCAACACAGCTCAGAGTTATTCATAGAGCCGTACAGAACAGAAACAGGCCTTTGGCCTACCATATGCATGCTGACCAAGTTGGCAAACTGGACTGGTCCCATTTGCCTGTATTTGACCCATATCCCTCTAAACCTTTATTCCACTCACCGCCTGTTCTCTGGGGCCCTCGTGAGTAGTAGAGCCCTGTCCTTTCCCTTACGTTGGGGTGTATTTCTGTCCAGGAACACCCTACGCTTGTGGTTAAGGCCCTCCTGAACCTCCCAGCTGTTCTCAACAAAACCATACTGATGCTTACTGGAGTCTCCACAGCACAAAACAAAGTGCTGGAGGAAGTCTTCTGTCTGAAGGAAGGAATGGACAGATGACTTTTCAGGTTGGAACCCCTCTGGTTGATGGATAACCTCTATTCATTTATCTGTCCAAAAGTCATAATTGTATCCAGTTCTATAGCTCTCTCCGACATGTCATAGAAACATAGAAACATAGAAATTAGGTGCAGGAGTAGGCCATTCAGCCCTTCGAGCCTGCACCGCCATTCAATATGATCATGGCTGATCATCCAACTCGGTATCCCGTACCTGCCTTCTCTCCATACCCTCTGATCCCCTTAGCCACAAGGGCCACATCCAACTCACTCTTAAATATAGCCAATGAACTGGCCTCAACTACCCTCTGTGGCAGAGAGTTCCAGAGACTCACCACTCTCTGTGTGAAAAAAGTCTTTCTCATCTCGGTCTTAAAGGATTTCCCCCTTATCCTTAAGCTGTGACCCCTTGTCCTGGACTTCCCCAACATCGGGAACAATCTTCCTGCATCTAGCCTGTCCAACCCCTTAAGAATTTTGTACGTTTCTATAAGATCCCCTCTTAATCTCCTAAATTCCAGAGAGTATAAACCGAGTCTATCCAGTCTTTCTTCATAAGACAGTCCTGACATCCCAGGAATCAGTCTGGTGAACCTTCTCTGCACTCCCTCTATGGCAATAATGTCCTTCCTCAGATTTGGAGACCAAAACTGCACGCAATACTCCAGGTGTGGTCTCACCAAGACCCTGTACAACTGAAGTAGAACCTCCCTGCTCCTGTACTCAAATCCTTTTGCTATGAAAGCTAACATACCATTCGCTTTTTTCACTGCCTGCTGCACCTGCATGCCTACTTTCAATGACTGGTGTACCATGACACCCAGGTCTCGCTGCATCTCCCCTTTTCCTAATCGGCCACCATTTAAATAATAGTCTGCTTTCCTGTTTTTGCCACCAAAGTGGATAACCTCACATTTATCCACATTATACTGCATCTGCCAAACATTTGCCCACTCACCCAGCCTATCCAAGTCACCTTGCAGTCTCCTAGCATCCTCCTCACAGCGAACACTGCCCCCCAGCTTAGTGTCATCCGCAAACTTGGAGATATTGCCTTCAATTCCCTCATCCAGATCATTAATATATATTGTAAATAGCTGGGGTCCCAGCACTGAGCCCTGCGGTACCCCACTAGTTACTGCCTGCCATTGTGAAAAGGACCCGTTTACTCCTACTCTTTGCTTCCTGTTTGCCAGCCAGTTCTCTATCCACATCAATACTGAACCCCTAATACCGTATGCTTTAAGTTTGTATACTAATCTCTTATGTGGGACCTTGTCGAAAGCCTTCTGGAAGTCCAGATATACCAATTAATGTCAATGCATTAATTACATTTTCTGCTTGCTGCAGATTCTGCACAGAACTCTCAAGGACAATTTAGAAGCTTCCAGCAAGATCCAGGGCAACAGTACATGGCGTACAGAGCTCAGCAGCCTGCCCCCACCCCAGGCCAGCAGCAGGCATTCCCCTACGGCCAGGTATATGCAGGATGTGGGAACGCAATGAGATTCCAGTCATGATCACGGCGTCGCATATCCCTCCATTCCCAGTCACACTGAAATGCCCCATGTATCCCATACCACCCTCCACCACCATCTGAAGATAGCAAACACCGTCTATCCTTTCCCCCCCATGCTGCCTGACCCTCGGAGTTGCTCCGGCACTATGTGTTTTAACATAGAACAGTACAGCACAGGAATGGATCCTTCGACCCACGATGTTTGTGCTGAACAAGATTCGGAGATTTTGTTCCAAGGTTCCAGCATCAGCTGTTTCTGTGTCTCTTCCCCCCCACCCCCCCCCCCCCCCCCCGTCCTGTGATTGCCTACCGCCCTGTGACCCCTCACAGCAAGGGCAGACGCATGGCCAAGGAGACCCTCAGTATTTTTTCTAACAGCCGTTGATTGCCCGTCTGTCCTTGATGCGACCACCGCTGAGGCTGGGTGTCGGGGCTGACCACTGAAGACTCTGCCCACGTGACAGTTGTAGGTCAGCTCCCGGCTCTCCCCCACCCTCTCCACTCACCGCCTGTTCTCTGGGGCCCTCATGAGTAGTAGAAGCCCTGTCCTTTCCCTTACGTTGGGGTGTATTTCCGTCCAGGAACACCCTGCGTTTGTGGTTAAGGCCCTCCTGAACCTCCCAGCTGTTCTCCACAAACCCATCCTGATGCTTCCCCGAGTCTCTCCACGGCACAAAACAAAGTGCTGGAGGAAGTCTTCTGTCTGAAGGAAGGAATGGACAGATGACTTTTCAAGAGTCAAGAGAGTTTTTGATTGTCATGTGTCAGGTTGGAACCCCTCTGGTATTTGGAATGTTGGGGGGGGGGGGGGGGGGGAAGATAGAAAGCTGGATGTAAGTGGGGGGGGGGAGGACAAAGTCTGGCAAGTGATGGTTGAATACAGGTCAGTACATCCACTGATGCTGTCTGACCTGCCGAGTTCCTCCAGCATTTTGTCTATTGGTCCAGATTCCAGCATCTGCAGCTCCTTGTGTCTCCACTCTCCCCACAGTGCTAATTTGTGGGATTTGGGATAGGTGACCACATGGCCTCCTTGGGAGTTAGTCATGTATTCACCCCGTTACCGTCTGCTCCTCCCAAATCCCAGAGCCCTACCCCCCCCCCCCCCCCCCCCCCCCCCCCCCCCCCCCCCCCCCCCCCCCCCCCCCCAGCCTGAAGCCATGGAGTAACTCGGCGGATCAGACAGCATCTCTGGAGGACATGGATAGGTGACATTGCGAGTCCGACTGATTATATTTGAGGGGAGAAGGCTGGAAGGGAGATGGGGGCAGGCCAAAGTCTGGCAAGTGGCAGGTGGATACAGATGAGGGGGTCTGATAGGCAAAGGTTGGACCAAAGCTGTGGGATCAAGATAGAAGATGTGCAAAGCCAGAGGAAAGACTATAGGTGGGAGGGGGATAAATGCGGGGGGGTGGGGGAGTAAGGAGGGGGAGTAAAGGGAGGGTTGCCGGCTGGTTAGAAAGTGAAAATTGGAGAATTCAATGTTCATTCCATTGGGTTTGGAAGCAACCTAAGCTTGTGCTGTTCCTCCAGTTAGCGTGTGGCCTCATTCTGGCAATGAAGGCCCAGGACAGAAAGTTTAGTATAAGAATGGGGATAAGAGTTAAAATGGTTAGCAAGTAGGAGATGTGAAAGCTTGTCTGTGCTCACTGTGACTCGAGTCTCTTGTCTTGCAGGGAGCTGCGTTCGGGGGCTTCCAGTGAGGGGCCGCCACGACACTGCAGCTAAACAGCAGTGACAACCCCTCCCGGCCCGGTCGCAGCCACGCAGCGCTGTAGAAGGCAGAGTGGTGAGAGCGGACGCCATCTCTCCTGCCGCCACATCTAAGCGGATCTCAGCGCATCCACTTCCCGTTTGCACCCACCCAATCTCCCCATCCCTGGACCCATTTCCACCTTCACCCAACCCCACCTCAGGTCGCTCCCCCTTTGCACCTGACCCAGAGATGTCACCATGTCCCAGGCAATGTCCCACACATAGCCTCCTATCACCAGCCCTACCACACCCACCCCATCACTATCTGGCCCACCTGCACCATCACCGGACCACCTCCCACCCACCTCACTGCCCACCCCCTGGCCCACTCCTCCCATCCCCCACCTGCCATGGCCCATCCAACTCCTCCCACCCTGCCCCAACCCGTTTAGCAATTTCTACCACCCCCCACCCCCATCCACCCCAATCTCTCGACCCTCTCAGCCACCTTTGACACTCCTCATTCCTATCCCATGAGGGTGGGGGTCCTGTGCCGTGTGTCTCCTGATGGTTGTATCGGCGCAGGTTTCCACGATGTTGCCACTTGGTTCAGCACCAGTAGTGGCCATTCCAGTGCTGGCTCTCGTGAAAAAAAACTGAAAGCTGTGTTGTTGAATCTGCTCCCACTGCCCTGGTCTCTGATCGCTGCCGTGCGAGTTAACTGCAGTTCCTGATGCTTCCCCTCTCCCTCCTCAGCTGTTCGCCTTTGATCTGACCCCTTCTGCTCACCAGCGATCATTCCCCCCGCCCCCCCGCTACTCGGTGGGATCCATGCTCTAGAAATGTCCGCAGTGAGCAGAATGGGGGCAGAGGACAGAAATGGACCAGCCCTTGGCATGAAAGATGCTGCCCTCGCCCTGCCCTTACAGCCCATCCAATGGGAACAGGCGGGGTCAGGGTGAGGGGGGGGGAGTCTTCCAGCTGTAAATACACTCCAAGCACGTCAGTAACAAGGCAACGTCGAGGACGTCAAAGACAGCACCGGTCACCTCGACTGCGCATCCAAACCAGCCTCTGCTCGCCCTCACTGGGCCACAGTGCGAAGCAGTTTTAATCTTGGGAAGTAAATAATTTGGGTGTTTGGTGCTTTTAAGGTGACATGATTTGAGTAGGTTAAAGTGGTTGCAAAGTTGATCGAAGAGCAGGTTGGATATATCTTAGAATCTGTTTGTGTGAGTAGTGTAATTGTTAAATTGCTGCAGATTATTAAAATGTTGTTAATAAAATGTTTACCATAGATCTGTGCACAAGTTGTAACTGCAGCTGGTCAGAAACACATGCCCGGGTTCTTCAAATGAAGAAGGGTTCCAACATGAAACGTCACCTATCCATGTCCACCAGAGATGTTGCCTGGTTCTTCAAACTCTATCCAGGGACCCCGACAGTCCTTTCAGGTTAGGCAGAAGTTCACTTGCACCTCCTCCAACCTCATCTACATGTATCCATTGTTCAAGATGTGGACTCGGCAATGTATACATTGGCGAGACCAAACGTAGTCTGGGCGATCATTTCGCTGAACACCTTCGCTCCGTCCGCCTGAACCTACCTGGTCTCCCGGTTGCTAAACACTTTAATTCTCTTTTTCCCATTCCCACACTGACCTTTCTGTCCTAGGTCTCCTCCATTGTCCGTGAGGCTAAGCGCAAATTGGAAGAACAGCATCTCATATTTTGTTGGGGCAACTTACAGCCCAGTGGTATAGATATTGATTTCTCGAACTTCAAGTAACTCTCACATTCCCCCTCTCTATCCCTCCCTCACCCAAGTCGCACCAGGTTCTCGTTTTCACCCATCTGCTGACAATGGCCTGTTTCCTTTATCAACGTTACTTTTTAGCATATGTTTCATTCATTGTTCTTTATCTCTCTTCGTCATTGTCTATATCTCTTATTTCCCCTTTCCCTAACTAGTCTGAAGAAGTATCTCGACCTGAAACGTCACCCATTCCTTCTCTCCAGAGATGCCTGTCCCGCTAATTACTCCAGCTTTTTGTGCCTATCAAATTAAAGTGGGTTATCAAAATTTGACTCCAGCCCACAAAAGGAAGATCCAATGGTCTGGTTAAACAGTACATTTGAGTGTCTGCTTTAAACAATGGGAGGATGAAAGAGAGAGGTCCAGAGCTCACAGACTCTGTGAGCTCTGGACGATGCAAAGAATGGTATTGGTGCGAGAAGACCAGGAATTGCAGATGCTGAATTCTTGAGTAGAACACCAAGTGCTGGAGCAACTTAGTGGATCAGACAGCATCTCTGGAGGACATGGGTAGGTGACGTTTCATGTTGGAACCCTTCTTCAGACGGGTATGTATGAGGGTTGGGAGCAGAACGTATCGTAGAAAGAGGATTACAGGGAGGTGAAGAGATGGCGATTGGAAAATTGATTAGAATTGCTTACAAAGTACTGGGCAGACCTTGTGAGTTAAATTGTTTCAGAAATGCATTACATTAACAGTCTCTTAAAACAAAGTATTTTACATCAGTAATTCATGATGTGAATTGCACATGGTAACAGGGTTACCAATTTATTTGTACCATCAATATGATGATAATTTCCATTGAGGTAAATTCAGTCGTAGACCTATATAGTGTGGGAAAATGGCCTTCAGTCCAGTTTAACTTAGCTGACCAGGTTGGCATTCTGGACTAATCCATTTTCACCCCAGTTATTCCCGCTTCTTCCTTCACTTGATGAGCAGAAGAAACAACAGCTGGGAATCATGTACCACCGGATTCAGGAACAGTTTCTTCCCCACTGTTATCAGATTACTGAAAGGTCCTGCTATAATCTAAAGTGTAGTCCCGATGTCCCAACCTACCTCACTGTGGACCTTGTACTTTTCTTTCTGCGACTGTGACGCTTCAAGTCTTTAATAATAATAATACATTTTATTTACAGGGCGCTTTTCAGGACTCTCAAGGACACCTTACAATTAACACAAGCATGAAACAAAAACACATATACAGCAACAATACACAATTCGGAGAGAGCAGCGGCAGCCAATCGCGCCAGCGTTCACTCGGCTCCAGAGCCACCTGCAGCACACCAATAACGATAAAACACAACAGTAAAGAATTTAACATAAAACATTTAACACTTGAACGATAGGGTACTGGTGTATGGCTTAATTGTGCAGTATGATTTGACTGGATAGCACGCAAAGCTTTTCACAGCATCTCGGTGCACGGGACAATAATAAACCGGTACCAGAGGGCAAAGCGGGCTCGCCCCTTAATCCAGTGCGAAGTTCCTGTGTTGACAATATATAGGAGATCAGATGTCAAGGGTGCTTGCTCGGGGTCGAGGTGACTCGCTCCCTCTGCACGGGCGTTTGGGGGCAGTCATTCTGTTCCACGTCGTGACTCCCGCTCCAGCTTTCCGCAAAGTGCAACGAAATGTTCTATTGCCCGTATCGCAGGTGTTGGGTGAACCCGGTGCCGGCAGGAGGCGCGGTGGCTGGAGGACTCACTGCCGGTGCCGGCAGGAGGCGCGGTGGCTGGAGGACCCGCGGCCGGTGCCGGCAGGAGGCGCGGTAGCTGGAGGACTCACTGCCGGTGCCGGCAGGAGGCGCGGTGGCTGGAGGACTCACTGTCGTTGCCAGTAGGCGGCGCGGTGGCTGGAGGACCCGCGGCCGGTGCCGGCAGGGGGCGCGGTGGCTGGAGGACCCGCGGCCGGTGCCGGCAGGGGACGCGGTGGCTGGAGGACTCACTGCCGGTGCCGGCAGGAGGCGCGGTGGCTGGAGGACCCGCGGCCGGTGCCGGCAGGGGACGCGGTGGCTGGAGGACTCACTGCCGGTGCCGGCAGGGGACGCGGTGGCTGGAGGACCCGCGGCCGGTGCCGGCAGGAGGCGCGGTGGCTGGAGGACTCACTGCCGGTGCCGGCAGGAGGCGCGGTGGCTGGAGGACTCACTGCCGGTGCCGGCAGGAGGCGCGGTGGCTGGAGGACCCGCGGCCGGTGCCGGCAGGTGGCGATGTCCGCGGAGGCAGCCGGAACCCTCGGCTTTCCCCGGCGAGCGCTGCCCGTGTCGGCCTCGGGCTGTGGAAGATGGCGCTGGTCGGGCCGGTCTCCCGCGCTCTGGCCGAGCGGCTGTCCCGCTGCCGGCTGCTGGTGGTGGGCGCCGGCGGCATCGGCTGCGAGCTCCTCAAAAATCTGGTGCTCGCCGGCTTCAGGGACATCGAGGTGGTAAGCGGGGGACACGGGGCGGCTCCGGCTCCGGGGGCGGGGAGGCCAGGCCCGGCGTGGGGCGCCAGCGGGCACCGAGATCTGGGCCGCTCCTTCGGCCTGGGGCGCGGGGAGTGGGAGGGGAGGCCTGGGTCTGCCCCGGCCCTGAGCGCGGTGGGGGGCCCTGGGTATCCGGGACCATGGGCTGGGCAGATGGGGAGATTAGATCCCTGTCAGGGGAGCGGGGTGAGCCGCGCCTCGGCTGATGTAGAAGGGCCGTGGAGAGATCTGCTGGGAATAGGGAGGTTCAGAGGGACGCGGGCAGGTGTGTACTGTAGATGGGGCATCTTGGTCGGCATAGACAACTTGGATTGAAGGGCCTGTTCCGTGCTGTATGACTAGTTTGAAACTCTGGGTCAGGATGCATCTTTACGACGATTTGGGTCAAGATCCTTTAGGCTGGAAGGTTGTGAGTTTTGGGGTGGGTGGGTGGGTGAGCAGTGGGTTCGATGCTGAGGGTTGAATGCAGGAGCTGAAGGCCGGGCCATTTATTTATGTCCCAGTGAAGTGCCTATTAAAGTTATAGAATCGTACAGCACGGAAGCAAGCCCTTCGGCCGAACTCGTCCATGTCGACAAGATGTTCCATCTAAAGTAGTCCCGTTTGGCCCATCTTCCTCTGAACCTTTCATAGCCACCGTTGTGTTGTGGAAAACAATAATCAACAAGTGCTCTGCAAGAGTCCTTGAAGAGCACGGTTTACGTGTTTAAATATGTTTAGTGAAAGCAGTTCATGGGCAGAATGCGGATCTCCCCTCCTCTTCAAAGGGTAGCCATGAAAATACTACAGTTCACGTCAAAGGGGGGAATCAGAAAACATCAGGAAGGACTGGGTTTCAGAAGGAAGTCACAAGGGGAGACTGAGGGAGTGTGTTTGGGAAGTGATGGACATCAGCCCAGGGAGGCTGGAGAGGAAGAAGATGGTTAGGGAAGACAGTGAAGTGCTTAATTGAGTCATTATTAAAATGGAGGATATATTAGATGCCTTGATGGGCATAATGGTGGATATAGCCGCAGGATCCTACAACGTATTCTAGAGGGAGGGCAAGATATTTCTGGGTCTCCGACAGCTTTAAAATCTTTTGTGGGACCTCGGGATATGTGAAGGATTTTGGAAGATGGCCACAAAATTAAATGAAATAGACATAGAAAATAGGTGCAGGAGGAGGCCATTCGGCCCTTCGAGCCAGCACCGCCATTCATTGTGATCATGGCTGATCATCCCCAATCAATAACCCGTGCCTGCCTTCTCCCCATATCCCTTGATTCCACTAGCCCCTAGAGCTCTATCTAACTCTCTCTTAAATCCATCTAGTGATTTTGCCTCCACTGTCCTCTGTGGCAGGGAATTCCACAAATTCACAACTCTCTGGGTGAAAACGTTTTTTCTCACCTCAGTCTTAAATGGCCTCCCCTATATTCTAAGACTGTAATTAGATGCTTAAAAAGAGACAAAGGTGCTGGAGCAACTCAGTAGGCAAGCAGCCTCTCTGGAGAGCATGGATGGGTGACATTTCGGATCAAGACCGTTCTCCAGACAAGATGCTTAATTGACTTCATTAGCCTGGCTGTTATAAAACAGGGACTTTATAAAACGTTGGTTAAGCCAGACTATAGAAAATACACTGGAGAGGGTGAAGAAGAGATTCAATGGGATGTTACCTGGGATGGAGCGTTTCAGTTCAGAGGAGGGTTGTGTTTATTTTCCTTGAAGTGGATGAGGCTGAGAGAGGATCTGATTTGAGATGTGCGCAATTGTGATGGGCATAGGTAGGGTAGGTAGTTGCGTGTTCTACATGTGAGACGGCATGAGTGTAGGCTCAGGGGTAAGTGGTTTAGATGGGATTTGAGGAAGATGATTTTTCACCCAGAGGGTGTTTGGAATCTGGGACAACTACCCGAGGGGTGGTGGAAGGTATTGAGCACTCAAAGCCACTGGAAAACAAGTTGAGCATAAATGGGTACGTGATGGTTGGCATGGCATTGGTGGGCCAAAGACGTGTTTCCAAGCTGTATGACTATTAACTCTTGTGGATACGCTGAATGGCCTCCATGTAGTATATTTTGTGGCGAAGAAACCATTTAAATCAAATAATTTGTTTAACTCCTGCACCATCTTTGGAACCGACAAAACTTTGTTTCTCTCCATCTTTACGCCTCTAGGTTGATTTGGATACGATTGACGTCAGCAACCTCAACCGGCAGTTTCTGTTCCAAAAGAAACATGTTGGAAAGTCAAAAGCTCAGGTATGATTTGCCATCATCTTTAAGATTATAAGAGACCTAGGTGAGGCCACATTTTGAGCACTGTATAGTTCTGGCCACCCATCTATTGGAAGGGGGCCATTAAGTTCATTGGAAGGGGGTCAGAAAGGGTGCAGAGGAGATTTACCAGAATGTTACTGGAGCTTGAATTATGGCGATAGGCTGGGAGTCTTTTCGGCATGGACAAATTGGGCTGAAGGGCCTGTTTGCACGTTGAATAACTCTTTAAATGACTCTTAGCAGAAAGGTCAGTAGTGAGGGAGATATACTCACCCTGGAAAATGAGCAGACGAGTTGGGCTTGATGGTTTCTTCTATCCTGCAGCACATCTGTGATTCGTTTGGATGCTGCTTTTGACCTTGTATTTATTTGGTTTGCAGGTGGCTAAGGAGAGTGCCCTACAGTTCTGTCCTGAGGCTAAGATTACTGCTTATCACGACAGCATCATGAAGTAAGTCGCATTTTTCTGGGTAAGCAACAATTGGAGTCAAGGAATTAAAATCAAGCAACAAACATAGCAGATGCTGCAAATCTGAAATTAAAACAGCAGGTCAGACAAGATCTGTCTAGAGAGGAACAGTCAACATTCAGGTCGAGACCCATCATCAGAACTGGAGAAAAGAGAAAAATATGTTTTCTCTTTCCAGAGATGTTGCCAGGCCTGCTTATGTTTCCAGCACTTTTTGTCTTTTAATTAGTCATTTATTTTAAACCGATGATTAGGCTCCTGAGCCACATGAGAAAGAGAAGAATGTTCCTAATTCTGAAAGGTATGACCATGCTTTGGGCTCCAGTACCTCATTGCTTTTCTCCTAAATCAGGGTAGCTCCCACTGAGAGAAAGAAGTATGTGGTGTCATATGTAACTTTCAGAACACCCCAAAGCTTCGCATCAAAGGAGGGTTTTTACAGTGAAGTTTCTGCTGTACTAATCTGCTTCCCACTGCAATAATGTAAAATGAAAGAGCAGTTTTCTTGCAAAGTATTGATCAAAGGATTAATATTATGGGAAATAGATGATGCACAGAATTTCATGTGTGGGAATTATGTAATTCTTCATCTTATCTGAAACCCTCCTATAGGGCAACACAGGTTGTTGGCCTGGGTTTTGTGTTTGGGTATTAACCGTATGGATGTATATGTTCAATGGGTGATAGCGGCACTAAGTAGAAGAGTGTCTTTATTAATGCAGCAGGTTTCTGGAACACCCTGGCCCAGTAGTTGCATTGCACAGCCTATTATGAGCAATCAACAGACACTTAGACAGGTACATGAATAGACAATAGGTGCAGGAGTAGGCCATTCGGCCCTTTGAGCCAGCACTGCCATTCACTGTGATTATGGCTGATCATCCACAATCAGTACCCCGTTCCTGCCTTATCCCCATATCCCTTGACTCCGCTATGTTTAAGAGCTCTATCTAACACTCTCTTGAAAGCATTCAGAGAATCGGCCTTCACTGCCTTCTGAGGCAGAGAATTCCGCAGATTCACAACACTCTGGGTGAATTTTTTTTCCCTCAAATGTTCTAAATGTGCTACCCCTCATTCTTAAACTGTGGCCCCTGGTTCTGCACTACCCCAACGCCAGGAACATGTTTTCTGCCTCTAGCGTGTCCAATCCCATAATAATTGTATATGTTTCAATAAGATCCCCTCTCATACTTCTAAATTCCAGAGTATACAAGCCCAGTCGTTCCATTCTGACAGTCCAGCCATCCCGGGAATTAACCTTGTGAACCTACGCTGCACTCCCTCATTAGCAAGAATGTTCTTCATTAAATTTGGAGACCAAAACTGCACACAATACTCCAGGTATGGTCTCACCTGGGCCCCGTACAACTGCAGAAGGACCTCTTTGCTCCTATACTCAACTCCTCTTGTTATGAAGGCCAACATGCCATTAGCTTTCTTCACTACCTGCTGTTCCTAACTTTTATTTTTGCGTCTAGGTTTATTTAATGTAAATGTAATTTAAATGTTAACAGCTGCTGTGTTGTAATTCAAACCCACGTTTCTGAATGAATGGTCCAGATCTCTGGCTGCCGGTCTGGTAACTAAACAACTACACTGAATTACACTGAGTCCACATACCTCGACTCCGTCCAATCCCTCCCTACCTATGTCCAGGACACCTCACACGCTCTTTGTTTCTTTAATGACTTCCGTTTTCCAAGCCCCACTCCCTCATCTTTACTATGGATGTCCAGTCACTCTACACCCCCACCCCCCACCAGGAAGGTCTTAAAGCCCTCCGTTTCTTCCTCAACCGCAGAACCAGCCAATTTCCGTCTACTAACACTCTCCTCTGCCTAGCACAACTGGTACTTACCCTCAACAACTTCTACTTTGACTCCTCCCACTTCCTCCAAATCTTAAGGCGTAGCTATGGGCACTGGCATGGGCCCCGGCTATGCCTGCCTCTTTGTAGGGTACGTCTAACAATCACTGTTCCATGCAAACACTGACCCTATCCACGAACTCTACCTCGGCTACATGCATCGGTGCTACCTCCTGCATTCATGCAGAACTCACTGACTTCATCAACTTCACGACCGATTTCCATCCTGCACTCAAAATCGCTTGGATCATCTCCGACATCTCCCTACCGTTTCATGATCTCACCGTATCCATCATAGGAGATAGACTATTGACCAACTTCTACTACAAACTCACTGACCCATAGCTATCTAGATTGCACTTCTTCCCACCATGCTTCCTGTAAAGGCGCTATCCCCCTTCTCCCAATTTCACCGTCTACGTTGTATCTGCCCAGGATGAGGTTTTCCATACCAGGGCATCGAAGATGTCATTCTTTGGGAAATGGGGGTTCCCCTCTTCCATTATAGATGAGGCTCTCACTAGGATCTCCTCGATATTCCGCAGCTCCGCTCTTGCTCCCGCTCCTCCCATTCGTAACAAAGTCAGTCCCCCTTGCCCTCACCTTCCACCCCATCAGCCGACGCATACAGCATATAATCCTCCAACATTTTCACCACCTCCAACGGGATCCCACTACTGGCCACATCTTCCCATTGGCACTGCTTTCTGCAGAGTCTGCACTCCCTGGTCAACTCGTCCCTTCCCACCCAAACCACCCGCTCCCCAGGTACTTTCCCCTGCAACACCTGTCCCTTTACCTCTCCCCTGGAAATCTTTTCAGGTGAGGCAGACGTTCACTTGCACCTCCTCCAACCTCATCTACTATATACGCTCTTCCAGGTTTCAACTCCTGTATAGCGGTGAGACCAAGCGCAGGCTCGGCGATCGTATCGCTGAACACCTCTGCTCAGTCTGCCTTAACCTACCTGATCACCTGGTTGCTCAACACTTTAACTCCCCCTCCCATTCCCAATCTGACCGTTCTGTCCTGGGCCTCCTCCATTGTCAGAGTGAGGCCCAGTACAAATTGGAGGAACAGCACCTCATATTTTGCTTGGGTAGTTTACACCCCAGCGGTATGACATTGACATCTCTAACTTCAAATAGCCCTTGTTTTCCCTCTCCATCCCCTCCCCTTCCCAGTTCTCCCACCAGTCTTACTGTCTCCAACTACATTCTATCTCTGTCCCGCCCTCTCTCCTGACTCTCAGTCTGAAGAAGTGTCTTGATTCCTTCTCTCCAGAGATGCTGCCTGTCCCACTGAGTTACTCCAGCATTTTGTATCTACCTTCGACTACACTCACTATCCCCTTCCCAAAGGCATCTGGGTGTGGGCCATTAATGCTGATTCCAAAATACAAATGCTCAAAATACTTAGCATGTCAGGCAGCATCTGTGGAGAAAGAAATATAGTTCTGATGTAAGCCAATCAACCTAAAACTTGAACTTTATTTATTTTCCAACTTTAGCCATGTGAACTTTACCCTCTTCAGTCAGAGGCTGGTGAATCTGTGGAATTCATTGCCACAGACGGCTGTGGAGGCCATCCATGGGTATTTTTAAGTTGGAGTTTGACAGATTCTTGATTAGTAAGGGTGTCGGGTTATGGGGAGAAGGCAGGAGAATGGGGTTAATAGGGAAAGATAGGTCAGCCATGATTGAATGGCAGAGTATACTTGATGGGCTGAATGGCCTAATTCTGCTTCTAGAACTTATGAACACATTGCTTATTATTTCTGGCATGTTCTGTTTTGCGTTTCAGACTTGCAGCGTCTGAAATGTTCTGCCCATGTTGCTTCCATCTCAACTATGAATGACCATGGTAGTGTAGAGATATGAATTAAAACAACCCAAAACCGATTGTGTTTTCCTAATCTAAATGCATTCCAACTAAACCAACAAGTTATCTTAGAATTAACTCGGCGTCCACTGAATCAAATAATAATAATCATTACAATTTGTCAGAAACAGATGTTTGTGAATATTGAGGCACACTGAATTTAATGTGAAAAAAACATTCACGTTAAACTCTCTCAACAGTGTGATTTTGTTTTTATTTCTACTATCCGATATTTAAAAATCATTTGTTTTTCTTTGCAGCCCAGATTATAATGTGGAATACTTCAGACAGTTTACGCTTGTGATGAATGCTCTAGATAACAGAGGTAAGGATTCCAGGGCCTTGTGCTCTTCTAGTTTTAAGACAAATAGATTTGACCAATGTCTGAATATTTAGAGGGATGTTTAGAGGGAGCACAGAAGGATAAGGATGCCATCTTGGTCACCATGGGCAATGTGGGCCGAAGGGCCTGCTTTTGAGCTGCACAGCTCTATGATAAAGTGATGGATGCTAGGCAAGAGTCATTCATTTAGAAGGTATGTGTGGGATTCTCATTCCTAAATGTAATTTGACTGCACAAATGCTGAAATTCATTGCAATCACCATAGCATCAGGGAGAGGCCTGTCAGCCTGCCTGGGGAATTTCCCAGCTAATTAGCTCATTACTGATCTGTGCCATATCCCATTCACCAGCCATTGGTCTTCATTTCCATTTGCTTACCTTGCCAACAGCAGTATATTAATCATAATTGGTCTATTAATAATCTGTTCTTGTGATGTTAAGAGAATGTTGGTCAGGACACCGGGGAAGATTCTCCTGCATTTCTTAGAACGCCATAAGACGTAGGAGCAGAATTGGGCCATAGAGTCTACTCTGCCATTCAATCATGGCTGATCTATTTTTTCCTCTCAACCCCATTCTCCTGCCTTCTCTGGTTAACATTCAATGCCCTTACTATCCAAGAAGCTATCAACCTCCACTTTAAAAATACCAAATGACTTGGTATCCACCACCATCTATGGCAAAGAATTCCACAGATTCACCACTCTGAAACTTGCCAAGGAAGGTATATGTCCAACTGAGAGAACATAATAGAAAACAAGTAGGCCATTCAGCCTTGTCACCTACATCCCAATGGTAGATTAATTGACCGCTGTAGTTTGCCCCTAATGTCATTCTGGGGGGGCTCATAGGATTATAGGGAGTCTATGTTACAGGGGCTATTGTATGGGTGATGAGATTGCTCTGAGAGATAGAATGAATTTGATGGGCCAAATATCATAAGGCAGCACCTGTGGAGGGAATGAACAGACAATGTTTTAAGGGTCGGGACCCTTCATACTCAGATTTGTAGAAGACTAAAGAAGGGTCCTAGAGGGAGTGTCACCTGTCCATTCCCTCCACCGACGCTGCCTGCCCCGCTGAGTTCCTCCAGCACCATGTAGTTTGCTCAAGATTCCAGCGTCTGCCATCTTAAATAAAAACAGTTTCTATCCACGAGTAGTTGCTCTACTCAACAGCCGTAAATCTGTAGCCTCCCTTTGAGCTGGTATTTTGTTGGTTCACATGCTTGATCAATGGTGTTTTATCATTAATGTTTTATTATTATTAATGATTAGTGTTTTCTGAGTCATTAGCTTGGAGGACGTGGAATCGGTATGGGTAGAGCTGTGAAACACCAAGGGGCAGAAAATGCTGGTGGGTGTTGTGTACAGACCACCTAACAGTAGTAGTGAAGTTGGGGATGGTATCAAACAGGAAATTAGAAATGCGTGCGACAAAGGCAAAACAGTTATAATGGGTGACTTCAATCTACATATAGATTGGGTGAATCAAATTGGCAGGGGTGCTGAAGAAGAGGATTTTTTGGAATGTATGCGGGATAGTTATCTAAATCAACATTTAGAGGAACCAACGAGAGAGCAGGCTATTTTAGACTGGGTTTTGAGTAATGAGGAAGGGGTAGTTAGCAGTCTTGTTGTACGTGCCCCCTTGGGCAAGAGTGACCATAATATGGTTGAGTTCTTCATTAGGATGGAGAGTGACATTGTTAATTCAGAAACAATGGTACTGAGACGTGAATTGGCCAAGATTGACTGGTAATTAATTCTAAAAGGGTTGACGGTGGATATGCAATGGAAGACATTTGAAAGACTGCATAGATGAACTACAACAATTGTTCATCCCAGTTTGGCAAAAGAATAAATCAGGGAAGGTGGTGCATCCATGGATAACAAGGGAAATCAGGGATAGTATCAAAGCAAAGGATGATGCGTACAAAGTAGCCAGAAAAAGCAGCATACCAGAGGACTAGGAGAAATTCAGAGACCAGCAGAGGAGGACAAAGGGCTGAATTAGGAAAGGAAAAATAGATTATGAAAGAAAACTGGCAGGGAACATAAAAACTGACTGCAAAAGTTTTTATAGATATGTGAAGAGAAAGAGATTAGTTAAAACAAATGTAGGTCCCTTGCAGTCAGAAACAGGTGAGTTGATCATGGGGAACAAGGATATGGCGGACCAATTGAATAACTACTTTGGTTCCGTCTTCACTAAGGAAGACATAAATAATCTGCCGGAAATAGCAGGGGACCGCGGGTCAAAGGAGGAATTGAATGAAATCCAGGTTAGTCGGGAAGTGGTGTTGGGTAAATTGAATGGATTAAAGGCCGATAAATCCCCAGGGCCAGATAGGCTGCATCCCAGAGTACTTAAGGAAGTAGCTCCGGAAATAGTGGATGCATTAGTGATAATCTTTCAAAACTCTTTAGATTCTGGAGTAGTTCCTGGGGATTGGCGGGTAGCAAACGCAACTCCTCTTTTTAAGAAGGGAGGGAGAGAGAAAACGGGGAATTACAGACCAGTTAGTCTAACATCGGTAGTGGGGAAACTGCTAGTCAGTTATTAAAGATGGGATAGCAGCACATTTGGAAAGTGGTGAAATCATTGGACAAAGTCAGCATGGATTTACGAAAGATAAATCATGTCTGACAAATCTTGTGGAATTTTTCGAGGATGTAACTAGTAGCGTGGATAAGGGAGAACCAGTGGATGTGGTGTATCTGGACTTCCAGAAGGCTTTCGACAAGGTCCCACATAAGAGATTAGTATACAAACTTAATGCATACGGCATTGGGGGTTCAGTATTGATGTGGATAGAGAACTGGCTGGCAAACAGGAAGCAAAGAGTAGGAGTAAACGGGTCCTTTTCACAATGGCAGGCAGTGACTAGTGGGGTACCGCAAGGCTCAGTGCTGGGACCCCAGCTATTTACAATATATATTAATGATCTGGATGAGGGAATTGAAGGCAATATCTCCAAGTTTGCGGATGACACTAAGCTAGGGGGCAGTGTTAGCTGTGAGGAGGATGCTAGGAGACTGCATGGTGACTTGGATAGGCTGGGTGAGTGGGCAAATGTTTGGCAGATGCAGTGTAATGTGGATAAATGTGAGGTTATCCACTTTGTTGGCAAAAACAGGAAAGCAGACTATTATCTAAATGGTGGCCGATTAGGAAAAGGGGAGATGCAGCGAGACCTGGGTGTCATGGTACACCAGTCATTGAAAGTAGGCATGCAGGTGCAGCAGGCAGTGAAGAAAGCGAATGGTATGTTAGCTTTCATAGCAAAAGGATTTGAGTATAGGAGCAGGGAGGTTCTACTTCAGTTGTACAGGGTCTTGGTGAGACCACACCTGGAGTATTGCGTACAGTTCTGGTCTCCAAATCTGAGGAAGGACATTATTGCCATAGAGGGAGTGCAGAGAAGGTTCACCAGACTGATTCCTGGGATGTCAGGACTGTCTTATGAAGAAAGACTGGATAGACTCGGTTTATACTCTCTAGAATTTAGGAGATTGAGAGGGGATCTTATACAAACTTACAAAATTCTTAAGGGGTTTGACAGGCTAGATGCAGGAAGATTGTTCCCAATGTTGGGAAGTCCAGGACAAGGGGTCACAGCTTAAGGATAAGGGGGAAATCCTTTAAGACCGAGATGAGAAAGACTTTTTTCACACAGAGAGTGGTGAGTCTCTGGAACTCTCTGCCACAGAGGGTAGTTGAGGCCAGTTCATTGGTTATATTTAAGAGGGAGTTAGATGTGGCCATTGTGGCTAAGGGGATCAGAGGGTATGGAGAGAAGGCGGGTACGGGATACTGAGTTGGATGATCAGCCATGGTCATATTGAATGGCGGTGCAGGCTCGAAGGGTCGAATGGCCTACTCCTGCACCTAATTTCTATGTTTCTATTCGTAACTGTCACTGTATGTCACGTTGTTACTTGTGGGCGGAGCACCAAGGCAAATTCCTTGTATGTGAATACTTGGCCAATAAACTTACTTACTTATGTCTCTGGAAACAGCAGCTGATGCTTCACGGTTGCGTTTGCAGACCTCTGACGAGATGAGGTTGTTTTTATTTTATTTTTCAGCTGCCCGTAACCACGTGAATAGAATGTGTTTGGCTGCTGACATTCCTCTGATAGAGAGCGGCACTGCTGGGTACCTTGGCCAAGTCACTGTCATCAAAAAGGTACAGTCGGTGTATCTGTCAAAAAACTCCTCTGTTTGCCCGTCACAAAATGTTGCCTCTGATTGGCATATGAGGATGTTGCCACGTCTAGAGTGCTTGATCTACAGGGAGTGGTTGGGCAGGCTAGGATTTGGAGCACAGAAGGATAAGGAGAAATTTTGTAGAGCTGTTTCAGATCATGATGGGAATAGATAGGGTGCAAGCATAGAGTCATTTACCCAGGATAGGAGAATCAAGAACTATAGGGCATAGGTTTATGGTGAGAGGGGGTGGATCTACTAGGAACCTGAGGGGCAACTTTTTCCACAAAGAGGGTGGTGGGTATATGGAACAAGGCTGCCAGAGGAGGTAGCGGGGGTAAGTACTATAACAACATTTAACAGACATTTGGACAGGTACATGGATAGGAAAGGTTTAGAAGGTTATGGGCCAAACGCGGTATGGGAACTTGCCTAGAATGGGCATCTTGGCCAGCATGGATGAGTTGGGCTGAAGAGCCATGTTTCTGTGCTGTATGAGTAAAGACAGCCGTCCATTATTTGGTACCAGCAATAGTAGCTCGCATGAGTATTGGTTGAGTGAAGTTAGATGCTGATGAACAAGTAAGCACTAAATTGACAATTCATCATATTAGAAAAAAAGAAAAGTCCTGCAGGAACTCAGCGGGTCAGTCAGCATCTGTGGAAGGGATGGACATGCGATGTTTTACTTTGGGATCCTTTCTTCCCCATCTGACTCATCTGCTAATCAACCCGTCCACACCTGTAACCACCTTTCACTTGCCAGGCTTTGCCTCGCCATACCTCTCTTTCAGCTTTCTACTCCATCTGAAGAAGGGTCCCGACCTGAAACATTTCTGGAGGACACGGACCAGTGATGTTTCAGGTCGGGACCCTTCTTCAGATGGAGTAGAAAGCTTGATTTCCTCTAACACTTGGTGTTTTGCTCATCTGCAGTTCCTTGTGTCTCCTTATTCTGGGTTAAATTCAGCTAAATTAAATGCCCCCTTACCAGTTAGTGGGCTGAGTTTAGACTAAGTCCTTTCATTATCCAGTATCTGTACACTGTGGATGGCTCGATTGTAATCATGTGTAGTATTTCCGCTGACTGGATAACACGCAACAAAAAGCTTTTCACTGTACCTTGGTACACGTGATAATAAGCTAAACTAACTCATTAACTCTGGGCTAAGATGTAAATTGGTCTCAACCATGAGCAATCTCAGCATTTGAAAAATCTCAGCATTTGTAATGAACAAAAACACTGTTGTAACCTGTGGCCCCCCAGTTAATACCCTTGTATGTCAGGGTCTCGCCTGTATCTCTTTCTCAGTGTTGTTGCTTTCCTCCGGTGTTGTACATTAGTTTACATTTTCAAACAACAGTTGAGGCAGGTTGAGTAAGAGTTTGGGATCTGGTCTGATACTGGGGATATTAAACCGTTGTTGTTAATTGTCTTTGCGCAGGGCGTAACGGAATGCTATGAGTGCCAGCCTAAACCGACACAGAAAACATTCCCAGGCTGCACAATCCGAAACACTCCTTCAGAACCCATCCACTGCATCGTGTGGGCAAAGTACCTGTTCAAGTAAGCAGCAGTGGTGTGTGGGTTACTGCAATGGTTCTGTGCTAATGGTGACCATGCTGGGGGGGGGGGGGGGGGGTCTTTGTTCAGAGACATAGCTCTGTGATGATGGGGAAGGCTGTTGGGGCGGCAGGGATTGTACACGCGGCAACTAGATTAGCACTCGTGTTCACACCGCGAGTGTGGCAGCTGTTGGATTAGCAATCCATCTGTCCCAGCAGCAAAACCAAGATTACAATTTGTGGCGGACGTCGTGTAAAAGGACTGCAAAGACTGGTGGGGTGCTGCAGTGATCCAGTGGTTTCACCAACCCTGCCATTTTCCCCCACTGCCTCTGTGCTCCATCACTACTCTTAAGATATGATTCTTTCTTGCCACTGGACAGCCAGGGCCAGGAATCATTATATCCAGCATTGTCTCACCCACTCCCTGGAACACATTTAAAAAAAGACAAGTATTGTATGTATGAATGTGTCTTGAAACGATGTGTAATGGATGCAGCCAATGGATTCCTGTTTCTGTGGGGAATTGTGCATGATAAACACATTGGAGAGAGTTGTAGATGTAGCCCAGTACATCACAGAGGCTAGACTCCCCACCGTCAACTCCATCCGTGCTTCACTGCCTCGGAAAGCAGCCAACCTGATCAAGGATCACTCACACTCCAGTCACTCCCTTTTCTCCCCTCTCCCGTCGGGAACAAGAGACAAATGCTTGAAAGCACATAGCACCAGATTCAGGAACATCTTCCCTTGTGTTATCAGACTGGGTTTGATCACATCAGTTTGGGTGGCACAGTGGGGCAAGTAGAGTTACTGCCTTACAGCGCTAGAGACCCGGCTTCAATCCTGACTGGTGCTGTCTGTACGGAGTTTGCATGTTTTCCCTGTGACCTTGTGGGTTTTCTCTGGGTGCCCCAGTTTCCTCGCACATTCCAATGACGTGGGTTTGTAGGTTAATTGGCTTCTGTAAAAATGATCACATGGGATGGAGCTAGTGTACGGGGTGATGGCTGGTCGGCGCGGACTCGGGTGGGCCTGCGCTGTATCTCTAAACTAAAGTAAAAAGTAAGAGTGGATTTGGGGTTTTGCAGAGCAGAGCGGGTTTGACTATTGGGAGTGCATCTTCCAAATGGGCCTGTCGATGTTTTCTGTTCTTTCCTTAGCCAGTTGTTTGGAGAAGAAGATGCGGACCAGGAGGTGTCGCCCGACACGGCTGACCCAGAGGCTGCCTGTAAGTACACGCGGGGCCCCGCCATATTTCCTCTTAACGTCACCTGTAGTAACCTACACAGAGGGATGTCAGCCTTGCCAGCTGCAAGTCCTGAGGCAGACCCCAGGGCTTTCAGCCGCATTAAATGTCTTTGCATTTGTTGGCAGGGGAGCTGTCGGATGCAGTGGCGAGGGCAGGAGCTTCCAATGAGGATGGTGGCATCAAACGCGTTTCCACAAAGGACTGGGCCAGATCCACGGGGTATGATCCTGTCAAAATATTCAACAAGGTATCGTCACTGAGATTCTTGCAGCCTCATTACATGGTGAACCGTCAGGAGAAGTTGTAGAGGTGTAACTGGTGCCACGGTCGGGGTTTGAGGTCCTGAACCAGTTGGGCCCGGTGGATATGTGGCCGTTCCATCCTAATGTCTGGCGATTCATTCGTCGGGACCTCCCCGTTCCACCAGCTCGTCACTCTTGACCGGACTAAAGTTCCGTGGCCTGATCTGCTGCAGGAGATGGGCAGTAGATTTGCTTCTGTAAACGGGTAGAGAGCATCCTTGAGAGAGGATGGAACTCGTGCAGGGCTCTGGTCGAGAACAATTGTCCTCTTTCTGTGCTGTAACCATTCTATGAAACTGTTGGTATTAATCCTCGGGCTCCTTGAACTTGGTGTATCGCCGGTTTCATGTTGAGCTGAGGCAGGGGATGCAATTATTCAGGGTTAAATGGTGGCAGAGGTTCAATTAAAGATTATCCATCCATTGCAGCCACGATTCCTCACTACCTTGCGTGACGGACACAACCGCTGTTATCCACCCTCGGTCTCACTGATTGGAACACGTTGGGAATCTGGCTTCCCACCACCACTATACACTGCACACACAGGCTTCCCATCACCAGTACACTGCACACATGGGCTTCCCACCACCGGTACACTGCACGCACGGGCTTCCCGTGGTCACTATACACTGCACACACAGGCTTCTCACCACTACTGTACACTGCGCACACACAGGCTTCCCATGGCCACTATACACTGCACACACAGGCTTCTCACCACTACTGTACACTGCGCACACACAGGCTTCCCATGGCCACTATACACTGCACACACAGGCTTCCCATCACCAGTACACTGCACACACAGGCTTCTCACCACCACTATACACTGCACACACAGGCTTCCCATGGCCACTATACACTGCGCACACACAGGCTTCCCATCACCAGTACACTGCGCACACAGGCTTCTCACCACCACTATACGCTGCACACACAGGCTTCCCATCACCAGTACACTGCATACACAGTACACAGGCTTCCCGTGGCCACTATACACTGCGCACACATAGGCTTTCCATCACCACTGTACACTGCATACACAGGCTTCCCATCGCAAAACGTTGGTATTGGTTTATTATTGCCATGTGTACTGAAATGCAGTGAATTGCTTTGTGTGTGTGTTATCCAGTCAAATCGTACCATACACGACTATAACAGGCAGTGCAAAAAGATATATACTAGAGTGCAGAATATAGCATTAAAGTTGCAGAGAAAATGGAGATTTTAAAAATGTACACATTCTGCAATGAGGTAGGTTGGAAGATCGGGACTACATCGTAATTTATGCAAGGCGCGAAGCTGTTCCTGAAACTGGTGGTATGTGCTTTCAAGCTTTAGTATCATCTGCCCAATGGGAGAGGGAGTAACTGGGTTAGAAATGGTCCTTCGTTATGTCGGTGGTTTTTCCGAGACAGCGTGAAGTGTAGATGCAGGCAATGGTGGGGAGGCTGGTTTATTTAATAGAGTGGGCTCCATCTACATTTCTCTACACTTGAGCATTATGTTATCAGAAAAATGAGATGTTATTAAACTTCAATTCAAATTTCAGATTTTTCAGGTGATGAGTGAACAATCTTCACATACTGATTCTTTTGCAGCTTTTCAGAGATGATATAAAGTACTTACTGACAATGGACCAGCTGTGGCGCAAAAGGAAAGCTCCTGTGCCACTGGACTGGACTGCTGTGGAGAGAGTTGGTAAGTCTGCAGTTACATTGCAATAGGAAGTAAACAATAGGCTTTCCAGCATCACCCAGAAATCCCGTTCAGCCTGGCTGTGTGGCAGATACAGGGTGTGTCTGATCCAGGGTGCTATCCGGTCAAATCATAACATACGTGACTATAACAGGTAGTGCAAAAAGAAAAATACCAGGGTTTAATTATCGTAAAGCAATACATTCCAGAAACAGCCTCATATCCCCGTAACTTCTTCCTATCCATATTCGTCCAAATGCCCTTTAAAACCTCACTCCTATTCACTCCTAGTGCCGGGATGTGTTAACTCCAATCAATGTGTTGTTGCAGCTATCGAAAGGCAGCAAGGATTCTGTAGGGAAACACTCAGGGGGCAGGTGGGTGTTAGTTTAGCTTAGTTTACTCAAGGTTCGGTGTACCCAAAGGTTGATGAATCAAGTAGCAGCTCTCGCATCAACCTTTGGATGCACCAATCTGCTCCCTAGGATCTGTAGAATCCTCGCTTCCAAACAAGCCTTGTGATCACTGCAATAACCCCTATACAAGGGCATAACATATATTAAATAAAATATAAACGCACAATGCATGTACATAGAATATATAAAATAACAACACACACTGCAAGGACATAAAATATAAAAGCAGGATTATGATGCTGGGGCTTTATAAGGCGCTGCTTAAACTTCATTTGGTGTATTGAGAGCAGTTTTGGGCCCTATACAATGCATTCAAAAAGTATTCCGACCCCTTCATTTTTTCCACATTTTGTTGCGTCACAGCCTTATATTAAAATGGATTAAAAACATTTTTTTTATCATCATCTACACACAATACCCCAGAATGAAGAAGCCAAAACAGGTGTTTAGAAATTTTTGCAAAGTATTTGAAAATAAATAACTGGAGAATGATCCCAGGGATGATTGGGTTCACATGATGAGTATATGATGGCTCTGGGCCTGTACTCGCTGGAGTTTAGAAGGGGAGCTGATTGAAACTTAATGAATAATGAAAGGCCTGGATAGAGTGGATGTGGACTGGTCCTCTCCCTCCACTGTGTGACGGTGTTGTTTGTGTCGTTTAGAGATGGGCTCGTCCCTGCAGCAAGCGAGCGCCTCTCCGGCCGGCCTGAAGGACCAACAGGTCCTGGACGTGAGGAGCTACGCACACTTGTTTGCGCGAAGTGTGGATCACCTCAAAGCTCGTCTGGCGGAGAAGGGGGACGGAGGGGAGCTGGTCTGGGACAAGGTCAGAACGAGTTCTTGTCATGGTTGTTTTCTGAACGTTAACCAGTGTTTCTTGCTTTTAATGAATTAGTTCAGGTTATTTGACTTGGAGACCAAATTAACATTTCCACAGAAGAAGGAAACAATTCTGAATGGGTGATCGATTGTTGGTGAAGGGCCTGTTTCCATGATGTATATTTTAATGTCAATCTTCATCTCTGTGTTCATGGGTGCCCCCTAACCTGATGTTGGAAAGTTGTCCACCCCTAGCACAGGACCAGAGTAGTAAGCTGAGCGGTTTGGATGCAGCATCAGAACCTCTTTCACTGGCCGTTGCTGCTGCCAGACGGAGAGGCAGTCAGCAACCGCTGGGCATGAGGTGGTGATAACTGCAGGGATACACGCGCTACCAGGCAAGATATCATAGAGCGTGAGGACAGAGGAGGCCGTGGGGATGGTGGGGTGGGCAGAGATATGGTAACAGAGTTCGAATTCTGCAATAGGGGGCTAATCGGGGACAAATGTAGGTCTGTGGGCATGGAGCGATCTGATGGGTTACAATCTGGGTGCTTTGGGTAACCCCTGACCGATGGAAGAACAGAGGCCACAGGAACATGCTGGAGCACAGAGATGGTGCCTGGGCTGAGGAACAGGGCTGTGTGTATACAGGACATTGCCTGCTCCTGAACTGATGGCCGTCCCATTAATCTGTGTGCCTTGGTTGTGTCCCCAGGATGATGCACCAGCCATGAACTTTGTGACTGCTGCTGCCAACCTGCGAATGCACATCTTCAGTATTAACATGAAGAGCAAGTTCGACGTGAAATGTAAGGTTTGCACGTTAAAGCTTAGTTGCCAGCGTATTCTCCGTCTAGAATCACCTTGCTGTTATGCCTTTGATGTTGATCGTTGAATAGCTACGACTGCAGGAACGCTGGCTGACGTCCCACTCTCTTTGCGCTTGAATGCCAAGATCATCAATCTCTGTCAGAATAGCTAGGGATACTGTGTGAGGAGCAGGTTAAGAACACGTTAGGAATTGGATCAGGCACCCACTGCCCTCGTGTTTCAGCACTGCTCCTGAAAACTTGTTTAAAATGATTGCCGGTGTTTCTTGTCGCTGGTTCTTGTCGATGTGACACCACTGGCATTCATTGTCCGTCAGTAACTGTCACTGTGCTTCAGAGGCAGGTTCGAGTCAACCACATTAGTGGGTCTGGAGTCACAAATACACCAAACCTGTACGCGAGGCAGATTTACAGTGATCCCGATATTCTACACAATGCAATCATTCCTTGCCTCTCTCCTCAGAGTTCTCCAGCAGATTAATTGTTGCTCTAGATTCCAGCATCTGCTGTCTCCTGCGTCTCCAACCCTGTCTCTGAGATCAGGTCCCCAGCCACCCTCGTCCACACCGGGTGATTGTCAACGTTAAACTTTGCCAGATCCTCTTCTTGAAACACACCTACAAGATCCCACTGAACCCTTTTGGAAATGTGCTCTTACCGGTGTCTTGGGTCAACAATTATTCTCTCAATTGACATTACTAAAGTAGATGTGTAGAAAGGAACTGCAGATGCTGGTTTATACTGAAGATGGACACAAAGTGCTGGAATAACTCAGTGGGTCAGGCAGCTTCTCTGGAGAAAAAAGATGGGTGAAGTTTCGAAATGTCACCCAATTTTCTCAGGAGATGCTGTCTGATCTGCTGAGTTACTCCAGCACTAAACTGCAAAACGTCTGTTGGTCAGACAAGTTTAGCTTTTGAGTTTATCATTGTCACGTGTACTGAGGTATAGTGAAAAGCTTTTTTTTAACGCGCTATCCAGTCAGTGAGAAGACTGTGCATGGTTATACAATCAAGCTGTACAGGCAGCATAGTTAGTGTAAGAATGCTGCTGCTGCAAATGGGCTATCGATAAAAAAGGAACATATGTGCAAAGATAAATACTCTGTAGATGAGGCAGTTTTTGTGGAGAGAGAAAAACAAAGATATTTCTCAGAGCTGAAGATGTGTTTATGTGCATTTATGTATACAACCTGATTACTTGGTCCAGTTGGTGATCATACAATGGTTGTCTAGCAAAGAATTAATGCACGGGAGAAAGTCGAGCGCTTGTAAACACTGTGCTGTGCCAGCAGATGGCAGCAGTAGACTGATGGACAAATGCCTCTTCTGGGCTCTGTACTGGTGCAGGGAGCTCTCGTAGCTGGTGGCCAGGTCCACTGTTCCTTTGGTGGAAGCATTGAGAGTGGAAGTCAATGCAGAGAGGGAGAGAACAGCAACTGCTTCCTTGGTGCCGTAAAGTACAGCACAGGATCAGGCCCTTCAGCCCGCCATGTCCATACCAACTCATTTGGTGTATTGGGCCAGTCCTTGATTCTGTTAGCTGCTTTCATTTCAGGTCAATGACCATTCCTCATAACCGAGAGATGTTACGAGGTGATGTTCCATCTGTTGCATTTGGCCCCTATCCCTTTAAATGCTTCCTGTCATATATCTGTACAAATATATTTTGAAAATCATAATTGTATCCGCTTCTATAGCTTCCTCTGGCAGCTCATTCCAGATATGGACTGCCCTCTTACTGGAAAAGATGTTCATGATGTTCCTCTTAAATCTTTCCCCTCGCCTTAAGCCTGTGTCTTCGAGTTTTAGAATCCCTGGGGGAAAAGACTGTTCACTTTATCCATGCCCCTCGTGATCTTGTACACCCCAATAAGGTCACCCCTCAGCCTCCTACACTCCAAGGTAAAGCGTCCAAAGATAGGTGCAATTAGTGAATCCCGCATGTCTTGGTCGTCGTACAGAAACATTTCACCCCTCCATCCATGTTAACCATCAAGACCCTATCGTGCTAATCCCATTTTCTTTCTATGCCTTGCCGATCTAACAGCTTGTCCAGATATTTCTCACACATTGTGAGATTCTCTGCCTCCATTAGCTCCTTGCAGTGTGTTCCAGGTGGGAGCAGGGAAAACTGAATCAGGTGTCTTCCTATGATGGCTCTTTGGGAAGTGAGGACTGGTTTGGTTTGGATTTGTTGTGTAGTTGGCCACGCTGTTGGCTTCATTGTCCAAGGTCAGCAGTGAAGAGAAGACTCTTGTCAGAGTTTTAAAGCACTCGTTGTCCCTGGAGCTGAACCCCAGCAAATCAATTCCTTTGGCTGTGAATTGGGAGTGACGCTCTCTTGTTCAAACACAGGCTGCATGGTGGCACAGAGGTAGAGTTGCTGCATTACAGCGCCAGAAAGCCGGGTTCGATCCTGAATATGGGGGTGTCTGTACGAAGCTTATTCTCCCCATGACCACAAGGGCTTTCTTCAGGTGCTCCAGTTTCCTCCCACACTCCAAAGACGTACAGGTTTGCAGGTTAATTTGGCTTTGGTAAAAATTGTAAGTTGTCCCTAGTGTATAGGGCAGTGTACAGGATTGCTGAATCTGCGTAGACTCGATGGGCCGAAGGGCATGTTTCCGTGCTGTATCTCAAAACTAAATTAAACCATCAAAGGTCGAGTTTGTTGTGATGATGTGCTGAGCAAAAGCTGCAGCAAACGTTGTGTCCTGGAGGTCCCTGTGTTTTGGATCAGCAGGTTTGTTAATTCATGAATTAGCCCCTTACACTGCAGCACTTTGTTTCCTTTTATGTAAACCAGCATTGGCAATTCCTTATTTCGACTTTGTTAATTTTCCTCCTTGCTCTTAGCCATGGCAGGCAATATCATCCCAGCGATCGCCACCACCAACGCAGTCATCGCTGGCCTAATCGTTTTGGAAGGACTGAAGATTCTCTCGGGCAACATGGAGCAATGCAGGACAGTGAGTTTTGGGAGAAGGGGCGGAGTGGGGAGGATGGAGAAAGAGCCACTGGGCGGCTCAAGTCAACCGTGTGGAGCCCTCTAGTCGGGTCTCCCGCCACTGGGAGCCTCCTCCTTCAGTAGGGTCTGGGGCAGAATGATCGTGGTACAAGTGCGGCGAATGATGTGGACGCTTCCCGGGGAGAACGTGAATGAGATAGATATAAGTGTTGTTTTTTTTTAATTGTCATCTGTACCACGATACAGTGAAAAACCTGCTTTGTGCGCTATCCATTCAAATCATACTCCACAAGTATAATCAAACCATGCAGTACACACACAGGGAGTGCAAAGAGAAAAATACCAGAGTGCAGAATAAAAAGTACAGATAAAAATAGTGTAAGGTCCGCAATGAGGGAGGTTAGGATATCAGGAATATACCCTAGCTTCTGGCGGGCGGGACTGTTCAGTAGTCTGATAATTGTGGGGAAGTAGCTATTGCTGTATCCAGTGGTAGGTGCTTGCAAGCTTTTGTATCTACCGCCCAACGGGGAGGGGATAGGAGGAAGTGACGGGTGTGAGTGGTTCTTGTTTGTGTTGGCTGCTTTCGCAAGGCAGTGTGAAGTGTAGATGGGGTCGATGAAGGGATGCTGGTTTGTTTGGACTGGGCTACATCCACAACTCACTGCAATTTCTTGTAGTCTTGCCACATTGCGCTGCGGTGCATCTCGATGGGATGCTTTCTACGCTGCATCTGTAGAGGCTGGAGACGTTAAACCTCCTTGCACCACTGAGGCAGTCGAGGCGTTGCTGTGCTTTCTTGGCCACAGCTGGTCGTGTAAGGGGCTGGATAGCCGCCTCAGCGCTTTACCACCTATGTGCTAGTCTGGGGACCAACCAAATCACCCTGCCTCCATCTCGTTCTGGAACGTTCTGTGTCTCTGGGGTGAGCGTGATCATTCTTAGCTGCATGTGGAAGCCCTGGTTCCCTTTGTCACTTTTAACCGTTGGCTTTGATGTTGGCAGATCTTTCTGAACAAGCAGCCAAATCCGCGGAAGAAGTTGCTGGTGCCGTGCACCCTGGACCCGCCCAATGCCAGCTGCTACGTGTGCTCCATCAAACCCGAGGTGACCGTCAAGCTCAACACCCAGCGCGTCTCCGTCCAGATGCTGCAGGACCGGGTAAATCTCTTGCACTTCTCTCACAACAATGGGGTGCCCGAGAGTGTGGCCAACACTCACCCCCCCCCCCCCCCCCACTGCCAGCCCCCTCACCCGCAACCCGTCTGTCCCATGTACAGGTTGCCCACAATACCACTCAGCAGCACATCAGGCTTGAGTGGGTGTGCACACACCATTCACTACACAAACCTCTGTGCCACCTGCTGTCATAGAGGGTCACAGCACCAGAAACCCAGGTTCCATCCTGACGTTTGGTGCTGTCTGTGTGGAGTTTGCACGTGCTGTCTGTGACCGCATGGGTTTCCTCCGGCAGCTACTGTTTCCTCCCACATCTCAAAAACATGCAGGTTAATTGGCTAACCTATTGGCTCCCACTTATTAAACTGATAGGTTAATTGGCCTCTGTAAACTGTCCCTAGTGTGTAGGGAGTGGATGCGAAGTAGAACTAGTGTGTGAATGGGAGATTGATGGCCAGCACAGACTAGGTGGGCCGATGGGCCTGTTTGTGTCACTAAATCTTAAAAATGTACAGCACAGGCACAGGACTTTCGGTCCATCTTGTGCATGCCGACTGTTGACACATTGGGCGGGTCCCACGTACCTGCATTTGGCTGGTGCCCTCTGAACCCTTTCTATCCTGATAACTGAAGCAGTAGCTTACCCACACTGCACACACTTACAGTATTATCCAGTGCCACATAGAAGATCCTACATTTTGTTCCTCCACTGCAAACTGTTTTACGTTAGCACCTCACAGCTCCCTCTGTTGCCCTCACCAATACCCTTCCCCTTCCCTGAGACCACAGCCTTGTGTCTTACTCACAAACCTGCATCTACCTTTCATATTGTCCGCAACTCTTCCCACTGAACCACGTCACGCTGCACCTTCCCCCTCTTCCACCCCCCTCTCCTGCACGCTTGGCTCTCATCCAGATACCCTCTGTATAGAAAACATTTCCCTTGAGGTGGAGCCACAGGGATCTGCAGGTGCCGGGGAAACAGCGGGTCAGGCAGCATCTGTGGAGAAAATGGACAGGCAACATTTTCGGTTGGGACCATTCTTTCCCTTTAGATCTTTTCTGAACCCCTGACTCCTCATTGTAAACCAACACCCCTCTGTGGGGATAAGATTCCTACTCTCTATCTTAAATGCCCCATATAATTCTATATATCTCTGTCAAGGCAGCCACCTCTGCACCAAAGGCGACAAACTAAGCCTTCCCTTCTGTCCATATACCTGCAATGCCTCCAGCAAAACAGCCTGGTGAATCTCCGCACCTTCTCCAGCACAATCGCATCCTTCCAATAAACCGTCCCCTTGAAATGGTGCCATCCGTTTAGATTTGCCGTGCTCACTTTCTGACCTCTCTAGTTTGGGCGGTGACTCAATTCTCCCAGCATGTGGATGTCTGGGTGTAAAACCCACGGTGCCACGGCGATCATTCTCCTGTGCTAACGGCTGCTTCTCTGGATTTGCTCAGATCTTGAAGGATAAATTTGGAATGGTGGCTCCTGATGTTCAGATAGAAGACGGCAAGGGAACAATCCTCATCTCCTCAGAGGAGGGAGAAACTGAAGGTACGTACACGTTCCCAGCCTCTCCTGGCCGGATCAGAGGATCATGGGTTCACGTTTCAGCTCCAGGGACAATAGTCTGAAGCAGGGTCTCTACCCGAAACTTCACCCATTCATTCGCTCCATAGATGCTGCTTCACCCGCTGAGTTTCTCTAGCATTTTCGGCTACCTACAATTGGGTTGATGTTCTGTCCCAGCCTTGACGGAACAATTGAGATCCGCAACACACAATGAATGACACAGCTGATGCCTCATGGCGCTGGAGACACTGGTTCAATCCTGACATCAGGTGTTGTCTGCGGATTTTTGCACATTCGCTCTGTGACCGAATGCGTTTCCTCCGGGTAGCTCCGGTTACCTCCCACATCCCAAAGCGTGCAGGTCTGCAGGTTAATTGACACACTGTAAAATTCCCCTAGTGTGCAGGGAGTGGATAAGAAATTGGGATAACATAGAACTCGTGTGAACGGGTGATCGATGGTTGGCATGGACTAGGTGGGCGGAAGGGCCTGTTTCCGTGCTTTATCTTTCACTCTCTTGGGTGGGTGTGAAAGATCTCGCCCTGCTGTTGATATGTTGAAGAACAGGGAGTTGTAACCAGTACTTGTTCCTTCGTGGACATCCCCAAATAGGATTCTTTGGCTGCTCTCTGGGGAGTTTGCTGTCCATCACTGGCTCCACTGTTGCAACAGTGGCGATGTGTGACACTTGCAGAGTTTAGCGATGAAGAATCCTGACTGACCGTGTGGCTGTGCACAGCGCTGAGATTAAGATGTTGGCTGAGCAAAGGCTGGGCTTTGGGTGCTTTACCTGACATATCTCTGGTGGGCACATGTTTCATCAATACTGTTTTATTATTATGTAATGTTTTATGTGTCATTCCTAACTGCCACTGTATGTCGTTGCCACTTGCGGGCGGAGCACCAAGGCAAATTCCTTGTATGTGAATACTTGGCCAATAAACGTATTCATTCTTTGCAGCAAACAACAACAAGAACCTCGCTGAGTTTGGTATCCGTAACGGCAGCCGCCTACAGGCCGACGATTTCCTCCAAGACTACACTCTGACCGTCACGCTTCTGCACAGGTGAGAACCCGTGCCTTCGCTGCTCCATGTGGCACAAAGCTCAATCGGTTTACGTGGAACACCCCATCTCAGTGGCTCCCTTCCCTTGTGCCCTGAGGTATGTCTGCTCACCCACTGGTATATATATCATTGGTGTGAGCTGAGAGCAAAAATGAGTTTATTATTGTCACCTGTACTGAGGTTCAGTGAAAAGATTTGTTTTGCACGCTATCCTTTCAGATCACATAAATATAATCAAACTCAGGTACTCAAATAGGTAGAGCAAAGGGGAAGATACAGAGTGCAGAATATAGTTCTCAGCATTGCGGCGCATCAGTTCCATAGATAATGTCCGCAATGGGGTAGATGTGAATTGGACAGTAGCCTAGCTTATGGTAGGACTGTTCAGACGCCTGATAACAGGGGGGGGTGGGGGGGGAAGAAGCTGTTCCTGAGTCTGGTGGTGCGCGCTTTCGAACTTCCGTACCTTCTGCCGGATGAGAGCAGGGAGAAGAAGGAATGACTGGGGTGGGACAAGTCTTTGATTATGTTGGTTGCTTTTCCGAGGCAGCGTGAAGTGGAGGTGATGATGTGGAGTCTGGGGTGGATGATGGACCAGGCTGCATCCACAACTCTGAATTTCTTGTGGTCTTGGACAGAACTGTTCCCAAACCAAACAGTGATGCAATCTGACTGTATGCTTTTTACGATGCATCTGTACAAGTTTGTAGAGTCACTGGAGAGGTGCTACATTTCTTCAGTCTCCTCAGGAAGTAGTCTTCTTGGCTGTCACATCAATGAGTCATGGACCACACACAGATATCGCAGTTAGTCATGGCCTTGTCCAGTTTGTCCCAATTGAGACAGCAGGTCCACAGCTCTCTGATGAGCAGCAGATTCTGAGGGGAACCCAACGGGTGAACTGAACGTGGCCGTACGTAAGCACGTTCCTCAATGCGACGGGGACCACGTGTTTGTTGAGGAAGTATGTGGCTAGTGATAATGTCTGGTTTGTAATGGACCCCGCGGGCCGCTGACCTGTTCCTTGTCTTCTGTGTTGGCCGCTTGAAGTGAAGATCTGGAGAAGGACGTTGAGTTCGAGGTGGTCGGAGATGTCCCAGACAAGGTGCCTCATCGGCTGAGCGAGGAAGATGGCAAGGTCATCACCAATGGCAGTGACGATGGGGCCCAGCCATCCACGTCCAGAGGTAAGGCCTCCCCCTCCCCCTCCCGTTGGGGCAAGCAGGCGTTTGCCTTTACCCTGTCAGCCTCTCCCAGCCCAGTCACCACCCTTCTCTCCTCATCCCTCGTGGTCCCAGGGCCAGTGCACTTGCACGCTCCCCACGGGGCAATCACCTCATTCCACCCACCGCCTCCAGCACGAGTGTGGCCTTCAGTACAGAGGCAGCAGCTCTAGTTCTAGGGGGTCACAGCAAGGCTCCTGTTCTTTTTCTCTGCACTTCGGGATGTCGAATGTAAGGGGAAAGTACACAATTAATGCAGTTAAAAGCGTTGATGTACAGAGGTATCTTGGGATCCATCTCCTTGAAGTCCACAACTCCCTGAAAGTGTAATCAATCAGTCGTCAGATTTGGGCGGACAGTGGCATAGCGATAGAACTGCTACCTTACAGCGCCAGAGACCCGGGTTCAATCCTGACTGCGGAGTTTGTCTGTTCTCCCTGTGACTGCGTGGGTTTTCTCTGGGTGCTCCCACATTCCAAAGATGTACGATACGATAGAACTTTATTTATCCCAGGAGCGAAATTAATTTGCTAAGTCATAAAAACCACAAAATACATGAAACGTGAAAATTAAGTGACGAATCGTAAGACTTTGCAGATGTGCAAAAATTGAGGAGGTGGGAGGGTCAGTCTCAGTCTACCCCACGACAGAAGGGGGAGGGGTTGTACAGTTGGATAGCCACAGGGAAGAAGGATCTCCTGTGGTGTTCTGTGCTGCATCTTGGTGGAACCAGTCTGTTGCAGAAGGTGCTCCTCAGGGTTGACCAATGTGTGATGGAGGGGGTGAGCAGTATTGTCCAGGATGCTCCACAGTTTGAGGAGCATCCTCCCCTCCAAGACCACCTCCCAAGAATACAACTCCACCCGCAGGTTGGAGCCAGCCTTCCTGATGAGTTTGTTGATCCTATTGGCATCCGCAGCCTTCGCCCTGCTGCCCCAGCACACGGCAGCGAAGAAGATGGCACTGGCCACCACCGATTGGTAGAACATCTGCAGCATCTCACTGCAGACATTGAAGGAGCGGAGACATCTCAGAAAGTACAGCCGGCTCTGTCTTCTTGTACAGGGCCTCAGCGTTCCTGGACCAGTCCAGTTTACTGTCCAGGTACACTCCCAGGTATTTGTACTCCCTGGTAAACTGCACATCCACACCATTGATGGAGACGGGGGACAGGGGCGTTCCTCTCCTCCTAAAGTCCACCACCAACCTAGTCTTGTCGATGCTGAGCTGCAGGTGATTCAGCCCAACCATTCAACAAAGTCGGTGACCACACCTCTATATTCAGCTTCCCTCCCCTCACTGCTGCAGCCCACAATTGCAGAGTCATCTGAAAACTTCTGCAGGTGGCGGGAGGCGAAGTTATATCTGAAGTCTGAGGTGCAGATGGTAAACAGGAAGGGAGAGAGGATCGTCCCGTGGGGCCCCTGTGTTGCTCACCACCATGTCCGAGACACAGTTCTGTAGCCTGACATATTATGGTCGTCCAGTCAGATAGTTGGTGATCCAGGCCACCAATGGAGCATCCACCTGCATCTTTGTCCGTTTGCTCCCTGGCAGTGCAGGCTGGATCGTGTTAAAAGCACTGGAGAACTTAAAAAAAACTCTCATAATGCGCCCCGGCTCCAGGTTTGTAGGTTAATTTGGCTTTGGTAAAAAATTGTATATTGTCCCTAGTGTGTAGGATAGTGCCAGTGTTCGCGGATCGCTGGTCGGCGCAGGCATGGTGGGCTGAAGGACCTGTTTCTGCGCTGTCTAAACTAAGCTAAAGATCATTGGTCGGGGATTGAGTATGAGTCAGGAAATCGTTGCACCTTTATAGGACTTTGGTTAGGCTGCATTTGTGTGCAGTTCTGGTCGCCCCATTGCAGGAGAGAGTTGGAGAGAGTACAAAGGAGGTTTACCAGAATGCTGCCCGGTTTAGCTACAAGGAGACCAATGTGGATTGTTTTCTCTGGAGTGTCGAATGCTGAATTGAGCCCTGATAGAAGTGTATAAAATTATGAGGTTTATAGAGGGTGGACAGAATCATTTTTCCAGGGTGGCAATGCCAAAGATTAGAGGGCATAGCTTTATGGTGAGAGAGACAAAGAGTAAAGGAAATGTGCAGGACAAGTTTTTTTACACAGGGTGGAGGGTGCCAGAAATGTGCTGCCAGGGGTGATGGTGGAGGCAGATATAATGCTCAGAGAAAACAACCCAAATTAATGTTTAAAAGAATCCTCTACCGTGAGAAAACCTTACCTAGCTACTCATAATTTTATAAACCTCTCATGTCGCCTCTTTGCTTCTGGGGAAACAGTTTCAGCCTGTCCAGTTGCTCCTTGGAACCCAAACCCTCCAATCCAGACAACATCCTTGTGAATCATATCAGCACAACCTCTATCATCATCACATATTAGATTTAGAAAGAAATTGGACCGGTTTTCAGGAGAGCGGGGCTCTGTGGAGCTGGGTGGGTCCAGTCCTCTCCTCGTTGTACTCTGGTGGTGCTGCCAGTACCAGGCACGGTGCTTGGTGAGCCCAGACCCTCCTTATGGTCGGTCTCCGGTGTTGCCGATACCAGGCATTGCCTCACCCCCACGGTGCTTGGTGGGTCCAGTCCCCTCCTATGTTGTACTCTGACGGTGCTGTCTCTCCCTCCCTGTCTAATGCTGCCCCCTTCCCCAGCTGCAGATCAGGATGACGTGCTGATCGTCGACTCAGACGAGGAGATGCCTTCATCCAGCGGAGCCGAGGGTGATGGCGAGGGCCGCAGCCTGAAGAGGAAGTTGGAGGAGGAGGCGGGAGGCGGAGGCGGGGCGAAGCGGAGGTGTACCGAGGAGGAGGAGGATGAGGACGTCATCGCTCTGGACTGAGGGGCCGGCTGGTGCCACGTGGTGCTGACGCTTAGACCCGGGGTGGGGATGGTTAGTCGGGTAGGTAGGGGTTGGCACGGCAATGTTTCAGACAGAGGGAGCTGAGTGACAGGTCCCAGCCTTAAACTATCAGGTCAAAGCCGCAGGGTGGGGAGGGGGATGGGCAGAGGCCAGGGGCAGCGCAGAGGGGCACCCACTCAATGGACCGGGCATTCACGCCCATAACATCGCTGGTATAACTCAGCACTCCCATATTTGGGTTCGCTCCTCAATAACTGCTCCCTAGCATCAGCTCAACCTGCCTCCCCTCCCCAACTCCACTCTGAATCTACTTATAAATCTCGCTGTTGACAAAGTATTAAACGTTCCTCTTTGTATAACTTAAGATCAAACAGCGATGTGTTTTGTAAATTGCTGTAAACACTTAATTTCTCCCCCAGCCCTGTTTGTACTTCCTGAACATTGGAGCTTCTTTTATCAGTTCCAGGGGCCGTTCCTCGTGTCTTGTTACAGTTTGTAGTTATTTATATGTTACTTTTGTATAACACAGATATCTTGTTCGTAACTTGCGCAAACCCCGACAATTGTGTGTGGGTTGTGAGTGGGATGGCGAGCGACAGGGTTGTGTGTGTGTGCAGTGACCTGGAGGTGTCTGACTGTGACATCCCAGGCTGACTGTGACTCGGGCTACACGCCATACGTACCCAGGCGTGGTTGGGGAGCAAAAGGATCAGGGCATTTTCAGGACAGCGGTTGACCAATTCCACAGGGAGAGGAGGGGAAAAAACGATTGGAATTTGCAACTGCACTGTTGTGCAACCAGTACTGATCTGATCAACCTGTTCGATGTTTAGAGAGATACATTGCAGTGTTGCTGGAAGTATTTTTGTAGCAAATTGACATTGTTGTTTCATTACAGTTTTTTTTGTATCCGAATCGACTATAAACATAAAGAAAAGCTTTGTTATGAATGGCAGTTTTCCTGATTAAAACATTCATTGTGTAAAGTCCCCGTCTCTTCTCACTGAATCATGGTTTTGGTTTGTTTGTCACGTGTACCAAGGTACAGTGAAAAGCTTTTGTTTGCTTTCCAAATCGAATCATACTATGCATGTGTACAGTCAAGCCACTCACAAACACAACAGGTAGTGCCAAGAGAAAAATACCAGAGTGCAGAGTATAGGGGTGGGGGGAGGGAAAGAGAAACAGGGAATGGAATGAGAGGTGGGGATGGGAAATGGCCAGTCAAGTGACAGATGGATATAGGTTGGGTTGGCACAGGGGTGAGTTGCTGCAGTACTTGTGGACATACACACTGGTGCTGGGAGCGGATGTTCCAATGACTGGACTGACAGTCTCTGAATCAGACACCCAGGTTCGATCCTGAGTTTGGGTGCTGTCTGTGTGGAGTTTGCACATTCTCCCTGTGACCATGTGGGCTTGTCTGGGTGCTCAGGCTTCCTCCCACACCCCAAAGACATGAGGATTTGTGGATTAATTGGCATCTGTAAATTGCCCCTAGTGTGCGGGTCGTGTAGAACCTGGGGGGGAATTGATAATGTAGAGAGAATAAAGTTGGATTAGATTAGTGTAAATGAACGGTTGATGGTCAGGTTTATTAATGTCATGTGTACCGAGGCAAGGTGAAAAGATGTTTTGCATGCTATCCAGTCAGCTCTGATAAATACATACAATCAAGTCAAACTCGGGTACAATAGGTAGAGCAATGGGGAGATAGAGTGTAGAATATAGTTTTCAGCATTGTAGCACATCAGTTCCAGAGACAAAGTCTAGCGTCTGCACTGGGGTAGAGGTGAATCGGACAGTACCTTGGTTTATGGAAGGACCGTTCAGAAGTTTGATAATAGAGGCAAAGAAGCTGTTCTTGAGTCTGGTGATGCGCACTATCTTCTGTACCTTTTCCAGGATGAGACCAGGGAGAACGAATGACTGAGATTCAACAAGTCTTTGATTATATGTGCTGCTTTCCTGAGGCAGCATGAGGTGTAGATGGAGTCAATGATGGGGAGTCTGGTCTATGTGATGGACTAGGAACTGTAATTTGTTGCGGTCTCGGGCGGAAACCAGGCTGTAATGCAAACTGACAGTATGCTTTCTATGTTGAAGGTGGGTCAAAGGGCCTGTTTGCCTGCTGAAACTCTACCTCTACACAGCAGTTCATCCCAAACCTGTGTCATTAAGTGATGGCTGAGGGCACAGGTGAATCCACACTGAGACTCTTTGTCATCCCTCATTCCTTATCGGGAACATACTTCTGTTCCTTTCATTGTTGCAAGTTCAAAATTCTGGCCTTAGGAAGGAAGAATAAACAGCAATTGTCCTGGATTGGTTGTGATTAGTTGAGCAGCTTTGCTGTGGAATTTAATCTGGGGCTTTGTGTACACACCACAACTATTCTCTGACAACCAGCTGGGAGAGGAATTCACTGTTTGCGCTCAGTTTGCAGCCCAGCTATCCACACCGCCAATGAAATAAAAAATGGAAAGGCACTCAGCAGGCCAGGCAGCATCTGTGGAGAGGGGCACGGTACACTTTCCTAGTCAAAGACCCCTCCTCAGTATCAGGGAAGTGGGAAAACAAGGTTGTTTTAAATAACAGAGAGGGTGAGAGCATGGAGCAGTACCCCTTGGTCAGTCAGGCCTGGTGTCCACAGTGATCACAACTGTGGCTACTGCTTTGGATGTGAGATTGGTTCTCTGTGCCTTTGGGTAGTTGGGGCAATTTAAAGAGAAGCAAAACACTAACTATAGGCAAAGAGTTGGTAGCAGGAGATCTGGGAGAACAAGGTTCTGGTGAAAGGAACTCCTAAAAGAGATTTGTAAAATCATGAGAATTATAAATTCAAGAGGGTCATAAAATCCAGAGTATTTTCCCCAGAGTAGGGGAGTAAAACTAGTGGACACCAGTTTAAGGTGAGAGGAAAAAGATTTAAAAGGAATCTGAAAGGCAAATGGCGGTGGGCATATGGACCAGAGGATCCAATTCAATTATACTTTGTGTCACATGTACCTAGGTACAGTGAAAAGCTTTGCTTTGCATACAACCCAGTAAAATCATATCACACACCTCTCCAAGGCAGTACACAAGGGTCACCGCGTATCTGGTGACGACAAAGTTACAAACGTTCACCAAATGGTTTCATAGTTGAGGTAGGTACAATAACATTTAAAATACATTTGGAGGAGTTTCATGAAAAGGAAAGATTTAGAGAGATATAGGCCAAACCCAGGCTCTATAAGGCGCTGGTCAGGCTGCATTTGGAGTATTGCGAGCAATTTTGGGCACTATATCTTAGGAAGGATGTGCTGGCCCTGGAGAAGGTCCAGAGGAGGTTTACAAGAATGATCCCAGGAATGAGTGGGTCAACATATGATGAGCGTTTGACGGCACTGGGCCTGTACTCGCTGGGGTTTAGAAGAATGAAGGGTGACCTCATTGAAATGTACCGAAAAGTGAAAGGCTTGGATAGAGTGGAGGTTTGCACTCGTGGGAGAGTCTAGGTGGTAATAGCCTCAGAAGTAAAGGACGTTCCTTTAGGAAAGATATTGAAAGCAATGTCTTTAGTCAGAGGGTGGTGAATCTGTGGGATTATTTGCCACAGAAGGCTATGGAGGCCAGGTCAATAGATATTGTTACGGTAGAAATAGTTAGATTATTGATTAGTATGGCTGTCAGAGGTTATGGGGAGAAGCAGGAGAATGGGGTAAGGAGGGAGTGATAGATCTGCCATGATTGAATGGTGCAGTAGACTTGATGGCCGAATGGCCTAAATCTTCTCTCATCCCTTACGACCGTTTTGGGTCCCATACCTGAGGCTGGCATTGAAGAGGGTCGAGAGGAGGTTTACAAGGATGATTCCCGGGATGATCTCATTGGAACCTCATGAAGTGAAAGGCTTGGATAGAGTGAATGAGGAGAAGACCAGAATAAAAGGACGTATCTTTAGAATAGTGATGAAGAGGAATGTGTTTAGCCAGAGGGTGGTGAATCTGGGATGAATTGCCGCAGGTGGCTGTGGAGGCTAAGTCATTGGGTATTTTCAAGCGGAGATGGACAGATTCTTGATTAGTAAGGGTATCACAGGTTACAGGGAGAAGGCAGGAGAATGCGGTTAAGGGGAAAACAGGTCAGCCGTGATTGAATGACGGAGTAGACTCGATGGGCCGAATGGCCTGATTTTGCTCCCATGTTTTATGGTTTAGCTCAGATAGGCAACTTGATCAGCATAGTGGGGTTGGGCTAAAAGGCCTGTTTTATGACAGTGATTGGGATGAGCAGGAGACTGAGTAACGGTCCCACCACTGACCGTGAGCTTCCGGGAGTGAACAGGTATCCGCCGTAGGAAAGGCCAGACCACCGCTGCTACAGGTTCGTTTTAGTAATTGACACCTTCTCCCGAAGCGGCAGACACGAATCCACGACTTTGTCCAGCTCAAACTATGATTGCAAGAAAGAGGAAGGGTGAATTAGCATTCGGTAATCCAATACATTGAAAGGTGAATAAAAGAAACCATTCGGAAAATGTTCCGGGGAAGCCATCTATTAACGCTTCTTTGTAAAACGTATAGACATGTTTCCTTTCAACGTTTACATTTGCCATCGTCTTTGCAGGCAATACAAGGGATAGTGGTAGATTTGCTGCCTCAGCGCCAAGACCCGGGTGCGATCCTGACCTCGAGTGCTGTCTGTACGGGGTTTGTAACTTCTCCCTGTGGGCTTTCTCCCACACTCTAAAGACATGCAGGTTTGTAGTTAATTGGCTATGGTAAAAATTGTAAGTTGTCGCTAGTGTGTAGGATAGTGACAGTGACCAGTCGCTGTTCGGTGCGGACTCGATGGGCCGAAGGGCCTGTTTCCGCGCTGTATCTCTAAAACTAAACAGCCGCGTGAACAGGATTTATTATTCAAGTTACAGCAAGGTTGGAGCGGGCGATTCCTGTCTTCCTGTACGTTACACAGACACCATACATTAGCAAACGCTTCAGCTGCACACGCCACATAGTTAGCGACAGTTAGACATGCAGCGTAGAAACAGGCCCAACTTGCCGACTCCGACCAACATCTACACCAGTCCCACCTGCTCAAAGATCATTATGATCTTTGTACCTGCTTGCGTTTGCCCATATCCCTCTAAACCTCCCCTATCCATGTACCCGTCTAAATGTGTGTTAAACATCACGATAGTACCTGCCTCAACTACCTCCTCACAACCATACACCCACCACACGCTGTGTGAAAATGTTGCCCCTCCGGTTCCCAGCAAATCTTTCCCCGATCACCATAAACCTACTTTCTGTGGTTCTTGGTTTCCTGACACTGGGAAAGGGGGATGTAGGAACTGTAGATGGTGGAATCTTACGTAATCCACAAAGTGCTGGAGGAACCCAGCGGTTCATAGAGCCACACAGCAGGGGAACAGGCCGTTCACCCGGCGGGTCCGGCAGCCTCTGTGGAAGGGATGGAGAGGCGACGTCCTCACGGTTCTCCAAGTCTGCATCAACGAGCAAGTTCAGGATTGAATCCACTCCAAGCGGGGAGGCTTCTGGACATTAAAGGAATCGTGGGAATAAAGGGATTGGGCATGTAGAAGATGGACGACGGGCTAAATGGCCTCCTCTCCCTATCCCTTATGACACAAGGACCCTCCAGACACCAGTGGTGGGTTTGCCTTGTATCACCTCGCTCTCCGGGATTGTTCTCATCTCTGCAATGACTTTATTTTCCAGTGATATGTAACGTCCGTGATTTGTCCGACAGTGAAGGAACTTTGGCCATGGCTGTGATGAAGTTTCCAGTTCTTCAGGTTACTGAACGTCTCGCTGTGATTGTCGCCGCCCCCGCCTGTTTGTATCCTTGACACATCCGACACTGCGGTTAGACGCGGGACAGGCAGCATCTCTGGTGAGAAGGAATAGGTGACGTTTTAGTCTGAAGAATGGTCTTGACCCGAAACGTCACCCATTCCGTTTCTACTCCAGCATTTTGCGGCTACCTTCAGTGTAAACCAGCATCTGCAGTTCCTTCCTACACATTCAAAACCGTGTCTCCCATTCCTCAGGCTCAGAGAGGAACCCCCCCCCCCCCCCCCAAACCCCAGCCAGCTGCTCACCTGCTGACCGACACGCTCCGTCCTCAAAGATACAAGGAACTGCAGGCGCTGGAATCTAGAGCAAAACACGAAGTGCTGGAGGAACACAGCGGGCCAGGCAGCATCTGTGGAGGGAGTGGAGGGGCGACGGTTCGGGTTAGGACCTTCCTTCAGATTCTACCAGTCAATCGGCACGTAAACAGGCCCTTCGGCCCAACTCGTCCATGCTGACCATATTGCCTGACTGCAAGTAAGAATTTCATTGTTCTATCTGGGACAAATAATAAAACATTCTTGACTCTTGAGCCAGCCGCACCCGTGTTTGGTCCATGTCCCTGCAAGCCTTCACCTGTCCATGTACCTGTCCAGGTATCTTTTAAATGGTGTATGGTACCCGCCTCAACTACTTCCCCAGGCAGCTCATTTCATATACCCACCACACTCTGTGTGCAAATGTTGCCCCTCAGGTTCCTATTAAATGTCCTCCCTCTGACCTTAAACCCATGTCCTCTAGTTTATGATTCCCCAACTCCAAGTAAGACTCTATGTGCTCACCCTATCTATTCTCCTCATGAACCTATACACATCTATAAAATAACCCTCATCCTCCAGCGCTCCAAGCAATAAACTCAGCCTGCCCAACCTCTTCCTGTCCATGCCCTCGCGTCGTGGCAACATCCTTGCTCGTTATTCTGTGGTACTTTATCAGGTGTTTGAAAGCCTCTCCGTCTGTCCCGTCGCCCCGGGCCCGCAAACACAGAAGCAGCATATCTGTACCCACCGCCTTGCCTCTCCCCCTCCAACACACTCTACTTTTCACCTTTCCCTTCTTCCCCATTCCTCCCTCCCTCCCTCCCTCATTCCCTCCCTTCGCCCCATCCCTCTCTTTCCCCGTCCCTCCTCTCCCTCTCCGTCTCCCCCGCCCGGCGCGCCTCATTGTTCGGCGCGGGCACCAGCACATTCCTGGCGGCCTCATCGCTCCCCCCAGGGCCGTGCCCCTGCGCGCATTCCACAGCCGGCCAAAGAGTGCAGGGCGGTGGGGAAGGGGGGGAGAGTCCGGGTTCACCGCACCCCCTCCTGCCTGCGAGCGGGCCGCGACAGGGAGCGACCCCGGGGCGACCGCCGGCGCCTCTCTCCCTGCGTGTGCGGACCGAGCCCGGGCGACGGGGAGCGGGCCTCCGCCGCGCGTGCACGTCACGGGGTGCTGCGGCCCGGGCGCGCGCACGGCCGGGGCTTCGCTTCGCTTCCCGGGGGAGGGGGAGAGAGAGGGGAGAATGGTTGCCGCTCACACACTGCAGATGCAAAGAATAAAATGCAGCATGTGGGAGCGGGTGAGGGAGAGGCGGCCGCTGCACGGTTTATGAAATAGACAACACACTGCAGAACAAAGCGAGGCGCTACGGGACGGTGCAGACAGACAGACAGACTGACTGCAAGATGCCGCGCTAGCACCAGCGCTGCCCGCACGGAGTTCCGCTCGGATACCTTTCATGGCGGCTGCGGACCATGTCTAAATACGAGGACGAGCTGGCCGTGCAGGCGACCTTCCTGCAGGACTTGTCTCTGTACGAGCCGGCCAGCGACGGCCCATACCGCGGGCGGCGGGAGCTGCTCTGCGGCCCCGGACTCGGCCCCGGCCCCGGCCCCGGGCTGGAGGAGACAAAGCGGACCTTCCTGCTGCAGATGGTGCCCGGACCTCCACACCACGTCCTGCCGCTGCAAGTGCCGGAGGCGGCGGCGGCGACGGCGGGCAGGATGAACGGCACCGGGGCCTGCGGAGAGCCCCACGACCGCGGCCTGGGAACTTACTGCAAACTCTCCGCAGCGCCCCGGGCTGGCAACGGGAACCGCGGCGGCACGGAGGCGGCAGCGCAGCGGGGGGAGCTGGGCGGCGAGCCCGAGCCTCCCGGCTGCTACCTGAAGGGCCCGGCGACGGCTTACGGCGCGGAGAACCGGCGCTTCAGCGGCGGGGGTGTGTACTGGGAGACGGGCCCGGCCTGCGGGCGGCACGGACCGGGCTACACGCTCCACCCCGGCTCCAGCGCTGCGGCAGCGGCCGCCAGAGGCAACAGCGCGTCGGCTCCGAGAAGCAACAGCGTGTCGGCTCACAGAGGCGGCGGCGGCAACAACGTATCGGGCGGCCGCGGCGGCAACAATGTGTCCAGTCCCCGCTCCAGCCTGGCCTCCGCCTCCTCGTCGTCCTCCAACTCCACGCAGGAGCAGGGCAGCAAACAGCCCAGCCCCCGCTCCAGCCTGCACCCCAGCCCCCGCTCCAGCCTGGTGCTGGCGGCCCACGACAAGTACCCGAGCCCGCGGGCCAGCCTGGCCGGCTACGAGGGCGGCGGCCTCAGCTCCCGCTCCAGCTACGCCAGCACGGCGAGCGACACCAGCAAGCACTCGAGCCCGCGGGCCAGCCTGAACGAGGGCGGCGGCGGCAGCGGCAGCGGCAGCAGCCGGCCCAGCAGTAACCGCACCAGCGGCATCAGCATGGGCTACGACCAGCGGCACGTCAGCCCGCGATCCAGCTACTCGGACGGCCGCTTCCCGCAGGCCGACGCCGACGGCTCGGGGCCCAGCGCCCGCAGCAGCATCTCCAGCCACAGCTCCCGCGGCTCCATCAGCGCCGTCTACCCCGACCTCCAGCTGCCTTCCTCGCCGCCGCCGCCCGCCCTCCCGGAGCCCTACAGCGGCCCCGACGCCCAGCCGCCCTGCGCCGGCGAGACGTGCTGCTACCAGCGACAGGCGGCCGGCCCGCTCCCCGAGGCCGCATCCATCCTTCCGTACGGTTACAGCCCGAGCAAAGGCCCGGCCGCCGCGCACAAGATCAGGCTGCCGTACCAGGTGACGCCGTGCCGGGACAACGGGCCGAGCCAGGCCGAGAAGCGTCTTGAAGCGCTCACCCGGGAGCTGGAGAAGGAGCTGGAACTACACGTTAAAAAGGATTACTTCGGTAAGGTGCCGGTCTCCGGTCCCCCCACCCCCCCCATGCCCGGTCCCGGGACGGGTCTGATGCCGTGTAACACCGGGTGCAGTACCGGTGAGGCCGGGCCGGGCCGGGTCGGTGCTGTATTGTCATCCACGCGGTGAGGTTCACGTATGGTGATTATTGTCCTGGCAGCAGCACTGCAGCGCATTTAGAGGGTATTTGACTTTGTCTGTGGAAATGATACGCGACAATACCGAGAACTATTCTGCACTCTGTATCTTCCCCTTTGCTCTACCTGTTGTACTTGAAGTTGATTTGATTGTAGTTATGTTCAGTATTATCTGATTTTTTTTTTTGGATAGCATGCAAAACCAAGCTTTTCACTTTACTTCGATACATGTAACAATAATAAACATAAACCTAATGTCTGGTCTTCTGGAGCCTAACTCCTGGCTAGAAAATATACAGAACCCCCCGTGAAGGACCCAGCTAACTACTCTCTCTTCCCATTGTGGGGTTGGGGAGATTATTGGAGAGAGGCAGTGATGAGGGGTGATGTGTGGCGATTTGGTACAGATTTACTATTGTTACTTGCACTGAGTTACAGTGGAAAAACATGATGTGCTACGCAGTCAAATCATACTTTACACAAGTGTAATCAATCCAAACACAACTACAACAGGTAGTGCAAAGAGGAAAATACCAGAGTGGAGAAAGAATACAGTGTTACAGCATTGTGGCCTTACAGTTACAGAGAAAGTGCAAATAGAGATAGTGCGAGGACTGCAGTGAGGTAGGCTGGAAGATCGGGATTACTTTGTAGCTTATGAGAGGACCATTCAGAGGTCCAATGACAGAGAGGAAGAAGCTGTTCCTGCATCTATCTGGTGGTCGCACTTTCAAGCTCTTGTGTCTTCTGCCCAACGGGAGTGTGAGGAAGAGGGATGACCAGGGTGTAAATGGTAGAAATGAAAAACTGCAGGTAGATGCTGATTAACACGCAAAAGGCCACGTAGGGATGGAGTAACTCGGTGGGTCAGGCAGCATCTCTGGAGAACATGGAGAGGTGATGACCCTTCATCAGACACAGGGGTGTGAGTGGTCCTTCATTCTGTTGGCTGCTTTCCAGAGGGCGGGAGGGAGCGGGGTTGCCGGGTTGTTGAGAGCCTGTGCGGTGGTGTGGGGCCGACAGTTTTGTATGAAGCTCAGGGAGAGAGTTTTGTAAACAAAGTGCTCTGTGGGAAGGAATGCGTGTGCAGTCTGCAAGCTCTCCCAGCCCACTCCCTGGAGAGTGTTGCTGTCCGTGGGAAATCCCACACAAGCCCTCGATGTGAATGCAAAATTTCAGTCTCTTTACGATTCCCACAGCCCTGAGTCATGATTTATTTTCACAACACCTCAAATCCAGGCTTCAGGTTGTGATTTCCAGACAACACCCTCTCTCTTGGTGGCAGGGGGATGCGGGGACATCATTACCTGAAAGTGGTGTCGCAACAGACAGGAATGTAAAGGGCTTTTGGCACAAACATAGAAACATAGAAAATAGGTGCAGGAGTAGGCCATTCGGCCCATCGAGCCTGCACCGCCATTCAATATGATCATGGCTGATCATTTAACTCATACCTGCCTTCTCTCCATACCCCCTGATCCCCTTAGCCACAAGGGCCACATCTAACCTTCTCTTAAATATAGCCAATGAACTGGCATCAACTACCTTCTGAGGCAGAGAATTCCAGAGATTCACCACTCTCTGTGTGAAAAATGTTTTTCTGATCTCGGTCCTAAAAGACTTCCCCCTTATCCTTAAACTGTGACCCCTTGTTCTGAACTCCCCCAACATCGGGAATAATCTTCCTGCATCAAGCCTGTCCAATCCCTTAAGAATTTTGTACGTTTCTATAAGATCCCCCCTCGATCTTCTAAATTCTAGCGAGTACAAGCCGAGTCTATCCAGTCTTTCTTCATATGGAAGTCCTGCCATCCCAGGAATCAGTCTGGTGAACCTTCTCTGTACTCCCTCTATGGCAAGAATGTCTTTCATCCGTCAGGGTAATGAGTATCGAAGCTGTGATGTTATTTTGTGGATGTACAAGATGTTGGTGAGGCCATGTTTAAGGTATTGTAGAAGATAAGACAAAGTGCTGGAGTAACTCAGCAGGTCAGGCAGTATCTCTGAATGAAAAGGATGGATGACGTTTCAGTTTAGGGCATTTCTTCAGATGTATTGTGAGACCTATTCTTTAGAGTTCCGTGTTCAGTTTTGCGCAGCCTCCTATAGAAGGAAGCCATTACGCTGGAAAAGGTGGAGGGAAGATTTACAAGGATGTTGCCAGGAGGGCCTGACCTATTGGGTGAGGTTGGGCAGGCTGGGACTCTACTCCTTGGAGCGCAAGAGGCTGAGGGGTGATCTTATAGAAGTGTATAAGATCATGAGGGGAATAGGTCGGGTGTATGCAGTGTCTTGTCCCCAGGGTAGGGGAATGTGTTTAATGTGAGAGGGGAAAGATTTAATACCAACCCGAGCGGCAACATTTTCACACAGGAATGGTGGGTATATGGAATGAGCTACCAGAGGAGGTAATTGAGGCAGTTGCTATAACAGCATTAAAAAGACATTTGGACAGGAAATGTTTAGAGGGATATGGGTCAAAGGCAGGCAGGCATGTTGGCCAGCGTGGGGGAGTTGGCCCTGTGATGGAGCCTTGGGGAATGGGCAGATTGGGCTATTCCACCCGTCTCGATTGTAACCAAGTACGGTCTCTTTCCACTGACTGGTTTGCATGCAACAAATGTTTTTCACTGTACCTTGGCACATGTAACAATAAACTGACCTCAACACCATCCCGGGGGTGTCTCCCCAGCACCTATCACCCCACCCGGAGAAGTGGGCTGGCTTTGGCCTCTGCGTCTCCTGGACAGTGAGCAGTGATGTTTTAGAACGGATTGAGTCAGCAAAGTTGGGTGCAAGTGGGGGATGTTTGCTGGTGTTTTTAGCCTCTAGCGATACAGCTTGGAAACAGGCTCTTTGGCCCACCAACATCTGTGGTGACCAGTGATCACCCTGCACACTAACACTATTCCACACACTAGGGACAATTTAGAATTTCATAGAAGCCAATTAACCTACAAACCTGTACATCTTTGGAGCGTGATAGGAAACTGGAGCACCCAGAGTATCGAAAACCCACATGATCGTAGCGAGGATGTGCACATGTTGTACACACACCACCCGTGGTCTGGATCAAAGCCGGGTCTCTGGTGCTGTACAGCAGAAACCCGATCGCTGCGCCGCGGAACTTAATTGTTCCGTTTCGGGGCATGTGACAAAATACTCTTGACCATGGCAGATCTATCTTTCCCTCTCAATGCCATTCTCCTGCCGCCTTCCCGTAACCTTTCACATCCTTGAGATTCTCATTTGGAAGCGAATGGCCTGATTTGTACATTTGCAGGAGACACTGAAACCGATGGTATAGTGGACATTGCAGAGTATTTCATACATATCCCTGTTCTTGTCTAAAATCCCCTTAAATGCCACCGTCATATCTGCCTCCACCACCTCCCCCAGCAGCATATTCCAGGCACCCAACACCCTCTGGGTGTTTAAAAATCAAATGTTGTCCCACATATTTCCTTTAAACCTTGGCCGTCTGCCCATAAAACTATACCTTTCAGACTTTGACATTTCCACCCTGACTGATACCATGAAAGCTGTTAGGCGGAGCAGTGGATAGAGCAGCTGCCTCACAGTGTCAGGGACCCAGGTTCGATCCTCAACATGAGTGCTGTCTGTACGGAGTTTGTACGTTCTCCCTGTGACTGCTCGAGTTTCCTCCGGGTGCTCCGGTTTCCTCCCACATCACTAAGAAGTCCACGGTTTGTTGGTTAATCGTTCCTCTGTGAAATTGCCCCTGGTGTGTGGGGGAGGGATGATTACTGTCACACGTGCTGTGCGCCTAGGGATGATGAAATTCTTTGTTTTGCATACAATCCAGTCAAATCCTGGGTTATAGTAATGATGGACGTGGATGGATGAGAGAGCAGGATAATATAGAACTGGTGTGAATGGGTGATTGATAGACAGCACGGACAGTGAGCTGCAGGGAATGTTTCTACGCTGTATTATCTATGAACCGTTAGTAAGCCGTTAGTGCTGTCTGTTCTCTGGTCCGCAGGTATCTGTGTGAAGTGCCGGAAGGGGGTGTACGGTGCCAGTCAAGCCTGCCAGGCCATGGGCAATCTCTACCACACCAACTGCTTCATCTGCTGCTCCTGCGGTGAGTCATGACTTCATACGGCATAGGAGCTGAAACAGGCCATTCGCCCCATCGTCCTCTGACATTCAATCATGGCTGATCTATCTTTCCCTCGTTTTCCTGCCTTTGCCCCATAACCCGTAACACTCTTCCTAATCAAGAGCTTGTCAATCTCCACTTTAAAAGTAGTTATTGATCTGGACTACACAGCCGTCTGTGGCAATGAATTCCACAGATTCCCCATCCTCCAGCTAAATAAATTCCTCCTAATCTCCTTTCTAAAGGTATGGACTTTGGCTCTGACCTCTGGTCCTAGACTCTCCCACGAGTGGAATCATCCTCCCCACATTCACTATACCCAGGCCTTTCACTATTCCATAAGTGTCAGTTTTGTCTCGCCTCATCTAAACACTAAATGTCTGGTAGATTGGGAGATGGGTACCGCGCCCTAGCGTGAGATCGCCAACAACCTGCAGATGATAAAATCCTGAGCAAAATACAAAGCTGTGGAGTAACACCGTGGGTCAGGCAGCATCTGTGGAGGGAATGGACAAACTAGTTTTGGGTTGCCTGGGCATTCAGCTCGGAGAACATTTGCACAGCGGTAGAGTTGCTGCCTCACAGCACCAGAAACCCGGGTTCAATCCTGACTACGGATGCTGTCTGTACGGAGTTTGAACGTTCTCCCTATGATCGCGTGAGTTTTCTCTGTTTGTTCTAGTTTCCTCCCACACTACAATTATCTACAGGTTTTTAAGTTGATTGGCTTCTGTAATAAAAACTGTAAATTGTTCTGAGTGTGTGGGATAGTATGGACCTAGTGGGCTGAAGGACCTGTTTCCGGCATTGTATCTCTAAAGTTTAAAGAATGGCCCGACCTAAAACAACGTTTGTCCATTCCCTCCATGGGTGCAGCCCGACCCACTGTGTTCCTGCAGCACTCTGCTGGGCTTGTGAGAGGACCGTTGTGTTAGTGTGTTTGGGAGTAGACCAGCAGTCTGCCCATCGAGCACGCACTGCCGGGCTCGATGGGGTCACGCACCCTGTAATCTCCACCTCGTCTCCCCCTTACCTGATCCCCTGACCCTCGACCCCACCATCCGACTGCCAGCCTTTGGCCTGTCTCTTTCAGCCTCGCAAGCACTTCATCACCCTGCCGCGGAGAATTCCAAACATCCCTGGGGTCGGGGTGAACCGTTCCCGTGTCTCCACCCCTCCCGTCCGGCAACCCTGCTATGTGAAACCAGCTGACCGCATCTGGCGTCACCGGCTGCCCAGGCTCCGAGCACAGCCTGTTAGAGGCCGACCAGCAACCCCAACCAAAGGTCCTTCTCTTCCCCTTCCCGGGTGAAACGGTTAATTCATTAATTCCCCATAGAACATCAAACAGCACAGGAACAGGCCCTTCGACCCAAAGTGTCCACACATGATGACAACTTATACTAATCTCTTCAGCTTGCACATGATCCAGTATCAGGACGGATAATTTAATGCACAGAATATAATTTAACGTCCATGTGGTTTGTTAATTAGAATCATACAGCCTGGAAACGGGTCCTTCGGTCCAACCTGTCCATGCTGACCAGCACTAGCCATACCTATCTGTGTTTGACCCATTCCCCTCTAAACCTATCCGATCCATGTACCTGTCTAAATATTTATTAAATGTTGTGATTGTACCTTCCTCAACTACCTCATCCGGCAGCTCATTCCACACACCTACCACCATTTGTGTTAAAACGTTGCTCCTCTGCATTCTATTAAATCCTTCCCCCATCACCTTAAACCTATGTCCTCTGTTTCTCGATTCCCCTAGTCTGGGCAAGAGACTGTGCGTTTACCCTATCTATTCCTCTCATAATTTTATACACCTCTGCAAGATCACACCTTCATCCTCCTACGCTCCAAGTAATAAAGCCCTAGCCTGCTCAACCTCTCCCTACCGCTCAGGCTTTGAGTCCTGGCAACATCCTCGTAAATCTTCTCTGCATTCTTCCCAGCTTGATAAAACGTCTTCTCTATAACATGGTTCCCAAAATAAGTACCTGGTTGGTGTCGGTGGTGTGACCTCTCCTTAGCAGCCCCCTGGGTCTTGGTGAGGGGTAGGGTCTGTGTGTGTCTCTGTGTCTCTGACTACGTGCCCGCGGTGTGTGTGACCTGGTCACACCATTGATGGTGTGTGTGTGTGTGTGTGTGTGCCTCTAACCATACGTTCCTGTCCAGGGCGTCGGTTGCGGGGCAAGGCTTTCTACAACGTCAATGGCAAGGTGTACTGTGAGGAAGACTTCCTGGTGAGTCCCCCGCCCACCCCACTCCCCCTCTCTCGCCGCCACCACACTGTCTGCTGCCGTCAGTGACAACCTCTGCCACAGACCCTGTGGGTGTATCGTACAATGTTAGGGGGGGGGGTCCCGCTGTTCCCCATCCCTGCTCCCCTCTCCCGGACGAAACCCATGCAAGCACCACACAGCGCCCGAGGTCCGCGTCGAACCTGGGTCTCTGGCGTGTGAGGTAGCGGTTCTACCTGCTGCTCTGCTGCTCTGGGCTGATGGCGGACTGGGGGTATGATTGAATGAGTCATACTTTATTTTACTTTAACGAGGGATCATCTGTTTTTCAGTACTCTGGCTTCCAGCAGACGGCCGACAAGTGCTTTGTGTGTGGACACCTGATCATGGAGATGGTAAAGACCTGGGGCGCCAGCTCCTTGCGACGGGAACCCAGAGCCCTGCATGGATCGTCCGTGGGGAGGGGGAGTTGGCGAACGGTGGCTGGGAAATGGATCGGGTGGGGAGGGGAGGCTGGGCGGTGTGAGGGGGACCCTTGTACTGGGGCAAGACATGGGGTGATGTTGTTTTGGGGGGGTGGGGGGTGGTGGTTGAGGATGAGGAGCTGATGGTGGGTGAGGGGAGTCGTGTGCTGCTCCCCACAGTGCCTCTGACCCTGTGCTGTCTCCAGATCCTGCAGGCTCTGGGCAAGTCCTACCATCCAGGCTGTTTCCGCTGTGTGCTGTGTAACGAGTGCCTGGACGGAGTGCCCTTCACCGTCGACCTGGAGAACAACATCTACTGTGTCAAGGATTACCACACGTGAGGCCCCCACCCCCGCGGCCCTGCCCCTCCCCAGCACGATGCGTACAGCTGCTCCCCGCCCTGACCTCCCCCGTGTAGGTTTATTGTCCCTCTGTACGTTGTCCCTAGTGTGCAGGGAGTGGATGAGGACCTGTTTTCATGTTGTATCACCAAACGAAAAGAGATACAGTGTAGAAATAGGCTCTTCACCCCACTGACCCTGCGCCTACCAGCGATCACCCCACACTAACACGATCCTACACAGACTGAAGCTGCCTCTGTCAATGTCTCGTTCTGGGTCTGATGGACGGGTCTCTCTGTTGCAGGGTCTTTGCCCCAAAGTGTGCATCATGTGGGCGCCCCATCCTCCCAGCACAGGTACGTCTGGGGACGGGGGTCGGGGGACTTGGGGAGGGGTGATGGGGTAGGGTTGGGGGGGGGGGGGGGGGGGGGGGGTTGGAAGGGGCACTGTCCGTGACATCCCTCGCTCATGTCTCCATTCCAGGGCTCGGAGGAGACGATCCGGGTGGTGTCGATGGACAAGGATTACCACGTGGCGTGTTACCGCTGTGAGGTCAGTCCACACTCCCTTCCCGTGGGGGGGGGGGGGGGGGGGGGTACCTGGGCTTGTGGGATGGGGTGAGGTTGGGGTAACCGCTTCGCCCCCTGGGGAGGAGCTTGTCTGGGCTGTCACGAGGGGAGGGGCCGCCAAGCTTAGTTCATTTTAATCACCCCCCCCCTCGGGCAGGGCCCTGGGTGTGACCTCTTGCTGCAGGTCTGATGATTAGGGGGTGTGAGGGGCTCTGGTGACCCCTTACCTCTGACCTCTCATCCACACCCTCTGCAGCCCCTGGACTGGGGGTGGGGGGTGAGATTCACCCCGGGATCTGTGTGTGTGTGAGAGAGAGAGAGGGGGGGACAGATGACCCTCCCCCCTCAGTTGAGGGTCCCAGTGGACGGGGAGGTTTGCTGAGGGAGGGGGTGTGTTCAGGGCTTTCCCCCCCCCCCCCTCATTAACCCTCTGTTTGCCCAGGACTGCGGGCTGCAGCTGAACGATGAAGAGGCCCGTCGCTGTTACCCCCTGGAGGGGCATCTGCTGTGCCATAGTTGCCACATCCGTCGGATCAACGTGCCCCACCCGAGCCAGCCACAGCCCCCTCCTGGCTACCAGCTTCATGTCACCGAGCTGTGACCGGAGACCCTGGCGTCGACCCGGTGGGGGGGGGAAGGAGGGATTGGGGGCGGCTGCAGTGAGCTTCCCCACTGTCTACAAACCTGCTGCCCTTTCCACATGGGGGGGGGGGGGGGGGGGGGCCTGGACCTTACCGGTCAGCGAGAGACCAGGTGCCAACCTCTGACCTTGGGCCAGTGAGACGCCCACACAAGCTCAAGGACCAACGCTGATCGTCTCGCCAGCCTGCGCGCAGGCGGTGTCTGACCAAGGACCTGCTTCATCAGTTGCGTGACCAAAACCAAAACCTGCCCCCTGTCGAGAGGACGGCCGCCCGCCTGTCAGACCCTGGATCATGTGGCCTCGCACAGTCTGGACACGAGACCACCTCCAGCCTCGGGACCTCTGCACTTATTAACATGCCTGCTCATTAACCCTCGCTCTGCCCCCAGCGCCACTCACAGGCATGTAGACTATGCAAGATATCAGCGGCGGCCAATCGCCACTCCTCACGGGCAGTGGGGCCAACTTTGTAATGTTTTGTAATAGTTTTTTTTAATGTATGTCTTATTTTCTAATTGGATGATTCGGTACGTTTTTCTGTACTGATTATTGGACAGACTCCCCCCATCTTGTCTCCTGCATACTGACCCCGGACCCCAGCACACCGTCTCCCCTCTGCACTGCCCCCCCCCCCCTGACCCCTCTGCCCTTCCCCCACAGCCTGGTCCTGGACGACCTTCTGTGTTGGTGGAGAGTCCACCTCCCACCCCTGGCCAGCGATGTTCCAAGTGACTCCCCTCCCCCCTGCCTACTCCTTCAGCTCTCTAGACCCACTGCTTCCCCCCCCCCCCCCCTCTTCCTCCCCTCCCCCAGGTCACACAAGCTCCTTGTGCTGGCTCTAGATGGTGCTGTCAGTCCAGTCTCCTTGTTGCTCCTCCCCTCCCCATGGTAGAGTGCCCCCTTCGTGGGGATATGGGGGGGGGGGGGGGGTTGTTAGACTCTACCACTGCCCCTTGTACACCCACCCACCCTCCTGTGCACAGCACCCACAGAGCGAGCGGGAGTCAGCACCCTTGGGTGGGGGGGCGTGCAGAGGAGGAACCCCCCTGGGGGGTGGGGGGTCCCTGCTCCCGACCTGGCCTGTCCTGCGGGGGGGGCAGTGCTGACGGTGAAACTAAACAGGGAGACGTAGAGTTATTTATCTAAAAGTAAAGCCACGTAATATCAACCTAAATTATTAAACTTGTAAATGTCAAAGGTCACTTAACCTTAGATATAATCTGCCTTTTTTCAAAATAAAAAGTTTTTTTGTAAGTTAACTTTGCTTTTCTTCACTGTCTTTGGGCACAGGTGAGGTCTATAGTGTGAAACAGGCCCTTTGGCCCGACCCGTCCATGCCAACCAAGGGGCCCCGTCTGCAGTGGTCACATTTGCCTTTGATAGACACAAGGTGCTGGGGTAACTCAGTGGTAGGGTTAGGGTTAGACCTAGGTTCCATCCTGACTACGGGTGCTGTCTGTACGGAGTGTGTTCGTTCTCCCTGTGACCACGTGGGCTTTCTCTGGGTGCTTCGGTTTCCTACCACAGTCCAAAGACGTGCAGGTTTGTAGGTTAATTGGCTTCGTTAAAGATTGCAAATTGTCCCTAGTGTGTGGGATAGTATTAGTGTACAGGTGATCGTTGGCCAGCACGGACTCAGTGGGACGAAGGGCCTGTTTCTGTGCTGTGTCACTGAATTAAGCTAAGCAGGCGAGGCAGCATCTCTGGATAACATGGATAGTTGACATTTTGGGTCGGGACCTTCAGACTGCTTTTTCCCCATTTGCCCATGTTTGGCCCATTTTCCATCCCTCTAAACCTTCTCTGATCCTTCATGGACCCGAAGGACAGGGAAATGAAAGTGCAGAATGCATGGCAGCCACTCTGCCCCTCGAGTCTGTTCTGCCATGTGGGCGCTATCCCACCAAATCATACCATATGTGAGTACAAACAAGCCAAACACAGGTACAACGTGAAGTGCAAAGAGAAAAATACCAGAGTATTCACAGAGAAAATGCAGACTTTGGGAAAAAAAAAAATCCAAGAGGAGAGGTAGGTTGGAAGGTCAGACCACACCCCAGCTTTTGGGAGGAGTGTTCAGACAAGTGAGACCAGCTGGGAGGAAGGTGTTCCTTTAAGCCGCTGCAGATTTCATATGGTATCCCTCTCGCTGTGTTGGTGAAAACCAGGAGTTGGACGGTTCATGCCAAAGCAGCAGAATTAGGCGATTCGAATCATCAAGTCTACTCTGCCATTCAATCATGGCTAATCTGTCTTTTCCTCTCAACACAGTTCTCCTGCCTTTACCCCCGTAACCCCTGACACCCGTACTAATGAAGAATCTGTCAATCTCCGCCTTAAAAATATCCATTGACTTGTGGCAATGAGTTCCAAGGATTCACCACCCTCTGACTAAAGAAATCCCTCCTTATCTCCTTTCTAAAAGCATGTCCTTTTATTCTGAGGCTGTGGCCGTTGGTCCTAAACTCTCCGACCCGTGCCTCATCGCCACCCTTCAAGGTCCTGGTGTGAATGAGGCACGGGTCAGGTGTTGCACTTTGGGACGTCGCGTATCGAGGAATTAAACAGTGAATAATGGCATTGATGTACAAAGGGATCTTGTCCATGTCCACAGCTCCTTGAAAATGGTAACACGACAAGAATAGAGTGGCAAAGACGCATATAGTATTCTCTGGAGGAAACAATCCAAGTCTGTCCAACCTCTCCCGTTACGGTTAAATTGAACAACATTCTGGCAAACCTCATCTACACCCTTTCCAAAGCCTCCACATCCTGTAATGGGGGCAACCAGAACTACACACAATACTCCAAATGTGACCTGACCATTGTTTCATATACACAAGTATGTGCGATACAGGAACAATGCAAAATGTTCACACAGCTGAATCACACACAGAGACTCAGACAACACATCAAACGTAAATCACACTTTTGCTCAAGATTGCTAAAAAAACTATTAGTTTAAAGCACAATGGGGAAAAAACAAATCCATGGTGGAGCAAGAGGTGGTCCGTAATGTTATGTTGCTGAGGTGGGATTAGGGTTGTGCGGGTCGGTTCAAGGACCGCCAGAGCCCAGCCTGTGAATGCGGAACAGAATAACAGACAGCCAACCATGTCATCTCTGGGTGCCCGTTTTACCGCCCACCAAATGGAGCTCAGGGCCTGGCAGACATTGACGCAGAGACAACAACCTGGCTACTCAACAGCCGGCTTGAGATCTAACCATTCCTTTGGCTTATGTTTCATTCGCAAGAAGAAGAAGCCTTATTGAGGCAGCGCCTGGTGTCGATGCTTTCAATGGTGGGGAGTGCGATCCCCCTGATGGCGGAGGCTGAGTCCACTGCTCTCTGCGGCCTCTTGCCTTCGTGTTGGAATTGCCGTGCGGCAGGTACTATCATAAATTACATTTAAGACACATATTTGGGTAAGTTGGGCCTGTTTCCACACCATATGACTCGGGTCACGATACAGCAGTCAGGAGAGTTGGTAGGGCAGAGCCACACCCACAGACTGGCCCTTCAGCCCATCATGTCCCCACCAGCCTTCACTCACCCATTCATGCTGATCACACATTAAACTTTAATTCTGGCCATTGACAGCCCACAGATTGTCCTGCACGCCTGGCAGGGGCCTGGTTCACTGCTGCGAGCAGAAGATAAAACTGTTTGATGAACTTTTGTAACTTTGGCAGCACCAGAAACATGGTGATTCTTGTGTCCTGCCTCAGTGAAGTCCGCTGTATGATTGTATGGGGTTGTATGTGAAACAAAGCATCTCACTGGCCCTGTGACAAAGTATCATTGAATTCATGAGAAAAAAACAATCTTCACCATCACTGGAGATCTGCTTCCCCTCCCAACGCAGTGACTGCAACGATTCATTACCAATAAATGTTCAATGGTTTGACCATACTTTGTCACGTGTACCCAAATACAGTGAAAGCCGTTCTTTGCCTACATTTCAGTGACAATGCTGCTTATACCCTAGGCAGAGGCATGTTATGTGTAGGTACGTGGGGGCAGTGGGTAGGAGTGTTCGCTACTTTATACCTTTGTCGGTGCCAACACAGTGGTGACCGCCTCACTCGTATGCAAGACAAAGCTCTTCACGTTGTGAAATAAAGTGCCATTCATTTATTCATTCCAGAGTCGCCACATTATGGAGGCAATCCTGTACCTTTCAAGTAGAATTTTTTTTTACAATGTGATAGTGTTAAATTGGCCAGAAAGTCCCGTTATTGGCCAGAAAGTCCCAGGCTCTCTCAACCAATAATAGCCTGGCCCTGCAAATGAAGACTTAAACAGAAGATCAGGAGTGAGATGGGGAGGGTGCTCGCCTTGCATGGTGCAGACTCGCCAGGTGGGGGCAGCAGTGAACCATGCTGGAGATTGGGAGCTGAGATCATGTGGCAGGAGCAAAATTAGACCATTCGGCCCATCAAGTCTATTCAATCATGGCTGATCTATCTTTCCCTCCTAATCCCATTCTCCCCATATCCTCTGTCAATAATCCATCTATCTCTACCTTAAATATATCCACTGACTTGGCCTCCACAGCCTTCTGTGGCAAGGAATTCCACAGAACCACCACCCTCTGATTAAAGAAATTCCTCATCTCCTTCTTAAAAGAACGCCCTTTAATTCTGAGGCTATGGCCTCTGGTCCTAGACTCTCCCACTAGTGGAAACATCCTCTCCACATCCACTCTATCCAAGCCTTTCTTTATTTTGTACCTTTTAATGAGGTTCCCACCCCCCCCCCCCCCTCATTTTTCTAAACTCCAGTGAGTACAGGCCCAGTGCCGTCAAATGCTCATCATATAAGAGGTGACCATCTCACACGCACAGACAGACGCAGGAGATGGAGGCTACATCTGTGCCTTCAGTGTAACTATCTTCAGTGTAAACCAGTCTCTGCAGTTCCTTCCTATACAAAGTTTAGTTTATTGTCATGTGGACTCGGGTAAAGTGAAAAGCCTTTTGTTGCTTGCTATCCTGTCAATGAAAACTCTACATGTACAGATAACAATGAAACACACTTGAGGGAAGAGCAGCGACTCGAGGTGAAGTTTTATTTTAAATCTTGATCCAGTTTCTACATAATGCGAATGTGCAGGGTCGGGATGTGGCAGGGGGCAACACAACAGCAGTGTGGGGGCACGCACACACACACACACACACACGCAGACACACACACGTACACATAGAGGCTGGGGATTCACGGCTCAGACCCTGCGGTCCGGCCCAGGCGCTGGGGAGGAGAGGGTGAGGCAGAGCTCAGTGCGCAGTCCCGTGGGGCCGGGAGAGGGGGGGGGGGGTTCGCGGCTGGGCCAGGAAGCTGGGGCTGGGGGGTGTCCCTGGGGTTCAGGCGCGGTGCTTCTTGTAGAAGTTGATGAGGCCGTTGGTGGAGCAATCGTGCGAGGTGACAGGGTCGGGGGTGGCGAGCTCCGGTTCGATGGCCTTGGCCAGCTGCTTGCCCAGCTCCACCCTGCAAGGGAGGGAGGGGGGGGGGGTCAGTGACCCGACAGAGAATCCCTGCCCCACCGCACCCCCCCACCCTGCCCCACCGCACCCCTCCACCCCGCTGCTCCCCACTCCCTCCCCCATCAGCTGCTTGCCCAGCTCCACCCTGCAACCAGAGAGGCAGTCAGTGACCCCAGAGAATTCAGCCCCCTCCAGTGCTCCCCACTCCCACCCCACCGCTCCCCCCCACCCACCACCACCGCTCCCCCCACCCACCACCGCTCCCCCCCCACCGCTCCCCCCCCCCACCGCTCCCCCTCCCCCCGCCCTTTGGCCATCTGCTTGCCCAACGTGTCGCACATTGCAACACCAAGGGTGACAGAGAATCAGCCCTGCTCCCGCCCAAACCCCCACCCTCCCACAACTCCCCACCTCCCCCCACCCCCGCGGTGGTCGCTCCACAGATGCACGGCTCTCACCCCCCCACTGGTCGTAGCTGTTGACGTCCCAGATGACCCCCTGCACAAAGATCTTGTGCTCGTACATGGCTGCCAGGGAGAAGACATGTGGTTAGATGCAGCACGACGGGGAACCGCTCCCTCACACCCCCTCCAATACACCCCCCCCCCCCCCCCCCCCCGGCCAATAGGACTAGTGTCGGTGGGGCATGTTGGCCGGCACGGACTAGCAGGGACTGTTTCAGTGTTTCAGCCCAGTGATGATGGGAAGAGTGATCAACTGCCCTCAACCCTCCCCGCCCCTGCCCCCCCTCCCGCTCTTCCTCCTCCCCCCACAGCCCCCACTCACCAATCAGGGCTCCCAGCATGAACGGTGTCAACTTCTTAAAGATGATGGAGGTGGTAGGTCGGTTGCCCTCAAACACCTGGAGCGGAGAGGAGAGGGATTAACGTGGGGTGGGGGTGGGGACCAGTGGGGGTGGGGACCAGTGGGGGTGTGGCAGAGATGGATGGGGAAGGGGAAAGAGTGCAAGAGGAAGGAGGAAGGAGACAATGTTGGCAGCACAGTGACGCAGGGGAGAGTTGCTGCCTCACAGCGCCAGGGACCCGGGTCGATCCCGACTACACAGGTGGTATCGGTACAGAGTTAGTACGTTCTCCCTGTGACCGCGTGGGTTTTCTCCAGGTGCTCCGGTTTCCTCCCATGTTCCAAAGTCGCAGAGTTTGTAGGTTAATTGGCTTCAGTAAAATTGTAATTTCAGCCAGGGTGCAGGATAGAGCTAGTGTACGTGGTGATCGTGGTCTGTGCGGTCTCGATGGGCTGAAGGGCCTGTTTCCACGCTGTGTCTCCAATGTCCAGAGATACAGAGACGGGTGGAACGGAGAGGGTGAGCGTGTGTGAGCGCAGTAGAGAGAGCGACAGGGACTGGTGTGCATTGGTGTCAGACGTGCCCCCCCCCCCCCCCCCCCCCCAACTGTGTGAACCCCCCTGACCTTATGGGGCACCAGCTTTTCGAGATCCGCCCCACACATCCCGGCCGCCTGCAGCTCCGCACGCGCCTCCTCCTCAGTCTTCCCCTTCATCAGCGCCTCCGTCTGGGCCAGGAAGTTGGCCATCAGGATCTGCAGGAGTAACGCAGGGGTAGACACACAGCTGACCACACAGGAGCACTCCCCCCCCCCCCCCCCCTCCCCACCTACAGGAGAACCCCCCCCCCACCCCCACCCTCCCCACCTACAGGAGAACCCCCCCCCCCCCCACCCTCCCCACCTACAGGACAAAACCCCCCACCCCCCCCCCCCACCGTGATACCAGCAGCAACACACAGGCAGGCAGCCTCATCCCAACTGGAGATTCCTCCACATTCCCACTGAGACACTAGAACTCTCATGAGGACAGGGGGAGGCCTGAAAGTGGGCTGGAGGAGGGGGGGGGGGGGGGGAGAGAGCACAGACGAGGAGTGACAGGGGGCACAGTAGCTGGGGTTGGCAACTGCTTGGGTCATATCTGTGCCCCCATTGCCCACTCCAGCGCACTGTTGGGATGCATCATGGCTCAGTTTTCAGGCTTCTAAACTGCAAAGGGTGCAGAGACTCACCAGCATGTTGCCAGGACCCGATGGCCCGAGCCATTGGGAGAGGGCGACCAGGCTAGGACTTTATTCCTAGGCGCGCAGTAAGCTGAGGAGTGATCTTATAGAGGTGTAAAAAAATCATGCAAGGAATAGATGGGGTAGACGCACAGAGTCCTCCCCAGGGTAGAGGAATCGAGAACCAGAGGCCACAGGTTTGTGGTGAGAGGAGGAAAAATGTATAGGAATGCTGAGAGGCAACTATTTTTACACAGTGGGTGGTGGGTGTATGGAACGAGCTGCCAGAGGAAGTGGTTGAGGAGATACTATCACAACATTTAAAGGACATTTGCACAGGTACATGGGTAGGATGGGTTTAAATTAAAACCCATGTTCCCTGCCTGCAGGTGAGCAGTCGCCTCCGTTCCCTGCATGTCCGTGCTGTACTGGTGGAGAGCGGAGTGGTGGGCTGGAGAGGGATCAGGTACAGAGGGTGCACAGCCTCAGCCCCGCCCACACCAGCTGCTGACTGACACTTTTTTTAAAAAACATAATTAAATCAATTATTAAAAATAATACTTACAGTACAATATAAAACGAAAAGTGTACTGGTTCTGGGGGAGGTGGGACCAGTACAAACAGGACGGTCTGCACCTGGGCTTGAAGGGAACCAATGTCCTCGGGGGAGTGTTTGCTAGTGCTGTCAGGGAGGATTTAAACTAATGTGGCAGGGGGATGGGAGCATGAGCAGAGAGACAGAGGGATGTAAAATGAGGGTAGAAGCAATAGGTAGCAAGGTGAAAAGTAAAAGTGGCAGGCAGACAAATCCAGGGCAAAAATCAAAAAGGGCCACTTTTCAACATAATTGTATAAGGGGTAAGAGTGTTGTAAAAAAAAGCCTGAAGGCTTTGTGTCTCAATGCGAGGAGCATTCGTAATAAGGTGGATGAGTTGAATGTGCAGATAGTTATAAATGACTATGATATAGTTGGGATCACGGAGACATGGCTCCAGGGTGACCAAGGCTGGGACCTGAACATCCATGGATATTCAATATTCAGGAGGGATAGACAGAAAGGAAAAGGAGGTGGAGTAGCATTGCTGGTTAGAGAGGAGATTAACACAATAGAAAGGAAGGACATTAGCTTGGAGGATGTGAAATCGATATGGGTAGAGCTGCGAAACACTAAGGGGCAGAAAACGCTAGTGGGAGTTGTGTACAGGTCACCTAACAGTAGTAGTGGAGTTGGGGATGGCATCAAACATGAAATTAGAAATGCGTGCAACAAGGGTAAACAGTTATAATGCGTGACTTCAATCTACATATAGTTTGGGTGAATCAAATTGGCTGGGGTGCTGAGGAAGAGGATTTCTTGGAATGTATGCGGGATAGTTTTCTAAACCAACATGTAGAAGAACCAATGAGAGAGCAGGCTATTCTAAACTGGGTACTGAGTAATGAGGAAGGGTTAGTTAGCAGTCTTGTGTGTGGCCCCTTGGGCAAGAGTGACCATAATATGGTTGAGTTCTTCATTAGGATGGAGAGTTAATTCAGAAACAAGGGTTCTGAACTTAAAGAAAGGTAACTTTGAGGGTATGAGACGTGAATTGGCCAAGATAGGCTGGCAAGTGATTCTTAAAGGGTTGACAGTGGATATGCAATGGAAGACATTTAAAGACTGCATGGATGACCTACAACAACTGTTCATCCCAGTTTGACAAAAGAATTAATCAGGGAAGGTAGCACATCCGTGGATAACAATGGAAATCTGGGATAGTATCAAAACTAAAGATGAAGCATACAAATTTGCCAGAAAAAGCAGCCTGCCAGAGGACTGGGAGATATTCAGAGTCCAGCAGAGGACAAAGTGCTTAATTAGGAAAGGGGAAATAGATTATGAAAGAAAACTGGCAGGGAACATAAAAACGGACTACAAATGTTTTTATATATATGTGAAGAGAAAAAGGTTAGTTAAAACATATGTAGGTCCCTTGCAGTCAGAAACTGGTGAATTGATCGTGGGGAACAAGGACATGGCAGACCAATTGAATAACTACTTTGGTTCTGTCTTAAATAATCTGCCGGAAATAGCAGGGGACCGGGGGTCAAATGAGATGGAGGAACAGTGAAATCCAGGTTAGCCGGGAAGTGGTGTTAGGTAAATTGAATGGATTAAAGGCCGATAAATCCCCAGGGCCAGATAGGCTGCATCCCAGAGTACTTAAGGAAGTAGCCCCAGAAATAGTGGATGCATTAGTGATAATTTTTCAAAACTCTTTAGATTCTGGAGTAGTACCTGAGGATTGGGGGGTAGCCAATGTTACCCCACTTTTTAAAAAGGGAGGGAGAGAGAAAACGGGGAATTACAGACCGGTTAGTCTAACATCGGTAGTGGGGAAAATGCTAGAGTCAGTTATTAAAGATGGGATAGCAGCACATTTGGAAAGTGGTGAAATCATTGGACAAAGTCAGCATGGATTTATGAAAGGTAAATCATATCTGACGAATCTTATAGAATTTTTCGAGGATTTAACTAGTAGAGTGGATAAGGGAGAACCTGTGGATGTGTTATATCTGGACTTTCAGAAGGCTTTCGACAAGGTCCGACATAAGAGATTAGCATACAAACTTAAAGCACTGTATTGGGGGTTCAGTATTGATGTGGCTAGAGAACTGGCTGGCAGACAGGAAGCAAAGAGTAGGAGTAAACAGGTCCTTTTCAGAATGGCAGGCAGTGACTAGTGGGGTACCACAAGGCTCAGTACTGGGACCCCAGCTATTTACAATATATATTAATGATCTGGATGAGGGAATTGAATGCAACATCTCCAAGTTTGCGGATGACACGAAGCTGGGGTGCAGTGTTAGCTGTGAGGAGGATGCTAGGAGGCTGCAAGGTGACTTGGATAGGTTGGGTGAGTGGGCAAATGCATGGCAGATGCAGGGGGTATGGAGAGAAGGCAGGTACAGGATACCGAGTTGGATGATCAGCCATGATCATATTGAATGGCGGTGCAGGCTCGAAGGGCCGAATGGCCTACTCCTGCACCTATTTTCTAGGATTCTATGAAAACCCACCACCATAATACGATTCAAACAAAAATAGTAAATGAACTACTATATAACAATCCATATTGAGGATGACCTCGACCCCACACCGTGCCCAACGGTCCCAGAAATCCCCCCCGGGCGCCCGTGGACTGCGCGTCTGACACGTACCTTGTGGTGCAGCCCGTCCCGGATAGGGTTCTGGCTCTGCGCAGGGATGAGGAAGTCTGCAGGAATCACGCGTGTTCCTGTGGGAAGGAGGCATGATCAGAGACCAACAGGCCCAAAGCGAACCGTCCCCCTACAAACCCGGAGTGTAGAAGACAGCGGCTCCAGCAGTAACCCCGCATTCCCTCTGCCTCCCCCGCCCTAGTCACTAGATCCACTCTTCACATCCTTGTATCCCATCATTACCACCTCTTTCCCAGCCAACTATGGGCCATTATGGACTCCACCCTTCAGTGGTCATCCATTGCCGGCCCTGCTTTCTTCTGGCCTTTTCCTACCTCCATTTCCCTCCCCGTACTCTCGGTCTGAAGAAGGGTCCTGACCCAAAACATCACCCATCGTTTTTCTCCAGAGATGCTGCCTGACCCTGAGATCCTCCGGCATTGTGAGCGGATCCCGAATACTCCAATAAACGTCCACCAATGCTCTGTAGAACGTATCCTGCATTGGCTGCACCATGACCTGGTTTGGCAATTCCAACGCCCAGGAATGCAAGAGGCTGCAGAGTGTGGTGGACTCAGCCCGGTCCATCAGGGGCACAGCCCTCCCCTGCATCTAAAGCGTCTACATGAGCCACTGTGTCAAGGAGGGGGCATCTATGATCACGGATCCCCACCATCCGGCCGTGCCCTCTCCTCACTGCTACCGTCGGGCAGGAGGTGCGGAAGCCTGAAGTCCCAGGAACAGCGACTTTCCTACAACCATCGGGATCTTGAACCGGCCCGCACAACCCTAAACCCACCTCAGCAACAGAACACCTCTTGCCCCACCAGGGATTGTGTTTTCCACCAGTAGATTGGTTGTTTTTGCGCTGTCTTCTTTCTTTTAGAAATGGTGCAACTATGCATAATTTCTGTGTTGTGCGTTGTCTGCCTGTGCCTGTGATGCTGCTGTCAGCAAGGTTTCATTGTACTGTACCTCGCCCTACATGCATACAACAATAAACTCAGACAACTGCAGATTTGGTATTTACCAAAGGGAGACACAAAGTGCTGACTGCGCTCCAAACACATCAGTGCATCAGGCAACATCTCTGGAGAATATGGATAGGTGTGAAGAAGGGTCACCCATCCTTTCTCTCCAGAGATGCTGCCTGATCCACTGATGTGTTTGAATCGTGAGTTACTCCAGCACTTTGTATCTATCTTCACCTGAGAACTATTTCCTGCACTCTGTATCCTCCTCTTTGCTCTACCTATTGTACTCGAGTTTGAACTGATTGTATTACCTGATGGACTTGCCCCTCTCTCTGACCTCCCCCCCCCACCCCTCTCCCCGGCCCACCCTCACACTGACAGACCCTCCCCTGCGGTGGTGGGCAGGGTCGGGGGGAGACTGACCCTGGTGGATGAGCTGATAGAAGGCATGCTGCCCATTGGTGCCAGGCTCGCCCCACACGATGGGCCCCGTGTTGTAGTTGACACGGGCCCCGCTGCTGGTCACCGCCTTGCCATTCGACTCCATGTCACCCTGGAGACAGAGGAGGTGGGATTAGACCATCGCTGCAGGAGGCAGCCCCCATGCACGCTGGTCACAGTGAGGTGACCCCCCCCGCCAGGCCACCACCATCAACTCCACTGCCCTAAAACACCCCCCCCCCCACACACAGAGCCACCCACACACACACACACAGGTTCAGGAGCAGTTACCTTCCAGCAACCATCACTCACACACACACACACACACACACACACACACACACACACACACACACACACACACACTCACAGACCCACCCACACTCAGGCACGCACCCACTCTCACACCCACACTCACTCAGACTCACACACTCACTCAGACTCACACACACATACTCACAGACTCACACACACCGACCCACCCACACTCATACCCGCTCACATACTCCCCACCCTCCCCCTCCCGCAGAGTGGTGCTGGGCAGTGGGGTCCCTACCTGCTGGAAGTACGCTGCGAAGCGATGCATGTACTGGTCGTACGGCAGCAGCGCGTGGGTCTCCGTGTGGTGGAAGTTGATGTACCAGACCCCCAGCAGGGCCAGCAACACGGGGGCGTTACAGTCCAGGGAGGCGTTGCAGAAGTGCTGGTCCTTGGGGTTGAGAGCGAGTGTGAGCAGGGAGTGGCGACGGGGTGTGTAACACGGACACACACCAGGGGGCCGTGCGGTGAAGGGGGCGGGCAGGCGGTAGACTCGCCTCCATCGGTCGGGGCATTGAGTCGGGTGTCAGGATGCAGCGTAACAGCACGTTGATCCTAGCTGCATCTACGTTGCAGCTCCTCCAAGGTGTTTCAGTGGTGGGCCTGCACTGTGTGCAGTTCCACTCACCCCTATACAGGAAGGAGGGGAAGGCTTTGGAGAGGGTGCAGTGGAGGCTTACCAGAAAGCTGCCTGGATCAGAGGCGGTTTAGCTGAAGGGAGACGATGGACAAACCTGCTTTGTTTTCACTGGAGTGTCTAAGGTTGAGGGGAGACCTGATAGGGTGGACAGTCAGAAGCTGTCAATAATGTGGCATGGTCAAAGAGACTGACAAGGATGTCACTGGGATGAAGGTGAGTCATGGTAGACGCTAGGTTGCTAGGAGTTTATTCCTCAGAGGGGTGCTTTTATAGAGGTGGAGAAGATCATAAGGAAATGAGGGCGAGTGTAAAGTATTTTTCCAGAGAAGGGGAATCAAGAACCAGAGGACATAGGTTTAAGGTGAGAGGGGAAAAATCTAATAGGAACCCGAGGGGCAACCTCTCCCCACACAGAGGGCGGTGGGTGTATGGAACGAGCTGCCAGAGCAGGTACTATAACAAAGTTTGGACAGGTACACGGATAGGAAAGGTTCAGAGGGATACGGGCCAAACGCGGGCAGGTGGGACTAGTGTAGAAGGGGCATCCTGGCCAGCACAGAGGTGTTGGGCCAAAGGGCCTGCATTCATGTGCCTGGAGAAGAGCCACGATCGGTGGGACTGGGTTCATTCAGAACCTTCAGTCCTGAGAGCCCTCAGAGTGGTGGGGACTGAGATGTGGGGGGTGTGGGGGGGGTTGAGTCACACTGCTCCTGAGGTGGGGGAGAGGCGAGGAGGGGGAGAGCGGGGCTGCGGACTCCGAACATTTACCATCCAGTGGGCTCCTTTCAGCAGCTGGGAGTAGTTGTCGAACCCTGTGGAGCGAAGCGAGAGTCAGTGTGGGAACAGCAGGGACCCGGGCAGAGAACGGGGGCGGGGGGCAGAGTGGGGACGGGGCGAGGGGGAGTGGGAACGGGGGCGGGGGGGGGAGAGATGCGAGGGGTTATTCACAGATCACCCACAGCCAGCTGCAGCTCGATGCTACCAGTGGTTTACTATTGGTACAGGGATACTGCGACGGGCATGGTCTTGCTTGCTATCCAATCTTGGGCGCAGCGGTAGAGTTGCTGTCGTACAGCGCCAGAGACCCAGGTGCTGTCTGTGCGGAGTTTGTACGTTCTCCCCGTGACTTGCGTGCGTTTTCTCTGGTTCCCTCCCACATAGACGTAAAGATTAAATTGTCCCTAGCGAGTTGGACAACGTTAGTGTACGAGTGGTCAGGGTGGGCGGATGGGCCCGGTTCCAGTGTGGGAGGCTGAGGGGTGACCTAATGAGGTGTCCAAGACCATGAGGGGGATAAAGTGAACGCTCAGTCTTTTTCTGCGGTAGAGGATTCCAAATGTGAAGGGCACAGGCTTAACGTGAGAGGAGGGAGATTTAAGTGGATCTTTTCACTCAGAGAGTAGCCCGTATCTGGAATGAGCTATAGATGTGGATACAATGACAACATGTGGACAGATCTATGGTTAGGGAGGTTTGAGGGGGTTGTGGGACTAGCCCAGTATGGCGCCGTGGTCAACATGGGGAAGGTGGGCTGAAGGGCCTGTTTGCGTGCTGTAGGCCCTGTGACTGGGACAAGTGGAGTGGTGCCCACCTATGTGCAGCGCGATGGAGAGGCCAATGGCTGACCAGAGTGAGTAACGGCCCCCGACCCACTGCAAGAGAGAGACACACGTGAGAGGGCAGAACAGCCCGAGGCATGGGTGCAGAATCACACCCGTCCACCCCCCACTCCATCATGGCTGATCTATCTCTCCCTCCCAAACCGCATTCTCCTGCCTTCTCCCAGTAACCCCCGACACCCGTACCGATCAAGAACCTGTCAAACTCCGCTTTTAAAATGCCCAATGGCCGAGGGGTGGGAGGGAGGAGAGAGGCTCGAGTCACTCGGGTAACACGATCACCACGCAGCAGATGCCACCAGCGTGTAACACCGGCCACCTCTGAACTTTACACAAAGGTCACAGACCAAAATAACACTTGGCCCCGGGAACCCGAGCCGGCAGAGGGAGCAAGGAGTTGAGCCCCCACTCCCTCCCCCCACACCGGGCACTCACCACATCCTCCGCAATGAACCTTCCCAACTCCCCCCCTCCAACCACTCCACCGCTCCCTCCACACCCACGTGACCGCACCATCCGCAGCAAACTCTACCCCCCACCCACGGAGCTCACTTCCACCCCCCCCCCCACGGAGCTCACTTCCACCCCCCTCCCCCCTCACGGAGCTCACTTCCACCCCCTTCACCCACCCTGGACATTCCCCCCTCACCCACCCTGGACATTTCCACCCTCCCCCCCCCCACCGTCCCTGGGCATTCCCCCTCACCACCAAGCTCACACCCCACCCTTCTCCAAACACATCCCTTCCACCCCAGACACCCTTCATTCAGCCCCCACCTCGCTCTCTTTCCCCCACCTCCTGCCCAGGAACCCCCCCCCCCGACGGACAATCACAGACCCCCCCCCCCCGCTCCCTACACACTCACGTCCCAGAACTCAAACATGTTGTTGGGGTCGATGCCAAACGCCTTGACCTTGGCCTGTGGAGAGAGCAGAGGGAGGGGTCAGACAGAGGGGTGGGTGGGATGGAGGGAGAGAGGGGTGGGTGGGTGGGTGGGTGGGTGGGGCGGTGCGGACCCTCGCAGACCGGGAGCTGGGCAGAGAGGGCCGGCACTGCCCCATGTCCGGGTCAGGGTGGGGGCAACTCGGGAACATTCTGCTTCCCGTGGGTCCTGGGATTTAGACCCAGGGACGGGGAGGGAACGGCGACTGAGGAAGCTGGTCAAGTCTCCAATGACACTCACCAACCTCTACAGATGTTGCCAGTGGTCATACAATAACTACTACTCCATGCCGGGATAGACTGGCCACCCTGCTACCCCGGCCATCCTTCTCAGAAGATTCAGCATGTCTCCAATGACTCACCACCAACTCCGACAGAAAGCATCCCATCAGGATGCGTCACAGCTTGGTTTGGGAATGGCTCTGCCCAAGACCGCAGTTGTGGACAGTTCCGAGACCATCGCACAGCCCACCTCCTCACCGCTGACGCCATCCACACCAAACTCTGCTGCACCTTTTATACAGTACGGGAATAGACCCTTTGGCCCATCTCGTCTATGCCGACCAAGATGCCCATCCAAGCTGGTCTCATTTAGAACCTGCACCACTGTGGGAGGCATCTGTTAAAGTGCCGCATAGAAGCTCTGGGAACCAAGTGCTGGGGTAACAGCGTCTCTGGAGAACATGGGCAGTAATGTTCTCCCTGAGACCATGTGGGTTTTCCCCGGGTTTCCTCCCACACTCCAAAGACGTACAGGTTTGTCGGCTAATTGGCTTCTGCAGACGATAAACTGTCCCTGGTGTGTAGGATAGACCTAGCGTACGGGGCGGTTACTGGCCAGAGTGGATTTGGGGGCCAAAGGTCCTGCTTCCAGTGTAGCGGGCTGAGGGGTGACCTTATTGAGGTGTACAAGATCACGAGGGTTGTAGAAACTAAACCAAACTAAGACCAAAGCCCCTCTGCCCCGGGCCGCAGACATGGACATTGACCGCACTCAAGATGGACACAAGGCGCTGGAGTAACTCAGCGGGCAGGCAGCAGGTCGGATCGGGTCCGAACCCAAAACGTCACCAGAGATGTTGCCTGTCGCGCTGAGTTACTCCAGCACTTTGTGCCTGTCTCCTGTATAAAGCGGCATCTGCAGTTCCCTCCGACACGTCGACGACACTCACCCCGTTAGTGGAGAGGGCAACAAAGTGCTTGGCCACGGCCGCAGGCTGCGGAGAGATCGGACAACGGTTAGAACAGACTCGAGACCACAGGGGACACTGCCCTCGCCCTGGACCCCAGCATCTCCCCTGTGACAGCTCCCGCCAGAGAAACTCACCCCCCCCCCTCCTCCTGGCCTCCCCCTGGCCCACCCCCTCCCCCCCCCCCCCCCGCTCCCACCCCCACGTTGGAGAGGGGTGGCTGGGGGCAAATACTGCAGAACTTGGGGCGGTGAAAGCACAGCCAAAACATCCCACCCCCTCATCCCCCCCCCTCCCCCAGCCCCTCTATCCCCCGTCGCACGTCCCAAGACCGTCCTCTCCCCACCCCCCCTAAACCCCCACCCTCAGCTCTATACTCCTCTCTCCAAGCCACGCTCCTCCCCTCCACCCATATACCACTCCCCCAACGCTCTCCCCTCTCCATTCCCCTCCTCTGCCCCTCCCCCCACATCCTCCGGGGCATCACTCCACGTCCTTGGCCGTCTGCAGGAACCACTCTTTAGCCGACTCTGCGTTGGTGATGGTCTCCTGGGTGGTGAATGTCTGCAACACCCCACACACACGGTCACCCACACGCCCAGCAATTCCCCCCCCCCCACCACCACAATCCTCCCCTCACCCCCAACCTCCCCCCACCCACAACAATCCTCCCCCACCCACCCCCCCCCAACCTCCCCCCACCCACAACAATCCTCCCCCCACCCTCAACCTGCCCCCACCCACAACAATCCTCCCCCACCCCCAACCTCCCCCCACCCACAACAATCCTCCCCTCACACCTACCCCTCTCTACCAGTCCCCTCACTCACTCACCACAATCCCACCCTCCCACCCCTCCTCTTGCCGCTCCTTTCATCCACCCATCCCCCACCACCATCCCCCGTCCTTCCCCCTAAACCAACCCTCCTCTGGAACCACTCTCACCCCCCCCCCCCCTCCTCCTCCACACACAGCCTCCCACAGGGAGGGAGGGGGAGAGGGAGGGGGAGAGGGAGGGGGAAGGGATGTTTGTGGCCGCACCCTCACTAACCTACCTTGGAGGCGATGATGAAGAGGGTGGTCTCGGGGCTGAGCTCCGCCAGGGTCTTGGCCATATGGGTGCCGTCGATGTTTGAGACAAACCAGACCTTGGGCCCGCACTTGCCGTAGGACTTCAGGGCCTCCGTTACCATGAGCGGCCCCTGGGGAGGAGAGTAGAGGGTGGGCGAGGGTCCCGGAGACAGCGACAGACCCGTCCCCACCGGTACTGTACCCCAGTGTTACACAGACAGGCAGACCCGTCCCCACTGGTACTGTATCTATAACCGTACTTTGTTCGAAGCAGATTACACACAATATCATGACTGCCAGCTGAGTGATTTGCTGGAATTCCCACCCACACCCGTCCCCAACCCCCACCCCTCCCGTTCCCGACCCTCTTCTTGCCCTGCCCACCCCTTGGCCCTCACTGCCCGTGCCTCACCCCTGGTGACGAGGGGGGAGGGGGCACTCACCAGGTCAGACCCCCCGATGCCCACGTTGACGACGTCGGTGATGGCTTTGCCCGTGAAGCCTTTCCACTCGCCGCTCCGCACACTCTGGAACAGAATCAGGCCGGTAGTAATGCCACGCAGTCCACCACACTACACCTGACCCCCCCCCCCCCCGCACACTAACCCCCCCCCACACTGACCACGATACTGACCCCCCCCACACTGACCACAAATACTGACCCCCCCACTGACCACAATACTGACCCCCCCCCGCACTGACCACAAATACTGACCCCCCCCACACTGACCACAAATACTGACCCCCCCCACACTGACCACAAATACTGACCCCCCCCCGCACTGACCACAAATACTGACCCCCCCGCACTGACACAAATACTGACCCCCCCACACTGACCACAAATACTGACCCCCCCCACACTGACCACGAATACTGATCCCCCCCCCCCCCCACTGCATGGAGTGGGGTGCACGGTGATGCTTCGGTAGGGTTACAGCCGTTCCGCGCTGTATCTCTAAACTAAACTAAAATGTCGGGCGGTCCGTCTCTGCCTCTTATAATTTGTGTCAGATCTCCCCTCAGCCTCTGAAGCCACACATAACACGATCCTGGTCATAGAAACATAGAAAATAGTGCAGGAGTAGGCCATTCGGCCCTTCAAGCCTGCACCGCCATTCAATATGATCATGGCTGATCATCCAACTCAGTATCCTGTACCTGCCTTCTCTCCATACCCCCTGATCCCTTTAGCCACAAGGGCCACATCCAACTCCCTCTTAAATATAGCCAATGAACTGGCCTCAACTACCTTCTGTGGCAGAGAATTCCACAGACTCACCACTCTCTGTGTGAAAAATGTTTTTCTCATCTCGGTCCTAAAAGATTTCCCCCTTATCCTTAAACTGTGACCCCTTGTCCTGAACTTCCCCAACATCGGGAACAATCTTCCTGCATCCAGCCTGTCCAACCCCTTAAGAATTTTGTAAGTTGCAGTTTTGGTCTGTAGTTACGCCAGGTCCCTCTGCCCCGTCCTCCCTGTCCCTTCGCCCACCTTGCCCAACCCGTCCCAGCCCGTCCCACCCCGCCCAGCCCGTCCCACCCCGCCCAGCCCGTCCCACCCCGCCCAGCCCGTCCCACCCCGCCCTTCGCTACCTGGCAGAAGATCTTCATCTTGTTGAGCACGGCGGTGACCTCGGGCATCACATCCTTCCCGTCCACCATGATGGGCACGTCCGCACGGTTCCTCAGCGCTATGTGCAGCACCGCACGGTTCTGGGGGGACGGGGACACATTACAGGGGGTGGGGGGGAGATACAGACGACGTGGGAGAGACAGACAGGGGAGAGGGAGAGACAGACGAGAGAGAGACAGACAGACTAGAGAGAGAGAGACAGACTAGAGAGAGAGAGACAGACTAGAGAGACTAGAGAAAGAGACTAGAGAGAGAGAGAGAGAGACAGAGAGACTAGAGAGAGACACAGACTGACTACATTCTCCGCAAGACCAGCCCTCCCCTCACCTCGGTGAAGTTGATCTTCTCCCCGGCAAACATCCGTTGCCTTGCCTTCTCCACACCCCTGGACTGGGCCTGAGAGGGAAGGAGGGAGGTGAGAATTAAACCGCGCCCCTCAGCCACGGCACCAGGACGGCAGGCAGGTACAGCTCCAGACACACCCCCCTCCCCCAAACAACAACCCCCCCCCCTCCCGACGCGGCAAGACGCGCCGCAGGCAACAGGCAGAGTGTGTCCACGAACATCTCCCCACGGAGGGGGAGGGGGAGGGGGAGGGGGGACGGGCGGCAGGTGGGCCCCACTGACTCACCAGGTCCATGAGCATCCGCATCACGTCGTCGGTGACCAGGTTCTTGGAGTAATCCAGCAGCAGTTCCCCATCGCCAGTGTTCAGCGGCAGACTGGGGGCAGGACGGCACCGTTACGGCAGGGCAGCCACGTACACCGCCAGCAAACCTTCACAACCCCCTGACCGTACATTCCCCCACCCCGGGGGAATATGCTCCGAATATATTCATCCATCAGGGGCAACAGAGTGGAGCAGCGGGTAAACCTCCTCTCCCCCTTCACCCCCTCCCTGGAATGGGGCGACCAGGACTGCACGCAGTAGTCCAAACCTGGCCTGGCCAAACTGTTCAAGGTGGGTCTCAACCTGAAACGTCAGCTATCCAGGTTCTCCAGAAATGCTGCCTGATCCACTCAGTTACCCCAGCAATTTATGTCCCCCCCCCCCCCCCCCCCCCCCCTCCCCTCCCCGTACCCGTGGTCAGGATCCAACCAGTCTCCTGCTGCAATGAGGCACTAACTCTACTGCCGTGCTGCCCCTTCTCTTCCCTTTAAGCTGCGAGGGGAGAGATTGAAGAGGGAGCCTAAGGGGAATCTTTTCACAAAGGATTGCCCGTATCTGGAACAAGCTGCCAGAGGAAGCCACGGCAGCAGATACAATTACAACTTTTAAAAGGCATTTGGACAGATATCTGGATAGAAAAGGTTTAGAGGGTTATGGGCCAAATGTTGCATTTTTGGCAAGGCACAAACTAGGGCACGACTTGGACAATAAGTGGTGGGGCTCGATGTCATCAGTCAGGGTATTGATTACAGGAGCTGGGATATCAGGTTACCACCATATCAGACGTCGGTAAGGGCAGATTTGGAGTACTGTGTACAGTTCTGGCCGCCCTGCTCTGGGAAGGATGCCATTAAACTGAAAACAGGCATAAAAGATTTACGGGGATGTTAGCAGGTTGGGAGTGCTTGGGTTATAGAGAGAGGTTGGATGGGCTGGGTCATTTGCCCTTGGAGCCTAGGATGCCGGAGTGTAACCTTGTGGCGTTAATTTATGTAAATGTGAATCCATGGGTGGGTTTGGGGAGGGAGGGAGTGTAAAAAGTATGAGCACGTGAATGTGTGAAGTTATTTTACATGGAGAGACACAGTAACCTCGTTGCATGTGACAATAAAGTATTCTAATCTAATCTAATGTACAAAACCACAAGGACAATCGAGAAGGCAAATCAAGGCAGGGGTATCACGAAGCAGAGGGCACAGGTTTACGGTGAGAGGGAAAAGATTTAATAGAGCTGAGAGGCAGCTTCTCCACGCAGAGGGTGGTGGGTACACGGTACGAGCTGCCAGAGGGAGTGGTAGAATTACGACATTTAAAGTACAGTTTGACGGTTACTTGTACAGGAAACATGGGTCAGGCACGGGCAAGTGAAACCAACACAGTGAGGCAACATGGTCAGCATGGGCAGGTTGGGCCGAAGGGCCTGTTTCCGTGCTGTACGGGATCACAAGGGCAAGGACTGATGCGGGCGACACAGAGACCTCAAACGTGAATACAGATGGCCACACATACTCTGAACGTAGGAAGTGTTTAAATAAGGAAGCTGCTGCTGATGGCTGCTCTACCAGGAAGCGCATTGGGCAATAAGTTAACGCTGTGATGGCCACATTCTGCACCTTCCACAAACTCAATCACATTGCAAACCTGCTGACTCAGCATGATTCAGAGACGCAGAAACAGAGCGACAGGCAATGCAAGATTCCTGCTGCTCAACGTTGCAGCTCCTTGTGCCTCTGGCACAGATTCACACAGGACTTCGGCCCAACTCACCCACGACAGCCAACATACCCCAACTAACGAAGACACAGAGTGCTGGAGTAGCTCAATGGGTCAGGCAGCTTCTCAGGAGAACATGGATAGACGACCCTGGCGCAAAGAAGGATCCTGACCCGAAACATCACCAATCCATGTTCTCCAGAGATGCTGTCTAACCTGCTGAGTTACTTCAGCATTCTGTGTCTTCACTTATACAACCAGCATCAACAGTTCTTTGTTTCTATTGTACACCATCTACACTAGACCCACCTTCTCGTATTTGGCCCTCATCACTCTAAACCATGTACTTGTCCAAGTGTATTCTTAATGTTGTTATAGTACCTGCCTTAACTACCTCCACTGGCAGCTTGATCCATGCTCCCACCGCCCTCTGTGTGAAACAGTTGCCCCTCAGGCTCCTGTTGACCCTTTCCCCTCTCTGCTTGGGGACGTGTCCGGGGGTACATAGCAGATTAAACAGGGGGGTGCAGAGAAGTTTCTGCTGAGCTCCAGCCCCGATCCACACACACTCACAGCCCAGCCCACATATCCAAAGCCTCCACTCCCTCCGGCAACGGCACAGCCGGGGTAGGGCTGGGAACGCTGCCAGCTCACCCATCCCCCGACATGTCAGTAGAAAGCTGATAGCAGCGTGCCTCCTACAGCACAGAGGAATCCGGAGAATCCGCAGGAGCTCGGCACCACCCACCCCGACCCCGTCATCCCGGGATCTCACAATGCCGGGAAAGCAGGGTGACGAGATTCAGTGGCAGGCACAGTGGTGTGGCTAGAGCTGCTGCCTCACAGCGCCAGAGACCCGGGTTCCATCCTGACCAGGGGCAGAAAACGCTATCAAAACAGCGGGGGGAGAGAGAGACACACACAATTTCTTGGTGGCTGCACACACGAACACACACATGTGCGCGCGTGGGGCCTCAGCCATGGACGGTAACATCGGGAGTTGACCCGGTTGGTGACTGACTCCGAACTCCAGCAACAGCAGCTTCGTCCTCCCCGAATCGTGGAGCTTCAATCGGCCCGTTCGCGGGGCCTTTCATCGCCCGGCTGGGCTTCAACATCGGGAGCCTCGATCGCCTCGACGCAGCAATTTGACCGCGGGGTGATGGAAGATTCCGCTGCCGATTTTAAGCAGGGCCGGGCGATGAAAGGCCCCGCGAACGGGACGATTCAGCTCCACTCTATGATCTTTGCTCCACCAGGACGTCTCCCTCCTCCAATCACCGCGCTCTATCCTCAGTCCCACCCCCTACTTCCGCCTCTGACCCAAACTTCTCTCCTCCAATCATCGCGCTGAATCATCGTCCCCCCCCCCCCCATTGCCTGCTGACTGATGTCTCTCTCGTCCAATTCGTGCCCTCGATCAACAGTCGTATCCCCAGTGTCTCGCGGAAAGCTGAGATTTTTAATAGATTATTTTTTCACCGAATTTCAAAATCCGGATTACAAAACATGGTGGGGGTGGGGGTGTTCCCCCGCCTCTCAAAACATGGGGAGGGGTGCCGTGTCCCCCTGTGTCGCCCAGGATTTCCGTCCATGATCCCGACTACGGGTGCAGTCTGTATGGAGTTTGCACGTTCCCCCTGTGACCGTGTGGGTTTTCTCTGGGTGCTTCAGTTTCCTCCCACATCCCAAAGACGTGCGGGTTTGTAGGTTAATTAGACTCTGTAAATAGTCCCCAGTGTGTAGGGTAGAACTAGTGTGCGGGGTAATCGCTGGTCGGGGCGGACTAGGCGAACTGAGGGGCTTGTTTCTGCACTGCATCTCTAAACTAAACACCAGGCCCATCTAGGCCGTTCTGTCTGTTCCACACCACAGCTGACCTGTCCCAATTCCCCCCTCCCCCCTGATCTCTGATCTCTTTAAGGTTCAACCTCAGCCTTAACTCACCCTCCCAATGGCCCCTTGTTTTCAGGTTAATGACACCCTAGCTACAGCGGGGCAACCAGAACTGTGCACAGTATTCCAAATGTGTCCTTACCGACACCTGGCATGGTTGTAACCCAATGTCTTAGTTCTATACTCAATACCCTGGCTGATGAAGACATGCCGCACCACTTACTATGCAAGTCCTGCCCTAGTTTTGTCTTGCCAAAATGCAACATTTGGCCTAAATCCCTCTGAAACTTTCCCATCCAAATACTGTGGGAATCAAGGATTGAGGGATAATCATAGTCATTGAAAACAGGCCCTTTGGCCACCGCACCAACACTGACCATGAACCACCCTTTTAGACAGAAACCGACTTCATCCCATTTTTTATTTTTTCCACATCCCCATCAACTCCCCCACATTACACACTCAACCACACACAGAAGGCAATTTACAGAGGCCAAACATGCAGGTCTTTAGGATGAGGGAGGAAACCAGAGCACCGTGAGGAAATCCACGCGGTCACAGGGAGAACGTGCGAACTCCACACGGACGCTGCAAGTCAGTGGCTCTTCCAAGCGGAATAATCACATTAGACCCACCTGCCTGTGCTTGGCCCACATTCCTCTCCATGGACCTAGCCAATTGTCTATTATATATTGTTATTGTACCTGCCTCAACTACCTCCTCTGACAGCTCGTTCCAAACATTCACCACCTTCTGCTTGAAAAGGTGCCCCTCAGGTTCCTATTAAGTCTTTCCCCTCATCTTAAATCTATGTCTTCTGATTCCCAATTCCCCTACCCTGGGTGAAAGACTCTGCATTCATCCTATCTATTCCCAGTTCCCGCATGTTTTACACACCTCCATTAGGTCACCCCTCAGCCTCCTGAACTCCCAAGGAATGTAGTCCCAGCCTGCTCAAACTCTCCCTATAGCTCAGGCCCTCGAGTCCTGGGAACATCCTTGTGAAACTTCTCTGCACTGGTTTCAGCTCACTGGCATCTTTCCTGAAGCAGGGTGACCAAACTAAATACTCCAAGTGCTTACACTGCAATAAAGCTAAAAGGAGATTCCTCAACTGTGTCCCACGCTGCTGGGAACCGGTGAAGGAATGCCCCTCGCTTTATATGCAGCCTTCATTAGCAGCTCCATTACAGTGTTAAGGTCACAAATTGGGCTCCGGGTGAGAGCCAGCCGTGGAAGCTGCAAATAAATGCCCGGGCCCCGTCTCTGTCGCGTTATACACACCACGTGAATTAGACGCACCGACTGAGTGGCGGAGGGGATGGCATTCGACCCTGGGTCGACCCCCATACTCTCTGAGACTGCAGGTCACATCTCCACAGTCAGGGCAGAGGACATGTGGACGGGAAGGGTCTAAAGGAATGGAGGCCAAATGCAGGCAGACAGGATTTGCCCGGAAAGCCAACTTGGAAGGCATGGACAGCTTCACAGATTCAAGAGTCATACTGCACGGAAACAGACCCTTCAGCCCAACTCGCCCATGCTGACCAAGATGCCCCATCTACAGTAGACCCACCTGTCCACGTTTAACCCATATCACTACAAACCTGGGCAGAAGGAATTGTTTTCATGCTCTGTGGCTCTATGGCTAGAATTGACTGAGTAAAATTTCCTTTTGTCATGGTGTACAGCTTTACGAGTCAGACCCACCCAATACTGCCAGACCCCTGAGCATTACATCAGTGGTGGGCAAGTTATTTGTGGGGATAGGAACTACATGCATGTGGAACCAAAGGAGGGTCCCAGCCCGAAACAGCCCCATTCTCCAGAGATGCTGCCACATCTGCTGAGATACTCCAGCACTTTGTGCTTCCGTCACCATTCTAAAACAGGCTTAAGGTGAGAGGGGAGAGATTGGAGGGACTTCAGGGGCAACGTTCTCGACAGAGGGGGTAGTCTGTATCTGGATTGAGCTGCCAGATGCTAGACAAGCAGATACAATTACGACCTTTAAAAGACATTTGGACAGATACACGGGTAGGAAGGATTTAGCCAAAGTGGGCTCGCCCAGTATCCTAAATGGGTCAACATGGACAAGGTGGGTCGAAGGGCCTGATTCCCTGCTGTACAGTTTGGGCTATAAAACATTAGGCTATTCTGCCCATCCTGATAGATGCTTGAAACAGTTCTCCAGCTAGCCTTGACCTTTTATCTTCCCTTCCCCTCTCCCAAACCCCAAGAGGAAGTGCTTGCGGGTAACGTTGCAAGGCGATTGCCCCTTTGCAGCCTTGTCCAGGGGTTGAGGTGCGAAGCCCAGCGAGGGGCTGGGTCTCTCCCGCGGGCCTGCCCGCCCGTGAAGGCCGGGACACGGCGCCAGTGACAGGGCAGAGAGCCAGCGCCGACCCGCAGCGCGCCGTGCCGGGCAGCACGTCCACACGGCGGGCCCGGGCTCCCTCCCCTCCCCTCCCCTCCCACCCCGGCTCCACCGGCCGCAGCACCCGGCCGATCCCTCGGCGCCACCACCCCCCGGGACTGCAACGTTTGACCTTGAGGGAGGGCAGAGGCTGCGGGACAACATTGACCCGCTGCCCGGCCTGAGGGAGCCCACGCTGCCGGGAGCTGCGGACCCTGCCCCGGGGAGCCGGCCTCCCCTCCCCTCCCCGCCCTGGAGCCGCGCTCACCTGAACTGGCTGAAGCGCTCGGGATCAGCTTCGAACAGCTTCCGCAGATTGATGCAGGCGCCGTGCTGCTTGTGCCACTGGGCCAGAGCCTTGTAGCAGGGGTCGGCCGTCAGCGGTGGGGCCATGGCGGGGGGCCGGGGCTGGGGCTGGGGCCGGGCGGGCGAAAGGTGCCGGAGGAGCTGTTCTAGGTCTGGGACTGGAGCGGGCGGCAGGACCTGGGGCTGGAGCTGGGGCGACGTGAGAAGCGGGCTGGCGGGGCGACAGGAGCCGGACCGGAGCGAGTAGCGGGCGTGAGGAGCTGGAGCTGGAGCCGGAGCTGCAGCTGTCGGGGCGAGGAGCCGGAGCTGGATGAGGCAGCGGGCGTGAGGAGCCGGAGCTGCAGCTGTCGGGATGAGGCAGCGGGCGTGAGGAGCCGGAGCCGGAGCCGGAGCTGCAGCTGTCGGGGCGAGGGTCCGGGCGTGAGGACCGCGCGAACTCCCTGCGCCGCGGATACTGCCGGCGCTGCCACGACCCGCCACCCAATCAGCGATGCCCGAGCCCGGCCTACCCGCGCTCCCAGCCAATGGCGGCACGAGGCGGGCACACGTCACAATGCCCCGCAGATGTAGCGTCAGGTTCGGCTGCTGTGGGGGGAGGGGCCGGGGGAGGGTCCGCCCCCTGGGACAGAGGACTCGCCCCCCCCCCGGGACACCCCTCCTCCCCCCGGGGGCACTCACCCCCCCCCCCACCCCGGGACACTCACCACCCCCGGGGGCACTCAATCCACCCCCCCGGGACACTCACACCCCTCCCCCGGGACAGAGGACTCACCCACCCCCCTCCCCTACCCCCCCAGGACAGACTCACCCCACACTGGGACCGAGGAGTCGCCCCCCCCCCCCCCCCCCCCGGGACAGAGGTCTACCCACCCCGGGAAAGAGGATTCACCTCCTCCCTTCGGGACATACTCGACCCCCCCCCCCACCGGGATAGGGGACTCGACCCCCTCCCTCCCCCTCCCCCCTTCCTGTTCAGGAGTTGAGAGACTCCATTTCCACCCATGGTTGATGCCCCCCCAGCTCCTACCCATCCTCCTTCCTCCATCACCCTCTTCCTAATCCCCTCTCCCTCCCTTCTCCACCATCCCTTCCATCCCCACACCCAGGCTCAGGCTGCCCCAGGGTCTATCCCGGGGAGACACCCCTTCCACGGCAAAGTCTGTCCAACCACCTCCCCACGAGCGGGGTGCTGCGGACATGCTTATAGAAACATATAACATTCTTAAAGGATTGGACAGGCTAGATGCAGGAAAAATGTTCCCATGTTGGGTGAGTCTATTCCCCCCGCAGACGGAATGCTCTGACCTTTGCGGGGGCACCGCATGTCTGAAGGTCAGGCAGTGAAATCCAATCTGCAGCTGAGAAGCAGCTCGCCTTGAAATAGATGCACCTCCCGCCGGGTAAAGGGCTTCATTTATTTACCACCTTCATGACCCCGTGTGCTCTGAGACACACTACATCCTGGTTTAAAACACTTTAGACTTTAGCGATGCAGCACGGAGACTGGTCATTCGCCCCCCTCCTCCCCCGAGCCCGCCCCGACCAGCGATCTACCATACACTAGCACTACCCTACACACCAGGAGCAATTTACAATTTGACCAAAGCCAATCAACCTACAAACCTGCAGGTCTTTGGGATGTGGGAGGAAACCAGAGCACCTGGAGAAACCCCACATGGTCACAGGGAGAACATAGAAACATAGAAATTAGGTGCAGGAGTAGGCCATTCAGCCCTTCGAGCCTGCACCGCCATTCAATATGATCATGGCTGATCATCCAACTCAGTATCCCGTACCTGCTTTCTCTCCATACCCTCTGATCCCCTTAGCCACAAGGGCCACATCCAACTCACTCTTAAATATAGCCAATGAACTGGCCTCAACTACCCTCTGTGGCAGAGAGTTCCAGAGACTCACCACTCTCTGTGTGAAAAAAGTCTTTCTCATCTCGGTCTTAAAGGATTTCCCCCTTATCCTTAAGCTGTGACCCTTGTCCTGGACTTCCCCAACATCGGGAACAATCTTCCTGCATCTAGCCTGTCCAACCCCTTAAGAATTTTGTAAGTTTCTATAAGATCCCCTCTCAATCTCCTAAATTCCAGAGAGTATAAACCGAGTCTATCCAGTCTTTCTTCATAAGACAGTCCTGACATCCCAGGAATCAGTCTGGTGAACCTTCTCTGCACTCCCTCTATGGCAATAATGTCCTTCCTCAGATTTGGAGACCAAAACTGTACGCAATACTCCAGGTGTGGTCTCACCAAGACCCTGTACAACTGAAGTAGAACCTCCCTGCTCCTGTACTCAAATCCTTTTGCTATGAAAGCTAACATACCATTCGCTTTTTTCACTGCCTGCTGCACCTGCATGCCTACTTTCAATGACTGGTGTACCATGACACCCAGGTCTCGCTGCATCTCCCCTTTTCCTAATCAGCCACCATTTAAATAATAGTCTGCTTTCCTGTTTTTGCCACCAAAGTGGATAACCTCACATTTATCCACATTATACTGCATCTGCCAAACATTTGCCCACTCACCCAGCCTATCCAAGTCACCTTGCAGTCTCCTAGCATCCTCCTCACAGCGAACACTGCCCCCAGCTTAGTGCCATCCGCAAACTTGGAGATATTACCTTCAATTCCCTCATCCAGATCATTAATATATATTGTAAACAGCTGGGGTCCCAGCACTGAGCCCTGCGGTACCCCACTAGTTACTGCCTGCCATTGTGAAAAGGACCCGTTTACTCCTACTCTTTGCTTCCTGTTTGCCAGCCAGTTCTCTATCCACATCAATACTGAACCCCTAATACCGTATGCTTTAAGTTTGTATACTAATCTCTTATGTGGGACCTTGTCGAAAGCCTTCTGGAAGTCCAGATATACCACATCCACTGGTTCTCCCTTATCCACGCTACTAGTTACATCCTCGAAAAATTCCACAAGATTCGTCAGACATGATTTACCTTTTGTAAATCCATGCTGACTTTGTCCAATGATTTCACCACTTTCCAAATGTGCTGCTATCCCATCTTTAATAACTGACTCTAGCAGTTTCCCCACTACCGATGTTAGACTAACTGGTCTGTAATTCCCCGTTTTCTCTCTCCCTCCCTTCTTAAAAAGAGGGGTTACATTTGCTACCCGCCAATCCTCAGGAACTACTCCAGAATCTAAAGAGTTTTGAAAGATTATACAAACGTACAAACTGCACACAGACAGCACCTGTAGTTAGGAATGAACCCGGGTGTCTGGCACGGTGAGGCAGCAACTCTACCTCTGCCGCAAGAGGAAATTGCTCTGCAAAAACACAGCCCACTCAGTAACCCGCCCAAGTTACTCTGATCAGCAAAGTCTGACAATCTGAACATTGAATTCTCTAAATTTAGATAACCTCTAACAAAACCCATTTTATTTTCACCCCCCCCCACCCCACGTGCCCCAGAGATGTTGCCTGACCCGCTGAGTTACTCCAGCGCTGCTGTACATGGTTACAGCAAGGCAGCATCTGCAGTTCCTTGTGTCTGTAATCTGCTGAGAGAGTTAGCGGAGGGGGCTGATACGTGGTGATGGGGGGAGGGAGAGAAGAGGAGAGGGGAGGGGAGGGGAGGAGGGAGAATGGATGGTGTTCTGTGGGTTCTGGGGCTGAACTGCAGGCCCGCCCTGGATGGGCCCATTCCATATACCTACCACCCACTGTGTGAAAAAGTTGCCCCTCAAGTTCCTATTAAATCTAGCCCCTCTAACCTTAAACCTATGTCCTCTGGTTCTTGATTCCCCTACTCTGTGTAAAAGACTCTGTGCATGCAACTTGTCTATTGCCCTGATGATATTAAACACCAGTAGCATGGTGGCGCAGTGGTAGAGTGGCTGCCTTGCAGCGCCAGAGACACGGGTTGGATCGTGACTATGGGTACCGTCTGTATGGAGTTTGTACGTTCACCCATGACCTGCGTGGGTTTTCTCCTAGTGCTCCGATTTCCTCCCTCAATCCAAAGGAGTACGAGGTTTGTTGGTTAATTGGCATGGTATAATTATAAATTGTCACAGCTGAGTAGGATAGTGTTAGCATGTGGAGGTCACTGGTCGTCACATATTCGGTGAGCCAAAGGGCCTGTTTCCGTGCTGTATCTCTGAACTAAACTCAACGACACCTCGTAAAGATCACCCCTCAACCTTGTGCGCTTCAAAGAATATAGTCCTACCCTGCCCGACCTCTGAGTAGCTCAGGCTCTTTCCAGCGTAATGCCATCCTTCCTTAATCCTTTCCCGCAGGGAGGTGAAGGGATGGGATTCACTATGGGAGGGGCTCACCGGGAGGCTGTTGTTGTCCATATAAACCTGTCTGTTTTGCTCATTCTCAGTAAATGTACACCGCCAGATTCAGGGACAGTTTCTTCCCAGCTGTTATCAGGCAACTGAACCATCCTATCACCAACTGGAGAGCAGTGCTGAGCTACCATCTACCTCACAGGAGACCCTCGGACTATCTTTAATCAGACTTTACTGGACTTTATCTTGCACTAAACGTCATTCCCTTTATCTATATAATTAAAAGTCTAATCTTGACCACTTCCTGTTTTCGCTGTATATTGATTTTAGAAAAAGCGCTATCACTTACTGTGATTTTTGGCCATCTTACTCAGAGTTCCCCTCCGGTCATCAGGGCCAGAGGATTTTTCACATTGATGAAAAATAAAAGACTTATTAATGTTTGAAAAATTCTGTCTCCTGTCAATCACACCATGAATGCCACGCCCCTTCCGGTGGGAGGGGGAGGGACTATAAAACCCAGAAGTGTGGGCGTGGCTCAATCTCTGCAAGATGGGGGAGGGAGTGGTCATGACTCTCAGTCTGAGCTGTGAATCAACTGAACACACTGAATGTCCACTAAACTGTGAGTGTGGTTTTATGTGGTTTTTATGGTGGTTTTATGGTGGTTTTACCCTGCTTCAAATGGTATGAAACTGCACTTGAATTTGGTGGTCTTGCATCCTACTTGAAGTGGTAGGAAACTGCACTCGAATTTGGTGGCCTTGTACCCTGCTTGAAATGGAATTTCGAGGAATAGCCGTGACTCAACTGCCAGCCCACCAGCCATGAGTGAGTGAGCTGCCAGCACACCAGGGTTGAGTGACTGAGCTGCCAACCCAAAAATGCATTTGGCCCACAATGCCCATACTAGCCCTCTGGAAACCAGTCCCTCCAGCAGACCCTGCTGAGTTATTTTGTGTCTATATTTGGTGTAAACCAGCATGAACAGCTCCTTCATACATGTCATTTCCTTTTTCCCTGTATCTGTACACTGTTGACAGCCCAATATTAATCATGTACAGTCTTTCCACTGACTAGTTAGCACGCAACAAAAGTTTTTCACTGTACCTCGGTGCACATGACAATAAACTAAACTAAACTTAAAAATAATAAAATGAACTCTGGTCCACTCCTGTAAACATTGTGACATGACACCGAATCGAGATGTTCTGTACACTGCTACACATCCTCAGTCTGGACCTTAGACACAAAATGCTGGAGTAACTGAGCGGGGATAGGCAGCATCTCTGGAGAGAAGGAATGGGTGACATTTCGGGATTAGACCCTTCTTTGAACTTGAGTTTCAAGAAGGGCCTTGACCCGAAACATCACCTATTCCTTCTCTCCAGAGATGCTGCCTGCCCCGCTGAGTTACTCCAGCATTTTGCGTCTTTCCTCAGTTTAAACCAAAGATCCTATAGGATCTTTGGTTTAAACCAGCATCTGAAGTTCCTTCCTACCCAGTCCGGACTTTATCAGCTTGGCATTAACACCCGGTCAATTGAACAATGGGGTTGGTCATGCTGAGGGTGTGGAGTGTGGAGCATTGGCCCACTCCCACATTCCCCAGCAGGGATCAGCACACTTCTGCTGCATCCAGGTGGTCTGGAGAGTCAAGGGTAGAAACAAAGAACCGCAGATGCTGGTTAATACACAAAAGGTCACAAATGGACAGGTGACGTTTCAGGTTGAGACCCTTTTCTGACTAATTGTAGGGGGTGAGGGGGAAGAGTAGAAAGCGGGAAGGGGGGTGAGGGGGGGAGAGTAGAAAGCTGGAAGAGGGGAGAGGCAGGACAAAGCATGGTAGGTCGTTGTTTTTTTTTTGACAGGCGGATTGGAACAAAGGCCAGAGATAAGAAAGAAAGATGTGAGACAGGTTTGAAGAATTGCAGATTGTAAAGCCAGAAAGTTTCATTGTCAATTCTATGGAAACAGAATAATGACATTCTTCCTGGAAGCAGCACAACAGGTTTGTGACAAAGGACTCAATATATTATATTATATAATAAATAAACATTGAAAAATAAAGTTGAATATTATTTTTAAAAGACAATCGAATGCAAAACCAAACAAAGCTCAAAGTCCCGAGTGCAACCCACGCAGTTTGTAGAAGCAAGGAACTGTAGATGCTGTTTTTAAAAGAAAGATACAAAGTGCTGGAGTAACTCGGATCAGGCTGCAGGTCTGAAGATATCCCTTGATCCCACTAGCCCCTAGAGCTCTATCTAACCCTCTCTTAAATCCATATAGTGATTTAGCCTCCACTGCCCTCTGTGGCAGGGAATTCCACAAATTCACAACTCTCTGGGTGAAAATGTTTCTTCTCACCCCAGTCTTAAATGGCCTACCCTTTATTCTAAGACTGTGGCCCCTGGTTCTGGACTCGCCCAACATTGGGAACATTTTTCCTGCATCTAGCTTGTCCAGTCCTTTTATAATTTTATATGTTTCTATAAGATTCCCCCTCATCCTTCTAACCTCCAGTGAATACAAGCCCAGTCTTTTCAATCTTTCCTCATGTGACAGTCCCGCCATCCCAGGGATCAATCTCGTGAACCTACACTGCACTGCCTCAATCACAAGGATGTCCTTCCTCAAATTAGGAGACCAAAACTGTACGTAATACTCCAGACGTGGTCTTACCAGAGCCCTATACAACTGCAGAATCTCCCTGCTCCTCTACTGAAACCCTCTTGTTATGCAGGCCAACATTCCATTAGCTTTCTTCACTGCCTGCTGTACCTGCACGCCAACTTTCAGTGACCGGTGTACAAGGACACCCAGGTCTCGCTGTATCTTACCTAATCTAACCCCATTGAGATAATAATCTGCCCCCTTGTTTTTGCCATTGTCGATTGATGTTGCATGTTAACCAATCACACACCAGCCAGCATCTCTAACTCCACCCCACTGTAATACTTATACTAACACTGGTTTCCCAGCACAGACAGTTGGAGCAGCCAGAATGTACTAATGTACTGACTAACTAATCACTAAAATAGGGTGGTTAAGTTTTAGTGCTGATTAAAGATGTACTTGAATCACGTACTGAGTCTAGAAGATATTTACATGGCGTCAGAAGTGATTGGATCCACTCCTTCTGTATAACTTTTTTTGTTTTACCCTTTTGAGAGTTTTTATTTTGCTTTATGATGGCCTCTTCCTGTCGAACGCCTGACCCTCTCGTCTTTGATGCGGATATCAGCGAACGCTGGGCCACGTTTGAAATTGATTACCGACACTACATGAACATTGCACACCGAAATGAGCCTGATGCTGTCAAGGCCTCTCTCCTACTCAACCTTGCTGGTCCAGATGCCCTTTGGCGATCCAGAACATTCCGCTATGCTCCAGCAGTCCTCGATGCCAATGACCAGGTAATAACCCCAACTGAATCTCCTGATGACTCCAATGTTCTGATGCATAAATTTAGCCAGATCTGTGACCTACCCTCAAATCACATTTTGGACAGAGCTAGGTTTTTCTCTCGCTGTCAACTCCCTGGTGAACGAGTAGACTCGTTTATCTCGGACTTAATGTATTTAGCCCAGCGCAGCCGATTCCAAAATATGCCGGTCGATCAGCTGACTGATCAGTTAACAAGGGACATTTTAGTGAATGGCATTACTGACCTGAAGCTCAGATCAGAGCTTCTGAGACGGCCTGATTTGACACTGGAGGAAGCAGCACACACACATGCAGGACAGCGGAATTAATCGACCCTATAGACAGTTCGCACAAAACCAAAACCATCAATCTGACGGGCCTCACTAGGCAGCGAACCAACACTGATAACAGGCGACCCAAGCTGGTCAGGCGGCTCTTGGCGATCCTCAGAAGAAATGCCCAAATTGCAACTACTCACACAGCTGGAACTGGAGCGGTGGAGCATAGGGACCAGCAGGCGGTGGGCGAGGCTCCCTCACAGCAAGCAGGTGTTGTCGACCTCTCCGGTATACCGCAACCTCACAGTCAACCAGGTAAGACCGTGGCTTGTCAGTCGGGTTGATAACAGTGCCCAGACGTGAATGTCCAGTTGAAGTTCGTAGGCGGACGACCTGACCCGGAAGTAGAGGCTTGAGTGGTCTGCTGGAACTGTCATGTGACCGTTTCTGGATATCGTGCTTCTCTTCTAGACGTTTCTGGATAATGGTGGGCTTCAGCACCTGAGGGACCAGTTGCTGTTGTGCGATGGGTACCGGAGGCCTCGTCAATCTCGACATCAGTCGCTGTGCTGGCGATCCCAGGGTTCCGTCCCTGGCAACATTTCTGAGATTCAGGAGATCGAGATAAACGTCTGACTTTGAAATCTGTGCTCGCTCCAGCAAATGTTTGGCGCTTCTGACAGCGCATTCAGCGAGTCCATTACTCTGTGGATACTCGGGACTGCTCGTGACGTGCTGGAAGTTCCATCGGTCTGCGAACAGCTTGAATATGTGGCTGGTGAACTGCCGACCGTTGTTGGTTCTCAGGCTGACAGGAGCGCCAAAGGTAGAGAAGTGTCTTTTCAGCTTCTGGATGACCATCTCCGATGTGAGGGAGGTCAGTTGGCCTAGTTCAAACCAATTGGAAAAGGAGTTGACTAGAACAAGGTAGTGCTTCCCGCACCATTCGAAAATGTCCGCCGCCAGCGACGTCCAGGGCAGAGCTGGTGGAGGTTGTTGCAGAAGGGGCTGCCGCTGCTGATGAGGCGCAAGGCTGTTGCAAGCGGGGCAGGAGGCTACACGGTCCCGGATGTAACTGGCCATTCCCGGCCAGTAGAACAGAATACAGTGTGGCGTCGGCTCCTGGGTGACCGCTGTGTTCCTCTTTGAAGTATACGTCTCGTAGCGATGAGGGTATCACCACCTTGTGACCTTGACGACAACCCCATCCTGAACTACCAGTTCATCACGAACCAGGAAGAAAGGCTGCACCTCTGTGGGCGTGTTGGATTGTCTGTCTGGCCAGCCTGTTTTGATGATGGAGGAGAGGATTTGAAGCGTATCGTCAGTGGCGGTGTGCGCGGCCAAGGTGCGCAGTTGTTTGCTGGAGACGAAATCGACACCGAGGACCGTGAAATTTTCCTGTTCATAGGGATGTTGTTCGCAAGATGCCCGAGGTGCACGGGAGAGAGTGTCGGCGATCTGCATGTCCTTACCCTTAGTGTAGGTAATAGAGAAATCGTACCGCTGCAGCTGCCTCATCGTACGCTGCAAACGAAGCTGACGCGGCGTGAATGGGCTTGTTCAGGATTGTCACCAGTGGTTGGTGGTCCGTCTCGACCGTGAAGGTGCTGCCAAAGATGAAGTCGTGGAGCAAGCAAAGACGACGGCCAACAGTTCCTTTTCGATTTGCGCGTAGTGCTGCTCCGTGTCGGTCATAGTGCGAGAGGCATACGAGACAGGTAGTAGATGCCCTCGGCAGATGGTTGCAAGCAGGCTGCGCCGAGCCCGAATTTCGAAGCATCGCAGGTGATCGTCACCGGACCTTTCAGGTAAAAAAAAAAATAGGGTGGGTGCACTGGTCAGTTTGGACTTTAAAACGTCGAAAGCAATGTTGCTGGAACCATGACCATGCTGTGTCCTTTTTTGTCAGCTCCCGCAGTGTGGAGCTTAGTTCACTGAGGTTCGGTATGAACTTGCTGAGATAGTTTACCATGCCCAGAAAACGGTGCAGGGCTTTCACATCTGTGGAGACAGGCATTTCTGTGATGGCAGTAGCCTTCTTCGGATCGGGTCTGAGACCAACAGGAGTGAAGATGTGGCCGACGTAGGAAAGCTCTGGAAACCAGAACTCGCACTTGTCAGGATTGAGCTTGAGGTTGATCTTGCATGCGCGATCCAAGATGAGCCTGACATTGTGGTTGTGCTCTATTGCATCTTTGCCATACACTAGGATATCGTCGACAATGATGGCACAAGGTAGGTCCTCGAATAATAGCTCCATAGTTTTTTGGAAGACTTCACTGGCAGAGTTGATTCCGAATTGCATTCTCAGAAACTTGTATCTGCCGAATGGGGTGGCAAACGTGGTGAGGTTTGATGACTCCTTGTCCAGCGGTATCTGCCAGAAAGAGATCTTTGCATCGAGGACAGAAAACAGGGTGGCCGTTCCGACCTTTGCCGCAACATCCTCGACAGTCTTCATGGGATGGTGTGGGCGCTTAATGGCAGTGTTCAGTTCTTTCGGGTTGATGCACAAGTGGATTTCATTTTTTCCCTTCTTGACTGTGGCAATCATGGTTGAGACCCAGTCGGTGGGGTCGCTGACTGCTTCAATTATGCCTGTGGAGGCCATGTCCTTCAGCGCAGGGTGAACCCTGTCAGTCATGGCAAATGACAATCGGTGTGGAGGTCGGATGACGGGTGTCACTTCGGGGTCAATAATAATCTTGTAAGTCACGGGCAACTTGCCCAGGTTATTGTCGAAAAGATCAGGGAATTCACTCAGTGGGTCCAGGGAAATTTGCAGCTTGTGGACCGTTTATAACTTCTAGACTCAGTACGTGATTCAAATACATCTTTAATCAGCACTAAAACTTAACAGCATGGAGGATGATTAGTTGAAGTACATCCTGGCTGCTCCAACTGGAAACCAGTGTTAGTATAAGTATTACAGTGGGGTGGAGTTAGAGATGCTGGCTGCTGTGTGATTGGTTAACATGCAACATCAATCTACAGCCACCAAAGTGGATAACCTCACATTTATATTATACTGCATCTGCCACGCATCTGCCCACTGACTCAACCTGTCTAGGTCACCCTGCAACCTCCTAAAATCGTCTTCACAGTTCACACTGCCACCCGGCTTTCCCACATCAGCAACCATCAGCGTCTATATCTCTCGTTTCTCTTATCGCTAATCTGTCTGAAGAAGGGCCTCGACCTGAAACGTCGCCCATTCCTTCTCTCCAGAGATGCTGCCTGTCCCACTGAGTTACTTCACCTTTTTGTGTCTATCTTCGGTTTAAACCAGCACCTGCAGTGCCTCCCTACACATATATGTTATATTACATCTACGTTATACATATATTATCCAAGATATCTAGATGACAGATCTAATCTATCAGCCGCCACCACCACCCCCGGCAGTGTGTTCCAGGCACCGCTCCATGTCTGAAGAAAGGTTTCACTCCAAAATGTTACAGATCCATGTTAGGCAGAGATGTTGCCTGACCAGCTGAGTTACCGCAGCACATTATGTCTTTTTGTGTATTAACCAGCCCCTGCAGTTTCTTGCAAAAAAAAATCTGCCCCGCGCATCTGCTTTAATGATTGCTCATCTCACTGTTAAGCTGTGCCCTCTAGCCATGGGGTGGGAGTTGAACTCACTGCAGGTTACTAGCCCAGTAAGAAGCCCTGGGTCAGTCGCCAGGCTGGAGGGGCTGGTGAATATCTCCCTGCAGTCTCAGTGGGGGCCACTGGCGGGCAGTAACGGAGCTCACAGCCCCGGCAATCCCAACGTGATTCCCATCGGACCGAGGGCACAAGCTACGGGAGAGCTCAGTGCACAGAGAGCTGCATCCTTGAAGAGGTAACAAGGGTATCAATGAGGGCAGGGTAGTAGATGTGATGTACATGAACTCTCAATGGTTCAATGGTTCAATGACTCCCTCCCCCCCCCCCCTTCCCCCCAATCTTTGCACATCCCCAATCCTTTCCACTCGTCACTTTAATTTCACGTTTCATGTATTTTGTGTTTTATGACTGTTGGCAAATCAATTTCCGTCCTGGGATAAAGTTCTATCGGTTCGTATCGTGGAGGGAGGTGTGGTTGGTGGTCCGTCTCGACCGTGAAGGTGCTGCCAAAGATGAAGTCGTGGAATTTGGAGCAAGCAAAGACGACGGCCAACAGTTCCTTTTCGATTTGCGCGTAGTGCTGCTCCGTGTCGGTCATGGTGCGAGAGGCATATGAGACGGGTAGTAGATGCCCTCGGCAGATGGTTGCAAGCAGGCTGCGCTGAACCCGAATTTTGAAGCATCGCAGGTGATCGTCACCGGACGTTTCAGGTAAAAAAAAATTAGGGTGGGTGCACTGGTCAGTTTGGACTTTAAAACGTCAAAAGCAATGTTGCTGGAACCATGTGTCCTTTTTTGTCAGCTCCCGCAGTGTGGAGCTTAGTTCGCTGAGGTTTGGTATGAACTTGCCGAGATAGTTTACCATGCCCAGAAAACGGTGCAGGGCTTTCACGTCTGTGGAGACAGGCATTTCTGTGATGGCAGTAGCCTTCTTCGGATCGGGTCTGAGACCAACAGGAGTGAAGATGTGGCCGACGTAGGAAAGCTCTGGAAACCAGAACTCGCACTTGTCAGGATTGAGCTTGAGGTTGATCTTGCATGCGCGATCCAAGATGAGCCTGACATTGTGGTTGTGCTCTATTGCATCTTTGCCATACACTAGGATATCGTCGACAATGATGGCACAAGGTAGGTCCTCGAATAATAGCTCCATAGTTTTTTGGAAGACTTCACTGGCAGAGTTGATTCCGAATGGCATTCTCAGAAACTTGTATCTGCCGAATGGGGTGGCAAACGTGATGAGGTTTGATGACTCCTTGTCCAGCGGTATCTGCCAGAAAGAGATCTTTGCATCGAGGACAGAAAACAGGGTGGCCGTTCCGACCTTTGCCGCAACATCCTCGACAGTCTTCATGGGATGGTGTGGGCGCTTAATGGCAGTGTTCAGTTCTTTCGGGTTGATGCACAAGCGGATTTCATTTTTTCCCTTCTTGACTGTGGCAATCATGGTTGAGACCCAGTCGGTGGGGTCGCTGACTGCTTCAATTATGCCTGTGGAGGCCACGTCCTTCAGCGCAGGGTGAACCCTGTCAGTCATGGCAAATGACAATCGGTGTGGAGGTCGGATGACGGGTGTCACTTCGGGGTCAATAATAATCTTGTAAGTCACGGGCAACTTGCCCAGGTTATTGTCAAAAAGATCAGGGAATTCACTCAGTGGGTCCAGGGAAATTTGCAGCTTGTGGACCGTTTATAACTTCTAGACTCAGTACGTGATTCAAATACATCTTTAATCAGCACTAAAACTTAACAGCATGGAGGATGATTAGTTGTCAGTACATCCTGGCTGCTCCAACTGGAAACCAGTGTTAGTATAAGTATTACAGTGGGGTGGAGTTAGAGATGCTGGCTGCTGTGTGATTGGTTAACATGCAACATCAATCTACAGCCACCAAAGTGGATAACCTCACATTTATATTATACTGCATCTGCCACGCATCTGCCCACTGACTCAACCTGTCCAGGTCACCCTGCAACCTCCTAAAATCGTCTTCACAGTTCACACTGCCACCCGGCTTTCCCACATCCGTAAACTTGCTAGTGTTGTTCCTAATTCCCTCTTCCAAATCAATAATATATATGGTAAACAGTTGTGGCCCCAACACCGAGCCTTGCGGCACTCCACTCACCACTGCCTGCCATTCTGAAAAGGACCCGTTCACTCCTACTCTTTGCTTCCTGTCTGCCAACCAATTTTCTATGCACGTTAACACCCTACCCCCAATACCATGTTAACACCCTACCCCCAATTTTAGTCACCAGTCTCCTGTGCAGGACCTTATCAAAGGCTTTCTGAAAGTCTAGATACACTACATCCACTGGCTCCCCTTCATCCATTTTACTTGTCACATCTTCAAGAAATTCCAGAAGATTAGTCAAGCATGATTTTTTTTCATAAATCCATGCTGACTTGGACTAATCCTTTTACTGCTATCCAAATGCCCCATTATTATCTCTTTAATAATTGACTCCAGCATCTTTCCCACCACCGAAGTCAGGCTAACTGGTCTGTAATTCCCCGTTTTCTCTCCCGCTCCTTTCTTGAAAAGTGCGATAACATTAGCTATATCCTCCAATCCACAGGAACTGATCCTGAATCTTTTGAACATTGGAAAATGATCACCAATGCGTCCACTATTTCTACAGCCACCTCCCTGAGGACCCTGGGATGCAGTCCATCAGGCCCAGGGGATTTATCATCCTTCAGTCCCATTAGCCTACCCAATACTATTTCTCGCCTAATGAAAATTTATTTCAGTTCCTCGACCCCCTTAGATCCCCTGTCCTCCAGTACATCTGGGAGATTGTTTGTGTCCTCCTTAGTGAAGACAGATCCGAAGTACCTATTCAACTCTTCTGCCATTTCCTTGTTCCCCATAATAATTTCACCCGTGTCTGCCTTCAAGGGACCCACATTTAACTTTGCTACACTTTTTCCCTTAACATTTTATTGGTAATTTACATTTAAGTTATGCAGTGTGTGCTATCTGAGTCTTTGTGCCAGCAATGCTGCTGCGTGAGATGGCCACTGCACCTGCTCAAATAAACGCACTGAATCCCCCTCAGTGTGCGGGGAGGCAATGGTTTTGTGGCTGTGGAGTGGTGCTGCCCTCTGTTGGTGAGGCTGGAGAGTGCAGACACCTCCCTCCACGATACGAACCGATAGAACTTTATCCCAGGACGGAAATTGATTTGCCAACAGTCATAAAACACAAAATACATGAAACGTGAAATTAAAGTGACGAGTGGAAAGGATTGGGGATGTGCAAAGATTGGGGGGAAGGGGGGGGGGGGGGAGGGAGTCATTGAACCATTGAGAGTTCATGTACATCACATCTACTACCCTGCCCTCATTGATACCCTTGTTACCTCTTCAAGGATGCAGCTCTCTGTGCACTGAGCTCTCCCATAGCTTGTGCCCTCGGTCCGATAGGAATCACGTTGGGATTGCCGGGGCTGTGAGCTCCGTTACTGCCCGCCAGTGGCCCCCACTGAGACTGCAGGGAGATATTCACCAGCCCCTCCAGCCTGGCGACTGACCCAGGGCTTCCTACTGGGCTAGTAACCTGCAGTGAGTTCAACTCCCACCCCATGGCTAGAGGGCACAGCTTAACAGTGAGATGAGCAATCATTAAAGCAGATGCGCGGGGCAGATTTTTTTTGCAAGAAACTGCAGGGGCTCGTTAATACACAAAAAGACATAATGTGCTGCGGTAACTCAGCTGGTCAGGCAACATCTCTGCCTAACATGGATCTGTAACATTTTGGAGTGAAACCTTTCTTCAGACATGGAGCGGTGCCTGGAACACACTGCCGGGGGTGGTGGTGGCGGCTGATAGATTAGATCTGTCATCTAGATATCTTGGATAATATATGTATAACGTAGATGTAATATAACATATATGTGTAGGGAGGCACTGCAGATGCTGGTTTAAACCGAAGATAGACACAAAAAGGTGGAGTAACTCAGCGGGACAGGCAGCATCTCTGGAGAGAAGGAATGGGTGACGTTTCAGGTCGAGGCCCTTCTTCAGACAGATTAGCGATAAGAGAAACGAGAGATATAGACGCTGATGTGGAGAGATAAAGAACAATGAATGACAGATATGCAAAAAAGTAGCGATGATAAAGGAAACGGGCCATTGTTCACCCTACAAACATTGTTCACCCTACAAACAATGGCCTGTTTCCTTTATAATTGTTACTTTTTTGCATCTTTCATTCATTGTTCTTTATTTCTGGGATTGCCGGGGCTACCTAAAGGGAGAGAAATCAATATTCATACCACTGGGCTGTAAGCTGCCCAAGTGAAATATGAGATACTGTGCCTCCAATTTGCGTTTAGCCTCTGACAATGGAGGAGACCAAGGACAGAAAGGTCTGTGTGGGAATGGGAAGGAGAATTAAAGTGTCCAGCAACTGGGATATCAAGTTGGTTCATGCGGACTGAGCGAAGGTGTTCTGCGAAACGATCGCCCAGTCTCTGTTTGGTCTCGCCGATGTATAAGAGTCCACATCTTGAACAACGGATACAGTAGATGAGGCTGGAGGAGGTGCAAAGTGAACCGCTGCCTAACCTGAAAGGACTGTCGGGGTCCCTGGACAGAGTCGAGGGAGGAGGTATAGCGACAGGTGTTGCATCTTCTGCAGCTGCGGGGGAAGGTACCTGGGGAGGGGGTGGTTTGGGTGGGAGGGGATGAGTTAACCAGGAAGTTGCGGAGGGAACGGTTTCTGTGGATGGCAGAAAGGAGTGGAGATGAGAAATTGGGGTTAGTGGTGGGATCCCGTAGGAGGTGGCGGATATTTTGGAGGATTATGTGTTGTTTGCGACGGCTGATGGGGTGGACTGTAAGGACTAGGAGACTGTGTCTCTGTTGTGATTAGGGTGAGGGGGAGTAAGGGCAGAGCTGCGGGGTACAGAGGAGACACGAGTGAGGGGAACCCCTGTTCCCTAAAGAATGAGGACCTCAGATGTCCTGGTATGGAACACCTCATCTTGGGCGCAGATGCGGTGTATACTGAGGAATTGGGAGTAGGGGATAGAGTCCTGGCAGGAGGCAGGGTGGGAAGAAGTGTAGTCGAGAGAGTTGTGGGACTCGGTGGGTTTGTAATAGATGGCAGTCAATAGTCTATTTCTTGTGATGGAGACTGAGATCAAGAAAGGGGAGGCAGGTGTAAGTAAATCGGAGTGCAGGATGAAAATTGGTGGTGAATTTGATGAAGTCCATGAGTTCTGCATGGGTGCAGGAGGTAGCACCGATGCAGTCATCAATGTAATGGAGATACAGTTGGGGGATAGGGCCAGTGTACACCTGGAACTGGGATTGTTCAACGTACCCTACAAAGAGGCAGGTATAGCTGGGGCCCGTGCTGGTGCCCTTGGCAATGCCTTGGACTTTGAGGAAGTGGAAGGAGTCAAAGAAAAAGTTGTTGACGGTGAGCTCAGGTAGATGAGTTGGTCTTGGCATCATGTTCGGCACATACAAAGGGCCTGTCTCTGTGCTACGCTGTTGAACGCAATCCCCCACTCCCTGCACATTCCCACTCCCTGCACATTCCCACTCCCTGCACATTGCCACTCCCTGCACACTCCCCATTCCCAGCTTGTTCCCCCTTCCCTATACATCGCTCTGTTGGAACAGTGCCACGGGGCCAGGATTGCATTGTCTGGGACCTGCCTTCACAGGTACTGACCTCTCCACAGTGCATGTGCTGCCTCATGAAGGCAGCCAGCATCATCACTGTCCCACATTTCAATCTCTCTGCTCGGGAAGAAGGTGCAGGAGCCTGAAAGCCGTGACCTCCAGGTTCAGGAACAGCTTCTCCCCAAAGACCATCTGGCTCTTGAACACTACACAACACTAATTGAACTATAAACTATGTCATCTCTTGGTTACACTAAAGACGGTGCTTTTTTGCATTAGTATTGGAGTTACTAATTTCTTTTTGTTTATTGTATGTTACCTATGAGTGTTGTACTTACAGGCCTGCTAACATCAGGAAGATATGATAGGAGTCTGAAAACCATGACCTCTAAGTCTCTAACTGTGACACTATAATGCTGTAACACTATATTCTGCACTCTGTATGTTTTTCTTTGAACTACCTGTTGTACGTGTGTGGCGTGATTGTACTCGGCAATGGTATGATTTGGAGATAGACACAAAAAGCTGGTGTAACTCAGCGGGTCTGGCAGCATCCCTGGAGAACATGGATAGGTGATGTTTCGGGACGGGAGCCTACTTCTGACTCTGCCTCTCTTGGCCTGTAATGGCAGCCAGCCCCAGCAGATGGCAGTGTTGGCCAAGAGTGAGAGGGAGCCGCTGCCCTGGGCACAGTTAGTTGATCATCGCCCTGCCTGCGGTGAGTCACCTCCACAAAGTTTTTTAACTTCATTTGGGCCAAATCCACAGCTAAGGCAGACTGTGTCGATTCCCTCTCCTTCATTTAAGTTCATATAGGAGCAGAATTAGGGCATTCGGTCCATCAAGTAGGAATGTTACAAAATGTTGAGATTTTAAAAATCAAGCCTGTAATTTATCCCATCAGATAAAGCATAAAAATAACTTTAATTTGACACCTAATTCACTTTCATATCTTCAGTACAAAAAAAGTTATGGTTATTTTCATACTTGGAAATTAGCATCTTGTTCCCTATTGCTTTTCCATTGACAACACAAAAGCTGTGATCGAGGACAGTCAAAAGCCCATAACTTTCTTATAAATTAAAAGAACTGAATAACATTTTCAGTTATTATAGATTGAAGCATTCTGAAACAAATATGAAATATCTTACTTGGATGACCTGAAATTAAAGCATATAATTAGTTAGTTACCTAATTATAGCTAATTACAAAACTGACCGTTGTGACAGAAATAGTCATAAACACCCAGACTGCCTTGAAAATTAAAAAATGTGATTTTCTCGAGATCAAAACTTTAATATTATTGTATTATATGTTGTAAGTCTGTATCAGACAGGTAAAGAAATTACAATTTCTAGCAAACGACCAAGTCTTTATGGAGAAGATCAGTTGCTAGCTGGTACATTGGCATATCATAATCAGTAGCATCATCATACTCCTCAGATTGTAACAAATAAGCAACTCTGTACACCTTGTTTTTCCTCAACTTTTCAATTTTGGCATTGTACCTTTTAGTCTTCAAACCACGCACGACATGCCTTTCTGCCCACTACTTTCCCATTAAGAATGTCCTGTAAATCATCACATTTGGAGTAGTCCAAATTTGGATAATCTCTGCGAATGCTGTCTAAATCAGTCTCTTTCACTGGGCATTTGGATTGACAATTTTGCATTTCTTCTTCGGAGACATCTAAAATGTAAAGGAAAAAAAACACTGAACAGCATTAACAGAAATAGGTTATTATTTACAGTTTTAGGAAAAAAGATAGAAATTATAAAATTAAACGCTGAAACAAATAGTAAATACCCAACAAAAATTCATATTCATCAGTTTCATCAAATGAATTAAATTCATCTCATCAATTAAATTAATCTAAATTCAATTACTAGATCTAACATCTATCCATTTCTTAAGAAAAGGCAAAAAAAAATTAAATAGCTTAAGTATCCAAATAACAAATAACAAACTGATCCCATTCACACAAGAATTCACAATATAATATGTTTTTTTTAATATCACTTTGTCATGAATTTATATACCAAATGGAAGGAATTTGATGTTTAATTCCTATAAATTAATCCTGAAACACCCATTCTCAAGATAATCAAAATCATTATTTCTTGCACAATACATCTGACTAAAACTGTACTGTGGATATTTAGTATGAAAATATTGATCATGGATAGGCAATAACACAAAGTATAGATGATTTAGATGTTCTTATGACATGATTGTGCAAAAAAAAAAAAGAATTTGATTATCTTGAGAGTGGATGTTTGTGGAATGTGATCGACAATGTTGCTATTGCCATAAATTTTAAGCCCCTATCGGCAGGCAAGACACGGCCGATTCGTATGGGGACCTAAATAACATTTTTCGCATCATAAGATTAAAATGAAGCCACACCAAAAAGCAAGATAATATGTTAAATAAACAACATACTTTTTGTTTTGTCCTGATATTGCGATCTGTGATGTTGAAGGCGTTGAAGGTGTTAGAAGTCACAGTGATTAAATCATCCAGCAATTTCTTTTTAAACCCAGGAAGGGAAGCTTGAACGATTTTTCTTCATCAGCTAGCAGCCCGAGGAAATCCCTCTCCGACAACCAATACAAACCTGCATTTTAATCCGGCTCTGTCTGTTGTCTGACTGCTGAGTTACTCCAGCACTTTGCGTCTTTTTTAATTGAATACAGAAGTTGGGATATTATGTTACAGATGTACAAGATGTTGATGAGGAGTATTGTGTTCAGTTTTAGTCACCCTTGCATGGAAAGATGCCATTAAGCTGAGAGGGGTGCAGAGGAGATTTACGAGAATGCCAGGACTCGGGGGCTGGATCTATAGGGAGAAGTGGAGCAGGCTAGGACATTATTGCCTGGAGTGTAGGATGCTGGTAGGTGATCTTATGGAGGTGTACAACAAGGGGGATAAATAGGGTGAATGTACAGTCTTTATCTCAGGGTAGGGGAATCAAGAATTAACGGGCATAGGTTTATCGTGAGGAAAGGTTTAATGAGAACCTGAGGGGCAACTTTTTCACACAGTGGGTGGTGGGTATATGGAACAAACTGCCAGAGGGGATAGTTCAGGCAGGTACTATAACACCATTTAAAAGACAATTGGACAGGAACATGGAAAGGAAATGTTTAGGAATATGGGCCAGGTGTGGGCATAAGGGTCTAGTGCAGACAGTCAGCATTGTTTTTTCCCAATATCAATTAAATCCAAGGTAGCTTTTTTCCTACCTGACTTTCCGATGTAACTTGTAATTAATTCTCTAGTTCCCAATCAAAATCAAAATTGCGTTATAACAAATTTGACCTGCATTTTACAAATAGAGTTCCCTAATTCTTTGCTTGTGTTATTTCTGATTTGCACGCTGGTAAAACATGTTATAGCAGAATGACTTGTGGATGCCTTTGACTCAATTATGAACAATCCACTTGTCAGACCCAGATGACAACAACTAAACCTCAGGCACCTCCTGTGGTTTCCATATTGACCTCATCAACCATCTCAATATCAATAACACTGTGTGGAGGCAAGTCATTTTCTCCTGCCCATAGATCATAGAACAGTACAGCACAGGGACAGGTCTTTTGGCCCACAATGTCTGTGCCAAACACACCCATTCCCTGCATATCCATGTACTTATCCAAAAGACTCTGAATTATCACTATCACATCTGCTTACACCACCACCCCCAGGAAGAACTGTTGCAATCTTTTATTTGGCCATGTCTTTTCCCTGGACTGAAGGATTCCATGAAGAACTCCAGCTGCCTGACTTTTTAAGAAGCTGCAGTACCTGTCCCTTTAAGAAGGATTCCTTCTACGAGGATGTTGCTAGGACTAGAGGCTGTGAGCTATAGGGAGAGGTTGAGTAGGCTGGGTCTATATTCCTTGGAGCACAGGAGAATGAGGGGTGTACAAAATCATGAGAAGAATAGATCGGGTAGATCAAGGGTTCCCAACCAGGGGTAAATTTACCTCCAGGTGGTAAATTGGTTGACTCTGGATTTGTACTTTTTTTTTCATTGACTGACTGTGTTTGGTTCTGGTATACCAGTATCTGTTCATCATTAGTTGTTCATAAATAAGTGAAATAACATGTGAAATAAATAAGTGAAATAACATCGTTATGTGCTATTAAAGTTGCCAGGGGTAAACGTGACGAAAAAAGTTGTGAACCCCTGGGGTGGATGCACAGAGTCTCTTGCCCAGAGTAGGGGAATCGAGGACCAGAGAACACAGGGTCAAGGTGAAGGGGCAAAGATTGAATAGGAATCCGAGGGGTAACTTTTTCACACAAAGGGTGGTGGGTGTATGGAACAAGCTGCCAGAGGAGGTAGTTGTGGCTGGGACTATTCATCCCATTGTTTAAGAAACAGTTAGACAGGTGCATGGATAGGACAGGTTTGGAGGGATATGGACCAAGCGCAGGTAGGTGTCTGGGACATTGTTGGCCGGTGTGGGCAAGTTGGACCGAGAGGCCCGTTTCCACACTGTATCACTCTGTGACTGAGTTGTGGTGCCTGTCCCTTTAAGAAGCCGTAGCGTCAGCCCCAAGGTAGAACTACAACGCCCATAATGCACCGCGCCACACCACTCCACACAAGGGGTCCGGGAAACCAAACTACTCATTCAGATGTCAAATTAACGTTCTAAACTTTATATTGATAGCAATGGGAAACAGGAATTAAAATCGAAAAGCAGGACCTCCCCGTTTAAAACATATTCATTTAAAAACTGGCCAGCGTTACTATACGTCACATCCGGTTAGGACGAGTCCATGGGGATGGGTTGGTGAAGGGGTGCAACCGCTTACATGGGCCCTGGGTTCGGCCGTTATTCCGGTTTTGCGAACCGACTACATTCGCACCAATATAATGATAGATTAAAAATCAATAGTGGTTATAAACCTGCGGCGTATTTGACTGAAAACACAGTTCTTTGGCACTGGGTGAGGCTGAACATCCCCCCGTCACTAGTTTGGGTCGGGAGGGCGCGCACCCGGCGGTGGCGGTGGCGGTGGCGGGCACGCGCGCTGGGGACAGGCGCGCGACACGGAGCGGGCGCGAGCGCGAGCGAGCGGCGCCTTCAACCCCCCCTCCCCCACCCCCCGGAGCCGCCTCGATCCGTCAGCAGCGGAGCTCGGCCCTGGGTCGCCGCCGCCGCCGCACGCAGGTAGGGCCGGGGGGGTGGGGAGTTGTGACTGGGCCCAGTGCCGGGTGCAGTGAGGAAGGGAGAAGGCTGGGGGGGGGGGGGGAGTGAGTGAGGGGCCCGGGCCGGGGGCGAGGGGCGAGGAGCGGCTGTCGTCCGGCCCGGGGGAGAGGGGGCGCGGGTGACTGAGGAGGGGAGGCCGGGTGACTGGGGTCGGATGGGCGGGGAGTTCCCGGGGGGGGGGGGGGGGGGGGGGTGCGTGTATTTCATGTCTAGGGGGTGTACGAGCCTCTGGGGGGGGGGGGGGGGGGGTTGTGCGTGCACTCCGAACCCGCGGGTCTGTCTGAGGAGGAGGGGGGGGGGCGCCTACCTAGATTTTTTTGGGGGGAGAGTAAGTGTGAGTTTCGGAGAGGGGGGCGATGCCTGGGGTTGTGTGGCGGGGGGGGGTATTGAGGAGAGAGAGGCTGCTGATGTCAGTGTATTGGGGAGAGGGCCGCTGCTTGGGATTGTAGAGGGGGGGGGGGTGGAGACGAGAGAGGGACAGTACTGGGAGGAGGAGGGGGTGTTACTTGTGATAGGGGTGCTGATGTGTGAGAGTGGGCGAGGTGTGTATTGCCGTGTCTGCGATTGCTGGGGGGGGGGGTGCAGTCGTACCCCAGACCGGGGAGATGGGTGGGTGCTTGTGGTTGCCCGGGTTTGGGGGTGTACAGACCACTGAGAATGGGCCGGGGTGTGTGTATGTAACCCAGACTGGATAACGGAGGGAATGTCTGGTATTGTACCGGGGGGGGGGGGGGAGGTGGAAAGACAGATGCGGATTGCCAGAGAGAGATGGTTGCGTGGGGTTGGGAGGGGGGGGGGGGTGCAGGTTCTTGGGTCTGGGCGAGAAAGGGCGGTGTGTGTGCCCGTGCCTACTCCACCTATTTTCTATGAGAGTGGGGATGGGAGTGTGCTTGTGTTCAGTGTGGGAGAAGGTGGATGATTGCATGCCTGGCTTTGGGGTAGGAGTGGAATGTGTACCTCGGGTCAGGGGCTGTGGGGGAGAGGGCTGTGTGTATCCCTGGGTGTGGGGGAGCGCGGTGTTTCTACCTCGGGTCTGAGGCTGTGTGTGTGTGGGGGGGGGGGGGGGGGGGGAGCGCAGCAGGCGGTGCTGAGTTTTTACCCTGGGTCAGGGGCTGTGGGTGATGGGGAATCTGCACCCTGGGTCTGAGGGAGCAGGGAGTGTGTAACATTGGGACTGGGGCTGTGTGCGAGCAGGGAGTGCGTGCCCTGGGTCTGAGGGAGCGGGCGTCAGATGCAGGGATGAGATGCACTGAGTGTGCAATGTTATTGATGGGACGGGACTGGATTTTGAGATGAGCTGTCCTTTCACTGGTGGGGGTGGTGGTGGTGGTGTCCGGGGTGGGTTGACTCGGGTGCAGTGGGTAGCTGGGAGAATGGCAGTAACTCCAGGGCCGCAGTGCTGGACTGCCCACAGCCTGGCTGCCTTATGTCTGTCTGGTCACAGTGCACCAACTGTCCCTGGTCTGTGCTGTTCCTGCCTGTGTGGTGGCAACAGGTGTGGGGAAAGCTCAAGTCTTGACGTGCAATAGTCCCCAGAATAAAACGATGTGCCAAGGCTGTTTGTTTAGGAGACGTCATTCATTACCAGAACCCGAGGGGTGGTGGTAATTGAATGAATATATGTGTGCGTTGGCCTTGCCTGTTGCTTCCTGATGCATCGGAGAAGGAAAAGATTCTGCCTTTCCATAACCACATAATTCTTGCTTTTACTGGGGTAGAAAAAACGACAAAATGTGGTTAAGGTTTATTTTTGGCGTTAATCAAATGACTGTTTACATTGAATGATGGAGTGCTGCATCTCTCAGCTTTGCTTATCGATCTGTAAACAAAATAGGCTTTCAAATTAAACCAGCATCAGCTCAGCAGTTCCATGTTCCTACATTCTAGGATTTCAAATTGCCTACTTTACAATTCCTAAAATGAAAAATCTCAGACCCTTCTCACTTTGTGTGAGGTTAGGAATCTGTTGTTATTGTTGTTTGCTGAGGTTTTTATCTTCTGAACTATCAGGTTTTTTAAGTATTAATGCGGGACAAATATATTGGAGTAATATTGATTGTGACGGTTTCTGAACTTAGAGTCTTCCCCAGGGCAGGATTTGATTTCGATGTTGTGGAATGCTGTTGTGGTTTGCAGTGGCTGGCGAGCATTCTTGCGGTGTGATCTCACAAGGTGTAGACTTTCATACTTTGAGAGTGGTCCTTGTTTAGAAATGAATTGACAACCTCCTGCCTCTAATCCCAACCCCCAGCAGATTTACAAATTCCACTTGCATTACCTTGGTTTAAAATATCGAGTTTGTTTAATTTATTGTCACGTGTACCGAAGTACAGTGAAAAGCTTTTGTTGCGTGCGAACCAGTCAGTGGAAAGACAATAAATGAGTATCTCGGGCATCCACAGTGTACAGATACATTATAAAGGAAATTACCTGAATTACTATCATATATAGTCTGAGGTTCTCCAATGAGGTGGATTGTAGCTCAGGAATGCTCTCTAGCTGTTGGCAGGATGGGAACTAGTAACGTTTTTGATATATAATCCAGAGCGAGGCGATGAATCGACGATCAAAATTCTTACAAGGATTGACATGGGTAAGGAATGTGGAATGGGGGCGTCACAGTTTCAAAGTGAAGGGTCTATAATTTGGGACTGAAATGTCTTTACCCAGAGAGGTATTTCTTGGGTATAGAGGGCGGAAACAGGCTCTTCGGCCATACTTGTCCATGCCGACCAAGTTGCTTATTACCAAGCTAGTCTCACTTGTCTGCATCGGGCCAATATCACTCTACACCTTACTGACTGGCCTGGTTTGTGAACTCAAACACACAGGAACAAAGAAGATTGCAGTGAGTGATGGACACTGTCCCATGCTTCACTGGTACTGACATCCCCACCATCGAAGGGATCTACAGGTGCCCCAACCTCAGTAAGCCAGCCAGTATCGTCAGGCTACGCTCTCATCTCGCTGCTACTATTGGGAGAAGGTATAGGAGCTTCAGAAGGCAGTGGAGGCCAGTTCTCTGCCTCACAAGGCAGTGGAGGCCAATTCCCTGGATGCTTTCAAGAGAAAGTTAGATAGAGCTCTTAAGGATAGCAGAGTCAAGGGATATGGGGAGAAGGCAAGAACGGGATACTGATTGTGGATGATCAGCCATGATCACAGTGAATGGCCGTGCTGGTTCGAATGGGTGAATAGCCTACTCCTGCACCTATTGTGTATTGAGCCAGAAAACCATGACTTGCAGGTTCAAGACCAGCTTCTTCCCAGTAGCCAGTAGGGTCTTGAACACTGCACAACACTAACGTCAATGACTCTGAATGTCAATGGACTGTGTCTTTGGTTGCTCTATCGACCTTGACTGTGCACTATTATTATGGTTATATAGTTTTGTTTAGTGATGCAGCGTGGAAACAGGCCCTTCGGCCCACCGTGCCGACCAGCAATCCATGTATACTAGCACCCTCCACACGAGGGAAATTTTACAATTTTGCTAAAGCCAATTAACCTACAAACCTGTATATGTTTGGGGTGTGGGAGGAAACTGGAGAACCCGCAGTAAACCCATGCAGTCACGGGCAAACAAATAAACTCCGTACAGACGGCACTCATAGTTCGGGCTGAACATGGGTCTCTGGCGCTGTAAGGCAGCAACTCTACTGCTGCACCACTGTGCAGCCACTTACCATTACAGTCATTAATTGAATGTTAGATTGTTATATATTTGCAATTTATTATTTTTATGGGCTTGTTAAGCTGCAGCAAGTGAGAATTTAATTGTTTTGTTGTGGGTACATATGACAATTAAACACGCTTGACTCTCTCTCAATGCTCTATGGACCCTAACCTTGTGCGGGGAACCCCCTTGACATTGTGACAGGTCGCTGTGGATGGGAGCCAGAGCTAAGTGGGTACTGTCTCTGGCTGTGGAAAGTCAGGGGCAGGACACATGCCAGCTTCTGTGTTTATAGAAGTGATTTAGCAGTACCGTTGCCATTCCAACAGTGGAAAGGTTTGCTAATAAATTCCAAACCTCATAAAAATACCGTAGAATATTGTTGAACAGGACGGTGCCTTTGGCCTGGTGTTCTCTGCAGGTGATGTGTGCTGTAACCAATGTCCAGGCTTGCCCCTCAACATACGAGGGTGGCAGTGTTTCTAGACACATCTAAAGTTTGAGGGCTGATCGCTGGAGGGTAGGTGCAACGAGCATCAGCCTCAGAGGCAGGGATTGGGTGCCAGTGAGGAGCAGCTGGTGTGACTGGGCATTCCTCTGCCCCAGGTGCTTGCTTCATGTCCAGCGGCACAATCCGAAGGCTAAATGTGTTGGCCGACACTCCAGACCAGCAGGGTTGGGAGAGCTACACCGTCTGCGGTACCATTTCTCAGATGAGTGCAGATGCTCCCCGATTTACGATGCTTTGACTTGCGATATTTCAACTTTTATGAACGGCAAAGGCAGCGAGCCACAGGTCACATCCGATCACGTGATCGCAATGTATCGCAATGCGTTTTCCACTTGCGATCATTTCTTTTTGCGTTGGGTTTATCGGAACGTAACCCCATCGTAGATCAAGAAGCAGCTGTAGTTAAAACTGATGTTCAGATTTGACAGGACACCACAAACGTTGGAATCTTGAGCAAAACAAAGTGCTGGAGGAGCTCAACAGGTTAGGCAGCATCTGTGGAGGGAATGGACAGATAACATTTTGGTCATATTGCTTCAGTCGACATTTGTGCTAATACTCTATTAAACAATGCAACAAGCAGCCTTGCTTATATTTAGCATGCAGTAACCAAACTCCATTTTTAGGTGTTAAACAGAACTTTGTATTTGAAAGCAACTTGTTGTTTCACCGAGAGACTGAAAGGTGGTTGGAGTGAATCACTTATTCGGTTATTGCGGATAATCGGCAATAACATATACCCCCACTACCCCCCCCCCCCCCCCCCCATGGTCCATAATAATGAAGGTTATCTGTAATGCGACCAAAGGCACTGCCAACAGATTATTCAAGAGCCGGATGGTTGCTGGGAAGCCATTTGTCCATCTCTGAAGTGCGTTAATGGCTCCGTGTGTAATTGCCGTCTGCTCGGTACTTACCACTCATTTGGGTGGATATGAGCCGCTGCTGGGAGCAGTGCCCTATGCCGTTGTGTGCCTGGCTTTGCCTGAGCTGGATCGTCAATCTCACTGTCCTCCCACACCCTCGATCAGTGGGGAGTCAAGGCAAGAGCGTTTTAATGTCATATGTCCCACACTGAACAATGGCTTCCTTTGCTGGCTTCCTTGTTGAGGCAGCAGCTCATGTAGATCCCTTTGATGGAGGGGAGGCCCGTACCCGTCTTAGACTGGGCAGTGTATGCAGTCCAGGAATTTGAAGTTTTTGATTCCACCACCATCCTATCGATGAAGACAAGTTTGTAGATCCTCTGCCTTCCTCTTCCAAAGTCAGCATTAGTTCCTTGGTTTTACTGACGTTGAGAGCAAGGTTGTTCTGGCACCATTTGGTCAGTCGATCGATCTCTCTCCTTATACTTTGACGTGTCGTCATTCGCAATTCGTCAAACTGTGGTGTCGTTGGTGAATTTGAAGATGGAGTTGGAACTGTGTCCAGCTACACAGTCCTGAGTATGAGTATAGAGTAAGTAGAGTTGGGGCTGGGACTTGTCTATGAAGAGTTGAGCTGCTGCTCTCTGGGGATGGCCATCGCATCAAAGGCAGCAGTGGTCACCGTGCTACAGTGGGAGGCTCGGCGTACGTGCCATCTCAGTCTCGGGTGGCATGGGGCAAATGTTCATGGCTGTCAGAAATCGATTGGCCAACATCGCTTCTGGCGGCACTGGATGGATGATGCGGGGTTGGCCTGGCCTAGTGTGATGCTGAAGCTCACAGCCTGCAGATGGTGGAACAACACTGAGGGGCTATGTGGACTTTCTAAAATAAGAGACAAAAGATACCACAGATGCTGCACTCTCCAGCAAAATAGGGGCTGGAGGAAAACAGTGTTGGAAGAACTCAGCTGGCCAGGCAGCAGCAGGGAATGGACAGACGATGCTTCAGGTGAAGAAGGGTCCCGACCTGAAAGCTCATCTGTCTATACCCTCCACAGATGCTGTCTGATACACTATGTTCCTCCAGCACTTTGTGTTTTGCTCACAATTCCAGCATTTGCAGTTCGTTGTTTCTCTAAACTGTTGGAGGAATGACGGGTCAGGCAGCATCTGTGGAGGCAGAGGGATGTTTGACAGTTCGCCAAAGGCTTGCATGGGGAACGAGTGAAGTTACAGTAAAATAATTTGATGAATGATCAGCGTTGCATTTCCGCAGTTTGAGGGAATACTGTTTTCAACATCTGTTCTCCATAGAAAACAGCATGGACAAACTTTATTCAGATAAAAGGTTTCTGGAGCTTTGGAGCCTCACATTCTGTTGTAATCTGAGTCTCATCAAAACCATTGTGTTTGTTTCTTTAATCACGGGCAAGTTCTATTTGATTTGGTTGCTCAGTAACCACCACGAGTTCCTACTTTACAGAGTTTTGGTCTTTGAAATCCTCCTCCACTGCATTCCTCCAATTCTTTTCCTTTTTAGTTTAGTAGAGATACAGCATAGAAAGAAGCCCTTTGACCCACCGAGTCCAGTCGACCATCGATCTATAGTTCTATGTTATCCCACTTTTTCATCCACCTGACACACTAGGGGCAATTTATAGAGGGCCAAATAACCCACAAACCCGCACGTCTTTGGGATGTGGGAGGAAACTAGACCACCCAGAGGAAACCCACACATTCACAGGGAGAACATGCAAACTCCACGCAGACGGCACCCGGGATCAGGATCAAACCTGGGTCTCTGGCACAGTGGGGTAACAGCTGTTGTTTACCGCTGTTTATGGTGGCTCCTCTGTGAAATATCTTGATTAATTTTATTATATATGGCCTAGTTGTTCGGCGTGGATTTGGTGGGCCAAAGGGCCCGTTTCCGCACTGTATCTCAAGTCTAAAGAGAGCAGGTATCACGGAACATGCTTGCGTTGTCAGGTCAGGCAGTTTGTGTGGAGAGAGAAACGGTTAACATTTCAGCTAGATAACCTCCAATTTGCACTGATAACCCTTAAGCTACATTTTGAACAGATAACCTTTCCTGAGACTTTTGACCTACATTGTTACCTCATTCTCTGGGGGCGGATTTTACCTTATCCGTTTGTTTTAGTGATGGTTGGGGGATAAACACGTTAGAAATCTGCCAGCTCTTCGGTTTTACTGCTTTACCTGATCCTTGCCCTTGCCGTTATTCGTGGAAGGTGATGTGGACATCGGTGGAAAGGCCAGCAGCTACTAACCTCATACCCAGTCACAACCTTTTCCTTGTGGTGTCTACTCGGAAACCCAGCACCTCGGGCAGTGTAACATTCCTTAATTATTCTCTGAAAGGAAGTTAATTGAACTGCACGTATTGTTTCACAGGTTTTTTAAAAAAGAAATGCGGCCGAGCGGTAGTGGCTCAGCGGTAGAGTTGCTGCCTTACAGGGCTGGAGACCCGGGTTCCATCCTGACTGAACGGAGTTTGTACGTTTTCCCTGTGATCTCATCGGTTTTCTCTGGTCTCCTCCCACACTCCAAAGACCTACAGGTTTTTAGGTTAATTTGCTTCGGTAAAATTGTAATTTGAAGGGCCTGTTTCCGCATTGCATGAGTCCCACCAAAAACATTGCCTATTCATTCCCTCAGTCTGAAGAATCCAGTCCCGCCCCATCAATAACATTGCTCCTGACCCGAACTGTCACCTGTCCATTCCCTCCACCTAACCCATTGAGTTCGTCCAGCACTTTGTGTTTGGCTCCGGTTTCAACGCCTGCAGTCCCTCGTGTCTCTAGTTCAGTAAATTATGCGACTGTTTGATTTCAGTTGCTATCGGAGGGATTTACAGAGGATCGTTGTAAGTTGGAACGAAAGATCAGATGTTCCAAAATCCTCCCTTTGTGTTGTTTTTACAAGATAATATTCACTTTTATTTGGGTTTGTGCAATAATTAACTTCTGCGGCTTGAGAACATTGCGCAGCTGGTTTCATCTTGATCCATAGTGTTACTGCGTTGGTTGAGGGAGAGGGTGTGTAACTGAAGGAGGGTGGCTTTGAACAGTTGTACGCTTGGTCTGCAGACAGCAACAAGTTGCACAGCCTGGCAACGCACTGTGCATTTCTCAAAGCCCTGTCACAGATTGTTTTGTGGTTGGATTGTTTTCTCACGGGGTTTTAAAGCAAGACAAAGTCACAGAAAAGTTAGAAACAAGGAACTGCAGAAGCTAGTTTACATAAAAAGACACAAAGTGCTGGACTAACTCAGCGGTTCAGGCAGTTTCTCTGAAGAACATGGATGGGTGACGTTTCGGGGTTGGGATCCTTCGGTCTGAGATGTTGCCTGACCTGCCAAGTTGCTCTAGCAGTTGTGTCACAGAAAGGTTGTTGTACAGTATTCTCTCGCGCTGGGTTTGTGAAGTGTCCACGTGTTGTGCAGATGTGTGTGATTGTCAGAGCTGGGCAGGGCAGTCAGTGAAACACTTGGGCTGCTTTTGCGGCTGTCGGTTACTGATAAAATAATTAATCTTGCTGTCAAGTGATACAGGGCCTGGAATGTGCCAAATGCATATGCAGATTAGAGCTGTCGATTTTCAAACTCCCCTTGTCCACTAGGTTGGTGGAATCACTGGGGGATCTTTGAATCCTACAATGCATAAAATTACAAGGTATAGATAGGGCAGGTGGTCTTTTTCCAGGGATAGATATGTCAAAGACTAGAGTGCACAGCTTAAAGGTGAGAGGGGGAAAGATTCAAGGAGACGTGCAAGGGTGGTGTGTACCTGAAATGCCATGTCAGGTGGTGGTGGAGGCAGAAACGACAGTGGGATTTAGGAGGCTTTTAGACAGATGCATGGATATGTAGGGAGTGCCATTTGCTTCATGGTATTTGGAGAATGCAAGCTCTGTGGTGTAATCTATATGTACAGATATATGGACCGAAGGGTTGAGAGGGCTCTGGGCGAAATGCAGGCAAATAGAAGTCGCCCAGGATGCCAGCTTGGTCGGCCTGCATCAAGTGGGTGGAAGGGCCTGATCCCATGCTGCACAACTTCATGACAACTATTGTGTTCCCCCTCTGCTTGGCTTGTGATTTCTCCAGAGCTGCCAGTGCTTCGTTGCTCTGTGCAGGAAGGTCTAATGCTCAGCTAGAAAAATATCACGGTGTCATTGGTGAGAAAAGGGTGACTGAAGGCTGGGCAGGGAATCCTTAACAGCACCAGCACTTAATGCCAAGTAAGGTTGTCGGCGGGGTGAGATCGTATATTAGAGCAGAGGATTCTAAGACTAGAGAGTGCAGGCTTATGGTGAGAAGGGAGAGATTTAAGATGGACCTCAGGGGCAACATTGTCACTTGGATGGTAGTCATAATCTGGAATGAGTTGCCAAAGAAAGCTATAGAAGCAGATATATTATGACATTCAAAATACATTTGGGGTGATAATGGATAGGAAAGGTTGGGTCAAACGCAAGCAAATAGGACTAGCCCAGAATGGCAACTTGGTTGGCATGGACAAGTTGGGCTGAAAGGCTTTCCTCATGCTCTCTAGCTTGATAACTATGATAGATCAGGTAAAAATAAATAGTTTCTCTCGTTGAGAGGGCTGATAACTGAAACAGTTTAAATGTCAAAAGAACCACGTGCTGGAGGAACTCAGCGGCTCAGTCAGCATCTGTGGAGGCAATAGACAGATGACATTTTGGGTTGGGACCCATCTTCAGACGATCTGAAACTTTGTTGGTCCCTCCACATATGCTGCTTGACTGGCTGAGTTCCTCCAGCACTTTGTGTTTTGGCTCAGGATTCCAGCACCTGCAGTTTTTTGTGCCACCACAAGAATTGGTTGTTTTAAGTGGCATGTTTTGATCTGGTATTTGCTGCTTGAAAAAGGGATTAATGGACATTTAGTCATAATTTTCATACAAAAAATCGTAGCTGAGAGGGGATTGCATTGGGGATGAGGATATGGTGAGTGGGCTTGCCATATGGCCATTCCAAAGAGATAGCACAGGTATTGAAAGGCTGAAGAGCCTGTGTCAGCATGATTCTAAATGACGGGCTGCAGAAACACAGAGATGTGAGTCTGTGGAATTCTCTGAGGGTGCTGGAGGCTGGTTCTCTGGATACTTTCAAGAGAGAGCGAGATAGGACTCTTAAAGATAGCAGAGTCAGGGGATATGGGGAGACGGCAGGAAAGGGGCACTGATTGGTGATGATCAGCCATGATCACATTGAATGGCGGTGCTGGCTTGAAGGGTCGAACGGTGTACTCCTGCACCTATTGTCTATTGAAAGAGCGAGACGGGATAATGGGCATTAGCTCCAGGTTTGGGGTTAGGTCGCAGGAGGAAGCAACGAGTGAGAGAGCTGCCCGTGTTTGGGACTACTGGGTTTAGGGATGATTTGATGCAAAATGAGGGAAGGTCCGAAGGTTGGGGCTGAAGCAAGCAAGCTGTTGGTTCAAAAAAATGCTTTGGAATGGTCATCGTCTTACATTAGAGTGTTATTTCAGGAGTAATGACTTGTCATTGTGCTGTTGACCTTTGCTCTGAGGCCATGGCACAAACATGGGTTGGTACAGGGGGTCGGTTTGAGCCATCTGAGAAATTCTTCAACGTTTGAACATTCTTCAACGTCAGCACAAATGCACTTTGGAGCAGCTGGTTTCACTGGAAGTCCACTTACATTGAGGTCGGTAAGAAAATGCCTTGAAATATCTTTTGTGGGTATTTACTTTAGTTTAAAGATACAGTGTGGAAACAGGCCCTTCGGCCCGCCAAGTCCACATCGACCCAAAGATCGCCCATACACTAGTTCTATCCTACACACCAGAACAGTTTACAGAAGACAATTAACCTATAAACCTGCGCATCTTTGGAGTGTGGGAGGAAACCGGAGAAAACCCACACGGGGAGAACATGCAAACTCCATACAGACAGGACTGGTCTGATGGCACTGTGTGGGGTATTGTAAAATTAATCCCATTGCTCCACTGTCCTAGTTGTCTTCTACAAATATTTTTTTTTGGTCACTTTAACGTGATGTAGCCAAGGCTTACTGTATAAAACTGTTTCTTTAAGCCATCTTCCTCTCTGTTACCAGTGATCAATAGGAATAGCCTTTGAAGTAAATATCTATTGCCTTGATCCTGCCCAATGTATCAGTAATTTAGTTGAATAACAGCACTGATTGACAGGCAAGGCATAGATTTATCTAAATTGTTTGACCTTTACAGTGCTGGTTATATAAATAATAAACATTTGATGAGATACCCTCCGATAGTGTTAACATCACAGATTTGTGGCCTTTAATCAAGATTAAGGATTGAATGGTGGTGATAACATTGGAATCTGATGCTCCTGAGACTAGAGCTGTTTCTTTGATTGAGATATGTGCCTGTTTCCTCGATACCTTAACTGTTACATTCCCAGTGCTGGGAGCTTTTAACTGAGTGAGCAGAGGGCTGTGCATTCAGAGGGGTGTTGTAACCGAGTGAGTGGACCCCTGACATGAAACTTCATCTAAGTCTGAAGAAGGGTCCTGACTCAAAACGTCACCTATCCACGTTCTCCAGAGATGCTGCTTGGCTCGCAGGGTTACTCCAGCACTTGGTGTCTTTTTTAGATTCCCAGTGCCACGGGGGTGGCACAACAGTCGGGTCATGATTATTGTCCTATGTTCATGTACAGTGAGGTGCAGGTACAGTGAAAATCATTCTTGCATCATTGTGGGCACAGACAAAGACGCACAAAGACATAAATCGGGCACAAGTTGTGCAAGGCAGTGTAAAGAAAATGAGAAATGAGTGCAAATATACATAATTAGGAAACATGTCCATGGTAGAGTAAGAGGTGGTCCGTAGTGTCCTGTTGCGGAGGTGGGATTAGGGTTGAAGGGAAGTAGCTGTTCCTGAACCTGGTGGTGTGGGACGTCAGGCTCCTGTACCTCCTGCCCGACGATAGCGGCAAGAAAATATTTTTTTCCCCATTTGCATTTTGCACTAATGTTTTGAATGCTTTTTGTCTTTTTTGTACTGTCTTGCAGAATTTGTAGTTTATGAAAAATATATGCGTGTTTTATATTTGTGTGCTTGTCTGCGTGTGTGTGCCTGTGATGGTGCTGCCACCGTGTACTTGTGCAGATGACAATACACGGCTGGATTTGACTGAATGGTCTGCAGTGCTGTGCCAGTTCCTATGTCCTTCTTTATCGTGGCCAAGTGGGTGATTTAGTGGCATTGACCATTACTGTATGCATCCAGTAGTTCGTGAACAGCAGGAGCAGCTTGGGATTTAAAAAAAATCACGTCCTGATTGAAGAGTCTTGTCGCAGCATTCCTAACAGCTGAGGTCAATGAATTCATCGGAGGTTGGAAGATGGGATCTGCTCCAAATGTCTAGCTGGTTAATCTTGCTGAATTACTGAAAGAACTCTCTATGGAGGTGGTGCTATGAGACTGAAAATTTATGATTTTGAAGGAAACCAGATATGTAAGCAGCAAACAGAAGGATAATTGGGTGACGATCCCTCGATGTAAATAAAAATTCTCGTTGTAACTTGTCTAGGTTGAGTCCCTTCCGGGTTACACTGGCTCTTCGATCTTTGAGCTTGTATTCTCCATGTTGGTTGTTGTGTTAGGGATGTGTTTAAATAATGATCTGTTGTCAAGAAGGCTCCTGTGACAAGTGAAACTAGTGCCTGGCTTGAGGTGAACCGATGGCTGGTCTACAGTCTGTCAACCTGCTCTCTGTTAATGATCCTGCTTGTTGAAGCCAACACTTGATCCTGCACCTTAGCCTACTGGGAGAAAATGCTCCTGATTTATGCCACTGAAACACTGGCATGGTGTCGATTTTTAAAATTCCTATCTGGTGAGTTTAAATTTGAAAGCTTAAGGTTTTGTTTGTAGCTCTTGACTATAGCTTGAGCTTTGGTGCTGCATGCTATCTATTCAGCCAAAAGACTGAACATGATTGCAATCAAGACCCACACAGTGTACAGATACAGGATAACGAGATTAACATCCAGTAATGCCCAATTAAGGATAGTCTGAGGGTCTCCAATGAGGTAGATGGTAGGGCACGACTGCACCCTCGTTGGTGATAGAATAAATCAATTGGGTGATAACAGCTGGGAAGAAACTGTCCCTGAATCTGGAGATGTGTGTTAGAGAAAGTCCAGAATCTGCAATGAAGGTAGTTAGAAGATCAGGACTACACCTTAGCTCATGAGAGGACCGTTCGGTAGTCTGATAAGTGGGGGAAAAGCTGATCCTGAATTTTAAGCTTTTATATTTTCTGGCTGACGGGAGTGGGGAGATGAGGGAATGACTGGGTTGGAAAAAGTCCTTGAATATGCTTTCCTGAGGCAGCATGGTGTAGATGGACTCGATGATGGGGAGTCTGGTCTGTGCGATAGACAGGACTTCATTGCAACTCTCTGCAATTTCTGGTCTTGGGCAGAGCTGTTTGCAAACCAATGTGTTGTATCCCGATAGGATGCTTTCTGTTGTACAGTATTTGTAGGGGTTGTCGGCCGCATGCTGAACTTCCTTAGTAAGGGTTTGTGCAGTTGGTTGAATGAAACCTGTGATTAGATGTCCATCATTTAAAAAATATGTGTGGAATTTATTTCGCTGGTGAAAAGGAGCTAAATAGGTTGCAAAATGTAGTGTTGCTGGTTAATTTTACTGTGTTTCTTCTCTGCCTTTTCTCCATTTCCAGCCCCACTGCCTTTCCCACCGTCCCTCTCAGCCCCGTGTATAGAATGTAAACCGTGAATGTACTTACTCTTCCAGAATGGTTGTTAGTGCTTGGAATACAAAGATTGAATGCCTGTATCTTTAAATGCCGCAGTTTTTAATATTTCACAGATAAGTAGTAACTATTAACAATTCTGTTCAAAGAACCGTGTTTGAGTCTATTGTGACTGCCGCCCCCCCATCTTTTCATCTGGACTATCATATGGATCATGGGCAGGCAGATGGGATGAGTTTAGATTGGCATCATGGTTGGCATAGACATAGTGGGCTGAAGGACCCGTCTCCACGACAGCACCTCAAGGCAACTTCTGGGAATTCCAGATCCTAACCACATGCTACTTGGAGTTTTGCCTGGGGTTGCCTCAACTTCTTTCGTCATTGATCTTTGTTCTGAGCTTGGGGCTCTTCAGGCAAAGTAAAGGATTGTTCCTCGTGTAATCAAGCTGGAATGTGACTGCTTTATGTGGAATACTGGTGGGCAGTTTGGTAGAACTTGGATACAGAGAGAAGTTAGGGAGCTGGAGAAAATCTCACTCTGTGAGCTCTTTGTTGCCTTGTACTTGACCTAACATTGCATGGTTTATCCAGCATTGCAGATTAACCCTGCGGTAAATTGCTGCCGTGTGCATCTGCCCTAGGGTGGATGAATACAGACAGAGTCTGTTGAATATTAAGCAGAAACACAGTTGATATTCAGCAACACTTACAATGTACTTGAAACATTTCATAGCTTCATTCAAATGTATTTTTGGAGAATGTTGACTGATCCGTGGGCAAATACATTGGCCCTTCCCTCAGAGGGAGATTAACTGCCTGCCTTGTCACGTGCTTTTAGTCAACTTGTTTTGTAGGCTAAAATCTAGCATCTATATTTAAACATTAAGATGCATCTCTGTAGCTGTAGCAGCACCTGTATTCATGCAACACTCCCTTGATGCTTGGCTGCCTGGGTAGTTTGCTGTTTAAATAGTGTAGGATAGAAAGAAAAAGCTGGAATAACTCAGCGGGACAGGCAGCATCTCTGGAGAGAAGGAATGGGCGACGTTTCTGGACGAGGTTTTGTTTCAAGTGAAGAAGGGTCTCGACCCGAAACATCACCCATTCCTGTCCAAAGATGTTGCCTGGCCCGCTGAGTTGGTCCAGCTTTTTGTGTCTATCTTTGGTTTAAACCAGCATCTGCAGTTCCGTCGTACACAAATAGTGTAGGAGTTGACTTTCCCTTTGATCTAGAAGAAACAATATGACTTGCCCCAATGACTGAATACACTCATAGAATTACATCTAATCACAATGATTTTAAGATTGTATTTTTTTTTAACCTTCTGAGATTCAGGTGTTGTTTTAATTACTGCAGGTCCCTAGATTCCACAGTTAGTTCACAGCTTTGTCAGCACCATTATACAGAATTACTGATACTGAGGAGTGGAGAGTTTGACTGTAATTGGCGGTTCCTGACACAAAACAATGTCTGTCCATCTGACCCGTCTGCCGAGTTCCTCCAACACTTTGAATTTTGCTCAAGATTCCAGCATCTTCCATTTCCTCTGTGTGTGTGTGTGTGTGTCTCTCTCTCTCTCTCTCTCTCTCTCTCTCTCTCTCTCTCTCTCTCTCTCTCTCTCTCTCTCTCTCTCTCTCTCTCTCTCTCTCTCTCTCTCTCTCTCTCTCTCTCTCTCTCTCTCTCTCTCCTCTCTCTCTCTCTCTCTCTCTCTCTCGCTCTCTCTCTCTCTCTCTCTCTCTCTCTCTCTCTCTCTCTCTCTCTCTCTCTCTCTCTCTCTCTCTCTCTCTCTCTCTCTCTCTCTCTCTCTCTCTCTCTCTCTCTCTCTCTCTCTCTCTCTCTCTCTCTCTCTCTCTCTCTCTCTCTCTCTCTCTCTCTCTCTCTCTCTCTCTCTCTCTCTCTCTCTCTCTCTCTCTCTCTCTCTCTCTCTCTCTCTCTCTCTCCTCATCCTCTCTCGTGTTATGAAATTGTGGATGTGGTCAACACCTGGAGCCTTCTACAGTGGTCTAATTGTCTTTGCCCGCCCCTACCACTCATTAACACAAGTTATTTTATGAAGAGTATGGGCCATGTTGAAATGTAACGGGTGGCTTTGTTGACCACCTCTACTTATGGTAATCTTGAGATCCCACAGCCGATCAAAGCCATCGTCTCTAGTGGTGAAGTTCAAAACCCCCAGTAATGAAGAGTTTTGCAAACCAGAGATTTGAAGCCACCTGTTTCTCAAGCAAGTTGCTCTCACCACAAGCCATGTGTGGTGGTGGAAGCTCCAGTTAATCTTCCTTTCCTTTTGGTGTCATTCTGCGGTTGGTCGGTTGTGGCTCTTTGAATCAAAACCTTATTAGTGTTTGTGGGTTGAAGCAGCACTACGACAACTTGACTATCTAGAAACATAGAAAATAGGTGCAGGAGCAGGCCATTCGGCCCTTCGAGCCTGCACCGCCATTCAATATGATCCAACTCAGTATCCCGTACCTGCCTTCTCTCCATACCCCCTGATCCCTTTAGCCACAAGGGCCACATCTAACTCCCTCTTAAATATAGCCAAGGAACTGGCCTCAACTACCTTCTGTGGCAGAGAATTCCACAGATTCACCGCTCTCTGTGTGAAAAATGTTTTTCTCATCTCGGTCCTAAAAGACTTCCCCTTTATCCTTAAACTGTGACCCCTTGTTCTGGACTTCGCCAACATCAGGAGCAATCTTCCTGCATCTAGCCTGTCCAACCCCTTAAGAATTTTGTAAGCCACACAGTGCTGGAGTAACTCGGCCCGAAAGAAGGGTTCCGACCCAAAACATCACCTGCACCTTTTCTCCAAAGATGCTGACTGGCCCGCTGAGTTACTCCAGCTTTTTGTGCCTATCTTTTGTGTAAACCAGCATTTGCAGTTCCTTCCTACACAACTTGACTATGTACCTCGACTGTTGCATGTGTGGCATGGACGACCGTGCTACATTGCCCTGAGGAGATTGCTTTTTAATCTTCACAAGTGGAGGAGAGAGTTGCTGAGCAGTCATTTTGAGGAGAGAAGGCTTTTTTCAAAATTCGACAGGACAATTGAGAGTGTGGTCCAAGGCCATAACTCCCTGACAGTGGTGAAGGGGAATATGATGTGCTTGCCTTCATATATTGCATTTATCCAAGTTTCTTGTTCACCAAAGTCCAGACACGTGTTTCCCCTCAGGCAATCATCGACCATGGCATACTTTTCCTTCTGTATTTCCTCTCACCACTACCACTATGAGTTGCACGTCATCTCCCGATGTTTGAACTTGCAACAAAATCTGCCGTTGAATCTCCCTGTGACACATTCGTTTCCGAGAACTCGTGCGGTAGCCTGCAGATTGTGCGTCGCTGCTTTTTACTTTGACTTTCATTCTTTTGTTTCTGATGTCCACCCACGTCAACAATGCCTCTCTCCCAGGACTGATCTGGGAGAGGGCTGTTTGAATGGTCAGCATCTTCTGTCTACACCTCCTCTGCTCTACCCCTTTCTATAGCCTTTTGCTATTAGAGTGCTATTCCAAATCACCACTCTCTGTATACTTCAGTGTGCTGTGTTGTTCCACTAATCTTTTAATTTGCGCTGGAGACACAAGAGGCCACACATACTGGAATCCTGAACAAAAAACAAAATGCTGGAGGAATTCAGCAGGTCAGGCAGCATCAGTGGATGGAAAATGGCAGTAAAACACGATGCTTCCTGCATGTGGGCTCAGTGGACTATTTTTGTACAGTCGCTAACCAGGGACGGTATGCTCTACTGGACTTTTTGTGAGAAAAGAATTTCACTGATTTTGTACTTTGCACATGTGACAATAACACACCATTGAATTGTTGAAATGGACAGATGTTTCAGGCTGGGACCCTTCAGACTGATGTCCCATGACTGATGTCTGCAAGAAACAAGAAACTACAGATCCTGGTTTGTCACCTGTCCATGTTCTCCTGAGATGCTGCCTGACCACCTGAGTTACTCCAGCACTTTGTGTCTTGTTTTGATTGATGTCTGCTATTTTAGGAAGGGTCACCTGTCCATTCCCTCCACAGATGCAGCCTGACCTGCTGAGTTCCTCCAGCACTTTGAGGTTTTGTCAATAAGATATTGTCAATAAGCTTGCCTTGGCTTTTGGAAGTTGCATCTGTAGACTTTGATGTGAAGCCTATGCCGAATTCTATCATGTTCGGGCTCTCTGACTTTTTCCCCCAACGGTTGAAAAGATCCAATCCTTTCTCTCCTGCCCGTTAAAGAATATCTTCCCACATCACTTTTTTTAGAAAACACTTAAACATCAGTTTACACTTTTGCTAAAGTTTCCCAAAGAACTGGGAGCTCGCAACATTGTGGCGATAGAAACATAGACACATTTCAGTTCATTGGAGATTGGGACTGCAGTTGTTGTAATCATTTTTTCACACACTTAATACAAACAATCACAAAAGACTTTTAAAATTTGGATTGTGCATTCACATTGTCCATGTGGTGTATATCTCGACTACTGGCACCGTGTGAGGTCTGGGCTCCAGACTGTTCCTGTTACAGTTTAAGTCTCGCATCTCTGACTCACATTGGTTTTTGTTCTCAGGCCCCAGGACACATTCCGTCAACAGACACAGTGTGAGATTTCTGTGCAGAATATGCAGTGCGCTGTCAGTGAATATACCTGCAGTCAAGGGGATTTAGATACCTGAGCAAAAAACACAATGCTGGAGAAACGGCGGGTCAGTCAGCATCTATGGTGGGAATCGACACCGGTGTTTCATGCCGAGACCATCGCCCTGTGAAGGTAGAAGGGCCCTGACCTGAAACGCTGACTATCCATTTCCCACCACAGATGCTGTCTGACGTGCCGAGTTCCTCCAGCACCTTGTTTTGCTCAGGATTCCAGCATCTATCTGCAGTCTCTCTTGTCGGGATGATTCATTGGTTACATATTGTCACATATTCACTGCACAGTGAAATTCTTGCACCCATCGCTATATTTTGCCGCTGTTTTCAAAAGGAGAAGAAAAACTCAAGTCTGGTACACATACTGGATGTACTGGAGTGCACCTGATCCAGGTGACCCTATTCGCTGTTGGAGTTTAAAACCCAAGGCCCAGATTTCAAAATGCAGATGCTTGTTTTCAACTTGCCCTGCCTTCTGTTTCTGCTTCTGATGTCCTCCAGACTTATTACTTGTCGACTTTTCTGCTTTCTTCCAGTTCCATCCTCCCTCGTATAATGAAAATCATATTTGCCGCATTTGCAGGTTTGGGGGAAACAAACTCGGCAGTTTGGGCAGCATCTTAGTTTAGTTTCTTGTCATGTGCACCGAGGTACAGTGAAAAGCTTTCTTGTTGCGGGCTAAGTCTTAAGAGTCATTGGAAAGACTATACATGATTACAATCGAGCTGTGGGCAAGATAAAAGGAATGACGTTTAGTGCAAGCAAGGTAAACTCCGATTAACGGTAGTTTCAAATGAGTCGATAGTAGCTCAGGACCATTCTCTAGCTGGTGATAGGATGGTTCCGTTTAGGAGATGAGAATTTTTTTTTAGCCAGAGGGTGATGAATTAATTGCCACAGACAGCTGTGGAGGCCAAGTCATTGGGTATTTTAAGGCAGAGATTGGCAGATTCTTCATTGGTAAGGGTGTCAAAGGTTATGGGTCGGAGTAGCTTCGATGGGCCGAGTGGCCTAATTCTGCGCCTGTGACGTTTGAGCACAGGTTGTGTGGGCAGAAAGGCCTGCTCCTGTGTTGTAGTCTTCTATGTTTTAACAGTGTCGCATCGATGCGGGAGAGCCCTTAACAGTCCAGTTGCACAAAACCTGCTTCTCCCCCACCCTCCAGCTCCCTGGTTGTCGAGTCTGCCCTCTAGCATTGTGGGCATCTGGCTGTTGGCGTTAACACCGATTGAGCCGTGGACAAAGATGTGAAAAGCTGCTTTGTGGAGTGGATTTCCACATTGCTGAGTAGCACACATGCCGATCCACTTTAGTCGCCTTCGAATGATAAATGATGAGCATTGAATTTTGTGGTGCCAAATATTAACAAAGCAAAGTATAGCTTGGCTGCAGCTCTTTCCTTCCCAGCCCTCTGCTTATTTTAACACTGACCTGTGACCACCCGTAAGGGAACCTCTTGGATTGTCACAGCTACGAATAACTTGATGTGGGTGGTTCTCCTCCTGCCTGTGGCATGAGAGAGTGAAGTGCAAGACTATTTGTACAGAGCTCCTGTGTCGCAGCATCCTCCCGTTGGGGTTGACTCCGAGTTAAAGAACCTCTGTCTCCAAGCCCGCCCGCTACACGGCAAGTCAAGGCCTCTGCTGCCTGCGGGTGTTTGTTTTTCCTGCTTGTGATTGCATTTCCTGTGGAGCTGAGTTCCCATTTCTTTTTGGCAGGGCAAATATTTGTGAACTAATTTTAGTGGGATTTTCAGGTAAGAGGAGAAAAATTGATGGCGTGCGGACTGCAGGCTGCCAAATTATATCAACGTTTATTCTACGTAGAAACAGCCCACACCGCTCTCATTGGATACTCCGGACAGGTACGTGTATAGTAAAGGTTTCTCCTGATGTTTAGGGCCCTCTCCAATAAAGGGCAGCGCAGTGGCATAGCAGCAGAGTTGCTGCCTCACAGCGCCAGAGACCCAGGTTCAATCCTCACCATGGATGCTCTCTATATGGAGCTTGTACTCGGTCTCCTTGTGACAAGGTGGGTTATCACCGGCTGCTCTGCTTTCCTCCCACATTCCAAAGATGTACAGGTTTATAGGTTAGTTAGCTGTGGTATAAATTGTAAATTGAGCCTAGTGTGTAGCACAGTGCTAGTGTATGGGGTGATTGTTGGTGGGTGACGTGACAGAAGCCTCTTCGTGGCGATCCCTGGAAGCGACGACGCAATGCACTCTGTCACGCGCCGGGCGACAATTCCGTCAACACGTTGGAAGACGACAGTGAGCTACATCGTCTGACACACGAGCGAACGAGTGCTGGTCAGTGTGGACTTAGTGGGCTGAATGGCCTGTTTTGCGCTGTATCCCTAAAGTCTAAAGGATATGGGTCAATGCAGGCAAATGGAACTGGCTTAGTTAGCGCATCTTGGTTGACATGGACCAGTTGGATGTGTCCGTCTCAACTTGGCTTTCAAGGGAAAGGGATCATTTGAGATTTTCTCTTTCCGCTCGTACGATCATGACTTTCTCTGCTGCCAGCGTAGTGATGTGTGTTTCTCTGCTACGCTGCCTGAGCTGCTGGTTGTGTGGGCATTGTGCTCTCAATGTCCACTCGTTGATCAAGCACATGGGTTAGCTGAGCGCAGCTTGTGATCTGGATGGGATGTTAATATTTTTCGCAGTTGCACTATCAATTTATATTATATTCTCAAGTAAGGATGGTGCGTGCTGTGAGGGTGTGGGGGAGTTCTCGCCATGTTTTGGCAAGTAGCGATAGTGTGTTTGCCTGGCACTGTGAGAGTAGCACAGAGCTATTACAGTGCATTTTCCTCAATGACTGAGTTGATATTTAGGGTCGCGCACTGGGTGCTGGTCCAGGAACCCTGCCCTGGGCTGTCATCTGTGGAACCGATTACCTGGGGCCCCTAGGCCGTGCTGGGGATAGACACAAATTGCTGGAGTGACTCAGCGGGCCACGCAGCACCTCTGGAGAAAAGGAATATGTGGTGTTTTGCGTCGGGATCCTTCTTCAGACGGAGAGGGAAAATAGAGTTATGAAAAGGCAGAACAAATCTGAGCCGGCATCAATGACTCAAGAAAGGTGGAACCCATAAATAGTCCATTGTTGGCTGTGGAAGAGGTGATAATGAAGAGATACGAACAGTGAAACTAGCAAGACAAGCAAGATTAAACTAGCAGTGCTGGGCACGATTGAGATGACGGATGATGCCCCCAGCTTCATGCTTGCCTCTCATAAGTCATGAAGGTTTTGATTGATAGATACAGCACGGGAACAGGCCTTTCAGCCCAGTGAATCCATGCAGACCACCAGCCTCCCGTTCACACCAGCCCAATGTCATCCCATCCCACCAGGCACTCCCTACACACCAAGAGCAATTGTACAGAGGGCCAATGAACCCACAAACCCTGGCGGTCCAGAGCAAGGCTGGGTCGGAGAGTGAACTGGGGTCTGGCCTTCCGCACACTCAAGGTCAGCTGCGGAGGTGCCCAGGGGAACAAAGGTTGACCAACAAGGAGAAAAATACGTTCATTTGCTGGACGATCCAAGGAAGGCTACGGGTGGAGGTCCTGCAGCAGCATAGGGCTTGCCAGGATTGGGCACTGCTCATAAGACCTAGAGCGCGGACTGGACTTTGAAAATTGCTCCAAAACCTGATGTCAAGTAGTCTCATTGGACTTTCTGCACACTTTGTTGAGGGGGATTGTGCTGGCTATGGCAATACTTTGCAGAACTGTATGCGATAAAAATAATTTCACTGTGCATTTGCACACATGACAGTGAAGCTGCATTGGCGTCCCAGGGATGTGGAGGAAACCAGAGCACTTAGTGGGAACCCAGGCAGTCTAAGGGAGAACATGCAAACTCCACACAGACAGCACCCGATGTCAGGATCGAACCCGGGTCTTTGACGCTGTGAGGCAGCAGCTCTACCTGCTGCCCCACTGTGCTGCCCTTGGCTGGTCAAATGAAAGAAGAAATGGGGAAAAATTGATGGCAGCCAAAAATAGCCAGTGCTAATTCAGACAGAAAGAAATGAAGAGCAATTTCAAATCTGACATTGTGTCCTTCAGGCTTTTATGCACGCCAGCCAAGACACCTCGGCCAACACCTGATCAACCTGAGGAAGGGTCCTGACCTTGAGTGGCAGACAGAAAATAATTTACTGTGGGCGGCACAGTGGCGCAGCGGGAGAGTTGCTGCCTCAGCACCAGAGACTCTGGTTCGATCCTAACGGCAAGGACTGTCTGTGTGGAGTTCTCCCTGTGACTGCGTGGGTTTTCACCGGGTGCTCTGGTTGTCTAGTGTGTGTGTGTGTGTGTGTGTGTGTGTGTGTGTGTGTGTGTGTGTGTGTAGCATAGAGCGAGTTCAAAGAAATGCCTCAAAACACATTGGCCGGCAGTTCATTCCACAGCAAGACAATGATCCCAAACATACTGCCAAAGCATCAAAAGAGTTTTTCAAAGCTAAAAAATGGTTAATTCCTGAGTGGCTAAGTCAATCACCCAATCTGAACCCAATTGAGCATGCCTTTTATATGCTGAAGAGAAAACTGAAAGGGACTAGCCCCCAAAACAAGCATAAGCTAAAGATGGCTGCAATACGGGCCTGGCAGAGCATCACCAGAGCAGACACCCAGCAACTGGTGATGTCCATGAATCGCAGACTTCAAGCAGTCATTGCATGCAAAGGATATGCAACAAAATACTAAACATGATGACTTTCATTTACATGACATTGCTGTGTCTCAAACATTATGGTGCCCTGAAATGGGGGGATTATGTATAAACACTGCTGTAATTTCTACATGGTGAAACCAAAATGTATAAACATGGCCTTTATTAAAATCTGACAATGTGCACTTTAACCACATGTGATTTTTTTTCTTTTTCTTATTACAAATCTCAAATTGTGGAGTACAGAGGTAATTAAATAAATGACGGATTTTTGTCCAAACATTATGGAGGGCACTGTATATTAATCAGTGATTTTTGATGGTTGCTAATGGTTTGAGAACAGAGATGAGATGGGGCAGTCACAGGCAGGAGGATGCTTTCAGCTTTGCCTCAAACAATCTCTGCTGCTGCATCTATAGGAGCATTGTTCACCTGCTGCCATGACAACTGCTGATAGTAGTCCTACAACATTCGCATTCCTAGTGTGTGTCTTGTTCTAAAAATAAACCACGGAGCATCACTTTACAGAAGCTCTGATCTCAGCACAAGCCTGCAGTAGAAGGTGTGGTCTGGACTGCCTCTGGATTTGAGTTAAAATTGAAAATCAGAGGGAATTTTTCACAAACACCGATTAATCAACCTGTCCGTGTCTGGCCCATCGCACCCTCGTTGTCGGCTGCGAGAGGCACCCCCCAGGGAACAAAAATGTGGATGGGTGATGAGAGGGGCGTGGCGTCCAAGCAAGGAGATGGCTGGAGACCCACAACAGTCTGAGACTTGTCTAGAGCTGGCACCGCTCTTAAGAACTGGAGCGTGAACGTTGAAAATGGCGCCTAAATATGGTGCCTCTTGCATGCGGGCACCGTAGACTATCTCTGTACACTTGCTAATGGGAGATCAGGGGTATGGCAATACTCTACTGGACTGGAAAAATAATTTAGCTGTGTTAGCACTTCGCACAAGTGACAATAAAAGCGCCATTGAACCAATTGCCGGGTGCTATCATAGATGGTGAAGATGGTCATCAAAAATCACTGCAGGATCTTGATCAGGTGAGCAAGTGGGCTGAGGAGTGGTTAATGGAGTTTCATGCGTTAGTGTGAAGTGTTGCACTTTGGGAAATCAAACTAGGACAGGACCTTCACAGTGAATGTTTAGTTTATTGTCACTAGTTTAGTGTCACCACGGTACAGTGAAAAACATCTGGGAGCTATCCGGTCAGCAGAAATACATTCGAATGTCATGTGGGCAGGTGCCTCATAGAGAAAGGTTTAGAGGCATCTGGGCCAAATGTGGGTAGGTGGAGCTGGTGTACATTCAGCATCTTGGTCAGCATGGGTAAATTGAGCTAAAGACCCGTTTCTGGGTTGTATGACTTTTATTCCATGAATAATTGAATCCTACTTTAACGTAAAGCTCCCTAACCTTGACTTTATCTGAAGCCCTGCTGGTGTGTCCCAACTCTTCATTCCAGCCCCTCATGTCCCCATCCATCATCACTGGCTCTTAGTCCACATATTCCATCTTTCACTTCCTCCGTGCTGGGTGATGAATGGTCGGCATGGACTTGGTGGGCCGGAGGGCCTGTTCAAGGTGTATCTTTCAATCAATCAAACCTTCAGTCCTTTAATCTTTTTCCCAATTGATTAAAAGACTCTACTCTATCTGTGCCTCTCATAATTTTGTGTACTTCTATCACGTCTCCCCTCAGCCTCTGACAATCTGCAATAAATGTTTGTCTTGCCTCCCTCCCTGTAGTTGGTACCCTCCAATCCAGGAATAGATTTGGTAAACCTCTTTTTGCACCGTATCCAAAGGCTCTACATCCTTCCTGAGGATGAGTAAATGAGGCAAGCAGAGCTACTTACAGTACTCCAAACGGATCAAACATGCGTCTCTGGGACTGTGAGGTAAGAGGTCTATTAGCTGCGCCACTACATCTCCCTAAAATCTTGAGTCCTATCATCACAGTGCAGGCAAAGGGTACATTTTGGGCAGACGCAAATGCTGGAGAAACTCAGCGGGTCAGGCAGCATCCCTGGAGAGCATGGATAGGCGATGTTTTGAGTCGGAAATCTTCTTCAGACTGATGGTAGGGGGGCGGGAAAAGAAAGGTGGGGCAGAGCATGGGCGGTAACAGGTGAACATGGTCGAGGAGATAATTTGACCGGCAGATTTGGTACATTGTCGTTTATTAAGGGTTTTAAGTAAAGAGTGATGATATCAAGCCCCACTGAGAGTATGACACAGTTCTGGTCTTCTTGCACAAGAAAGGATAGACTTGCCTTGCAAGGGAGCGTAGCGGGGTCCTATACCCAATCGCTGTTCAGTACTGCTCACTTACTTTCTCCGGCCATTATGGAATCCACGTGTCTGCAGACAGTGACGTTAACTATCGGGGGACGGCTGTGATTGACTGGGTATCGGAAGCAGCGGAGATTAATGTTCAGCGTGTTGCATCAGTGAAAAGCCAGAGGGTCTATGGGGAGGGTGGATCTAATTCACATTTAAGGAATTGATGCAGTTATAAAAGAATGCAAGAAATTTGGCATGAGGTAGACTTCTAAAACAAAAGGAAATAGCAAGATTGCTGTTGCTTTTGGTCACAGTTCCCCACCCTCAATCCTGGTGAATCGGTGATGTAGGTATCAGAAGACTGAGCCACTCTTTTCCACTGGAGCAGCGCATACTGGCTGTGTTGGGAGCAGTAGATTTTGGCTGATGTTCCCACTCTTCTATTCCTCATTCGTACAGATTGATAGGTTCATACCAGTCTGCATCCTTGCCATTGGCGAGACCAGGCTTAGACTCGGCGGCTGTTTCGCTGAACACTTACACTCAGTCTGCCAAGGACTGCAGGATCTGACCTGCTGAGTTACTCCAACACTGTGTGTCTCCCCTCTTTATATTAAAATACAATCTTGCTTGGAAACAAGCCCAATATTGATTCCAATCCCTAATTGAAACTGTTTCCATTGAAGACTCATAAATCAAAAAAAGGTTTGGAAGAATGGTTTTCTGAGGATGGGTCAGTAATTTGCGCCGGGGACCCTGTTTTTGAAATGCTGTCACTGTTATAGAAGGGTGAACAGGCAGAATTGATGTCCAGAACCCTTCCAGAACGGGCAGGGACGATTGACCAGGTAATCTGCTTGTAATAGTCCCCTGATGCTCTTCAGAGTACTGTGTTGTTTTAGTGCGTTCTATAATGGGCTACTTGAATCTTACCCTGCCAATGTTTCCTACATTCATCATCTGGTAAATCCAAAAACTCTGGTCTCTTTTTGTGGCTTTTTAATTAATTTTCAGGGAATTGTGTTTTTAAATTGGTTGTTTATACTCTGATCAATAATTAAGATCATAGAGTGATCATAAACTGACTGACTGAGGATGTTGCCAGGATTTGAGAGACTGTGCTATAGGGAGAAGTTGAGCAGGCTAGGGCTTTTTCCTTGGAGCGCAGGAGGATGAAGGTGATCTTGTAGACGTGTACAAAATTGAGGTCATGCCAACAAGTCTTTTGCCCAGATTAGGGGAATCGAGAACCAGAGGACATGGGTTTGAGGTGAGGGGGAGGAAGATTTAATGGGAACCTGTGGGGTAACCTTTTTACACAAAGGGTGCTGGGTATATGGAAGAAGCTACCGGAGGAGGTAGTTGAGGCGGGCATTTATGCAACGTTTAAGAAATATTTAGACGGGTATATGGATAGGGTAGGTTTAGATAGATATGGGCCAAAAGCAGGCAGGTGGGACTAGTTTAGAAGGGGCATGTTGCTCGGTGGCAAGTTGGGCCGAATGGCCTGTTTCCAGGTTGTATAACTCTGATCTATAATGTAGATTAATATGCCCGATGCATTACTGAGGGGAGCATTGCAATGAGAGAGGTGCTTCGCACATGCACTGTGTTCCACAGAGGTGTGAGTCCTTCAATAAAATGTTGAATTATCTTAGAGACTCATAGTCATACAGGACCGAAACAGGCCCTTTGGCCCAACTTACCCATGCTGACCAATGTGCTCCATCTACACTAGTCCCACCTGCTTGTGTCTGGCCCATGTCGCTCTAAATCTTTACTATTAATGTACCTGTCCAAATATCTTATAAATGTTGTTATAGTTTCTGCCTCAACTACCTCCTTTGGCAGCTAATTCCATATACCCACCAACCTCGGTGTGGAAAAAGTTTCCCATGTGATTCATATTAATTCATTCCAGTCTCACCTTAAACCTTTGTCCTCTGGTTCTTAATTCCCCAGCTCTGGTTAAAATACTCTGTGCATCTACCTTATCTATTCCACTCATGACCTTATACACTAAGCTCACTCCCCAGCCTCCTGTGCTCCGAGGAATAAAGTCTGAGCCTGCCAAACCTCTCCCTACAGCTCGGGCTCTCAAGTCCTCGCAACATCCAGCACTATTTGGAAGTTCTCCCCAGTTTTCCCCCATTAGTGTCGACATGTGCAACTCCAGTGCAACAGTTTTCCATGACATGGCCAGGCTTCTGAGGGCCTGTCATGTGGTTGAACATTCAGCAAGTGACCGGCGAAGAGGGCGGGCTGATACCACGCCACCTAGGGCAACGCAGTGGTGGAGTTGCTGCCTCACAGCGCCAGAGGCCCAGGTTTGATCCTGATTAAGGGTTCTCTCTGTAAAGAGTATGTCCGTTCACTCCGTGACTGAGTGGGTTTTCACTGGGTGCTCCAGTTTCCTCACATACTCGCAAGATGTGCAAGTTTGTTGGTTAATTGGATTTGAAAATGCAAATTGTCCTAAGTTAGTAGCGTGTGGATGAGAAAGTGGGATCACCTAGTGTGAGCGGATGATTGATGGTCGACATGGACTCAGGGGGCCGAATGGCCTGTTTCCATGCTGTATCCTTAAGCAAAGAGGCCTGAAGCAAGGTTTATAATCTCTGTACCTGTTCCAGAGTGAATCCTGTCTGAAGGCTCCTGATCCTAAACACTGTCCATTCCCTCTATAGATGTTGCCTGACCCGCTGAATTTCCTCAACACTTTGTGTTTTGCTCACAGTTGCAGCTTCTGCAGTTTATTGTGTCTCCAGTTATTTTATCATTTAGTTTCCCTCAGTCCAGAGGTAAAACAAATTGCAACATGCAAGAGTGATGGCTTTCAATGCATTAAATTAGTTATTCCATTTAAAAATGAGGGAACACCATGAGACTGTTCATGTAAGGTTGCCAACAGCCTGGTTTTGATTCTTATGGCTTATCTCACGATTAGATTATAGTTTGTCTTGTTGATTTGACCTGCATCTTAAAATCTAATATGCTACAGTTCACAATTCTAAGTAACGAACCATGGGCAAATGTATTTAGGTTTAACTCTGATCTCTACTGCTGTATTTTACCTCTCCCCATCGCTCTCACCCATCACCCCTTCCCACCCAGCCAGTGACTAGCTGAGCTCCTCTGCCGGCTTCGGTTTTATTTCACTTTTCCAGAGTTTACAGAAGTTTACTTTACGATCTTCCCCGTGCTCTTTTCACAAGCGAGAGCTTCCGTCCGATTGGGGAGGGAAAATAATTTTTATTGAATGGTTCATTCAAAAGTCAGTAGTCACTGTGACCATCTGAAATCCCTGAAGTGTAGTAAACTCTACTCTGCGGTAAACTCTGAAGTTCGTTCAGAAAAGTACATGCATTATAGTTTTTTTAATTTATATCCTGCTCATAGCCTCTTAAATGTCAAGAGAAAATATTTGGTCCATTGAGTCTATTCCAGTTGAGTTTTCCCTTCAGTGCCATTCTCCAACTTCCCTCTAACCTATCCTCCACTTGCCCATTAACTTGCTGACCTTCCATCCATGCACTGGGTGCACAGTTACCCTATCAACCAGCTCGTCTTTGGGATGTGGGATGAATCCCATGTGATCACAGGGAGAGCATGGAAACACCACACAGGCTGTGAGGCGGCAGCACTCTGTTGTACCATTCATGGTACTCATTGGTAAACATTTCCCACAGCCCTCGTGGTCCCTATATATCCTTTAATGGCCAGTGCTTCAAAACATCACCTTTTATCAATTAATTATGACTGGGTGGCACAGTGGCCTAGCCACAGTAGAGTTGCTGCCTTACTGTGCCAGAGACCCTGGTTCGATCCTGACTACGGATGCTGGCTGTACAGTTTGTATTCTCCCTGTGACCACGTGGGTTTTCTCCGGGTGTTCCAGTTTTTGCCACACTCCAAAGACATACAGGTTTGTAGCTTAATTGGCTTTGGTACTATTGTAGACTGTCCCGAGTGTGTAGGATAGTGCTATTGCATGGGGTGATCGCTGGTCGGCGCGGACTCCATGTTATATCTCTAAAGTCTAAAGACTGAACCCACTGAATGTGGGAAAGACCATTGAAGGCATGGTAATTCACAGAAAGGCATGGTGACGTCACCCAGCTCGCCTCAGCATGTTAGATTTTAAAAAGATGTCAGATTGGTGAACAATTTTAGTAAAAAAACGCTGGAGATAATGAATCAGATTTTCAGATGAGGGGATTTTTGAGATCATGAGATAAAACTCTACCGGAATATGTAAAGATTTCACCGTTACCGCGTTGGGTTTTCGAGGAGATGTGGAAACATCTGAATCAAAGAAAAAGTTCAAGCAAGCAAACATCCCCACAAGTAAACATCCAAGATTGGAGTTTTATATTATAATAGATGAACGTGGCTCTCGGGTGTCAAGTTGCTGACTGAGCTATGGCCTCCTTTGTCTGCCCTCTGCCAACTAACCCTTCAAATCTTGGCTCCGAGTCTCCTAACTCGCACCAAGTCCCGTCCACCCATTGCCCACTGTGTGCTGACCCAGATTAGATTTCTGTTAAACTTTTTTACATTCCTTTCTCTTGACTCTGCGGTTTGCTTTTTCCTTTCTCTGATCTCTTCTGACGTCTTTGTCTTCCTCTGTTTCTGTCTTTTTGTACAAGTCCTTGAGGTAACTTGCTGTCAGATTTCAGAAATGCTCCTGTGCATCAAAGATGCCGCATAAAACGTGATGAAAATTGCTGTGAGCACATGGCCTGGGGCATGGGCTGGGAAGCAGCAGATAACGCATTTGTATAGCAACGCCTGCCTCAATGCTCTACATGTGAACATCCTGTGGGTTCCGGTTTCTTAGCATGTCGCGTTGATAATTTACAAGCTTAGTCTGTTTTAGGCCCTCTTCATACTGATTCTGTTTTAAAAAGAAAATTGAATATGATTGTATGAGTGAACACTAATCCTGTAATTACCAAGAAACAGATGGCTTACTTAGACTTGCACTTAATACCTAGCCAAAATGTTACGCTTGGCAGCTTATGAACCATAGGGTGAGACTATAATCTTTCCACAGTGTCTAGGTGTTTTGCCTGCTGCCTTCGCTTCACTGCTGAAGAAGGTTGCCTGCTGGGGATTTGTTCGACGGGCAAATGTGATCAGTCACTTAGATCGGCCTTAATCGTTCCAGCATATGTCCGCCCTTGGCATGGGCACTGGGCAGTGAACTGCTGTGGGACCTCCCCTCCCCTCCCCTTCTCACTGTGTGCTCCATCACTTAACCTGGCCGCTATTGTATAAGCAACATCACCAGGCCCGACGGTGCCAGACCTGGTTTCCTTGGTGGTTTACAATGAATAATTACTCTGCCTGTTGGGTTGGACCTGCTAGGTAGTGGCCCAAAGTGCTAGGTTCTCTTCACTGCCACAGGGATAGAGTGCATATCTCTCATCGATGGTCTCTGTCTTCATGCTCGTTATCAGCTCGGGCAGAACCAGGTTTACTGAAATCTATTTCGCAACTTTGTCATAAATGAAAGACTGGCTTGTTTTAGTTTTAGAGATACAGCATGGAAACAGGCTCTTTGGCCCACCGGGATCTGCACCGACCAGTGTGGGAGGAAACTGGAGCACCCGGAGAAAACACACACAGGTTATGGGGAGAATGGACAAACTCCATATGGATGCACCCGTCATCAGGATCAAACCCGGCTCTCTGGCACTGTAAGGCAGCAACTCTACCGCTGAGCCACTTTGCTGTTTGTGTTTGAAAGTGCTCCAAGGTCAGGAAGATATTCAAAGGGTAGTCTCTTTATGTAATGTGGGAGCTGCTTCCTCCCTGCTCAGACTACTGAACTGACCTCCCATTAGCTAGGGTGTAGCCCCAATCCTCCAACCTACTTCATTGTGGCCTTTGCACTTATTTATCTGCACTTTCTTGATAGCTATATTCTGCTCTCTGTTATTTTACTCTATGCATTAGCAAGATGGAAATATCAAATACTAGAGAGCGTAGCTTTGAAGTGAGAGTGGCAAAGTTTAAAGGAGATGTGTGGGGGCAAGTTTGTACACAGAGGGTGGTGATGCCTGGAACGTGTTGCTGGGGTGGTGGTGGAGGCAAATGTTAGAGTGGTGTTTTAGAGACTTTTAAGTAGGTACATGGATATGCGGGGGGGGGGTGGATAATGCCCCACGTGTAAATAGAGGAGATTAATTTAACATGTTTGGCATGGACATTGGGGGCTGAAGGGCCTGTTTTTGTGCTGTTCTGCATACTAATAATAAACCAATACCATGATGATGAAGCTGCTGGATAGTAGAGAGCCAAAAAAGAAGTGAAGAGAAATTCCACAGCCTCCTAGACAGGACGCACAGCCTCCGAATAAAGGCGTACCTTTAGAAAGGAGATGAGGAATTATTTTCGTCAAACGATGGGGAATCTGTGAAATTCATTGCCACGGACAGCTGTGGAGGCCAAGTCATTGGTATGTTTGATGCGAAGATTAAAATATAATGGATATCTTGATCTAATAAGGCAAGCTTTATGGGGAGCACGGAGAACGGGGTCCAGCCAGACCAGAATGTGCTTGCAGATCCTTGATGACCTGGCTTGGAGCACGGCACGACTCCCAGCCAGACCAGTGTGCTTGTCTCTGCTCCCCCCTGAGGTCAGCCGGCAAGGTACCTGGATGCATCAAACTGTCCATGAAGTGGTTCAGAACACACGGCTCATCTCCTTCAGGAACTTACTCTTGCAATGGGCAAAGAGCGCGGACAATTCCATAAAGCATTGTTATTCAGAAAGCCCAAATTTAGAATTAAACAGCTGGAATATGGTGAATGCTCCTCTGGGTCAGGTGCAGATTTAAATGTTCTCCGGAATGTTTAAATTGTGCAGTGGGAGACAAGTGTCTAATCTGTAAATCAGTCTGAATGCACAAACTGTTATACATGGGTTGGGAATGCAGTTTAAGTAATGTGGCTAACACAAGATAACTTGTTGTTGGCATGCTCACTCTCCTCCCGCTGGCTAAACTGGGGGGAGGGAGCGTAAATTAAAAGATTTTGCTCGGAACAGAGCTGGAAATCTCGTCGTTGTAAGTGCCACTGACTTGTTGCTTTTGGCTAGTAAACAAAAAGAAATGTCAAAATCTTATGACTAAGTTGTTTCCATATTATTCGGAAAAATGTTGAAAGATGGAAAGGAAATTAGTTTGACCAGGTGTTGCCCTATCCCTGACATTAAGAGTTGATGCGTTCCTGTCGCACAACGCAGAAACGAGCCTTTCTAACCAACCTGCCAATGCTGAACAAGATGGCCATCTAAGCTAGTCGCATTTGGCCCATATCGCTCTAAACCTTTGTATCTGTGCAAATGTCTTCCAAATGTTGTTCTTCCATCCGCTTCAATCTCCTCTGGCAACTTGTTCCATGTACCCACCATCATCTGTGTGAAAAAGTAGCCACTCAGATTCTGATTACATTTCTTCCCCCTCACCTTAAGTCTATGCCATCTAGTTCTCCTACCCTGCGTAAAAGAATCTGTACATTCACCCTATCTATTTCCCTCGTGATTTTACCCACTATAAGACCACCCCTCAGCCTCCTGCAGTCCAAGGAATAAAGTCCCAGCCTGCACAACCTCTCCTTATAGCTCTGCTCATTGTGTCCTGTCAGCATCCTCGTAAATGTTCTCTGCATTCTTTCCAGCTAAATGGCATATTTCCTGTAGCATGGTGACCAAAACTGAGCACAATACTACAAGTGTGACCTCACCAACGTCTTTTTCCACATTCCAATTTGTATACTCAATTTCTCTTTTAGGGAGGGTACACAAAATGCTGGAGAAACTCAGCAGGTGCAGCAGCATCTATGGAGCGAAGGAGATAGGCAACGTTTCGGGCCGAAACCCTTCTTCAGACTTCTCTTTTAGGGAGAATGGATAACAAACTTAGGGCAATGGTATTTCTCTGTGAGTTGGCATAGACACAATGAGCTGTATGGCTCCTGTGCAGTAGGGAAGTGTTAAAGGGTTTTTGATATGATTTAGTTGTGGAGAAGAATGTCAACTCTTTAGTTTAGAGATACTGTGTGGAAACTGGCCCTTCAGCCCATCAAGTCCATGCTGGCTACTGATCACCTGTACACAAATTTGATGTTATCCCACTTTTGTAACTTCCATACTAGGGGCAATTTACAGAGGCCAATTAAACTGCAAACCTGCACATCTTTGGGATGTGTGAGGAAACCAAAGCACCCGGCGAAAACCCACACGGTCACAGGATGAGTGTGCAAACTCTGCATAGACAGCACCTGTAGTCAGAATTGAACCTGGGTCTTGGGCGTTCTGAGAGAGCTGTTCTACCGTTGCGCAGTTTACCGCCCAACTTTTTTTTTACTGCCACCACTGCGGAACTGTTCAGCCTGTTAACTTGTCCCCCCTGATCACATTCTCATGCAGTGGGCAGCATTTGGCTGTGTGCTACAGTTGCAGATTTCTTTCCCCCGGAGTCGCCTGTTTGCATTTTCTGTCAGGTCTGCTGATTAATTCATGGGAGGTTTGGGATAAAATGTTCAGAATTAAATCTGCTCACTGGTGGACAATAAACAAGTCAAACAAGGAAGAATCAAAGCCTCTTTGTTTATCTCTCGGAATTCTGCAGTCAGGGTTCACAGTCCCTCGGTATGTCTAGAATGTGCAGTTTGTTCATGAGCTGGTGCTTGATGCCAGAATTATAACAAGAATGAGAATGCTCTCTGTTTCAGGAAGATGCAGATTTCTGAGGGCATATTCACTCACTGCCCTAATCCCAGCGATTTGAGTTCATCTGCTGCCATAGATCTCTAGATTTTATTTCTAAAAAAGACAAAGTGCTGGAGTAACTCAGCAGGTCAGGCAGCATCTTTGGAGAACATGGATAGGTGATGTGTTGGGTCGAGACCTTTCTGCAGACTGATTGTAGCAGGGGCAGAAAACTAATCTAAGCTAGTCCTATTTACCTGGGAAGGGATTTGACCCAAAACGTCAGCTATCCATGTTCTCCAGAGATGCTGCCTGACTCACTGAGTTATTCCGGCACTTTGTGTCCTTTTGTTTGTAAACCAGCATCTGCAGTTCCTTGTTTCTAGATTTTATTTCTATTGACTTCACATTAAGGTAGTACAAATCCATTTACAATTTGAAAAGGAGAAGTCTTTGATGTGAAGAGATGAGGATGAGGTAATTAGTGCAGGAAAACTGGTTAAATATTTCAAGGAACAGAGGGCTTTTTTGAAGGAAGTTTGTGTGAAGTACAAACTTCTGCGGGGCTGAATGGTCTGTTTCTATGCTATGAATTCTGCTCATCACTTGTTGCCAGGGATTATAAGGGACCAGGAATGAGGAAAGGAAGGGTGAAGATGATGTGATTACATTCGGGCAACAGTATGGGAATTCTAATGGCAAAGTATATTGATTGATGGGGGTCGGGTTGTGGGCCTGCAGCAGCCTGGGTCTTGCCTGGGCTCACTCTAAGGATCACCAGACTTTACACTTTTTTTTCCCACCCCCTAAACGGTGCCAAAATATGGTGACAGCATTTGTGGTTGTGCAAAAGAATGTCACTGTGCTGTGCATATGTGACAATCACGACCCATCGAACCACTGTGTCTTGTAGCATCTTGAAATGTATCTCACCCTTTAAATATATTCAGTTGCTTGACCTCTGCAACCCTCCAGGAGAGTGATTTCAGGATCAAAATCATCTTGGTGAAAAAAAATCTTTTATCTCAATCCTAAATCTTGTGCCCATACCTGGAAGTGTAACTCCTTGTTCTAGACGCTTCAGCCAGGGGAACATGCTCCCTGTTTCCTAACTGTCTCGCGAAGTTGAAACTTTGTCATTGGGTCCTTTTTATTTTTTAAGGCTCTAAGGTTAGTCAAGTGGAAAGATATATTTTGTTGCGTAACAAGCCTGCACTCAATACTCCAGCTGTGTTCTCTCCAACTCTTCCAGGTGCTCTATAATTGTAACAACGCATCTTTAGGTTTAGGTTTTTTATTGTCATGTGTACTGAGGAACAGTGGAAAGCTTTGTCTTGCCTGCTAACCAGTCAGATCAAACAATGCCATACATAAATACATTCAAATTAAACTCGTGCAGTTCGTGGGCAAAGTACAAGATGCTGAGGGCCGAGTGTAGTTTTCAGCATTGTAGTTAGTGCATGTTCCAGAGACAACGTCCATTGTCTGCCAAGGAGTAGAGGTGCATCGGACAGGGTCCTAGTTTATGGAGGAACCGTTCAGAAAGGGGAAGGAGCACCCATGCTCAAATCCTCACACCATGAAAGGTATGAACGTGATTTCTCTAATTTCAAGTAACCCCTGCATTGCCCCTCTCTTCCTCTTTCTCGTTATCCTACCAGTTCCACTGTTCACATCTTGGTATCCCTTCTTACCATCTCTTCCCCAACTAACAATGAACCTTCTGAACCTTTTGAATTTGTAGTCGGCAGGGCAGTACTCGGCATATCGCCAACCTGGATGTGTTGTGCATACTAACATGCACTCAGCATCTTGTACTTTTGCCCACGAACTGCACGAGTTTTAATTTGAATGTATTTATGTTAGTGCCCCTTAAAACTGTCCAGTGAAGGTTATTTGACTATATTGTTGTCTAGTTTATTCCATTCCCTTAAGATTCTTACAAAGAATGAGTTCTTATAAATATCTGTCCTGGCGAATGGGGTTTCCATTTGCATATCATTTCTCTTTCTTGTTCTCCTTTCTGTTGGGTATGTTATGTATCTATCTGCAGTTATGCCTACAATCCCCTTTTGAATATTCTACAACATGGCTACTCTGTTCCTTGCCCTTCTTGTTTCCAGCATTTCCCACTCCAGGTCGAAGAGCATCTGGGTGACACTGCTACCTCTATAGTACTTCCCGATGCAAAAGCGTGCTGCTTTCCTCCATACCCCTTCTAGTTTGTTGATATGACCAGTTTTGTACAGGTCCCAGGCGCATGAAGCGTATTCCAGTAAGGGTCTAACCAATGTTGTATATGCTGTGGTTTCCACTTCCTTTGGGCAGAACCTGAGATTTTGTCTAAAGAATCCTTGTTGGCTTTAGTGACCGTGTTGTCCACGTGTTCCACCCATGAAAGCTTGCTGTCAAGATGAGCTCCAAGGTACAGTTGTGAAGTTGTACGATGAAGTATTTGTCCACAGAAGACGTAGTCTCGAGTAGGTGGTTTATTTTTGTTTGAAATGACCATAATTGAGCATATGATTGGGTCGAAGCTCATCCTCCATGTGTTTTGCCATAATTCCAAGGACTTAAGGTCTTCTTGTAAGGAGTTCATATCCTCTACATCAGTGACAGGTGTATATACAAGACAATCATCTGCGAAGGGTCTTGTTTTACAAATTATGTGTTCAGGTAGATCATTAATGTGTGTCAGGAACAACAGTGGTCCGAGGACCTTGCCTTGCGGTACTCCTGACAGTACTTGTTCTTCTAAAGAAATGTTTCCTTCACAGGCCACCCTCTGCGTCCGGTTTGTGAGAAAGTCCCTAATGTAGACTATTTCTGTTGCCATAGTAATCCAGTTTTCCTAGGAGCCTTTCATGAGGAACTTTATCAAACGCTTTCGAAAAGTCCAGGATTGCCATCTGTATAGATTTGCCTTATCTAATGCCCTTGTGATGGGCTGTTATGGGCCATTCCTTGGTCATCTGTTGCCAGCCCTGCTTTGTTCTGACCGTTTCATACCTCCACTACCCTCTACTTTCAATGTGAAGAATGCTCCCAACCTGAAATGTATTGATTAGTACGGGTGTCAGAGGTTATGGGGAGAAGGCAGGAGAATGGGAAGGAGAAATATATCAGCCATGATTGAATGGCGGAGTAGACTTGATGGGCCGAATGGCCTAATTCTACTCCTATCACTGATTGTCTTATGAAATGTCACCCATCCTTTTGCTCCAGAGATGCTGCCTGATCCGCTGAGTTGCTCCAGCACTGTGCGTATAGTCGGTATAAACCCGCATCTGTATTTCTTTTCTACACCATTGCTCAGTTCAACTGCTTGCTACACATGCACAGTTGACTGGTGAACAGGAACACCCAAGACTCTGTCCGGCAACATTTCCCATGCTAATGGCACTGAAGAAATGGCGAACTGCACATTTATCTGTGTTACGCTGCATCTGCCGAGTTTCAAATTTACTTAGAAGTCTCTGCATCTTCTCAGCTCACAATCCCACCCAGTTTATTGTTGTTACAAACTTCAATTATGACATCTGGTTTCCTCATCTGAGCTGCCGAGGCCCAGGCTCGGATCCCTGCAGTTTCCCACCAGTTTCTGCCGCCCTGCAGAGGGCCCATTCATTCCTGCTGCTTCCTGTCTGTCAATCGACTCTCAATCCATGCCAATATATTACCCCCAGTAGCAGTAGTTTTGAGCAGTGGCATTATGTGTCTGGCTTTATCAATGGCATTTTGAAAATCCAAGATCACACCAGCTAATGGCTCCCTTTTATTTTCTCTATTAAATCCTTAGCAAATAATCTCTGGTAGGTTGGCCAAAAACAGATTCCCTTTCAGAAATCCATAGTGATTGTGTCGAATCCCGTTGACATTTTGAATATCCTGTTAGCTTGTGCTTTATAATAGTTCCTAGCATTTTCCACTATTGATGGAATGGTCTTCGGTTTCCTGTGTTTTCTCTCCCCCTCCACTTTTAAACAGTGGTATAACTTGAGTTTTCTCCAATTCCATAGGCGCTAACCCTGATAACCAGGGTTACAGGCAGCATTTCTGGAGAGAAGGAATTAGTGACGTTTCGAGTCGAGACCCTTCTTCAGTCTCCCATTCCTTCTCTCTAGAGATGCTGCCTGTCCAGCTGAGTTACTCCAGCATTTTGTGTCTACCTTCAATTTAAACCAGCATCTGCAATTCTTTCTTGTATAAACCCTGATAACCAAATGTCTGTGCGATTGATCAGTCTGCAGGAGGGTCCAGAACTAAAATGTCACCCGTCCATTTCTCTCCGCAGATGCTGCCTGACCCACTGAGTTCCTCCAGCACTGTGTTTGCTCTAATATATCTGACAGGTTTTCTCTTCCATGAGAGCTAATGGAAACTATTTCAATTCATCTGGCATTTCCTTATGATCCACTATAAAATCTCCTGCCCTGTCTATAAGGGGGTTACGTTTGCCCTTGCTGTTCTTTTACTTACCGAGAAGCGGTTTCAGTCGAGTTGTGTTTTTCTCTAGCATTCCACCTTCCATCTCTTCATCAATTTCTGGTAGGCCCTTTGCTGAATAATAAAATCTGCGTAAATATATGTGTATTTGTAACTAAACATTGTTAGTGATCAGTGAGTGAATGGGAGCAGTTAGAGAGTGAGAACATAGACAAACGAATTTCGACACAAGAAACACGCCTGACGAACTCAGTTGGGTCAGGCAACATCTCTGGAGGGAAATGGATAGACAATGGTTTTGGATTGGGACGTATCTTCAGTCTGATGCTGCCTAACTCCCTAAGTTCCTCCAGCACTTTGTTTCTTGCTCAAGATTCCAGCATATGCAGTTCCCCATGCCTCCTGGACACAAGAATGTAGGAGCTGCATAATGGACAGATATGATCCATAGGAGTTAACGAAGAAACTGCAGATGCTGGAGAATCGAGCATCCTCCCTTCGGGTCGAGACCCTTCTTCAGACTGAAGAAGGGTCTCGACCCGAAACGTCGCCTATCTCCTTCGCTCCTTAGATGCTGCTGCACCCGCTGAGTTTCTCCAGCTTTTTGTGTAACCCTATGATCCATAGGACATGGCCGGCAGATCGATCTGGGTAGGTTTTCCACAACCAGAGTAGTTTAGTTTATGGTCACACACACCGAGGTGCTGTGAAGAGCTGTTTTGTTGCGTGCTATCCAATCAACGGAAAGACAGTACATGATTACAGGATAACGGAAATTACGTTCCGTACAAGAAAAGTATGATTAAAGAGTTCCGAGGGTCTCCAATGTGGTAGATGTGAGGCCTGGACTGCTCTCTAGGTAATAGGATGGTTCAGTTGCCTGATGACAGATGTGAAGAATCTTTTGCCCGAATGGGAGAGGGTCGAAGAGGGGATTGTGCCAGTGGCCTTCCCGAGGCAGCGTAAAGAGTAGATGGAGTCAATGGAAGGGAGGATGGTTTGTGTGATGGTCTAAGCTGCTTACACAATTCTGCAATTTCTTGTGGTCTTGCATGGATCTGTTCCCAAACCATCCTGTGATGCGTCCCGATGAAAGAAGGGGCGAAAGAGAGAACCCGAGCCAATCCCACAGGACACTTGGCCATAAAACGTCACTCAAACATTGCTAGAGCCATTTGAGGTCTTGGTGCAGGATGTCACCTGGACAGATTCTCAGCACCAGCAGCCGAGGTTACAGAACCAGCGCCGGAATTTCTGGGGCAGCAACTGTCCTGTTGGGACTACGTCAGCCCACACCCTCTCAATTGAATCAGTGATTGTATACTTGCCAACTAGCACACAACAGTTTGATTGTCTTGGTGCATCTGTCAGATGCTTTGTTCTGCACATTCTTCATGTGTGCAAACTGGGATGTTTTAAATCACTTGACAGTCTTCTGTTTCTTTTATTGTTTTAAATGGCTTGTTAATCCAAAGGGGAGTTATTTCACCGTCTTGTTCTGCTGTGACTTAGTTTTCTATTTTCATCCTCATGACAACACCAGAATGCCCTTGAAGAGGATCTAATGGTTTTAGTGGATAATCACATTGGGGATTTAATGGTCAGGTCTGTTGTGACTGCTGGATTGGGTGAGTGTTAGAGTAAACGAGCAGATCTGTTGGCATTCGGGTTGCAAGCACTTCATGACAATTTGTAAACACTTGTGTAAGAATGCCTTATTAGTGTGGGTGCGAAAATGTGTCATTAGACTGCGGGCAGCATTATCTTCTTAGACTGTCTAGATATTTCAAGTGGCATTGACCGTATTTGACCAGCGTTATACTTGCGGAAATTAATGTTTTGTCTTTTCAGGTTCCCTTTGCTGTGAGACACTGTTTGGTTCTCAGACTGAAGTATTCGGTGCAGTTCCCCAGACACCATTGTCTCCCAAACTGCTTGCAATCCCTAGTATGGTGACACCGTGATGCTTCCAAAGTGTCCATTCGTGCTGAGGAAGCGTTGCTAGTGAGGGTCGATATGCTACTAAACGTATAGTCAGGCAGAATCTGTGGAGGGATTGGACATCGGTGTTTTGTTCCCAACCTGCTGGTTCCTGCGGCACTTTGTCTTTTGTTCACGATCCCAGCATCTGAAGTTCATTGTATCTCCGGCAAATAGAGACATGGATTTCCGAGTTGGCGAGTTGCCTTGCAGTACCAGGAAGGTCTGGTCTGTTGACAGGTCTGTTGATGTCCGCTGGATTTGTAACTCTGTCTATTGTGAGAGTTTGGGAATACATTTACGTTCAAGTGGAAACTAAAGTAAAATATATGATGGCAAGATTTCAATGTAGCTTCATCAGATGCCTACTGGAAACCAACCCTTGATCGTTTATTATTTCTTGTTAAAAACTGACGTGCTACATTAAGCTCAGCTTAGTATAATAAACTCTTGAAGGGATTCATAATAATCTTCAGGATGTTTAAAAACAGCTCTGCTACCTGGGAATTTTGGAGGAAATGTATTTTTGGTTTGAAGGAAAAACCTGCATGAAGGTAGATCCTTTCATGCATTTGGGTAATGATGTACTTTTGAGATGATCTGTGTGAAAGGCATAACCATCATTTTGAACACAAGCTCCCACAATCTGCAATATGGCGATGAACCAGACCCCCCTCAGACCGTAAGACATTGGAGCAGAATTAAGCCATTCGGCCCGTTGAGTCTGTTCCACCATTCGATCATGGCAGATCTCTTTTTCCCTCTCAACCACGTTCTCCTGCCTTCTCCCTGTAACCTTTGACGCCTTTACTAATCAAGAACCTATCAATCCCAACTTTAAAAATACCCAATGACTTGGCCTCCACAGCTGCCTGTGGCAATGAATTCCACAGATTCACCAGCCTCTGGCGAAAGAACTTTCTCCTCGTCTCCATTCTAAAGGCATGTCCTTTTATTCTGAGGCCGTGTCCTCTGGTCCTAGACTCTCCCACTACTGGAAACATCCTCTCTACATTCACTCTCTCGTGGCCTTTCATTATTTGGTAGGTTTCAATGAGATCCCCCCTCATCCTTCGAAACAGCAAGTACAGGCCGAGAGCCGGTCAAGAGTGTTTAATTGTCATGCTTACCGGCAACGGAACAATGAAATTCTTACTTGCAGCAGCATAACATGCTCATCACTGTGGTAATGTAGAAATAAACATATAATAATCTATAATACAACAAATGAATAAGAGTAATGCCAGGAAACCATAATAGTTTCATGGACCAAAAATATGGTCCATGGAAGGTCAGAGTTGCTGGGATTAATGTTGTGCAGTGTCAATGGTTGCTGGGAAGAAGCTGTTCTTGAACCTGGAGGTCGGGGTGTTCAGGCTCCTGTACCTTCTCCCCAATGGGAACAACACGATGAGAGCATGACCAGAGCGCTGTGAGGCTACAATATTGACTGCCTTTTTGTGGCAGCACTTCTTGTAGATCCTTTCGATGGTGGGCCAGGCAGTGTCCACCACTCTCTGTAATCCCCTTCATTCCTACGTGTTTGATTTGACGAACCGTTCGGGATGCTCTTTACCGTAGACCTAGAGACGTTCAATAGAGAAATGGCGCTGCGCTGGAGGTGGAGGCTTATTGTGCAGAAGGGGAGGAGTGAGGGAGCTATCTCTCTGCTGTTTGGAGAGAGGTGAGGTGAAAGCAGTGCGAGTAATGGAGGAGATGCGGGAGAGGGCTCCGTCAACCACAGCAGATGGGAAGCCCCATGAGAAAGGACTCTTCAGATATCGTGGAATGGAGGCCTCCATTAGAGAGCAGATGCACAGAGATGGAAGAACTGGGAGATAGGATGACTTGCTTTGATTTACCTCCGAGTGTTCGAAATTCGAAATTCTGGATACATTTGTGATTTGAAATCAATTGGTGAAGTTATGGCCCATCTGCTTCGTAACTCTAGTTTACGTTGGAATTCGTTGGTTCCTGTACTTAATCCCCACTCACGTAACAAAACCTGACCAATATTAGAGAGAAAGAGATGGCATCGGTTTTGTCTTTTTGCACTGTTATTTGTTTGTTTTATGTGTATGTATGTATCTTTAATTTTGTGTGTGTGTGTGTATATATGTGTGCCTGTGTGCCTGTGCGTGCTTGTATGTACATATGTGCGTGCGTGTGTATGTATGTGTGTGTGCGCATGTGTGTGTATGTGTGCGTGCGCATGTGTGTGTGTGTGTGTGTGTGTGTGCGTGCGTGTGTGTATATGTGCGTGTGTGTGCGCGCGTGTGTGTGTGTGCGTGCGTATATGCGTGCGCGTGTATACAGTGCCCTCCATAATGTTTGGGACAGACGCATTATTTGTTTGCTTCTGTACTCTACAATTTGAGATTTGTAATAGAAAAATGCACATGTGGTTAAAGTGCACATTGTCAGATTTTATTAAAGGCCATTTTTATACATTTTGGTTTCACCATGTAGAAATGACAGCTGTGTTTATACATAATCCCCCCCCCCATTTCAGGGCACCATAATGTTTGGGAGATATTGCTTCACAGGTGTTTGTAATTTAAGGGGTGTTTAAATGCCTCCTTAATGCAGGTATAAGAGATTTCTAAGCACCTAGTCTTTCCTCCAGTCTTTCCATCACCTTTGGAAACTTTTATTGCTGTTTATCAACATGAGGACCAAAGTTGTGCCGATGAAAGTCAAAGAAGCCATTATGAGACTGAGAAACAAGCATAAAACTGTTAGAGACATGAGTCAAACCTTGGGCTTACCAAAATCAACTGTTTGGAACATCATTAAGAAGAAAGAGAGCCCTGTTGAGCTTACTAATCACAAAGGGACTGGAAGGCCAAGGAAGATCTCCACAGCGGATGACCGAAGAATTCTCTCTATAATAAAGAAAAATCCCCAAACACCTCTCTGACAGATCAGGAACACTCTTCGGGAGTCAGGTGTGGATTTGTCAATGACCACTGTCCACCGAAGACTTCATGTACAGAGATGCAAACCACTGGTTAGCCGCAGAAATAGGATGGCCAGGTTACAGTTTACCAAGAAGTACTTAAAAGAGCCACTACAGTTCTGGAAAAAGGTCTTGTGGACAGATGAGACGAAGAATAACTTTGATATATCACTCTGATATGATGGCAAGAGCAAAGTATGGAGGAGAGAAGGAACTGCCCAAGGTCCAAAGCATACCACCACATCTGTGAAACACGGTGGTGGGGGTGTTATGGCCTGGGCATGTATGGCTGCTGAAGGTACTGGCTCACTTATCTTCATTGATGATACAACTGCTGATGGTAGTAGCATAATGAATTCTGAAGTGTATAGACACATCCTGTCTGCTCAAGTTCAAACAAATGCCTCAAAACTCATTGGCTGTCGGTTCTTTCTACAGCAAGACAATGATCCCAAACACACTGCTAAAGCAACAAAAGGAGTTTTTCAAAGCTATAAAATGGTCAATTCTTGCATGGCCAAGTCAATCACCCGATCTGAATCCAATTTAGCATGCCTTTTTTATGCTGAATTGAAAACTGAAGGGGACTAGCCCCCAAAACAAGCATAAGCTAAAGATGGCTGCAATACAGGCCTGGCAGAGCATCACCAGAGAAGACACCCAGCAACTGGTAATGTCCATGAATTGTAGACTTCAAGCAGTCATTGCATGCAAAGGATATGGAACAAAATACGGTGCCCTGAAATGGGGGGACTATGTATAAACACGGCTGTAATTTCTATATGGTGAAACCAAAATGCATAAAAACATCCTTTATTAAAATCTGACAATGTGCACCTTAACCACATGTGATTTTTTTTTTCTATTACAAATCTCAAATTGTGGAGTACAGAGGCAAATAAATAAATGATGGGTCTTTGTCCCAAACATTATGGAGGGCACTGTATATGTATACATAGAGTGTGTATATATATATGTGTGTATGTATTAAACTTTTTGTTGTTGTATTGTTTACAGAGTACTATGTTTACATATCTGTTGTGCTGCTGCAAGTAAGAATTTCATTATTCTGTTTGGGACATATGACAATAAAACACTCCTGACTCTTGACTGCAGATGCCGGTTTACAAAGACCGATATTACCTGGGAAAAGTAAATGGGCAAGTACTGCTGGGCATGAGGTTGTAGTGTGGAGTTGGTGCTGTCAAGAGGAGCAGGGCTGGCTGCCTTGGGGAGCTACTGCTGGGAACACAATGGTGGGGAAGCAGGCAGGCAGCTACACCCTGCATCTTTTGGTACAGATGGCCTGCCTGGCTCTGAGCGAGTGAAAGGGCTTCTTTGCGGTGAACCAGGCTCTCTTAAGTTCTCTCAATGACTCATTCATACCGGACCCATGTCTTTCTGAGATGTGTTTATTTTGTATAACATAATGCTAATAAAATCATCCAAGCTGGTTCTTCATGTTGGTTTTGATGGTTCTCCCTGCCTTTACTCATTTCTACATGTTTCTTTTCTGTGAAGCATATACTTATGCGTTTGTGTGTCATCAAGGAGGGGGTGTCATGTCAGACGGAGTTCCTTAATTTAATGATTTCAAGCAGCATCAAAACATTGGTTTGGTTTGTAATGTTGTTCAAAGTGATCCTCAATGGCACTTGTAAGTATGAAGCGCTTTCTCCCTCCCCCCCCCCCCCCTTGACATTTTTTCCCTTTATGACAGTGTTAACCATATAACCATATAACAATTACAGCACGGAAACAGGCCCTCTCGGCCCTTCCAGTCCGTGCCGACCATTTGTTTTCCCCTAGTCCCATCTACCTGCACTCAGACCATACCCCTCCATTCCCTTCACGTCCATATACCTATCCACTTTAGTCTTAAATGTTAAAATCGATCCTGCCTCCACCACTTCTGCTGGAAGCTCATTCCACACAGCCACCACCCTCTGAGTAAAGAAGTTCCCCCTCACGTTACCCCGAAACTTCTGTCCCTTAATTCTCATGTCATGCCCTCTTGTTTGAATCTTCCCTACCCTCAATGGGAAAAACGTATCCACGTCAACTCTGTCTATCCCTTTCATCATTTTAAAGACCTCAATCAAGTCCCCCCTTAACCTTCTGCACTCCAAAGAATAAAGACCTAACTTGTTCAACCTTTCTCTGTAACATAGTTGCTGGAACCCTGGCAACATTCTAGTAAATCTCCTCTGTACTCTCTCTATTTTGTTGACATCCTTCCTATAACTAGGCGACCAAAATTGTACACCATACTCCAGAATTGGTCTTACCAATGCCTTGTGCAATTTTAACATTACTTCCCTACTCCTATATTCAATGCTCTGATTTATAAAGGCCAGCACACCAAAGGCTTTCTTTACCACCCTATCTACATGCGATTCCACCTTCAGGGAACTATGCACAGTTATTCCTAGATCCCTCTGTTCCACAGCATTCCTCAATTCCCTACCATTTACCATGTACTTCCTATTTTGATTTGTCCTGCCAAGATGTAGCACTTCACACTTAACAGCATTAAACTCCATCTGCCGTGTTGTGTTGTGAGGAAAAAGTACTCTTTTTCCCACTTAAAACCCCTTAAAATGGTGTGAATTATAGTGAAGGGCGTTTTCCCTGTTTTTAGTGTGAAGGTATGCCCTCTAGTGCAGACTGTTGTTTCACTGTGTCGAGCCATATTTAGTTGCAAATTGGGAGTTTTGGATAGGTTCAACAGGAAAGACCGGTTTCTCTTGTCAGGCTGAATACTAGGACATGAAGTAATTGGTAGAAGGGATTGGTTGAAAGATAAAGCATGGAAACAGGTCCTCAGGCCACTGAGTCCATGCCAACCATCGACCACCCATTCACACTAGTTCTATGTTATCCCACTTTCTCATCCACACATCATACTGGGGTAGGTCCTTGCGAAGTGGGAGGAAACCAGAGCACCCGGAGGAAACCCACATGGTTACAGGGAGAACAAGCAGACCACATAGACGCATCCGTAGTCAGGATCGAACCCAGGCCGCTGGCGCTGTGAGGCAGTATCTCTATTGCTGTGCTACTGTGCTGCCCCTATCTTCCTGACATTCAGGAACCAAGTCTGTCATCAGCAATCTTTGTTGACAAATCATAACCAGCCAATGTTACAGCAGACAAAGGCTCAAAGTGCTGGAGTAACTTGGTGAGTCTTGGCTCCAATCTGTGGAGAACATGGATAGGCAACGTTTTGGCTCGGGACCTTTCTTAAGACTGACAAAGGGTCCCGTCCTGGAATGTCACCCATCTGTGTACTCCAGAGATGCTGCCTGACTCGCCGTGTTACTCCTGCACTTTGTCTTTTTTTTATAAACCGGCATCTGCGGTTCCTTGTGTCTACAATGTTTGTGAAGTGTTGCTGCAAGGATTCCTCGAGTGGTTTCCTACCCCTCACTGCAGCGAACAGCGAGCAACTGTATGCATCCCTGGCTGCGTCCATGATAGCCCAGTGACATATCTAAACAGTGTTCAAGTGACTCATTGTATGCAGAGTACTGGGCAATGGTTGAGGCATGTGATAAATGAGCAATATAAATGCAAGCTCTTATGTTGATAGGCTGTCTGAGATGGTATCTTTCATGTGACAGCTCCAGGCTGCAGGATTGGTGTGGTCACATCGTGCATTGTTGGGCTCTGCTGTGGATACGCGCTGGACTAACTAGCAGGAACATGGTGTATGTTTGATAAAAGTTGTTGTTTGAAGTTCGGTAGACAAGGTTCCAGATGACTCATTGGCATGCCTTCCACCGGTGTATTTATAGGAGAAACTAACTTCACTGCAAAATGGTCGCAGTGAGCAGCATAAGCTATTAATGGTGCTGCTGGTGTACTGACGGAGGCATTCACTATTCTGTTTGAACCCACTTGGAATCCTTGGGAAAGCAACGGGAAACCCTGCTGCTTTCATTCCGAAGAATGACTTGTAAGTGGAGTGCGTTTCAAGCTGTAAATTGTTCAATTTGGTATGTTTTCCTGTAGGAACTCTAACACGGTAGCCTCAGTGGCAGATTTAAATAGATTGTGATAGTTAATAGTACCGTGTGATTAACCAGTCAGTGGGAGACGGACTCCTATGGACATCTTGGAAACTTCAAACCTTTACTTGTAGCTAAACTTGTAGTTGGGAGTGCTGGAGATGGGAGGCTTGATGCTTCTGAGGAAAAACTCAAAATGCTGGAGTCTTCAATCTGGAGAAGGGTCTCGACCCAAAACAACACCGAGCAATGCTCTCCAGAGATACTCCCTGACCTGCTGAGTTACTCCAGTATTTTGTGTCCTTGGTAAACCAGCATCTGCAGTTCCTTGTTTCTACATATGGGTGCCTCTTGCAGTTCTCACATACAATGTGGTTACTGGGAGGATTGTTGAAGGCAGGGTAGACTTTAGTAAGGCGTTTGACCTTGTCCCACATGGGATCCAAGGCGAGTTGGATAATGGCATCCCACATTGGCTTGGTGAAGGACGGCAGGGGGTGGTGGTAGACGAGACTCCCTGAATGATAGTGACCAGTGCGTTGGTGTTCCAGAACTTTCAACAGGGCAAGTTGGCAAATATGTTTGAAGTTGCAGAGAGGGGCACAGGGAATGTCTGATGGGATGGAGGCCTGGAGAGATGGAATGGTGCAAATGGAAGTGGTGGTGAGAGAGGGCAGTGAAGGCTTGTTGATCACAGCTGATCACTTTGAACGAGGGTGAAACAATGAGATAAATGAATTGGTGGTGGTGGCAGATGCAATGATGGCACTTGAGGCTTTTAGATAGTTGGATATGTAGGAAGGAGGGATAGAAAAGAAAAATAGGTGCAGGAGTAGGCCATTCGGCCCTTCGAGCCTTCGAGGATATGGATCATGTGCCGGCAGAGGAGATTAGTTTAATGGCATCATGTTGGACACAGACATTGTGGGCTGTTCTTGTGCTGTATTTTTCCACGTTCTCCGAAAGCAGGAGAGAGAGAGAAAAGACAGTGCTGAAATTAAATCGGAAAACACTGACTACTGTAATTCTGAAATCAAAGGGAATGTTTGAAATAGCCAGCAGGTCGAGCAGCGACCCTGGAGAGAGGAAAATCAGAGTTTTCTCACATTAACATTTAATATACTACTAATGAAATGTCGACCGGAAACGTTGCCTCTCATTCCCATTCCACAGATGCTGCCTTGCTTGAGTTTTCCTGCATGTCCCTGTTTGTATGTCAGGGTTTTAGTGCATTAATGAAACAGTGCAGTAAGCATGTTTGATGTCATAAAATAATCTGCAGATGCTGGTTTATACCAAAGATAGTTACAAAGTGCTGGAGTAACTCAGCGGGTCAGGCAGCAGCTCTGGAGAATGTAGATGGGTGATGTTTCAAGTTGCTATCCTCCTTGCATTAGACTTCAGTTCCCAGGAATTCCCAGAAAAGCTGGTCCGCGCCGCCTGCCCGAACTCCTCGAGGCCGAGACCCGTGACGCCATTGCTGCCACGACACTCACTACCTTTCCGGCCGATCCCAGGCCCGGATCACCCAAGCTGCCGCCGTCGTCAACCTCTCCGTGGCTACAACCGCCGCTGTCGCCGGCTCCCACCGCCTCCCCGGGGCCACTGCCCTTCTGACCTTCACCGCCTCCCCGGGCCATTCGCTGACCAGGACCATCGACACTTCATCCACTGGCCCGGGCTACAGTCCCACGCCGGCCTCTACCAGCGACTCCGCCAAACCTCGCCTCTCCACCGCCCTCTAGCGGGCTGCAGCCGTCGTCTTATTTGAGACTCCACGATGCAGGCTCCCACACCACGGGGTCTGACTGCTGGGTCCTATGCTCCCACCCTCCTGCAGGGAACCTCAGTGGGGGTTTCACTGGTTCTTCCCATTCTACTCCCCACCCACACAATAGTCCTCATGCCCCCCCTCTCTGAACACCCACCAACCCCCCCACCAGACATCACCTCGGCCTCCATCTACTCATCTGCCCTACTCTGACCCCAACCCCTACCTTGGCTGTGTGTTCGCCAGCCCCCCCTGACCTCCCCATTCTGAGACAGAACGGTCTGTCCTCAGCAGAGGCCTCACCTTTGTTCCCCTCCGCCCCCACCTCAACGAGTTCCGTGTCCACCACGATATGGAGCTCTTCTTCCGTCTCCTCCGCCTCCGAGCCTTTTTCGATGGGAAGGAGCCCTCACTACCCAGTGATGACCCCTTCTCTCCTCTCCAACGGAACCCCTCCTCTTGGACACTCCCAGATGGCCCTCTACCTTCTTCAGACCATTTCATTTCCAACTGCCGGCGGGACATCAACCGCCTCAACATTTCCACTCCCCTTACTTCCTCTAACCTCTCCCTCCCTGAACGTACAGCCCTCCGATCACTCTACAGCAACCCCAACTTGATAATCAAACCTGCCGACAAGGGAGGTTCTGTGGTAGTCTGGCTCGTTGACCACTACCGGGCTGAGGCCAGGCGACAACTCTTAGACGCCTCCTGCTACCTATCCTTGCACCATAACCCCACAGGCGAGCACCAGGCATTAATCTCAAACATCATTACTGATTTCATCACCTCCGGCTATCTGCCCTCTAAAGCCTCCATCCTTATTGTTCCCCAGCCCGATTTTATCTTCTCCCCGAAATCCACAAACAGAACTGTCCTGGCAGACCCATTGTTTCTGCTTGTTCATGTCCCACCAAATTAATTTACACATACCCTCGACTCCTTCCTATCCCCCAGTCCAATCCCTCCCTACTGTCCAACGCACCTAACATGCTCTTCTTCGCCTGGATGACTTCTGTTTTCCAGGCCCCCGATCCCTCATCTTTACTATGGATGTCCAGTCACTCTGCACTTCCATCACCCACCAGGAATGTCTTAAGATCTCCGTCTTAACTTACCTGATCTCCCGGTTGCTCAGCTCCCCCTTCTATTCCCAATCTGACCTTTCTGGCCTGGGCCCCCTCCATTGTCAGAGTGAGGCCCAATGCAAATTGGAGAAACAGCACCTCATATTTTGCTTAGGTAGTTTACACGCCAGCGTTATGAACATTAGCTTCAACTAACCCTTGCCAGTCTTGCTGTCTCCGACCACATTCTATCTTTGTCCCGTCCACTCCCCTGACATCAGTCTGAAGAAGGGTCTCGACCCGAAAACGTCACCCATTCCTTCTCAAGGTGCTGCCTGTTCCGCTGAGTTACTCCAGCATTTTGCATCTACCAGCTGATATTATATGTTTGGAATTGAACTGTTTTGATGTTTAAAGGAAAACTTCAGAATGACTCACTGGAATTCTTTTCACACTGTTTATTTATGAGCCAATGACCTTTGAAAATTGTGAGTGGAGAGTGTTTGACCCTCCGGCAGGAGTTTACAGCCAGCTACAAGGCACAAGTGTACAAGCTCTCTCTGTGTTACTAGTCTCTGCTTCTACAATGAGGCTGCTTCAAAGTTCTTCCTCAAACCAGAGCGGCAGGTGTAGGGAGCTGAGGTATGTGGGGAGAGTCATCGCCACAGAGTCAAGCAGCGCAAACACGATGGTCGCTGGGAAACAGCTGCAGAACACTAACCTCAGCAGCTAGGATCTACTATGGACTGACTGTCTTAGGTTACAGGTCCGACTTCAGATTTGCACTATTATATTATTAATTTATTGTGTTAATTATTGTATATTTACCTTTGTGTTATTGATTTAATGAGCCTGTTAAGCTGCAGTAACTAAGAAATTCATTGTTCCATTCCTTGGAACAATGTTCCATTGTTAACGAACACTCTTGACTGTTGATACTAGGAACATGAGGCTTGGTCAAAAGCGAGCATTGAGGAGGATAAGGGTGGGGAGAGTTTGGGAGATACCATGTGGAGGAAGGAACTGCAGATGCTGGTTTACACCAAAGATGAACATAAAATGCTGGAGGGCTCAGCAGGTCAGGCAACATTTCTGGAGAAAAGGAATAGATGATGTTTCGGGTTGATAGAAGGGTTTTGCCCTGATACATCACCTATCCATGTTCTCTAGAGATGCTGCCTGCCCGCTGAGTTCCTCCAGCACTTTGTGTCTATCTTGTGTCGATCCCAGGAGGCTGATGGCGTGGCAGAAAGTGGTGGAGCATTGGAAATCTGCGATGAGCAAGAGGCCAGAATTGGATGAATGTGAATATTTTGGATGTGGACAGTTATATGCCTGGAGCAGGTGACAGGAAGGGGAGGGGGAAGGTCATGGAGGGGTTGGAAACCAAAGAAAGAAAGTTAAAATGGAGACATTGCCTTGGAGTGGAAGCAAGCATGTGATGGTTGCAAGTCACTTGAAAATATTTGCTGATTATATCTGGCCCAACGTTTAAATGCAGAAACATTTGGAATGCCCGGCTGTCTGTAAATAACCAGAGCTGACATTTTTCTTTTAATTAAAAACAGTGACACAGGGCAGTGGGCGATGGTACGGTGTCGTTCTGATGGCAATGGACCGCTTCCAAAAGACTTTGTTTTGGGCTGTCTCGGAAAAGCAGCCGACATAATTAAAGACCTGTTGTACTCCGGTCATTCCTCCTCCTCCCTGCTCTTGTCGGGCAGAAGATGCAGCAATTTGAAAAAACGCACAACTAGACTTAGGAACAGCTGCTTCCCCTCTGTTATCAGGTTTCTGAATAATCCTTCCATAAGCTAAGGTACTGTCCAATTCACCTCTATCCCATTGAGGACATTGGACTTTGTCTATGGGACAGATGCGCAACAATGCTGAGAACTAGATTCTGCATTCTGTGTCTTCCCCTTCGCTCTATCAATTGGACTTGAGTTTGAGTTGATTGTATTGATGTAGTATATTATATCTGATCTGTTTGGATAGTACGTAAAACAAAGCTTTTCACTGTACCTCGGTACATGTGATAAGAAACCTAAGCATTGGAGTATAATGAGCCGCTACCCTCTGGCTGGCGGCTGCATTATAGTGATCAGGCCAGGCTCGCCAGCCTTTGGTGGGTAGGTTATTGATGTGGTTGAAAACGGAACCCAGTCTCATTTAAATCCAAGTAACGATGAATCAGCATTTTTCAAAAGCTTATTTCATAAGTCATCGGAGCTGAATTAAACTGTTCGGCAAATCCACTCTACTTTGCCATACAATCGTGGCTGATCTATCTTTCTCAATTCCATTCTCCTGCCTTCTCACCATAATCCTTGCCACCCGTACTAATTAAGAATCTGTCAATCTCTGCCTTAAAAAATACCCACTGACTTGGCCTCCACAGCTGTCTGTGGCAACGAGTTCCACATTCACCACCCTCCAACAAAATAAATGCCTCCTTAGCTCCTTTCTAAAGGTACTTCCTTTTATTCTGAGGCTGTGGCCTCTGGTCGCAGACTCTCCCACTAGTGGAAACATCCTGGCCTTTCACTATCTCAAAAATGATTGTTATAAATCCATCCCATCTGGTTCTTAAAGTCCTTTGGTGAGGACATTCTTTGGACAATGGCAGCAGTGAGAAGAGGGCGTAGCCTGGATGGTAGGGATCCTTGATAGTATTCAAATCTATTGATGGTATTCCTATCTTTGATTAGCATTCAAATCTATTGATAGTATTCAAATCCTCTTGCATTAAAGACCAATATACTCTTTGCCTCGTGAATTTGTTGCTGTACCTACCTTTCATTGACTGGTGGTCTTCTGAAAACCAACACCTATCCAGTGTCCTGCCCCAGTGCTAAGGCTGGAAGGCCTGGGTCTTGGATGGTGTTGGTCGAGGGAGAGATTGGAAGTGAAATCCCTTTGAAGTTGTTTAATATGTAGTTGGTACTCTGAAGAGCCTGGAATCCATGGCTTGTGCAGAGCTACCTAAAGGCTGAGGAACCATTAACTGATATCTGTACATTGAGGCACCTGTAGGAAACCAACAGGGAGAGTATGCAAACTCTACACCTACGGCACCTGAGGTCAGGATCGAACCTGGATCTCTGGTGCCGTGAGGTAGTGGCTCTACCAACTCGCCACTGATGAAACAAAAATGGAATATTTGTGTCAACCGGTTCGTGCACTGTATGGTGTCTGAACCTTCTCCCATTCACCTCGGGGCATGTCTGTTCTTTCTCCCCCTGCCTCTCCAATGGACCGGGCATTATTAGTAAAAAATTTTTTAAAAGCACCCCCCCTGCCTGTCCCCAAGAAGTGGCAAGTTCTAATCTGAAGGAATGCTCAGGGGCTGGAGTTGAATTATCTCGGCACGTATACAGTTTGGATTGATTTCTCTTTCTTTATTTCAGGAAATGACCTAGAAGCAACAGCAAAACGTTAGTGCTTCCCTGCTTCAGCCAGCCGCCCAGTACATGACTAATCTGGACACACCACTTGTTTCCGCTGCTGAGCTCAAACTACCTCAGCAAGAATAAAAAGCTCGCAGCCTGCAGCAGAGGAGGAGGCGGCGGCTGCGTGTGGAACGTGCACAAGCTGCGGACAGGGCCCTCTGTGATTAGCTTTAGCATTAAGGCCGACAGTCTCCCTCCCAGTGAAAGACACTTGACCGACTGGATCCGTCAAACACCCTCTGAAGAGCTTGAACCGCACCCCGGGCACAAGTGACGTGGGAGCTTTGAGCGATTTGTCCAAGCACTGAATAGCTATTATTTTAAATTTAACTTTCGCTGTTGATCAGTGTCTTAGTCCATTTTGTAGTTGGATTTTTTTTAGTGTTTGCTTTGTGGAGCCAGTACTGTGTGTCGGAGCAAGCAAGAACATTCACCAACATCATACCACTCCATTCAAGGCGGGCGGGCAGTCCAGCAGCAGATCCTACTGGTTAGCTGAAGCCCATTCGTCCCTCTCCTATCTGCTAGCTTATTTCCCACAGAGTGAAATGGCACCCACTCTACCAATTGTTTGCTCCGGCTGTTTTTATCGTAATCGTTGGGACGACGTGAAGTGTTAGACTTTTTCTTTTCATTCGTAGCTGGGAATCGCTGTGATTAGGAGCAGCAGCTGATGACTATACAGGTCCAGCACGGAGCATCTGTGCAGCTTGGGAACGGCTGCATTTATCTCTCCTCACGCGACAGGCTGCAGCGGGGCTGCGCCCAACATACAACATAATTGCAATTGTCCTGATCCATAGGTCTCCTGTGCTGACCTGTGGTGATTTTTGTGCGCGCATGCATTTGGAAATGCTTGCACTCTGGAGATAAAGTCATGCACGTGAGTCTCTACCTTTTGGCAGGACTTTCCGTGCTGAAACTTGTTTGGGAATTGTGACCGGGAGAACGGAGTTTCTGCGATCAGACTTCCACTTGACGAAGGACGAGGTGACAGAGGCTTCACTGTCATTTATGTATTGTTGCAGTGCCCAGGAAAATAAGATGGACTACAAGCGGCGGTTTCTGCTTGGCGGGTCCAAGCAGAAAGTGCAGCAACACCAGTACCCGATGCCCGAGCTAGGCAGGACCATGAGTGCACCCCTGACGTCCCCTGCAGCCGCGTCCTCGCTGCCACCCACCGCCCCCGGCAACTGCCCCAGCCCTACGTCCCCCACCACCCAGATAGCCGACATCCAGCAGGGCATCTCCAAATACCTGGATGCCCTCAACGTCTTCTGCCGAGCCAGCACACTCCTCACAGACCTCTTCAGCAGCGTTTTCCGAAATTCGCATTATTCCAAAGCAGCTATGCAACTGAAAGACGTGCAGGTACATGTCATGGAGGCGGCAAGCAGGCTGACGGCCGCAATAAAGCCGGAGATTGCAAAAATGCTGATGGAGCTGAGTGCAGGCACCGCAAACTTCAAAGACCAGAATGACTTCAGTCTTCAAGATATTGAGGTAAGGCAACTGGGAGAGGTTTTTATAATTGGGTTTCGTTGGCGCAGGTACAATAAAACAGCTAATGTTTTCATTCCAAAAGTTGGCCTTCCCCAGTCAGAGTATTGAGTATAGAAGTTGGGAACTTATGTTTCAGTTGTATAAAATATCGGTGAGGCCACATTTAGATCATTGTGTTCAATATTAGTCACCATGTTATAGGAAAGGTTGTCAAGCTGGAATTGCTACTTTTGCTATTAGTACGTTTAAGAGACATTTGGACAGGTGCATAGATAGGATAGGTTTAGAGGGTAGACACAAAATGCTGGAGTAAATCAGCGGGACAGGCAGCCTCTCTAGAGAGAAGGAATGGGTGACGTTTCGGGTCGAGACCTTTCTTCAGACTGATGTCAGGGGAGTGGATGGGACAGAGATAGAATGAAGACTGGTGGGAGAACTGGGAGGGGGTGGAGAGAGGGAAAGCAAGGGCTATTTGAAGTTAGATAAGTCAACATTCATTGCTCTGCAGACCCGAAACATCACCCATTCCTTCTCTCCAGAGATGCTGCCTGTCCTGCTGAGTTACTCCAGCATTTTGTGTCTACCTTTGATTTAAACCAGCATCCGCACTTCTTTCCTATAGGGAGGGTTATGGGCCCAGTGCGGGCAGGTGAGACAAGTGTAGATGGGCATGTTGGTTGGTGTGGGCAAGTTAATCCACAGGGCCCGTTTCCATGCTGTATGACTATGACTCTAACTGCAGGTGCTGGCTTACAAAAAAAGTGCTGGAGTAACTTAATGGGTCAGGCAGCATCTCTGGAGAACATGGATAGGTGATGTTTCAGTCTGAAAAAGGACCCAGACCTGAAACATTACCTGTTCTTGTTCTTCAGAGATGCTGTCTTACCCGTGGAGTTACTCCAGCATTTTGTGTTAATTTTAATTTCCAACTTTGATTTTGAAGCAAAAAAGCTGCTGTGTAGCGATAGTTGGATGAATTGTTTTCAGAGATAATTGTACACCGTGTGGGAGAATTTGAAACAGTATGATAAATGATATCGGAATTGGAAAGAGATGTAGATAGACAGTTATACAACCATTAAATTATTTTCACAGTTGGCACTGAGTCAAGTCACTATGTATAGACATCAGTACAGTGAAATTCTTACTTGCTGCTGCTTAACACGCCCATTAAAGCAATAACATGGAAAATATATAATCAATAATACTATCAATTAATAACTGCAATGAGAGGTAACCATGATAGCACAAAAATATAACTGAGATTTTAGTTTTAGGTTTATTGTCAAGTGTACAAAGGTACAGTGAAAAGCTTTATTTTGCATGCTATCCAATCGTATCGGATAACACCACACCATCGTCACACTCAAGTATAATAGGTAGAGCAAAGGGGAAGATACAGCATGCAGGATATAGCTCTCAGCATTGTGGCACATCAGCTCCACAGTCAAAGTCAAATGTCTCCAATGGGGTAGAGGTGAAGCGGGCAGTACCCTAGCTTATGGAAGGACTGTTCCGAAGTTTAATAACATTGGGGATGAAGCATTTCCTGAGCCTGGTGGTGTACAGGGCACCAAAGACACAGTACATGAAAGATCATAATTGCAGAGGTTAGTGTTGTACACTGTTCAAGAGCCTGATGGTAGTTGGGAAGAAGCTGTTGAGCCTGGTGGTCCCCAGGTTGTTGAGCAGTACTGTAGCCTCTATACCCTTGGGTGTGCAAGCCGCAGGTACCGCAGTATCACAGTGTAGCATCTACCTGAGTTTGCTTTGTGGAGGAATGGGCCTGCTGTATTAGTACTGCATTGGCAGGGTGTTTCATTGCATGCTTCAGAAACTCTTTGATGAGCAAAATACCCCAACGACTTCCAATGGGCGGTACAATCTTCTCCTCTGATCGCGCTCATCAATTGTTAAAAGTGCCTGCTCGGCTCATGAACTGCTAATGTGACCTTTCTGCAGAGCGGCCCACTTGACCTGGATGTTCTCTGGTTTGTCAAACATACTCACCAGAACTTTTCAGCCACATAATGTGAAAGTGAGACTTGCAGACGGAGGACTGGACCAGGCAAGGAGCTGGAACCTATGGAACAGAGGGAAGACTGAAAATAAAAGACTGCAGTGGAGGATATTATAACTTTGATTGGCAGTGGATTAACTTCTGCCATCTGAAAGAGGCATAGCATTAACTATATATGTACAATCAATTATCAGTTATTCAAAATAAGCCAGACCATAATGCAAAAACCAGAGTGCATAGAGCTACCATGATAGTAAAAAGTCTGTATGTGTAGTAAGGAACTGCAGATGCTGGTTTATTCCGAAGATAGGCACAAAATGCTGGTGTAACTCAGCAGGTCAGAACTCTGACCAAAATAATTTTTCTCCAGAGATGCTGCCTAACCTGCTAAGTTACACCAGCATTTTGTGTCTGTGTTTAGTCTGTGTTTAGTCTGTCGTGGTTCGGTCGGGTTGAGGTTGGGCTTTTGCTAGGGTTGTGCACGGTGGTTCAAGGGCATTATGTTTCTGGGAAGAAGCTGTTCTTGTCCTGGGTCAACACATCTCTGAAGATCTGTCCTGAGCCCAGCACGTTGAGACAGTCACAAAGAAAGCTACATTGGAAAGGTACATGGACGAGAAACGTTTTAATGATGCTTTCATTGTCACCTGTGCAAAGTGAAATTATTGATAGAACAATGTGAACTTAGATGCAGAGAGAAACTGGTTTTCTATTGAAGAGTTGCCTGTGCATTGTGGATCAGCTCTAGGATTGCACTGATGACTCTGATTCTGGCCTGTGCACCTCACCCTAAACAATGAGAGAACATTTTATACAAGACTATATAAATGCCTGAGGCATGCTACAGCCACCCAGGTGCTTCCTACTGGCTGATGTTGCTTGCTGCTAAATTTGCCTTCTACTTTTACTGCTGTTAGCACAGCAAACAGTCCCAGGTGCACAAACTGGCAAAAGCTCCAGTCAGCCAAAGAACCAAGCTTTGAGACTCCCGGCAACAATATAATTTGAGAGGCTTAGGTAGGGTCGTCAGAATCCTTTCCCCAGTGTGGACGCCAAATAATCGAGGGCATAGCTCCAAGATGAGAGGAGCAAAGTTTAAAGGAAATGTGGGGAAGGATTTTGTTACACAGCGGGTGGTGGGCGCCTGAAACGTGATGCTGGGGGTGGTGGAGGAGGCAGATACCACAGTGGCATTCAAGGGACTTTTGGATGAGCACATGGATGAGCAGGGAATGGAGAGATCTGGATTAGGTGCATGTAGATAAGAGATGGTCTAGGCATCATGTACGGCACGGACATTGTGGGCCGAAGGGCCTGCTCCCGTGCCGCACTGTTTTATGTTAACAGAAACATCTGCTTGGAGCAACATGTTTTAGCCAGAGCCAGAAAGGGAGGTGGTGAGGTTTGAGGAGGTTTAAGCTGAAGGCAGTAAACGGTATGAAAACAAACGGGGCAAGAGCACACGCGGGATATAGGGCTGGTGGTGATGAGACGTAGGGAGGAACTAACCCGCGGAGAATTCTGATGGAGGTTTTTAATTTGAAGCATTCCTGGACTGGGTAATTGAGGAAGCCTGAAGGTGCTGGGTAAATCAGACCGTGGAGCAGGAAAGGATGCAGGCTGCAGAATGTTAAGCACTGCAGCGCCAAGCTTTCTGGAAATCAGTGAGCAACTTGATGTTTTAGTACATTCTGCCACCTGCAATCTCCATTGTGCTTCATCATGGCTGATGCACATTGAATGCTGGATGACAACATTGTCTGCAGAATGAGCTGTGGCCTGGGGCCCCGTGCTTCCTTCTACACACAATGGGTAGGGGTCAGCCACGGAAGTCTGCTTGAGTTTTGATAAAGCCAGCTTCCAGCAATTGTTTCTCTCAGATGTCTTCCTGCCCTCGCCCTAGCTTTTCCAAAAAGAAAAATAAGCGATGGTTTGCAAAAATGTTAACCCGCCTCATAGTCATAGAGTGGAAACGGGCCACCATGTCCCACCATTCCTGAGTTTGGCTCGTATCCTTCTAAACGTGTCCTATTCACGTACCTGTTTTAATGTTTCTTGAATGTTGCGATAGTACCTGCCTCGACTACCTTCATCGGCAGCTCGTTCCATACACCCATAACCCTTAGTGTAAAACAAAAAGTTACCCCTTTGGTTCCTATTAAATCTTTCCCCCTCACCTTAAACCTATGTCTTCTGGTTCTCGATTCCTCTGTAGAGACTCTGTGCATCCACCCGATCTATTCCTTTCATGATACCTCCATGAGATCACCCCTCATCCTCCTGTACTCCAAGGAATAGTCCTAGCCTGCTCCACCTCTCCCTATAGCCCAGGCCATCAAATCCTGGCAGCATCCTCGTAAATCTTCTCTGCACCTTTCCCAGCCTGACAACATCTTCCCTATAACACGGTGCCCAGAACTGAACCCACAGCTACCCTGGAGCTGAATGCAGTTCAGTGGGCTGAGAGAGTGTTCACTGGATCTTCTGACTGGCTGCAAACTCAAGGCCGTGGAAGATGACGAAGATCCCTCTGCATTTTCAAAATGCTCAACTGTCCTGGTGCCTGGACTGTGCTGCACTCTGCTATTTTTCTCCTCACACTTGTATATAGTGTATTCATACCTGTGTAGTGAATGCTTGGGGTGGGGTCCATGGTGCAAAGATAAAGGGTTCTACATTTTGTGAAATAAAGATTTAATAGAGTAGAACGATTGTAATGGATGATAGGAGATCCTATTCTGAGACCACCATGCAATAAGCCTCCATGTTCCGGGACCAATCATTGTTGGCACAAACATTGTGGACCAAAGGGTCTGCTCCTGTCTGTACTGGTCTTTGTTTCGTCATAGTCCTAGATTCATACAACACAGAAACAGGCCCTTCGGCCCAACTCATTTATGCCAACCAAGGACCCCCATCAAAGCTGGTCACGTTTGCCTGTGTTGGACCCTTATACCGCTAAACCTTCCCCATCCATTTTGTGTTCCAAAGATAAATAAATAAGGCCGTGTCATTTGAACTGCAGAACAAAATTAAAGCCAATTTTGTTTGTCATGTGCTTAGATGTTGGAATGCCAGAGAAAATTCCTGGGAAAAAGATCATGTCTTTTTTAAAAAAACAAGGGACAAAAATAGAAATGCAAAACTATAGTTGGGATTAGAGGTTAAATACGATCGTCAGTTCAAAGCTCGTCTTGTTAAATCCTCATCGTGAGAAGATGGGTGACCTGTATTTGGGGTTGAAGTCCGTTGATGATCTAAGTGGAGAGGCTGAGTTGCTGGAACAAGACCTTGCTTGTGTGTGAGGACAATTGAACACTGCATGCTTTCCATCCCTGGTCGGTCTTTGGTTGCCTGCCCCCGTTGACAATCGCCTCAGTGTTGGTGTTAAGTTGGCCCTCACACTGAGCCACTTTGTGCTTCATAGTCTGCAGCTGTGTCACTCCAGGATAAGTGCTACGCCACTGTGTCTCTTACGTACCGTTTGCAGAGATTATCTTGCTCTTTGCCAGAGCGGTGTGTCCTGGGAATGGGCTGTCGGCTGTTAGTGTTATGTTGTTAGTGTTTAGTTTAATTTACTGAGTCTACGCTGGCCAGCGATCACCCATTTTTTAGTTCTATCGCACATACTTGGGGCAATTTACAGAAGCCAATTAACCTACAAACCTGCATGTCTTTGGAACGTGAGAGCACCCAAAGAAAACGCACGCGATCCCAGGGAGCACGTGCAAACTCCGTACAGACAACACCCGCAGTCAGAATCCAACCCGGATCTCTGGCACTGCAAGGCTGCAACTCTATCATTGCACCACAGTGCCACCCCTAAGTGGTTGATGGTGTTTCCTGAACACCATCTCCCAGCTGGTACGTTGTGGAGTTGCACTGGTGCAGAATGCAACGGAGAGGTGGTGTTGCCTGGTGGAGTGTGTGGGGCAGCCGTGATGTACACACAGGGTGTCGCTGCATGACGTTGATGCTGTGCATTTCAAGATGCTAATGCAAAGGGGGGGGGTAAGAGAATAATGGAATCGAAGCACTCGGGGATGGGAGACGAGAGTTTGACCTTGGTAAATGAAGCCTTGGGCCAGTCTATCCCCTTCTATCAATTTACATCCCTCTGGCTTTACAATTCACACCCCTCTTTCCTTATTTGACACCCTTTTGTCTCCTTCTCGCCTACAGCCTCTGTCACTCCACCCATCTGCCGCTCACCCCTCTCAGCTGTGTCCACCGATCACTATCCAAGCTTTGCCCTGCCCCACCTCTTTTTTCCACCATCCTCCCCACCTGTTACAGTGAGACTGAAGAAGGGTCTCCAACCAAAACATCATCTGTCCATTTCCTCCTCATATGCTGCCTAACAAAACTTTTGAGTTCTTCCAGCACTGTTTTTGCTCAAGATTCGGGCATCTGCAGTTCCTGCTGTTTCCATTCAAAAAAAAAAAACTGTTGGAAGAACTCAGCAGATCAGGCAGCATCTCTGGAGAACATTTGATATTGGGTTGAGACGCTTCATCCAAACTGATGAAGGGCCCAGGTGCAAGGTCTCAACCCGGAACCGCAACCTTCAGTTTCCCTCTACAAATGCTGTCTGACCTGCTGAGTTCCTTAAGCACCTGTTTTAGTTTAGTTGAGAGATACAGCGTGGAAACGGGCCTTTTGGTCCACCAGTCCGTGCCGACCAGCGATCACACAGCACACTAGCACTATCCTACACACTAGGAACTATTTACAATCTTTACCAAAGCCAATTAACCTACAAACCTGTACGTCTTTGGAGTGTAGGAGGAAATAGAGCACCCTGAGAAAACCCATGTAGTCACAGAGAGAACTTACAAAGTCTGTACAGACAGCATCCATAGTCGGGATAAAGCCCGGGTGGCTGGCGCTGTAAGGCAGCAACTGTACCGCTGCTCCACCATGCTGCCCTGCAATCCTTTTTATTTGTTTCAAGTAGGCGATTATGTGTGTTGAAGAAGAAAGCATTCGGCAGCTTCTGAGCAAATTGCCTCCCATTCTTCCTCCTTGAGCAGCCCACTGAAGTTTACACTCTGCAGCAAGACAGTGCACGTTAATGTTGAAATGCTGTAGATCTTCACAGCCCGAGTATTGTGCATCAGACTCCTGCATGTATGTCCTGAAACCCTAGCTCCTGTTATCACCAGGGCTGTGCTTCTAAATCGAGTCGATCTGCATTAAGCCAGCTGCAGAGAAACCGGCGCCGGGGAATTGCTGGTCTGATTTATTGACCGGATATTCTAAAAGCAAAATCAAGTTGCTTACCGTCTGGTTTGCAACTCCTGTGTTCTGTCTGGGTTACTACAGCGCTGAAACACTGATCACAGTCGACTCTTGACTCTGGACATACTTTGGCTGAGACTTTAAAACCTGGTGACTAGGTGGACAAATCAAGAACTTCATCCATTGCGAGTCGAGGGCGGGGAAGATTGATGTTCCAGATTTACCCAACAGGACATCGTTACCCTTGTAGACCAGTCCCTGCCTCCATAATGCTTTACAAATTGATGGACTTATGGTCACTAAATTATATTTATGTCTGATCTAAATGATATATAGTGTGGTCACAGAATTATCGTCCTAAAGTGCTCGGTGGCACTGCGATCGCTTATCCTACCTCGTGAAGGAAGCTTTCTCGGATGCGTTTAACCAAGTACGTTACATCTAAGCTCTTTGCGCCATGGGAGACCCAGTAAATATTAGGGAAGTTCAAATCTCCCATGAATGCTCTCCTGTTACAGCTCTCTGCGATCTACCTGAACATCTCACCTGCTTCTCTAATTTCCAATAGTTCAGTCCATCAAGGTTTAGTTTATTGTCACGTGTACCGAGGTACCGTGAAAAGCTTTTGTTGCGTGCTTTCCAGTCAGTGGAAAGACAATACATGATTATAATCGAGCCATCCACAGTGTATTGATGGAGGATAAAGGGAGTAATGTTTATTGAAAGCTAGTGTCCAATTAAAGAAAGTCCAAGTGTCTCCAATGAGGTAGACGGTGGGTCAGGACTGCTCTCTAGTTGGTAGAATGGTTCAGCTGCCTGATAACAGCTGGGAAGAAACTGCCATGAATCTGGTGCTATGGGTTTTCACACGTCTTAGAGGGGAGATGGGAGAGTGACTGGGGTGAGACGTCCTTGATTATGCTGGTAGCCTTGTCGTGGCAACGTGATCACTCCCATCTTGCTTCTAAGTTCTACCCATTTAGCCTCTCCAAAGAATGCCCCCGCTGAGGATTCCCCCTTGGTAAACCAGCATCTGCAGTTCCTTGTTTCTACGATATCCTCTCTGAGTACTGTTAATGTCATCCCTCCTCTTCCCTGTACCTCTGTCACTCCTGCACGTTTACCTCATGCACATTGTTTGTACTTCATGATTGTAAATCAATGTGGACGTTTCTGAAGGGGAGAGGAAAGGCACGGTGGGGTTACAGCAGTGGAAGCAGTGATGTTATGACAAACCTTCATGAATTACCGGTTGGACCATGGTTGGGAACCTGCCAACTCTCTCTCCACTCTGGGAAGGATGTCAAAGCTTTAGAGAGAATGCAGAACTGGTTTACTGGTTGAGGGGCTTGAGTTATTCACAGGGTTGGAGCAGTTCCACGACTTGCAACAGGGGAAGTATAAATAAGGGTCACAATCAGGGAGGGTTTCTTTTGTAAAATAAGGAGAAAGATTCCCTGTTGGAGGAAAGGTGTGAACCCGAGGGCACAGATATATGGCAACGTGCAGAAGACCCAGAGGGGATTCGACAGTAAAACTGATGATCCACTACACGGGTTTTCTGCAGTTCCTGAGAGTTTGTGTGCTGGGGTCGGTTCCCACGCTCCATTGAAGGACATGGGTGACGCTGAGAAAATCATTGTTGTTGTGGAATATGTAAATGTAAATAAGCGTGTTGGGAGTAAGATCTTTAACAGTCTGCTGCTGTAAAATGGGGAGCATGCTGGGTTATTGGGGATTTGCTGTAACTGGGTGCATGCCATTGGGACGGGGCCCAAGTTGTAGAAGTGAATTTAATGGGGCCCATGGAAATCCATGAAGGGAGAACATTTGCAGGGGCAACAAACTGGATCCATCTGTCAAGGAGCACCTGGGTAGTAGGCCAGCGGGTGTCAGTCCATGCTGATCGCTCCCGCGTTGTTTCATGGCGCCCACATACTTTGCCCCAATGCCAGCTCTCCATTTCACTTTAGAGATACAGCGCGGAAACAAGCCTTCAGCCCACTGAGTTCACACCAATAAGCGATCACCATGTACACTACCATTATCCTACACAGTAGGGACAATTTACAATTTTACCGAAGCCAATTAACCTACAGACCTGTACATCTTCGGAGTGTGGAAGGAAACTGGAGCACCCGGAGAAAACCCACGCAGTTAAAGGGAGAACCCGCAAACTCCATACGGTCAGCATCCGTGGTCTAGAATGAACCCGGATCTCGGGCGCTGCAACGCAGCAGCTGTACTGCTGCACCACCATGACGTTTGGAAGGAGTTTGTGTGCTTGCAGGCATGGTTAGCATCAGACCGGAGCAGGGGACACTGGGCACTTTGGTGGCAAAAAAACAGGAAAGCAGACTATTATTTAAATGGTGGCCGATTAGGAAAAGGGGAGATGCAGCGAGACCTGGGTGTCATGGTACACCAGTCATTGAAAGTAGGCATGCAGGTGCAGCAGGCAGTGAAAAAAGCGAATGGTATGTTAGCTTTCATAGCAAAAGGATTTGAGTACAGGAGCAGGGAGGTTCTACTTCAGTTGTACAGGGTCTTGGTGAGACCACACCTGGAGTATTGCGTACAGTTTTGGTCTCCAAATCTGAGGAAGGACATTATTGCCATAGAGGGAGTGCAGAGAAGGTTCACCAGACTGATTCCTGGGATGTCAGGACTGTCTTATGAAGAAAGACTGGATAGACTTGGTTTATACTCTCTGGAATTTAGGAGATTGAGAGGGGATCTTATAGAAACTTACAAAATTCTTAAGACAGGCTAGATGCAGGAAGATTGTTCCGATGTTGGGGAAGTCCAGGACAAGGGGTCACAGCTTAAGGATAAGGGGGAAATCCTTTAAGACCGAGATGAGAAAGACTTTTTTCACACAGAGAGTGGTGAGTCTCCGGAACTCTCTGCCACAGAGGGTAGTTGAGGCCAGTTCATTGGCTATATTTAAGAGTGAGTTGGATGTGGCCCTTGTGGCTAAGGGGATCAGAGGGTATGGAGAGAAGGCAGGTACGGGATACTGAGTTGGATGATCAGCCATGATCATATTGAATGGCGGTGCAGGCTCGAAGGGCTGAATGGCCTACTCCTGCACCTAATTTCTATGTTTCTATGGCAGGCGCAGAGGGCTAAATAACGCCTGCCTCCTGATCTTGTTCACTTTGCTGTGGGAGCTGATGCATGTCCTCCCTTGCCTGAAAAAGATAGTGCCGGTATAACTCAGCAGCTCAGGCAACATCTCTGGAGAACATGGTGGACATGAACTTCAGACTGAAGTAGTCATGTTCTCCACAGGTACTGCCTGACCCGCTGAGTTAGTTTAGATGAGTTTATTGTCACGTGTACCAAGGTACAGTGAAAAGCTTTTGTGTGCAAACCAGTCAGTGGAAAGACTATACATGATTACTCCAGCATTTTGCGTCTTTGTTTGTAAACCAGCATCTGCAGTTCCTCATTCTCTCTTGCCTGCGTACCGGCAATGGAACAATGACATTCTTACTTGCTGCAACTTTGCTAGGCCTATTAATGCAATAATGCACAGAAAAATGTATCATAACCACCAATACAGTAAATGAACAATCCGTACGACTAGGTAACTATCATAGTGCAAAACACAAGTCGAGCTGCAATTAAAAAAAAGTCCATCGCAGATGATAGTTGTTGAGGTTAGTGTGGGGCAGTGTTCAAGAGCCTGATGGCGTTGGAAAGAAGCCTGGAGGTCACAGTTTTCAGGCTCCTGTACCACCTTCCCATTGATAGCAGAGAGATGAGCGCATGGCCAGGGAAGTGTGAGTCTCTGATGATATTAGATGCCTTCTTGAGGTGGTGCCTCCTGTAGATTCATTTGATGGTGGGGAGGTTATTCCCCCAGATAGACCGAGCACTCTCTGTAATCTCCTTTGTTCCTGGGCGTTTGAGTTGATGAACCAGGCCGCGATGAAACTACTCAGAATGCTCACTTTCTGCTCTCCCACCCTGCCACCTCTCCCTGCATATCATACCCCATTCCCACTCCCGAGAAAGCCACAAGTGCCTCTGCTGGCAGCTGGTGACAACACCTTGTCTTTCACCCAGACAGTCAAGGTCGCCTCGGTGGGCAAATGCACGGCCTCGATACAATTGTGAAAGTGTTCTACTTTCTCAAGGCATTTTTTTAATCAATGACGTGACCTTGTGAAGCTGAGTAATTCCATACCCCCCCCAAAATAAAACAGGAACTACGCCTTTGAAGGGTCTGTGTGTTGGAGGAGGGGGGAGCAAAGCAAACAATGGTGGGAGAGGCTGTACCTTGGGATCTGATTGTCAACAGGCTTACAAGGTCCCTTCATTTAGATTAGAAGGTATTTCACAGGGCTACAATTTATTGCCGTCTTAGCCTCCAGGTGATTCACATTGACTGTGCCATTGTTAACAAGTATGCTATGTTCTTGTAACTCCAGAGTACAAAAAAAATAGAAACTTCTGGAGCCAATTAACGTGTGATGGATGTGGGGGGAATGTGCAGAGTTCTCTGCTGAAGATCAAAAGCACAGCAGAATGCAACCTTCAACCTGAGCCATTAATTCTCCTTCTCTTTCCATGTATCCTGCCTGACCTGCTGAGTGTATCCAGCATTTTCTGCTTCTGTATCAGAGTCCTTACCTACTACTGGTCTTCTACTAGGCCGGATGTGTAAAACAAAGAGGAGGCAGGAGGACCTGCAGATGCTGCAATCTTGAGCAAAACACCAAGTGTTGGAGGAATTAAGCGGGTCGGGCAGCGCCTGTGAAGGGAATGGACAGAAGTAGTATTGGGACCTTGAGAAAGCCCTGGCACTGATATTACATGTTCACATCCCCCTCGGGGCACCCAGTGCTGCGTTTGGGGCATGGATAAAGTGAATGCTCGCGTATCACCAGGAGTCTTTAAACTCGAGGGTGCAGGCTTAAAATGGGGTGAGGGGAGAGAGTTAACAGTGACCTCAGTGGTGACCTTTTCACTCTGAGGGTCGTCCATAAATGGAATGAGCTGCCAGAGGAAATGAAAGGGAAAAATAGGAAAGGATAGGAAAGGTTTAGAGGGATATGAGCCAAACAGGGACGTGGGAATAGTTTAGATGGGGCATCTTGGTCGGCATGGACAAGTTGGGCTGAAGGGCCAGTTTCCGTGTTGGATGGCTCTATGTAATTAATTGATAGTCATGGTGAAGGACATGATTGCTTGACAATTCTGTGTGGAAAGGAACGGCAGATGCTGGTATAAAGATAGACACAAAGTGCTGGAGTAAATCAGAGGGTCAGGCAGCATCTCTGGAGAAGAAGAATGGGTGATGTTTCGTGGTCGGGTCCCTTCGGGATAGGTTGAAGTTTATTATTGTCACGTATACCAAGTTACCGTGAAATGCTTCGTTTTGCATGATATCTAATCAGATCAGATAATACTATACATAAAATACCATCAAACCAAACTCGTACAATAGGTAGAGCAAAGGAGAGTGCAGAATATAGTTCTAAGTAGCGCATCAGTTCCAGAGACACAGCCCAATATCAGCAATGGGGTAGAGGTTTTCTTCTTCTTGCGTATGGCATGCACAGCCTAAAGTTGCCAGACAACTTGTTCTGTTTGCTCTTCTGTTTGTGCACGCCAGGTTGATTGCATTCATCAAAACAGGGTGGACCGTGCGAAGGTTGCAATCTCCCACCCCGGGTAGAGGTCAATCGGACAGCACCCTAGCTTGTGGAAGGATCATTCAGAAACCTGGTAATAGAGGGGAAGAGGCTATTCCTGAGTCTGGTGGTGTGCACTTCCAAGCTTCTGTACCTTTTGCTGGACAAGAGCAGGGAGACTCGATGGGCTGAATCACCTAACTCTGCTTCTATGTCGTATAGAGAAGACGGAATGGCTGGAGTGAGGTGGCGCAGCGATAGAGTTGCTGCCGCACAACAACAGAGACCCAGGTTCTACGCTGACTATGGGTACTATCTGTATGGATTTTGGTTGCCGCGGACTTGCTGGGCCGAAGGGTCTGTTTCCACACTGTATCGCTTTGCCAAACTAAAAAGGTTTTTGATTCCGCAAGCTGCTTTCTCGAGGGGGTTTGTCGAGCGTGTTGGTAGGTTTGCGGCTGTGTAGCTTGCAGCTGAGCTGTGCCGTGTGGTGCGGTGTGCCAGGCCTGCAGTAACCGTGCTGTCTCCTCTTCTTCAGGTGCTGGGCCGATGCTTCCTCACCGTACTGCAGGTCCACTTCCAGTTCCTGTCGCAGGCGCTGCATCGAGTCCAGCCCCTCGCACACTCCTGCCTGGCTGAGGCTCAAGCCCAGGAGAGGAAGAACACCATGGGCACGGAGCCGGCAAAGGGCAGCCGCGTGACAGAGCTGGAGGAGGCCGTGCGATCCTGGGCTGGGGCCTCTGAGGTAACTGTTCATGCACACAGAGTCATACAGTCACACCGCACGGAAACAGGGCCTTCGGCCCAACTTGCCCACACCGACCAACATGTCCCATCTACACTAGTCCCACGTGCTTGGCCCATATCTGTCTAAACCTGTCCTATCCATGTACCTGTCTAAATGTTTCTCAAATGTTGCGATAGTACCTGCCTCAACTACATTCTTTGACACAAGGGCCGGGCAGCATCTGCTGTGGCGGAAATGGACAAGCAACATTCTGGGTCGGCTCTCTTCTTCAGACTGATTGTAGCGAAGTAAGGGGGTAAGATATCTAGAACAGAGTTGGGGATGGGATAAAGCCTGGCAAATGTAGTTTTTTGCTCAAGATTTCAGAATCTGGAGTTTTCCGTTCATCCACAAAATATCGCCTCTCACCTCCTCTTGATGGTCACCGTCTTGATGGTAAGGTTTGGCAAACAAATGATAGTGAGTTGGCAATAATCGGAAGTGAAATGAATTACGAGAGGGGGAGGGAGTGTGATAAGGAGAGTGACTGTACTGGGCCCCCCTGTTCTGTTATCCTCCCCTCCATGGGGTAATGTTGCAATTTGCGATCGCCTCGCCCATGCACCAGCCCAAAATTTGACTTCAAGCCCGCACATCTTGGGAATGTGGGAGGAATCCGGAGCACCCGGAGGAAATCCTCACGGAACGTACAAATCTACACCGTACCCGAGGTCAGGATCGGATATGGGTTACTGGCACTGAGGCAGCAGCACTACCAGCTGTGTGCTCTGCCACTGTAAAACTATCGGTATAATTCTTGTTCCCTAGCATTGTTTAAACTTTAGAAATACAGAACGTAAAGAGACCCAGGTTCGATCCTGAGTACGGGTGCTGTCTGTACGTAGCTTGTACATTCTTCCTGTGACCGTGTAGGTTTTCTCCGGGTGCTCCGCTTTCCTCCCACACTCCAAAGACACAGGTTTGTAGGCTAATTGTCTTAGGTAAAAATTGTAAATTGTCCCCAGTGTGTAGGATAGTGCTAGTGTACAGGGTGATCGTTAGTCGGCACAGACTCGTTGGGCCTTCAGCTTGCCCTGCCCTTACTACCTCATTCCATTCTTATATTTTTATTTGTGTTCTCCTTGAATTATTTTAAAAAAATTGAGATCTGCTGATTGACTGTGGTGAAAATCAAGAGCCAATTGTCCACCTACATTGTGTATACATTAATTTAGAAATATCGCGTCGAAACCAGAGCCAGCAGCTGGTGTCTGTGGAATAATGAGCACACACTTTGATCTGAGATTGTTCCTCTCTGTGTTGTCTACGAGGGTGGTACTGATGGGACCTGCCCCTCCCACAGCCCGGTCTAGACTTGCACTGAAATGACCATGGAAATGTGAAGTCTAAACTAGTGGAACACTTTCTCTCCCCCACCCCCTACTTTTGCCTGAAGAAGGGTCCAGACCCGAAACATCACCCATTCTTTCTCTCCAGAGTTGCTGCCTGACCTGCTGAGTTACTCCAGCACTTTGTGTCTATCATTGGTATAAACCAGCATCTGCAGTTCCTTGTTTCTACATAATGAAACCACTGGCTTGCCACAAGTTCATTGTTGTTACATTGTAGTTTAAAGACCTGGGGTTATACTGTGGGTAGTGACATGGGCAATTTATATTTCCATGTTTCAATTACCTGTGACTTTGTTAGTCCACACAGCAACTGATTGAAAGTTTAGGTGATGAAACGTTAGTAGCTGTGATGTTCATCAAAGCAGTGGGTGTAGATGTGGAAACAAGGAACTGCAGATGCTGCTTAATACTCAAATGGACACAAAGTGCTGGAGTAACCCAGCGGGTCAGGTAGCATCTCTGGAACACTAATCAGCCCTCATGGTACATATTCTGAAGATTCCGTCGAACGAAGGATCCCGACGTGAAACGTCACCTGTCCGTGTTGTCCAGTGATGTTGCCTGACCCACCGAATTACTCCAGCACTTTATGCCATTAAGTGGGTGTAGATTCTGGCTCTCAACCCACTGGTTCAGCAAAGCCCCAATAACCCACCACTCACACCCCCGTGGCGCTGGGCAAGCAGATTTGCGAACTGTTGGATGTGACTATTATTAATACAGATAGGTCTGCTGTAGCACATGCTGCCAGTTCGCAAATTGGATGAAACTCGATTGATGAATTAAAGAGCACTATTTGTATTAAGGGGGCTGAATTGGTTACAATGCGTTTTCGATTGGGAACTGAATGAACCACTTAAATAATTTCGGAGGTGAAAAGCGGAAACAAAAAAGCAGCAAAGGTCAACCTACCCAGACTGTACAGAAGCCTGATAATAGAGGGGAAGGAGCTGTTTCTAAGTCTGGTGGTGTGTGCCTTTAGGCAAGAAAATTAAACAACTTCTTCACGCTTTCCACCTGTGATGCCATTTTCAGGGAGCTATGAACACGCGCCCCAAGGTCTCGCTGTACATCAATGCTTCTCAGGTTCCTGCTGTCTGCAGTATATGTCTTGTCAGTATATGGATGCATTACCTTCAGAGCGTCAGTCACACATGATCACCTGTTGGGTTTTATTTCTGTAGCTTTACATGTCCGGCGTGGAGCATCTGGAAAATGCTTCCATAACTCTCTGCCGCAGGGAATGTAAGATATGTGTGGAATCTTGGACCACTGTTTCTTTGTATTATTTTTGAAAGTAGAAAAGCAGCTGATTGTAACTAGGCCAGCAGACGATGTCCTCCATCACGTTGCCCCGTTAACCCGTGCACCAACGCTGCCTGTGCCTTCCACGCACCGTCCCTGAAGAACGTGGCATCAACATCACCAGATCGCTCAAGTACACACCTCTCTCTACACCCAGCTGATCAGCTGTGTTTCCCATCTGGGAAAAATCAGAACTTCTCCTTGTCGGAAGAACACATTTTTCTTCCATTACGTTTACATTTTCGTGGTGAAAACAGATGACTTCATGAGAGGATATCGGGTGCCGTTGTGTTTCTTCAGGAAGGTGCCTCTCCCTCGGCACTGTCATAGGGTGGAGGCTTGGTCTCAAGCTGTGTGGGGCGAGCGAGGAGGTGATTAGTGTTTGGGAGAGTTTGTGTGTGTGTAGACAGCAGGGATGTGAGAGATGCAAGAGACCTGGGTTCAGCTCTGGTGCTGACTAGAGATACAGTACGGAAACAGGCCCTTTGGCCCACCAAGTCCGTGCCGACCAGCAATCACCCCGTACATTAGCACTATCCTCTGCACTTGGGCCAATTTCCAATTTTTCCCGAAATTAACCATGCCTTTGGAATGTGGGAGGAAACCGGAGCAACTGGAGAAAACCCACGTGGTTACAGGGAGAACGTGCTACGTTCGCACACACACTCACCCAGGGTTAGGGTTGAACCAGGGTCTCTGGCTCTGCCAGCTGCACTAGTATTGCTGGGGGATGGTTCACAAGCCACAGGTAATCCTTGTGTAGCAGGGTGTTGTTATTGTGGAGCTTTGGGAATTCCTGCAACCAATTAATCTGCAGCATTACGGACTGGGCTCAGCTGTACTTGTGGTAATTCTTTCACCAGCATCGACCTTCCTCCTGAAGGGATTGTTTATTTTAATCCATGCTGCAGAGAAGCAGGAATAACAGATATCTGGCCTCGAGACTTTCGTCAGGCCGCACTTGAAGGTTGTGTTCAGTTTTGGTTACCCTGCTATAGGAAGGGTGTCATTAAACTGGAAAGAGTGCAAGGAAGATTTTCGAGGATGTTGCCAGGACTCAAGGGCCTGTACTACAGGGAGAGGTTGGGCTGAGTAGGACTTTATTCCTTGGAGTGCAGTAGTTATGTGCTGATCTTATAGATGTATATAAAATCGAGGTGAATGCAGTCTTTTTCCCAGGATTGGGGAATCAAGAACTTGAGGACACTGATTAAGGTGAGAGAGCAAAGATAGGAACATGAGGAGGAACTGAGGATTGTTGGGTATCTTGAACGAGCTGCCGGAGGAAGTAGTTGAGCTGGTACTATAACAAGATTTAAATGACATTTGAACAGGTACATGGATAGGGAAGATTCAGAGGGATATGGGCCAAATGCAGGCATTATTGGATGAGCACAGATGGGGCATCTTGGTCGGCATGGGTGAGTTGGGCTGAGTGGCTTGTTTCTGTGCTCTGTGACTATGTTTGGTTGCTGAAGCCATCACACTTTGTATGCGCCAAGAGGACCGACATCTCCATGATCACCACTGAAACCCCTCAGTTCCCCATGTTCTTCCCTTCCCCACCCCTCTGTAACCATCGGTGGTCCCGTGATGCCCCTCCAGTGCTTCCGCACCTTTTCCCCACATCTTGTAATTGGTTATCCCAAAGACGTGTGGGTTTGTAGGTTAATTGGCCCTCTGTAAATTGCCCCTATTATGCAGGGAGTGGATGAGAAAGTGAAATAATATAATACTAGAGTGACTGGTTGTCACGTACTTTGGTGGGCCAGGGGCCTGTTTCTCTGTTGTACTTCTCTATCACTACAATCAGGTCCTATTCACCCGATCTAATCCTCATCTTGTTTGCACTAGTGAGAGATGAGGACAGATGGCACAGCCTCAGAATAAAAGGACGCACCTTAGAAGGACAAAGAGGAATCTCTTTAGCTGGGGGTGGTGAATCCGTGGAATTTATTGCCACAGACGACTGTGGAGGCCATTAATGGATATTTTTAAGGCCGAGATTGACAGATTCTTGATTAGTAAGGATGTTGGGGGTTATGGGAGAAGCCAGGAAAATTAGATTGAGAGGGAAAGATAGATCAGCCATGATTGACTGGTGGCGTAGATTTGATGGCCTAATTCTGCTGCTCTAACATTAACTTATTTTATCATCAATGATAAGATCTCATTGTCCCACAGGAAAAGCATCCAGGCCAGTTTCCAGCTATACCTCTTCAGCCGGCAACATCCTGATAATTCCCTCGGAACCCCTCTCCGCTGCCATCACATCCTTCCAGTAATGTGGCCATCACACATACACTGGTGCCTTAGGGGTCTGAGACAAGTGCCACATGTCCAATCTCCTGCCTTGCCTCTAGCCTCCCTTTCTACCCCATTGAGGACATGTACTGTAATGCCAGGAACTATATTCTCCACTCTGTATCCATCCCTTTACCAATTGTACTTGAGTTTGAACTGTTTGTAGCTATACATAATATTATCTGCATGATGAACAAAGCTTTTCACTGCACCCTTGTACATGTCACAGTAATAAACCAAATCCACTATCAGAGACCTATCTGTCTCACTCCCTCTACTTGTCTCATCATTGCTCCATTGAATGCTTCCCTTTCTCATTAGCAAATGCATCTCTGCCTTCCTGTACACTTCTGAGACGGAGTCATGGAGCTGTACAGCATTGAAACAGGCCCTTCGGCCCACCATGTCCATGCTGACCAAGTTGGCATACGGAGCTCATCCCATTTGGTGCATTTCCCTCTAAGCCATTTCTATCCATATCTCTGTCCTATTGTCTTTTAAATATCATAAATGTATCCACTTCTATTGTTTCATCTGTCAGTTCATTCCAGATACGCCCTCTTAGTGAAAAGGTTGCCCATGAGGTCTCTCTTAAATCACTCCCCTCTCACCGTAAGTCTGTGCCCTCTAGTTTTAAGAATTCTCTCCCCAGGGTAAAAGACTGAAGGTTCACTTTAGCCATGCCCCTCATGATCTTGTACATCTCAATAAGGTCACCCCCCTCTGCCTCCTATGCTCCAAATAAATAAATCCCAGCCTATTCAACCTTTCACTATAATCCGGAATCTAGATAGAATCCTGGTAAATCTCTTCTGCACCCTTTCCATTTTAATGATATCCCTAAATCATCCTGAAGGGGAGTGGGGGCACGGTAGCAGGTAAAGTTACTGCCTCAGTGCCAGAGACCCACGTTCGATCCTGGCCTTGGGTGCTGTCTTTACGGAGTTTGCATATTCTCCCTGAAACTGCGTGGGTTTTCTTTCCTGGTGCTCTGGTTTCCTCTCACATGCCAAAGACCTGCAGATTTGTAGGTTAATTAGCTTCTGTAAATTCTCCCTAGTGTGTTGGATAAAACAAGTATATGGGTGGTCGTTGGTCGATGTGGACTCAGTGGGCCAAAGGGCCTGTTTCCACGCTGTACCTCTAAACTAAATACATTCTGTGAGATGCCAATCTCCAGCATCGAGCCCCTGGAGAGGTATCATCGGCACGAAATAAGGAGGTTTGGCATGTCTGCCACGTCCCTTACAAATGTCTACAGCCGCATCGTAGAAAGCATCCCATCGAGGTGCATCACAGCTTAGTTTGCGAACAGCCCTGCCCAACACCACTGGAAATTTCAGAGTGTTGTGGATGTAAATCAGTCAGTCCATCACACAGACCGTACTTCCCGCCATTGACTTCACGCTGCCTTGGAGAGCATCCAACATAATCAAAGACCACTCACACACCGGTCATTCCCTCTTCTCCCTTCTCCCATCTGGTAGACGATACAAACGCTTTAAAACACCTGCCACCAGATTCAGGAAGATCTCCTTCCCTGCTGTTATCAGACTACTGAACGGTCCTCCGATAAGCTAGGGTGTAGTCCCGATCTTCCAACCTACCTCATTGTGGCCTTTGCATTTTTTTGAAGCTGCTCTTTCTCTGTGACTAGCATTATAACGCTGTAACACTATCGTCTGCTCTCTGGTCGTTTTCTCTTTGCACTACCTGTTGTACTTGGGTGTGGCTTCATTTGCTTGTGTTTGGTATTATGTGATTGGATAGCACGCAAACAAGGTTTGTCAGGGAATCTTGGTACATTCTAATGTCATCATCGGCCTGAGAGACTGCCTGTGAGAGGACCCTCATTGTCCTCTCTCTCCTAGCAGTTGTGCCTCTGATACACACCATGACATCATGCAGTATTCCAATCCTGAAGAAAGGTCCCAATCTGAAACGTCACCTAGCCATGTTCTTGAGAGATGCAGTCTGACCCGCTGAGTTACTCCAGAACTCCTTGCCTTGATTGTAAACCAGCATCCTAGTTTCTACCATAGTCCAATCCTACAGCTTAGTCTAGTTGCGAGACCGTGTGCAAGCTGTCCTTGTAGGCTGCTGGAGTTGCCTGATAGCAGAATTTATTTGCTTATCTCTGTTAAACAAGCTCTTGGGTTTTCCTTGCCTATCTCTTCCTGTTCATAATTGCTAACGGAGATTTGTTATGTCTGTGAGAACTTTGCAATCTTTTTGTTTTAACTGAGAAGGCGTAGATTGCTTCAACACCATGGTTTACCTGTACTTTCAGCTGCAATTGCGGGGAACTCTTTCCGTTCTAAATTAAGGAGTGGTTTGTTTTTCTTCTGCTGACCCCCTCTATGGGAGAGGCTGATCAGTAAGTGCAAACTTCCTCTGTGGATATCCTGCTGAACAAGGCTCTCAACAGTTTGTTAGTCTTGCGTCAATCTTTATTTTCCCCTCGCCTGTTATGAAGTATTTCTGCTAATCTCACATCATTCCTTCCCCGCGTGAAATATTGAGTTGATGCAGGACAATGTTGGGTGTGTTTTGCATCACTCTTTTTTGCCTGATCTGTAACATTGCCTTGGAAGGAAGACACTTTTTAAAGAATCTTAAAATAAACTGTGGGGAGATTTGATAGAAACATGCAAAATTATGAGCACCATAGATAGGATAGACATGCAGAACCTTTTTCCCCAGGGTGGAAACGTTAAGGACTAGAAGATATTGCTTTAAAGTAAGATGGGTACAATTTAAAGATGTGTGGGGCAATTTATTTTTACACAGAATAGTGTAGGCCTGGAATGCCCTGCCAGGGGTGGTGGGGGAGGCAGATACAATAGAGGCTTTTAGATAGGCACATAGATCTGCATGGAATTGATGGATATGGATCACGTGCAGGCAGAGATTAGTTTATCGTGGCAATATGTTGGGCACAGACATTATGGGCCGAAGGGCCTGTTCCTGTGCTGTACTCTTCTGTTCCTTGCCTATGATAGGGTGGGTTTCTTCCCGCATCCCAAAGACCTGCAAGTCTGTATTCCCCAGAAAACTATGAAGACCGAGAATCAATTGGAAGTCTGAACACAAGGCAAGTTTTGCTTGATTAAAGTTCAGGGGCCAACAGGGGTAAATGGGGCTGAGATTGAAATCATTCGTTGAGTATGGAATGGGCTGAGGAGCTGAAAGGCTTCTCCCTGTTCCCGTATTGCAAGGTGTGGCACAGCAGATAGAGCCACTGCTCACGGTGCTGGAGACACAGGTTCAATCCTGTCCTCGGGTGCTGTCCGCGTGGAGTTTGCATGTTCTCCTTGACAGAGTGGGTTTCCTCCGGTTGCTCTGGTTTCCTCCCACATCTCAAAGATGTGCAGGTCTGTAGATTAATCGGCCCTCTGTAATTTGCCACTAGCGTGAGGGAGTGGATGTGGAAACGTAGAAATAGTGTGAACGGATATTCTCTGGTCGGCGTCGCCTCGGTGTGCCGTGGGCTGTTTCCGTGCTGTATCTCTAAACTACAGGTAAAGGTGGGCCAGTTGTACTGACGGCGTTGTGTTTGCTTTTACAGGCCACCTCTCGTTTGCGTGAGAGGGGGAGCGATGGGTGCCTGGCTGGTATCGAGGTCCAGCAGTTGATCTGCACACAGACCACTGCAATTCCCGAGCATCAGCTGAAGGATCTGAACATGAAGATCGACAGTGCTCTGCAGGTGAGTGACTGTGCCCACCAGCACTGGTCACCGAGCGGCTGCGTTGATGGGGTGCACACGGTCAACATCTCACCCAATGTGTAGCAAGGAACTGCAGATGCTGGTTTACACCGGATGGACACAAAATGCAGGAGTAACTTAGCGGGACAGGCAGCATCTTTGGAGAAAAGGAAAGGGTGACGTTTTGGGTCAAGACCCTCCTTCAGACCCAAGAAGAGTCTCGACCAGAAAAGTCACCCATTCCTTCTCTCCAGAGATACTGCCTGTGCCGCTGTTACTCCAGTATTTTGTGTCTATCAACGTCTCGCAGGAGTTTGGCAGTAGTTTGGTGTGCCGTTTCCCTCCTTCCCCTCACATTCGCCGTCGTTCTTTCCCAACATCCATAATCGAACCGTCTTGAACTTCTCTCAGTACCAACATAACAGGGGTGGTACAGTGACACTTTCGTCTCCTTTTCATCTCCAGCCTTTGCCACTTAATCCACCCAAGCGCCAATCACCCTCCTTACCTATATCCACCTATCACTCACCAGGCTTCGTCCCGCCCCCACCCATGAGTCTGAAGAAATGTCGCCCATCCTTTTTCTCCAGAGATGCTGCCTGACCCGTTGGTTACTTCAGCACTTTGTATCTATGGTATAAATCACCAACTGCAGTTCCTTATTTCTATACAATGTGAGGTTATCCACTTTGAAAGGAACAGAAGGCAGAGTATTATTTAAAATATTGTTTAGAGTATTATTTAAACAGTGAGATGACAACATGTGGTTGTACAGAATCCCAGCTCCTCTTTGTGCCCTGCTGACTGCGAAGACTCCCGGGTGTCAGGAGGTGAGTCACTTGCCCCTGAATAGCCAGCCTCTGACCTGCTCTGACAGTTGTGTGTATTCGCCTGGTCCTTTTGTACAAACGCCGGGACAAATGAACTGATAAAGGTTTGGGTTGTGTCCCAACATTGTGCACGCACTGGGCTTCCAGTAAAGGGTTCGGAAACACTGCAAAATGTGCTAAAAGTATTTAAAGCACACCGCAAGAATTGAAAAATTCCGGTTTTAGGAGAGGTTGATTTTGATTTTCTTCTTTAGCAAAGAGACGGGGAGTTAAGCTGATGATGTTTGTGAAGGCTTGGGCCGAGTTAATACGCAGAGGATTTCTCCACTTGTAGTTAGGAGAATGCAAAACTTGGGGCCATCCGTGCAACAGGGAAATTGGCAGCAGTGCTCGCAAAGAATGAGTAGAATGTGCAACTTGCAGCCACAGGAAGTGGTTGAGGCAAAGAGCTTGGGAGGTTCCCAGAGGAAACAACATGTACGAGAGAGGAGCGAGAGGCAGTGGCAGGAGAGATGAGCTCGAGTGGGAAGTGAACACAGCAGCGAGCAATTCACCCAGCTACTTTGTATTATTTTTATGTCTGTTTCCTCAAAATATGATATATTCAATATAATAATGCGTGAATGACACTTTATAGCTTTTTTGTTCGCTTGTCATGTTTAAGCATTTGCCTCACCTGGTTAATTGTTGTGTTACAGGCTTACAAAGTGGCTTTGGAAAGTTTGGGTCACTGTGAATACGCCATGAAGGCTGGGTTCCACCTGAATCCGAAAGCCATTGAGGCCTCTTTACAGGTAAATAGAGCTTCTGATCACCTGCCAGGTGTGGCTCACGCTACCTGCTGCGGGCAGGTGCCACAGGCTGACGGGAAGCTCACTGCAAGGTTGTGTGTGCTGTGGCAGAATTAGTCATGATGAGGGGAAGAAACACGGGTTTTGATTCAAGTCGGGGAGACGGGAGTCCTGTAACTTTCTTAATGTGGCGGCGCAGCGGTAGAGTTGCTGCCTCACAGCGCCAGAGACCCGGGTTCGATCCTGCCCGCGGTTGCTGCCTGTGTGCAGTTTGTGCGTTCTCCCCGTGAGCTGCGTGGGTTTTCTCCGGGGTGCTCCGGTTTCCTCCCACACTCCAAAGACGTGCGGATTTATAGGTTAATTGGTTTTGGTAAAGATTGTAAATTGTCCCTAGTGTGTGTAGGATAGTGTTACTGTGCGGGGATCGCTGGTCGGTGCGGACTCGGTGGGTCGAGGGGCCTGTTTCCGTGCTGTTTCTCTAAACTAAGCTAAAACTAATGTTGCTGCCTCACAGCACCAGAGACCAGGGTTCGATCCTGAGCATGTGCTGTCTGTACGGAATTTGTACGTTCCCCCTATAAGGTTAATTGGCTTTGGTAAAGATTGTAAATTGTCCCTGGTGTGTGGGGTAGTGCTAGTATAGTGAGTGATTTTTTAGAAAACTGCGTTGCTGGCTGCTGGCTTGATGTGAGTCTGGTCACTGGTGGGGAACATTGACTCAGTGATCCAGTCAGACCTCTAGTGGTGAGAGGAGAGAGTGCAGGGACTCTCAGCCGTTTGATGGATTGTCCACTGCAGCTGAGCAACTCGGGTTGATACCATGCGATACGGTAGAACTTTATTTATCCCAGGAGGGAAATTAATTGTCGAATCGGTCTACCTCATGGCCAAATTGGGAGGAGTTGTAGTTTGATAGCCACAGGGAAAAGGATCTCGTGTGGCGTTCTGTACTACATCTTGGTGGAACCAGTCTGTTGCTGAAGGTTGATCTGCGTGTCCTGGTTAGATTTACTAGGAACCTGAGGGGTAACTTTTTCCACACAGTGGGTGGTGGGTATATGGAACGAGCAGCCGAAGGAGGTAGTTGAGACAGATACTATAGCAACAATGTTCTAATAGACAGTAAAACACAAAGTGCTAAAGCAACCCAGCGGTCAGGCAGCATTTCTAGAGAACATGGATAGGTGGCGTTTCAGGTCGGGACCCATCTTCAGACTGATTGTAGTGGGTGTGGAGAAAGCTGGAAAAGAGAAGTGGGGTCAGGAGAAAGCCTGGCAAGTGAGAGGTGGGGGCAGGTATGGAGGGGGGGGTATATTAGCTGAGGTGAAAAGGACACAAAATGGTGACAAAGGGAAAGAAGGGTGTTGTAAGAAAAGGATAGTGAAAAGTAAAGCTGGAGGGAGGCATAGAGATGAAAGGGGACAAGGGAGAGGCGAAAGAGGGATGAAATGAAACTGGGCATATGATAGATGAGCAGGGATCACCAGACAGGAAAGGTGTAGAGGACATGGGGAAAATGAGTCCAGCTCAGATGGGGCATCTTGGTTGGCATGTACGTGTATCAGGCTCTATCTGGTGCTTCACTCACCCTGTATCTGCTGTCTTTCCAGGGCTGCTGCAGTGAGGCGGAGGTGAAGCAGGCAGGGAGACGGCAGTACCCGGCGCAGCCCCTGCAGTGCGAGCTGCCCACCGTGCCTGTACAGATCGGACCCCACTTCCTCAAGGGCGTCTCCTTCAGCGAGTCTGGAGCGGAGAACCTGAAGCTGAAGATGGTAGCTAACTCTTTAACAACACATTCATTCGACAGCAGTCTTTGTCCTATCGTTCATAAGGCATAGGAACGGAATCTGCTCATTTGGCCTTATGTCGACTCCACCATTCAATCATGGCAGATTCTGGAGAAAAGGATGGGTGTCATTTTGGGTCGGTGTCTGAGGAAGGGTTGCGACCCGAAACATCACCAACTCTTTTTCTCCAGTGATGCTGCCTGACCCGCTGAGTTACTCCACCATTTTGTATCTATCTTTAACCAAAAGTAATTCATTTTTTAGTCACAGTGGGTTTCTGTGCTCTGGAATCCACTGCCAGAGAGCAGTGGAAGCAGATTCAATGCCAACATTCAATTGTGAGTTGGATAACTAGATGGTGATAAAATCTGCAGGGTCACGGACTGGATGGCCCCTTCCTGAAGCCAGCACAAAGAGTGCGGGCCGAATGGCCAGTCTGGACGTGGTTTGAACAAAGGGCTTTCACGGAGCGTATCTGGCCCAGCTGCAAATAATTATGCCACAGAGGGATTAAGAAGGAAAATAAAAGCTTAAAATAGAGCGGTGTCCCTGTGAGAGAGCATGTGAAGGAAAGTTGTGGTGAGCGGCTGTGGAACGGGATGGAACAAGGGTGAATCATTGTCCAGGCCTGGCAGCTCCTGTGATCAAAGCATGCCCGGGATGTTTGTGGCCGCTGGAGTGGACGGGGTGCATTACCGGTTGATGCTCTGTAATTCCTTGTGCTCCATCTGTTTCCAGCATGGCTGTCAACATCACCATTTAAAAACAAGCTTCTGAGTGTGCTCGTGAGGGACCTGTGTTTGTGGTTTTACACAACTTCAGAGGCACAGGCGGCTGATGCATTGTATAAGCTGTGCACTGAAGGGGAAAAAGTGTTTTTAAGTTGCTTATTCCAAGGTGAGACTATATGATTGGCTCGGGAGCTCGCTGGAGGAAGTATCTTCGCCAGCAGGGATGCTCTCAACCTGCTCAAAGGCAATGAGGAATGGGCAAAACATTTGAACATATATATATATATAAAGGAAAGGCGTAGAAGGATAGGGGCCAATACGGGCAGGTAGGACGTGTAGATGGGGCATCCTGGTCAGCATGGGCAAGTTGGGCCAAAGGGCCTGTTTCCACACTGTAAAACTCTATGAAAGCTGACCTGGTCTGCAGCATCCCACATCCCAAAACATCACTCAAGGATTTCATGCAACTTTCTTTTACCGGGTCCTTAATCGAATGGCATTTGGATGTCCAAGTAGGCAACATCTACTGGTTCTCCTAATCAACCCTGTGATACTTAACATGTTTAAAGAACTCTAGTTTGCAAACTATTTCCTTTAATAAAACAGCATTGCTTTTGCCGATGTATCTGTTAATACATCCTTAGCAATGGTTTTCAGCCTTTTCCTGGTCCTAGTTAGACTACCTGCCCTACAATTCCCGGTAGAAACACAGAACTGCAGATGGTGGTTACTGCACAGGAGGACACAAAATGTTGGAGTAACTCAGCATCTCTGGAGGACATCGATAGGTGATGTTTTGGGTTGAGACTCTTCAGACTGATTGTAGGGACCTGAACTGAAACGTCACCTCTACATGTTCTCCAGAGATGTGGATTGACCGTCTGAGTTACTCCAGCACTCTGTGTCCCTTTGTGCATTAGCCAACATCTGCAGTTGTGTGTTTCTACAGGGAACTGCAGGGTAGGCAGTCTAACCCACCAGGAAAAGGCTGCAACTCGTTGCTAGGTATGTATTAACAGATGCTGGCTGGCGTTCTGAGGTCCTCAAGCACATTATGTCCCACAGTTCCCTATGTTCTCTCTCAATAGACAATAGGTGCAGGAGTAGGCCATTTGGCCCTTCAAGCCAGCACCGCCATTGGGGTGATCATGGCTGCTCACCCACAATCAGTACCCCGTTCCTGCCTCCTCCCCATATATATATCTCTCTTGAAAGCATCCAGAGAATTGCCCTCCACTGCCTTCTGAGGCAGAGAATTCCACAGATTTACAACCCTCTGTGTGAAAACGTTTTTTCCTCACCTCCTTTCTAAATGGCTTACCCCTTAATGTTAAACTGTGGCCTCTGGTTCTGGACTTCCCCCCAACATCGGGAACATGTTTCCTGTCTCTAACATGTCCAAAACCCTTAATAATCTTATGTGTTTCAATAAGATCCCCTCTCATCCTTCTAAATTCCAGAGTATACAAGCCCAGCCTATCAACATATGACACTCCCGCCATCCCGGGAATTAACTTTGTGAACATACGCTGCACTCCCTCAATAGCAAGAATGTCCTTCCTCTAATTTGGTGACCAAAACTGCACACAATACTCATGGTGTGGTCTCACCAGGGCCCTGTACAACTCCTTCATTTCTAGTAATAGAGTCATACATCGTGGAACCAGGCCCCTCGGCCCAACTAGCCCACATTGACCATTTACACTAGTCCCACGTGGCCCCATATCCCTCCGAACATCCTATCCATGTGCCTGTCTTAAACATTGCGATAGTACCTGCCTCCATGGACACTTCGTTCCATACACCGACCATCACTCAATGTAAAAATGTTATCCCTTATCTTTGGTGAATAGTGGTGTACTAATCGCAGTTGCCTGTGTTGCTGGGATCTGTGCGGGTGCAGGGAGTGTTGAATTTGACCAGGACTCTGCCCCGTTTCACAGCAGGCGATGGTACAGCTGATCAAGGAGGCAGCGGGACAGAGCGATGTGTCACCTCGTGACGAGCCGCCAACGGAAATCCTCAACCAGGTGTGCCCGTCCACCTGGCGCGGGGCCTGCAAGACTGCCGTGCAGCTGCTGTTTGGGCAGGCCGGCCTGGTGAGTGACCGGGGCTGTGGTCAGTGCGGTGGGGGGGGGGCTCCGAGAACCCTCGCCGGCCGTCTGTGTGCGAGCTTGAACTCAAAGTCCGTGCCGAACCTGACACCACGTGATCCGCAGCGGGCAGAGTTGCCGCTTCACTGCGCACGGGCCCGGGTTTCATCCTGACTGCGGATGCTGTGGATTTTGTACGTTCCCCCTGTGGCCATATGGGGTTCATCCTAGTGCTCCGATTTCCTCCCATATACCAAAGATGTGTGGGTTTGTAGGTTAATTGGCTTCCGTAAATTTCCCCTCATATGTAGGGAGTGGAGGTGAAAGTGGGATAACATAGAACTAGTGTGAACGGGCGGTCGCTGGTCGGTATGGACTCAGTGGTCTGTAGACACCGAGGTGCCGGTATGCACACCAATCCTCACTGTCTGCCCATGCTGGAACATCCTCTGCCAGCTGCTAAGGCCGCCTAATTTATTTAATACATTTTTTTGTTTGAACCTTTCATAATCTTTTTGCATTATTAAAAAAATATTTTAAAAGTCTGGACATCTCGTTAGTTAAACCTTTTACGAAAATCAATGGGTGAGGGGAAGGTGTAAATCGTCCCCAGTGTGTAGGTGATCGCTGGTCGGCACAAACTTGGTGGGCTGAAAGGCCTGTTTCCACGTGTATCTCTAAAGTCTAATGTAAAGTAAACTCAGCCGGTTAAGCCGCTTCTGTGGGGAGGGGTCTGTGAAGTGAGGCTGGACTGAGCAGCCGTTGTCTATTCCCTCCCTCAGGTGGTGGTGGACACGGCACAGATCGAGAACAAGGAGGCCTACGCGCCGCAGATCAGCCTGGAGGGCACCCGTGTGGTGGTCCAGGTCCCCTCCACCTGGTGAGTAGCAACATCCTGCGACTCACTGCCACCTATCCGCTCACAGGGTCAGTAACCTTGCGAGACACAGGCCGAGGCGTGAGATGCACAGAGAGGTTGGGCAGGCTGGGGTTTATCCTTTGGATGAGGGATGATCTTATAGAGATGTATAACGGAGGGGGGTCGGATGGAGGGAAGGGAGGTCAGAGGGAGGGGAGCGAACGGAGACAGCGGGGGTTGAGTAGGGGGGAGGCGGGGGTGGGATGGGGGGGATGGACGGAGCAATCAGGACGGGGTGGATGGAGGAATGGGGAGGTGGCTGGACGGGCTAGGGAGGGGGGCAGGGAGGGGGGCAGGGAGGGATGGGGAAGGGGTGGACGTGGCGGGGGGGGGGACGATCTGGTCTGGAGGGTGGACGGTAGGGTAGGGGAGCAGTCCAGGGTGGGGGTGGTTGTTATTGGGGAACTGAGCGCATAATTGTGTCCCAGACAAATGCTATTCCCTGAGTGAGCCGGCATAGGCTGGATGAGCTGATTGGCCTCGGCCTACATCCGAAGGAAGTGTGGGTGTTAGGAGTGGACGTGGGGCATGCGAGGCCGTGGTTTTCCTCTCCTTACTGCTTTGTTTACGGTGCCAGGTGTGTGAAGGAGGATCCCGCCACCATGTCCTTGCTGCAGCGTTGCCTCGACCCGGAGAAAACCCTGGGGCTGATCGACGTGCTGTACACTGCCGTCTTCGACCTGTCCAAGTGGAAAGAGCGAAGGTAGAGAGTCCTGGCCATGAGCGAGGGGCTGGTCAATGCCAGCACAGTCATCCTCTGCCCAACCTCACACACACCATGGGCCTGTTAGTGCCTGCCATATACCCCACACTGGTTCAGGGTCAGGTTTATGATTGTCATGTGCACCCAGATACAATACCATTAGCTCACGGCTCGGTGGCACAGCGGTAGAGTTGCTGCCTCAGCGCCAGAGACCCAAAGTTGATCCTGACTCTTTGTATGTTCCCTCTGTGGCCGCGTGGGTTTTCTCCCACACTCTGAACATGTACAAGTTAGTAGGTTAATTGGATTTAGTAAAAAATTCTAAATGATCCCTAGTGTGTGTCGTATAGTGCTACCTGGGTCGCTGGTCTGCGCGGACCCGGTGGGTTGAAGGGCCTGTTTTCACAATGTATATCTCTACAGTCTCTAAATATCAGATACCTTCAGATATATAAATCAAGGATGTACTGAGTCTTTATAAGGCACTGGTCTGACCACATTCTGAATATTGTGAGCAGTTTTGGGTCCCATATCTGAGGGAGAATGTTTTGGCGTCAGAGGGGGCCCTGAGGACGTTTACGAGAATGATCCCGGGATGAGTGGGTTAATGTATGAGGAATGTTTGACGGCTCTAGGCCTGTACTTGCTGGAGCTTAGAAGGATGAGGGGGGATGAGATATACCACATAAAGAAAGACTACAGTGAGTGGATGTGGAGAGGATGTTTCCATGAGTGGAAAGTTTCTAGGACCAGAGGCTATAGCCTCAGAATAAAAGGACGTACCTTGAGAGTGAAGGTGAGGAAGATTTTCTTTAGCCAGAGGGTAGTGACTCTGGAATTCATTGCCATAGAGGGCTGTGGAGGCCAAGTCATTGGGTATTTTTAAATTGAAGATTGACAGGTTCTTAATTAATAAAGGTATCAAAGGTTATGGGGAGAAGGCAGGAGAATGGCGTTAGAGGAAAAGATAGATAACGTTTAGTGCAAGATAAAGTCCAATCAAATATAGTCTGAGGGTCTATGAAGAGGTAGATAGTATCTCAGGACTTCTCTCTAGTTGCTGGTAGGATGGTCCTCCGCCCCAGACTAGGCATTCCAGGCCCCCACCACCCTCTGTGTAAATAAAACCCTTGGCCACACATCTCCTTTAATCATTGCCCCTGTTGGTTGCTTGGAAGAAGCTGTTGTTGAACTTGTGGGTGGTAATTTTCACTTCTGGTTTGCCGGGGCAGGGAGCAGGTTCTGCCGAGCATCCAGATCCAGTTGCGGCGGGAGTGTGCCGAGTTTGGGAGCCCGGTGGACCTGCCGGCGGGGAACGGGTCGATGGCCAAGCCCTCGGCGGGCCTGCAGAGGACCTTCGCCAAGCTGACGTCGCGCTTCACCAAGAGGGGCTCCTGCAGCGGCGGCAACGGTGCCGGAACCTTCTCCATCCCCAGCAATCCCTCCAAGAGTGGCTTCTCCCTGATGGGCAGCGAGGAGGAGCGGCGGGCAAAGCCGCCTCACGCCGACCAGCGGCTGCAGAGCATCCTCAATGTCGGGCACTTCCCCAAAGCTGCCGACGGCCAGGATCCCAGCCGTGGCCACGGAAACCCCCTGGTCAACGGCTTCTCCCTCGACCAGAGGGAGGCGCTGCTCAAAGGCGAGGAGGGCATCAAGTTGCCGAGCGACCAGGAGATGCAGGACGTCATCGACTTCCTCTCCGGCTTCACCATGGGCAAGTCGCAGCAGGCGAGTCCGCTGGTCAGCCGCAAGAGCCCCGCCGGGGTCCTCGACCAGAAAGGGGGGGTCCTGCAGCAGGGGTCGCCTGGACCCCACAGCTCGATGCCCCCCTCCCAGCCCGTCCGACAGCACCCCCAGAAACCTCCGCCCTACTACCAGCACCTCCTGCAACCCATCGGGCAGCCGGCCCCCACCCCCTCCCTCCCGCACGCCCCCCGAGCCGCCGGCAAGTGGCCCAACAGCTCGCCCCAGCAGCGGGCACCGAGCCCGGGGCCCGGCCTCTCTCCCATCGGGCCCCTGAGCCAGTGGAACAGCCCCGGGCCCCCCTCCGACCTGGGCTCGGACTTGTACAGCCTGGGTCTGGTGGGCAACTACATGGACAGCATCATAGACAACGTGATGTCCGACATGCTGGCCCCCAAGGCACCCAACACCAGGAACAACACCTGGCCCAACCGCATGCAGAGCGATGGTGTCTTCGGCATGCTGGCTGACGTCCTACCCTTCGACCCCGCCGGTAAGTCAGTCCCCACCCTTACCCCTGTCTCTGCTCCGTCTCAGACAGACCTCGGCGACAGGAGAACTCAGCCCCAGGCCTTGTCTGTCCCTTTATTGTTGGATGTGAATTGTGTTGGCTTGCAATAGAGATTCCCACTGGAGGGATAAGGCAGGGGAGTGTTGAGTAGACGATAGTGTAACGTGACTACAACTATCGGGTGACTTTACCCCCTCTCCCCCCCCACCCCCCATGCTCTGGGCTAGGTATTGGGGCCGGACGTTATACAAAAGATTACAAACACTTGATAAACCAGTTCATTTGGATCCCAGCTTGAAACGTCACCTGTCCAGTCCCTGTCTGGATGCTGCCTGGCCTGCTGAGCAAAGATCCTATAGCAAGCAAGATGGACCACTCCTTCTAAATGCAATGGGCTGACGTGTAAATGAAATGCAACGGAGTGGAATGTGGACCTTTTTTACATCCATTTCAGTAACCCGACCCGACCCGTAGTGTAATCAACGTTGCGGGGGAACAGTTTGTGTTAATAAATTATAATTCTGAAAATGAGGAGAAGATTTTTACCAAATAACTTTTATTTTTATGTTTCCGTAACCGGTTCCCGTCTCCGCACTAGTATCTTTGCTCCACTATGGGACCTTTGGTGCGAGGACGGAAGCTGGTTATGGAAATGGGGCCGGAAATTACTCCTGAATCTGCCCATGACCGTACTTCGTCTTTTTCGTCGAGTTATCTATCTTGCTTGCAATAGGATCTTTGCTGCTGAGTTGCTCTAGCACTTTGTGATTTGCTCATTTGATGGGTCAGTGTTTTATTGATGTGCAATACAAGGGGGTCTGGTCGTCCCATTGTCAACGGCACATGTGGGAGGGTGGGGGGCGTGTTTCTATGACACCGGGCACGAGGGGGGGTTTCCCCGAGCTGCTGCCCCGTCAGTCACTGTCCCGTGTCGTTGCTCCCACCAGTGGGATCGGACCCGGAGTTCGCCCGGTATGTGGCTGGCGTGAGTCAGGCCATGCAGCAGAAGCGGCAGGCACAGCAAATGCGACGGCACAGCACTGCCAGGACCAACTGGCCCGCCAACGACGAGGCACACAGGACGTGGCACCCCCCAGAGTACTTCACCGAGGGGTAGGTGTGCAAGGGGGGGTAAGAGGACCGGTTGTGTCCAGCCCAGGGCCATGTGGGGGCGGTGGGGGCTGTGGAGGGGGCATTGGGGGATGGGGGGGGGGGCGGTGGGAGGAGTGGAGTGGATGGAGGGGGCGTTGGGTGGGGAGGTGGAAGGGCAGGGGGCATCGCAGGCACAGCCTGACGAAGACTGTTGACCAACCTAGCTCGCTCCTGCCCAACCAGTCGAGCGCCTGTTCCAGATCCAGTGACCACTGCTGTGGCAAAACCCAAAGTGCAGGAGGAGCTCAGCGGGGAATGGACACAAGTTACTTTCAGTCGGGCCAATTAGAAATATCATCTGTCCATCCTTCCCACAGATGCTGCCTGACCCACTGGGTTCCTCCAGCACTCTGTGTATTTCTTGGTAAACCAGCATCTGCAGGTCATTGAGCCTCCAAGAGACTTTTTCCCTTTGTCCCACCCATCGCCCACCTCCTTCTCTGCAACTTGTTTTCTCTCCTTCCCAGTTCTGACAGAGTCCCTGGCCTGAAGCATCAGCACGGTGTCCCTCTCCATAGATGCTACCTGACCTGCTGAGTAATCCATATGCACTGCTGACCACTTGCTGCAGCTGGGCAGGCCCATCAACGTAATCACACTCAAATAAATATATAATAATCAGTAATACAATAAATTAATAATCAGTAAAGCTAGGTAAGCAGACAATAATAGTAAATGTTCTTTGAAACAGTTGCTCCCAGGCAGTGCTTTTATTTTCAGTTCAGAGATACAGCATGGAAACAGATCACTGAGTCCACACTGACCATCAATCACCCATCCACACTAGTTCTGTGTTATCCCACTTTCTCATCCATTCCCTATACACTAGGGGCAATTCTAGAGGGCCAATTAACCCATAAATCCGCACGTCTTTGGGATGTGGGGTGAAATTGAAGCACCCGGAGGAAACTCATGCGGGAGAACACGCAAACTCCACACAGATAGTATCCAAGGTCAGGATGGAGCCCGGCACTGTGAGGCAGCGGCTCAACCTGCTGCACCACTGCGTCACCCACGATGTTTAACTTTGGATGGATATAGGAAGAGTTGTGATGAAGCAAGGTTAGTGGGCATGGAGGGGTTCTAGTCTACAGCTCTATTTGGAGTGGTCCAGAGATGCAGGGTCCCATTCCTTGCTGGTGTAGATCTTTCATCCCATCAGTTCCATGCTAGCTCCCAGAGGAGCAATCTGCCGCTGTGAGGCAGCGTCTATGCCCGCAACACTGCTGTGGGCGAGAGGTGCTGAGACGTGTGTGGTGTATGCGTGCACGTGTGTGGGCGCGTGGTGTTTGACCGCCTCTCCTCTGTCTACCAGGGACGTCATGAGCTGGTCAGGGACGCAGGGAGACTCTGCCAGCTCCAGCGACGAGGCTTCTTCTGCTAATGGCGACAGTTTATTCTCCATGTTCTCAGGGCCTGACCTTGTTGCTGCTGTCAAGCAGAGAAGGTAAGCAAGTTTCACAGCCCCTGAACCTCGCTGTTCACCCACAGAGTGCGCCGAACCCTCGGCCCTCGTCCCCCAGAAGCTGGTGATGACTTGCCTCCTGCCCCATGTGGTGAGGGATCGGCCACAGCTGGTGGGGAAAGGAGACTGTGATTGTTCTCCCAAAGCCCAGTGAAGGAACGGTGACACCTTTCCAAAACAAGGTGATTTGTTGGTGGTGAGTGACGGGGTGATGAATATTTTCGTCAAGAGTGTTTTAGTGTCATATGTCCCATAACAGAACAATCACATTTTTACTTGCAGTAGCACTACAGTTATGTAAACCTAGTACTCTGTTAAAAACCCATAAACAGCAAATAAGTAAATAGACAATAGTAGTGCAAATTATCATATGTATCCACACCAGAACATTGAAGGTATAGACTGGCTGGGCGAGGAGAGGAACATTGATCCAGATGAAGGCGATGGCTGGAGGCCCAGCAGCAGCCTGGGGCTCACCGTGATTAGGCGCCGCTCCAGGAGCGCACAGACCGGACTTTGGAAATGGTGCCAAATGTGGCAACTTGAAAAATAATATAACTGTTTTGCACATGTGACAATAGTTGCCAAAAAGGGGCCATTGTGGTCGGGTACAAGTCACCTCTACTCTTCTACTCTTCACAGAAAACACAGCAGTGGTGATCGGGAAACTTCCACCCTCCCTTCTCCTCCCGTCTTATCCACACTAGATGATCTTAGCCAGGTAAGCACTCAAGCCCCATTCCCCTGTTGTGTTGAGAAGATTTGCTTGGTGCAACTCGAGTTTATTTTCGTGTGAACAAATCCAATGAGGTACAAATAGTACAACACTGTTCAACTGTGTCTGCATGCAAATGGGACTGGCGTGAATGGGGTATTGTGGTCAGCATGGCCAGGTGGGGCCGAAGGGCCTGTTTCCAAGCTGTATGATTCTCTGCTTTTCATTATTTTAGAGATACAGTGTGGAAACAGGCCCTTTGGCCCACCAATCAACGATCACCTGTACACTAGCACGATCCTACACACTAGAGACAATTTACAGAGGGCCAATACACCTACAAACCCACACATCTTTGGGATGTGTGAGGAAACTGGAGCACCCAGAGAAAGCCCACGCGGTCAAAGGGAGAATGGACAAACTCCACACTCAGGGTTGAAGCCGGGTCTCTGGCGCTGCGAGGCAGCAGCTGCACCACATGCCATTTTCCTGGCCACTCCTGGCAGTGCCAAGGCTGCTGGTCGGCAGCCACTGAGTGCCGGCGTGGCTGTGGTTCGCTCGGCCCCTGGGCTATTGCTGTGCACTGGGCTTGAGTTCCATGCATCCACTCACAGTCCCTGCGAACATAATCTGGACAGTGATCGCCTCGCGGGCAGGAAGCAAGTCTGTGTTAAAGTGCCCTCTGGAATCTAACAACCCCCAGTTGGAATCTGTACTTCGGCCTAACTTGCCCACACCGACCAACATGTCCCATTTACACGTCCCACCTGCCTGCTTTTGGCCAGTCTCCTTCTAAATTTATCCTATGCATGTACCTGAGTAAACGTTCCTTAAACGTTGCGTTCTTAAACCTGCCTCAACGACTTCTTCTGGCAGCTCGTCCAATACACCCACCGCTGCTCTCTGGTCCTAACCTCTCCCACCAGTGGAAACATCCTGGCCTAGTTTGACTTTCCCAAATACGACACCTTCAGACTTTAGAGATACAGCTGGGAAAAGGCCTGTGGCTCACTGAGTCCGCGCTGACCAGCGATTATCCCGTACGCAACATTATCCCGTTCACTACATTATCCTACACACTAGGGACAATTTATTTTTGCAACTTACCTTAGCCAATTAGCCTACAAACCTGTAGGTATTTGGAGTGTAGGAGGAAACCCACGTGGTCACAGGGAGAACGTACAAACTCGATACAGACAGCACCTGTAGTCAGGGTCTCTAGCTGTCACTGTGCTGCCCAAAATCTGCACACCTGAATTAAACCCCATTTGCCATTCCTCAGCTCACTTGCCCAGCTGATCAAGATCACCAGTGTGAGTCTTGGATCCAATATTCACTGTCTACCATATTGCCTAATAGACAATAGATAATAGACAAAAGGTGCAGGAGTAGGCCATTTGGCCCTTCGCGCCAGCACCGCCATTCAATGTGATCATGGCTGATCATCCCCAATCAGTACCCCGTTCCTGCCTTCTCCCCATATCCCCTGACTCCGCTATTTTTAAGAGCCCTATCTAGCTCTCTCTTGAAAGCATCCAGAGAACCTGCCTCCACCGCCCTCTGAGGCAGAGAATTCCACAGACTCACCACTCTGTGAGGAAAAAGTGTTTCCTCGTCTCCGTTCTAAATGGCTTACTCATTCTTAAACTGTGGCCCCTGGTTCTGAACTCCCCCAACATCGGGAACATGTTGCCTATATCTTGCCAAAAAGTGTAGGAAGGAACTGCAGATGCTGGTTTATACCAACGATAGACACAAAATGCTGGAGTAACTCAGTGGGGCAGGCAGCATCCCTGGAGAACAAGGATGGGTGACGTTTCGGGTCTGCGTTGGATTTTGGTCGGCAACTAACATACAATGGTTCCTCCTTCAGGACAACAAGACCAAGACGTGGCCTCCAAAGGCCCCGTGGCAACACTTGGCGTCCCACAGCAACACCATGCCCAACCCGGGCACCTCGCTGTATCAGATGTCTAGCCCCCCGGGCCAGTGGAACGACTCGATGCAGATGCTGCCGTCCGCGGTGTGGTCTACCGTGACCGACGGCTCCTCTTCCTCCGGCATCACCTCCAACTTCTCCTACGGCCAACAGCCGCCACAGTGCCAGCCGCCAGTGTCCCAGCACAAACCCGTGAGCAAGGGCTTCAAATCCTACCCCCTGAAGCAGGAGAGGAGACCCTCCTATCTCCACCAGTACTAGCCTCCCAGAAGTGACTTTAAACCCAGACCCCCACGACTGGCTGGAGCCGGGGTCGCCCCCTCGACTGCGAGCTGAACCGCTCGGGATACCGTCAGCAGGTGTCTGTCCCACTGCCCCGGCGCCTCCTTCAGCCACCGGTGCTGTTGTGTTCTCGGTGTAGGGAGGAACTGCAGATGCTGGTGTACACCGAAGATAGACACAAAGTACTGGAGTAACTCAGCAGGTCCGGCAGCATCTCTGGAGAAAAGGAACAGGTGACGTTTCGGAGTTGAAACACCTCTTCAGACTGAGAGTCAGGGGAGAGGGAAACGAGGTATGGGAAGGTACAGAACAGGTCAGAGCTGGAACGGATGACCAAGAAAAGGTGGAGCCCACAACAGTCCATTGTTGGATGTGGAAGACTCTTGTTTGTATCCCTTCATTATTCCCTCTTCAGCCAACAATGGACCGTTGTGGGCTCCACCTTTCCTGGGTCATTGGTACCGGCTCCCATTTGTTCTCGACCCGAAACGTTACCTCTCTTCGTTCTCCAGGAGCGCTGCCTGACCCACTGAGTTACTCCAGCACTCTGTGTGTATCTGTCTGCTCTGCTCTGCGAGCGCAGGTGGGTGGCTGGTAGTTATGCCGCGTAGGGGCAGCGAGGGACTCTGGCTATCGGGGCGTCAGGGCGGGGTGTGTGTGGGAAGCTGCCCCTTCCCCCACTCCCTGCTCTGCTCCCTATCCTGACCGCGGTCAGCAGCGGCCCTCAGGCCGGAGCCTGTCCCCAGTCACAGCCCCTGGTGGCGAGGGAGCCGAGCGTATTGTACGACCATCAGACACTGATCACTACAAGCCCGGCGTGGGGGTGGAGACACTTCACCCACTTCAAGCAGCTGCGGTAGTTTATTTTAAAAACTTTGCATAATTGGTTGACCGTTACAGCAAAATGTAGCACCTCTAATTGGCTTTGCCCTAAAGACCCCAGGGTCTTGTGCTGTCCCCGCTTTAAAAACAAATCGACCCCTCGCTGGGACTGGAGATAGACACAAAGTGCTGGAGTAACCCAGCAGGTCAGGCAGCATCTCTGAGTTGGGTGGGTCACCAGCCCCCCCCCCCATAAGCTGGGGTGGCACTCGGAATGGGGGCACTCGGGGCGGTGCTGCGACCCCTCCCTGCGGAGTTTGGGTTGTGGGTCAGGGCACGTGGCCATGGGAGGGTCTGTCTGTGTGATCTGTTGTCGGTACTGGTGTAATGTTCTGAGTTTTGTCCACATTCTTGATTCTGACCCGCCCCTCCCACCTGGACTCCGGCTGGGTGCGAGGGAACTTCACTAAACCCAGCTCCGCCTGGTGCCCACTCTCCGTCTCCCCGCCCAGCTCCGCCTGGTGCCCACTCTCCGTGTCCCCTCCCAGCTCTGCCTGGTGCCCACTGCCCGTGTCCCCGCCCAGCTCCGCCTGGGCCCACCTCCGCCTGGGCCCACTCCGTGCCCCTGTCCAGCTCCGCCTGGTGCCCACTCGCCGTGTCCCCGCCCAGCTTCGCCTGGTGCCCATCTCCACCTGGTGCCCACTCTCCGTGTCCCCACCCAGCTCCGCCTGGTGCCCATCTCCACCTGGTGCCCACTCTCCGTGTCCCCACCCAGCTCCGCCTGGTGCCCATCTCCGCCTGATGCCCATCTCCGCCTGTTGCCCACTCTCCGTGTCCCTGCCCAGCTCCGCCTGGTGCCCATCTCCGCCTGATGCCCACTCTCCGTGTCCCCACCCAGCTCCGCCTGGTGCCCACTCGCCATGTCTCCATCCAGCTCCGCCTGGTGCCCACCTCCGCCTGATGCCCACTCTCCGTGTCCCCGCCCCCGTGTCCACTCCCACAGAGCCGCATTTGGTAGCAAAAACAAAAGTTAAACTAAAAACCATTGTTAAAAACGCGCGTTGCTCAAACTTTTATAGCGAGAATCAAGGCGAAACGGGGGCAAGACAACACGTCACCTGTGTACATTTTGTAATACTTTTTTCTAAACTTGCCAGTGGTTGTACTGGAGTTGTGGGGAAGGGGTGGCGGGTATCGAACCTGCTTTATCCCCAGCTCCCCGCTGCCGGAGGGCGGGTGGTGGAGCGAGGCAGAGGGAGCAGCGACGGGCCTGGTGCCTTGCGTGGTTTGGTGTCTCCGCGCTGAGAGGAAGCAACACGCCCAAATTGTCCACTACCTTGTTTCATAAACAGTGCCGGGAGTTCTCATCTCCCCCCCCCCCCCTTCCTCTCACCCTCAGCCTCCCTCCCCCCCCCCCCCCCCACTCCTCCTCCCCTGCCTGTCCCCACCTCTCCCTCCTCACTCCTGTACTGATCACACTACGCGCTCCGTCTACAGAACCCACCCATTCCCCCGGCTCTCCCCCCCCCCCCCCCCCCGCCGTCACCCTGTGGTCTGGCTTGTGGTGCGAGGTTCGGGTCCCTTCACCTCCTGAAGCTCAAATTGACAAATAGCGAGACATCTGAAGCACTTGTATGGTCCCGCCAGGAGGTGATTCATTGTCTGGGTTCAGACTCTGTCCCGGAGGATCTGAAGTGAAATTAGAAGCTGCTTAAGCCTTGTATATTGAAGCTAAAGAGAGAATGTGGAAGTGAGAATTGGTGCAGACTTTTATAATATGTTTTAAAAACCCTACATGCACTTTCTGCAAACCTGTCTCCATTATAAGTTTGTACGCCAACATTTATAATGGGAGCGACCATAGTGACCGTCAATCTGTGTGCAAACACACTGCCAACAGACTGACTAATGCCGCGCAGTCAAACGCTTTGTGGAGGAAGGAACTGCAGATTCTGGTTTACACCGAAGATGGAGACAAAAGGCTGGAGTAACTCAGCGGGACAGGCAGCGTCTCTGGAGAAAAGGAATAGGTGACCTTTCGTGTCAAGACAACTTCTTCATTCCTCTTCTCCAGAAACGCTGCTTGACCGGCCGAGTTACTCCAGCGCTTTGTATCTATCTTCAGTCAAACGTTTTCATTGGAAAGGTTGCTGTGAATTTATAATGGAAGTGTATAAAACCAAGGACAATGACTGTGAAATGGGGCTCGGCTGTCAGATCAGTAAACCCCATCTCCCAAACCCTTTCCACATGAAGGATGATACTGTCGCCAGTCCCGATACACCTCTCATCGAGCAGCCGCCACTGCACTTCATATTAAGGACTTCAAGATATTTTCTGTTTTTATATAAAGCTTGTGTCTGCCACATACTGTGTGTTTTAGTGCCGGTGGGGTGGTACTGGGAGGGGTTGGAGTGTGAACCCCCTCTCTCTCTCGGTGCATTCACAGAGTGTGCCTCTCTCACTCGATGGCAGTGGTTTCATTACCCTGCTGGGGTCCCTGCCTCTCCCTCTGTCTCTGTGTCGGTCTCCGCCCTCTCTCTTTCACCATATCTCTGTCTATCACTGCCTCTTTCACTTTCACCCTCTCCCTCACACCGCCCCCTCTCTCTCACCACCACCCCCCTTCTCTCACCGCCCCCTCTCTCAGCGCCTCCTCTCTCTCTCGCCGCCCCCCCCTCTCTCTCGCGGCCCCCCTCTCTCTCGCCGCCCCCCCTCTCTCTCGCCGCCCCCCTCTCTCTCGCCGCCCCCCTCCTCTCTCTCTCGCCGCCCCCCTCTCTCTCGCCGCCCCCCTCTCTCGCCGCCCCCCCCCTCTCTCTGCCGCCCCCCTCTCAGCGCCTCCTCTCTCTCACCGCCCCCCTCTCTCTCGCCGCCCCCCTCTCTCTCTCTCTCAGCGCCTCCTCTCTCTCGCGCCGCCCCCCTCTCTCGCGCCTCCTCTCTCTCACCGCCGCCCCCCTCTCTCAGCGCCTCCTCTCTCTCACCGCCACCCTCTCTCTCTCGCCGCCCCCCTCTCTCTCGCCGCCCCCCCTCTCTCTCACCGCCCCCCTCTCTCACCCCCCCTTCTCACCGCCCCCGCCCCTCTCTCTCACCAATCCTGTCTCTCCATCTCTTTCTCACTGCCTCTCTTTCTCTCACAGCTTCTCTCACCATCTTTCTACCTCTCTCACCAACTCTCTCCCACAGTATCTTTTTTTCACTCTCTCAGTATCTCATTCTCTGGCTCGCCTCTCTCTCTCTCTCTCTCTCTCTCTCTCTCTCTCTCTCTCTCTCACTCTCTCCCTCTCATAGAACCATACCGCACAGAATCAGGCCCTTCAGCCTAACATCCACGACAGCCAAGATGTCCCATCAAAACTAATCCCATTTGCCTGCGTTTGACCCAAATGCCCCTAAATCTTCCCTATCTGTGTACCTATCCAAATATCTTTTAAATGTTAATCTTGTACCCGTCTCCACTACTTCCTCTGGCAGCTTGTTCCATATACCCACCACCCTCTGTGTGCAAATAGCTGCCCCTCAGGTTCTTATTAAATCATTTACCCCTCACCTTAAACCCATCTCCTCTGGATCTCGATTCTCCTACTCTGGGTAACATACTATGTGCATTCACCCTTTCTATTCCCCTCATTATTTTATACACTTCTGTAAGATCACCCCAGAGCCTCCTGCGCTCCGAGGAGTGAAGTCCGAGCCTGGGTTGGGCAAGTTGCAGATCCTTCTCCTTCAACCCATGGCTGTGGGGAACGGGGAGGCATGTCTGGCGCTGCATTAGTGGTCCATCTCCTGAGGTGATTTGATGCCCAGCCACCATTCCCACATCACCAGCATCTCAAAATCAGGTCCATGAAAGGACACCCGTCTCTTTCAAAGTTCTCCTTCCCATCTGGGATACCGATCACAACAATGTCCTAGATAAGGAACCCGCAATTCCCAGGGCAATCTTGAAGAGCTTGCTGCCTCTCTACTTGCTGCTGCGGTGGCTGAAAGAAGCCGAGGCACGTAGCATCTTCTGCCACACAGTGGCCACGGCTGGGACTGCAGGGGGGGGGGGGGGGGGAGAGAGTGGTTGAATGGAGACACAAGGATCTGCAGATGCTGGAATCTGGAGCAAAACATCAAGTACTGGAGGAACCCAGCGGGTCCGGCAGCATCGGTGGAGGAAACTGGACCTGAGAAGGGTCCTGTCCGTTTCCGCCGCAGATGCTGCCTGAGCCGCTGAGTTCCTCCAGCACTTTTTGAGTTTTGCCAGAGAGGGGTTCAGGTGGGAGATGTTTGGGGAACCGTGACCAGCCCCAAGGCCCTGGCCAGCTTGTTTTTTTGTAATTATACGATTTAAAATGTCATTTCTTCTTGGCGTGCATTGTGATAATTGATTTGATTCCTCCAATTGAAAGATTAACAGATCTGCCGTCATTAAAAAAACCTTAATATTTGTATAAATGCATCAACAGTATTAATCTTATTTTTGTATTTTCTAAAACATACCATCACTGTATATTTTAAAACATTTAAGTAAAGATGGGTTTTAAAAGTGCTTTTGACTACATTGGTGAGCTGTTCATGAGTTCTAGGAGCAGAATTCGGCCATTTGGCCCATCAAGTCTACTCTAGCGTTCTCTCTCAATCCCATTCTCCCGCCTTCGCCCCGTAACCACGGACACCCGTACTAAAGAAGAAGCTGTCAGCCTCCGCCTTAAAAATATCCATTGACGGCCTCCACAGCCATCTGCAGCGACGGATTCCAAAGATTCACCACCCTCTGACTAATGAAATTCCTTCTTATCTCCTTTCCAAAGGTATGTCCTTTTATCCTGAGGCTATGGCCTCTGGTCCTAGATTTCCCCACTAGTGGAAACTAGTTCTGGGTCTATCCTGGCCTTTCACTATTTGGTAAGTTTCAATGAGCCCCCCTCCTGTTGCTCAATGGGGTTCGGATAACCATATAATAACCATATAACAATTACAGCACGGAAACAGGCCCTCTCGGCCCTTCCAGTCCGTGCCGACCATTTGTTTTCCCCTAGTCCCATCTACCTGCAAAAGGGGAGTGCGCAGACTTTATTTGGGCAGGGTAAGGATGCAGGTTTACAGGGTTGTTTACCGGGTTGATGAACTCTGCATTTAAGGCTGCGTTGGGGGAGACAAGTGTCTGCAGTATTTCCTAGTCCGTTTGCAAGCCTTGCATGTTTGTGCGTTTTAGCTTGCTTAGATGGATCGGCACGGACGAGTTGGGCCGAAGGGTGTGTTTCCGTGCCGTGTAACTACGGGAGAAATCACCGGCGCAGAGCTCTACGCCAAAGACGAGGCTGGATTGCCAACATAACGTCAGTCTTTATTGAGCGCTGGCGGCGAGGGGTCGAGTGAAGGCGGCCGCGTCGGGATCAGCCTGCACCAGCGCACATTCCTCCCGGGGTCGCCCAGTGCCGGGGGCCCAGCAACTCTCCTCACACGTGAACACCAGCACCGTGCCGAACTCCACACTCGCCTCTGCAACACAACCGTGCCACGCTGTTAGTCTCAGGCAGGCAGGCAGGCAGACCGTGTCTACGTGTGTCGGAACAGTTTAGTTTAAAGATACCGCATGGAAACACACTGGCCCACCAGTTCCGCGCCGACCCTCGATCAGCCGGCCGTTCACACCAGTTCCAGCTTATCCCACTTTCTCATTCACTCCCTGCACACTAGGGGCAGATTACAGAAACCAATTAACCTGCAAACCCACACGACTTCAAGAGGGAGTTAGGTTTAGCTCTTAGGGCTAAAGGAATCGAGGGATATGGGGAAAAAGCAGGAACGGGGGACTGATTTTAGATGATCAGCGATGGTCATATTGAATGGTGGTGCTGGCTCGAAGGGCTGAATGGCCGACTCCTCTACCTATTTCACTATGTCTTTGAGATGTGGGAAGAAAGCAGAGCACCCGGAGGAAATCCGCATGGTCACACATACCCACATACACACTCTCTCACCCACACACACCCTCCACCACCACACACCCCTAATTTCACGATGACCCCGGTCTCTGGGTGGGCAGGCAGGCGAGGACTTTATTCCTTGGAGCGCAGGAGGATGAGGGGTGAATTTATGGAGAGGTGGATACGATCATCAGAGGAATAGATAGGGTAATTGTACAGTCTTTTACCAAGAGTGGGGGAAATCAAGAACCAGAGATCATAGGTTTAGGGTGAGAGGGGAAAGGTCTAATGGGAACCTGAGTGCCTCAGAGGGTGGTGGGTGAATGGAATGAGGTGACTGGGGCAGGTATTACAACAACATTTAAAATACTTGGACAGGTACATGGATAGGGAAGGTTTAAGTGCAAATGGGACGAGCTTAGATGGGGCATCTTGGTTGGCATGGGCTGAAGGGCCTGTTTCCCAGCTTGTGTGGTGGGCCTGCCTCAGGGAATTAACCTGGGCCACGGGAGAGGCAGGAGTGGGGAGTATTTGAGGAATACTGATCAGAGCTCGATTCTGTGCAGTCAATGAACAGGGCAGATGTGAAGTAATATTCTACTGGATCATGAAATAGTTATCAAGGGTCGAGCGCTGGCAGTTTAGGTGGGGGTTTCACAATTCCCGATAGACATGTTCCCACAGGGTAAAAACATCACAACGATGGCCAATGAACGTCCAGGTGTTTACAACAAATGTGTCCCCCGACAGTTCAAACCATCCTTCCATATATGGCCGTGTACAGCATCAGTGTATGGGTAAGAACTGCAGATGCTGCTTTGTACCGCAGGTAGATACAAAATGCAGAAAAACCCAGCGGGCCCGGCAGCGTCTCTGAATGAACTGCACAGGCGATGTTTCGGGTCGGAACCCTCTTCTGATTGATAGCAGGGTTTATTCCCCACCGCCTCTTCATTGCAGACTGAAGTAGAAGGGCCCCGACCTGAAACATCCCCCAGAGACGCTGCCTGACCCGCCGCGTTACCCCAACACTCACGGACATTACGACCACTCTTGCCCACATCTCGGTTAAAGACCGCAGGCTGTGGCCAGTAGGGGATGTGACTGGGGGGAGCGGTACATACCCGTGGCGTCCACACTCTGCAGCAGACTGACCAAGGCCGGCATCAGCTGGAACTCAAAGACCCTGCGACCGCCACAAGTCTCGCACACAGGAGCGGCGGCGTCTGCACAGGCGGGCAGGGGGGCGAGGAGCAACGGGCGGCCACTCCAGCTGTACCTGAGGGGAAGGGGTCAAACAGTACAAGCCCCTCCACTCCACATACTCCCCTCACGAACATACCCTCCCACCCCACAGTCCCCCCACTCTCGCCACCCCCCCCCCCCCCCCCCCCCACCACCCCAACACCCCCGCAAACCCTCCTCTTCCCCCCCCCCCAGCCTCCCTCTCTCCCCCCAAGCCTCCCTCTCTCCCCCCCACCCCCTCCCTCTCTCCCCCCAGCCTCCCTCTCTTCCCCCCAGCCTCCCTCTCTCCCCCCCCACCCCAAGCCTCCCTCTCTCCCCCCAGCCTCCCTCTCTCCCCCCAGCCTCCCTCTCTCCCCCCCCCCCCCCAGCCTCCCTCTCCAAACATCCCCCCCCCCCCTCCTCAACACCCCCAACCCTCCTCTTCCCCCCCCCAAGCCTCCCTCCCCCTCCAACACCCCCCCAACACCCCCCAACCCTCCTCTACCCCCCACACTGCACGGAAACAGGCGCAACTTGCTCACTCCGCCCAACACGCCCCATCTACACTTGCCCCACGTGGCCGCGTTTGTCCCAGGTCCTTCTAAACCTTTCCTATCCGTGTACCTGACGGGGGTGTCTAATACCAGTGGGTGTGGGATGAGAGCCGAGAGCTGGAGTGGGGACTGAGCAAGTGTGTTTTCCACCAGAGAAGGGCTGGCATGTGGAACACACTGCCCGAGTAACGGGGCAGGCACAAGCTCTACAAGCAGATACAACCACGGTGATTAAAAGCTTTTTCAAGAGTCACGAATTTTTAGTTGCCATATTATGTAGCAAAACGGAAAAATGAAACATGGATAGGAAGGTGTTTAGAGGGATAACGGGGCAAATGCAGCTCCATGATGGTCGGAATGGACAGAATGGGCCGAAGGGCCTGTTCCGTGCCCGTTGCATCACCAAAGCAGAGAAGCTGCTCGTGATCTTGTACACCTCGATAATGTCACTCCTCAGCCTCCTACGAAGGTCCCAGCCTATAACTCAAGCACGGGTAACATGCCGGTAAAAATGCCCCGAGCTGTACAGGAGGGGTTCCCGGGGAGGGAGGGAGGGATGGATGGATGGATGGACATCTTACCGCAGGACCTGCTCCGGGCAGCTGGAGATTCGCTTCAAGAACTTGGCGAAGGCAGCGTCGCCGTGTCTCACCTCGCTCCTCTCATACCTCTCCGCAGCGCCGCCGGCTCCACCACTGGCCGAGACCAATCATCCATATTGATTTAATCCCCGAGCCGGTAACGCCACCCACCCACCCTCTCCCAGCGCGGCGCTCCCTCAGTACCGCCCCTCCCATAACACGGCGCTCCCTCAGGACTGCCCTTCCCACCTCTACTTTCGGACAGAAGATGGGCCCCGACCTGAAAGGTCACCCATCGTTTTTCTGCAGAGATGCTGCGTGACCCGCTGAGTTACTCCGGCATTTTGTGTCTATGTACATTATGACCACAAAGTAACATTAGCAAATTTGCAGATGACACAAAGCTGGGTGGCAGTGTGAACTATGAGGAGGATGCTATGAGAATGCAGGGTGACTTGGACTGGTTGGGTGAGTGGGCTGATGATGCATGGCAGATGCAGTTTAATGTGGATAAATGTGAGGTTATCCACTTTGGTAGAAAAAACAGGAAGGCAGATTACTATCTAAAAGGTGTCAAGTTGGGAAAAGGGGAAGTACAACTTCCTTGTTCTGGGGGTCCTTGTTCATCAGTCAATGAAAGTAAGCATGCAGGTACAGCAGGCAGTGAAGAAAGCGAATGGCATGTTGGCCTTCATAACAAGAGTAGAGTATAGGAGCAAAGAGGTCCTTCTGCAGTTGTATAGGGCCCTAGTGAGACCACACCTGGAGTATTGTGTGCAGTTTTGGTTCCCTAATTTGAGGAAGGACATTCTTGCTATTGAGGGAGTGCAGCGTAGGTTTACAAGGTTAATTCCCGGGAATGGCGAGACTGTCATATACTGAGAGAATGGAGCAGCTGGGCTTGTACACTCTGGAGTTTAGGATGAGGCGGGATCTTATTGAAACATATAAGATTGTTAAGGGTTTGAACACGCTAGAGGCAGGAAAAATGTTCCCGATGTTGGGGGTGTCCAGAACCAGGGGCCACAGTTTAAGAATAAAGGGTAAGCCATTGAGAACGGAGACGAGGAAACACTTTTTCACACAGAGTTGCGAGTCTGTGGAATTCTCTGCCTCAGAGAGCGGTGGTGAAGCCGGTTCTCTGGAAACTTTCATGAGAGAGCTGGATAGGGCTCTTAAAGATAGCGGAGTCAGGGGATATGGGGAAAAGGCAGGAACGGGGCACTGATTGGGGATGATCAGCCATGATCACATTGAATGGCGGTGCTGGCTCGAAGGGCCGAATGGCCTACTCCTGCCCCTGTTGTCTATTGTCTATTGTCACTCTTGCCCCCTCCCACAGTGCGCTCCCTCAGCGCGGCGCTCCCTCAGTATCGCCCCTCCCACAGCCGCCTCCCACAGCGCGGCGCTCCCTCAGTATCGCCCCTCCCACAGCGCGGCGCTCCCTCAGTATCGCCCCTCCCACAGCGCGGCGCTCCCTCAGTATCGCCCCTCCCACAGCGCGGCGCTCCCTCAGTGCCGCTCACCAGGGTGGGGAGTGCTCGATGGCGACCCCCTCTCTCCGCTCGTAGTCGTGCAGCAGCCGCTGTTCGTGGGCGAGAGGGGCGCTCCCTCCCAGTTGCTCCTCTTCCAGCACCGACATGTAGAAGGGCATGAAGCCGGGCCCGGGGGAGCAGGGCAGTGGGAACCACCGGTCCCCCAGACTTAACGCCTGCAGTCTGGCCGTCTGGCCGCTCATGTCTATGTCTGCGTCTGGCCGGGCGGCCCGGAGTCCCGACGTCCCGGCTCCCGGTGCTCCCTCGTCCTCCGCGCCGGGAGATCCATCCTCACTCCAGTCGTCCGCCTCCTCGCACCAGTCCGTCGGTGTGAGTGCCGGGTCCCCCTCCTGCACACAGACAGCGGGCACTCCCTCTGCACGCAACCCCACACCCGGGGGACAGGGGCTCGATGGGGGCACGGGGGAAGGGGGGGGGGGAGGGGTGTATAGGAGCGGAGAGGGGATGGGTGGAGAGGAGGTGCCCAATGGATCCTCACCGTCTGGAACACCGGTTACACCGCAACATAGTTTTAGGTAGGTGGGATGGACACGTGGTGAAAGAGAGGGAGAAGGGGGGAAGGTGGAGAGGGAGAAGGTGGAGAGAGAAGGGGAGAAGGGGAAGAGGGAGAAGGGGGGAGTGGGGAGAAGGGGGGAGTGGGGAGAGGGAGAAGGGGAAAAATGGAGAGAGGGAATGTGTTGGAATGAACTGCAGATGCTGGTTTAAACCGAAGTTAGACACAAATGGTCTGAATCCCAGAGTACTCGAGAAGGTGGCCTTGGAAATCATGGATGCATTGGTGATTATTTTCCAATGTTCTCTCGACTCTGGGTCAGTTCCTGTGGACTGGAGGGTAGCCAATGTAACTACACTTTTTAAGAAAGGAGAGAGAGAGAGAAAACAGGGAAATATAGACCAGTTGGCCTTACATCGGTGGGGAAGATGCTGGAGTCGATTATTAAAGAAGTTATAGCAGCGCATTTGGAAAGCAGTGACGGGATTAGTCAAAGTCAGCATGGGTTTATGAAGGGGAAATCATACTTAACTAATCTTCTGGAATTTTTTGAGGATTTTTAAAAGTAGAATGGATAAGGGAGAACCAGTGGATGTGGTGTATCTGGACTTTCAAAAAGCCATTGACAAGGTCCCACACGAGAGATTAGCATGCAAAATTAGAGCACATGGTATTGGGGGTGCGGATAGAGAACTGGTTGGCAGGCAGGATGCAAAGAGTAGGAATTAACGGGTCATTTTGCAGGCAGTGACTAGTGGGGTGCCGCAAGGCTCAGTGCTGGGAACCCTGTTGTTTACAATATATATTAACGATTTAGACGAGGGAATTAAATGTAACATCTCTAAATTTGCAGCTGACACAAGAGATGCGAGGAGGATGCTATGAGGCTGCAGGGTGCCTTGGATAGGTTGGGTGAGTGGGCAGATGCATCGTAGATGCAGTATAATGTGGATAAATGTGAGGTTATCCACTTTGGTGGCAAGAACAGGAAGGCAGATTATTATCTGAATGTTGTCAGATTAGGAGAATGGGAGGTGCAACGAGACCTGAGTGTGCTTGTACGTCAGTCACTTAAAGTAAGCATGCAGGTACAGCAGGCAGTGAAGAAAGCTAATAGCATGTTTGCCTTCATTGCGAGAGGATTTGAGCAAGGAGGTCATACTGCAGTTGTACTGGGCCCTGGTGAGACCGCACCTGGAATATTGTGTGCAATTTTGGTTTCCTAATTTGAGGAAGACCATTATTGCTATTGAGGGAGTGCAGCGAAGGTTCACCAGGTTAATTAATTCCCAGGATGGTGGGACTGACGTATGATGAAAGAATGGGTCTACTGGGCTTGTATTCGCTGGAATTTAGAAGGATGAGAGGGGATCTTATAGAAACATATAAAATTCTTAGAGGATTGGACAGGGTAGATGCAAGAAAAATATTCCCAATGTTGGGGGAGTCCAGAACCAGGGGTCACTGTTTAAGAATGAGGGTTAGGACTGGGCTGAGGAAAAACCTTTCACCTGGAGAGTTGTGAATCTGTGGAATTCTCTGCCACAGATGGCAGCGGAGGCCAATTCACTGGATGTTTTCAAGAGAGAGTGAGATTTAGCTCTTAGGGCCAAGGGAATCAAAGGATATGGGGAAAAAGCATGATCAGCCATGGATGATCAGCCATGATCATATCGAATGGCGGTGCTGGCTCGAATGGCCTACTCCAGCACCTATTTTCTATGTTTTTATGTTTCTATGTTTCTAAAATGCTGGAGTAACTACAGCGGGTCAGGCAGCATCTCTTGAGAATAGGAATGGGTGATGTTTTGGGTCGAGACCATTCTTCAGACGGTCTGAAGAAGGCTCTAAACTCGAATCGTCACTGATTCCTTCTCCCCAGAGATGCTGCCTGTCCCGCTGAGTTACTCCAGCATTTTGTGTCTATTAAGGGAGAGAGGGAGTTTGGGAAGAGGGAGAGAAGGGTAATGGAGGTGGATAGAGATAGGAAGGGAGCGAGGGATAGGGAGGGGGATGGGGGAGGGGGGTGTATGTGCAAGGCTCTCACCTTCTCTGGCTTTGATCCGCCCGGATTCACTCCGCACTGAGACCGCAGAACCTTCCAGCTGTGGGACACAGAGAGGGTCAGCACTGCCCCCCCACTAGCACACCGAGGGACGGCCGGTGGGATACGGACCAAACGCAGGAAGGTGGGAGAGTGTAGACAGGACATCTTGGTCGGCATGGACAGGATGGGTCGAAGAGCCTGCTTCTGTGCTGTGTGGTTCTGACTCTCAACTGGTCCAGACATGGAGATGATCTTGACATCATGGTGGGCTCGGATGTGGTTTGGGGGAGAGCGCAAGGTGGGTGGGGGGAGGGAGGGGGATGGTTGGGGAACAGGAGAGGGGTGAAGTGATGGGAGAGCGCAAGTTGAGGGGTAGGGGTGAGAGGTGGGGGTTGGGTTGGGGAGCTGGGGTCCAGGAGAAGTGGTGTGGGATGGGGGAAGTGGGGCGAATGGGGGGGAGATACGAGAGACATTTCCACTGGTGGGGGGTGACGGGAAACTGTCGCAATTAAGCTGGGGGGGGGGGGAATCTACAGTAAGGACGGCAGGGTGAGAGCGAGATGGGGACGTTGACGGTATGAGGGAGGGGCTGGAGGGGAGCGGGTAGGTGGGACTGACTCCTCGATTGTAAAGGCGGGATTCCCAGTGCCATTACTAAACTGGGAGACCCCTTATGGACAGATACAAAGTGCTTGAGTAACTCAGCAGGTCAGCAGCATCTCAAGAGAATGTGGATAAGTGATGTTTCGGGTCGGAACCCTTCTTCAGACTGGACTGCAGACTTAAATCAACATCTGCACTGCTTTCCTACACAGATATCTCAGGGAGGGTATTCCTTTAATCCGACGTCAATGTTATATATTGCGCTAGTTAGTGCAGTTTAATTTATTGTCACGTGTACTGCGGGTTGCGGGTTTTTTGTTGCGTGTTGTCCAGTAAGCAGAAAGATTATACATGATTACAATTGAGCCATCCACAGTGTACGTGATAAAGGGAATAACATAGAAACATAAAACATAGAAAGTAGGTGCAGGACCAGGCCATTCAGCCCTTCGAGCCAGCACCGCCATTCAATATGATCATGGCTGATCATCCAGAACCAGTTCCTGCTTTTCCCCCAAATCCCTTGATTCCATTAGCCTTAAGATTTAGATCAAACTCTCTCTTGAATACATCCAGTGAATTGGCCTCCGCTCTCTCTCTGGGTGAAAAAGTTTTACCTCACCTCAGTCCTGAATGGCCTACTCCTTATTCTTAATGTTCCCTGGTTCTCGAACAGGAACGTTTGTCCTGCATCTAACATCGGGAACATTTTTCCTGCATCTAATGAAGGGTTTAGTGCAAGGTAAAGTCCAGTAAAGGCCAATTAAAGATAGTCCGAGTCTCCAATGAGGTAGATGGTAGTTCAGGACTGCTCTCTTGTTGGTGATAGGACTAGAGATTAAATAGGATTAAACGTTATTCCATTTATCCTGTATCTGTGGATGCCTTGATTGTAATCATGTGTAGTCTTTCCTCTGATTGGACAGCGCACAAATAACAGAGGGTAGACACAAAAAGCTGGAGTAATTCAGTGGGTCACACAGCATCTCTGGAGAAAAGGCTCCAGCTTTTAGTGTCTGCCTTCGGTTTAAACCAGCAACTGCACTTCCTTTCTACCCATTTCGTCTGCGTGCAAATAAAAGATTTTCACAGTAGCTTGGTACACGTGACAATAATAAACTAAAGTAAACTGGAGGTGTAACAGCAACTTACCCCCCACTCCGTCCCCAGCACTCTGGCCGCACACAGGCCCACACGTTGACCGTCCGGTGGTAGAGTGACCCCTCCAAGGGGCAGTACACCTGCACCAGGTGAGCCAGGGGGGCAGAGCACAGACTGCAGTTGGGGCGCTCCAGGGTAATGCCAGGGACAGGGTCCTGCAGAGGGAACAACACAACGACTCCCTGTTACACCTGACTAGAGCAACCAGGGTGGGCTATTCAGCCTATCTATCCCCTCCAAGAGAGCGTGGTTCAACCACAGTGACAGCACAGAAACAGGCCCTTCGGCCCACCTTGCCTATGCCAACCAAGATGCCCCATCTACACTAGTCCCACCTGCATGCATTTGGCCCACATCCCCCTAAACCTTTAACAGACACAAAATGCTGGAGTAACTCAGCGGGACAGGCAGCATCTCTGGATAGAAGCAGTGGGTGACGTTTCTCGACCCAAAACTTCAGCATTTTGTGTCTATCTTCGGTTTAAACAAGCATCTGCAGTTCCTTCCTACACATTCCCCCTAAACCTTTTGTGTATTGACCCTATGCTTTAACCCAGGGGTGGGGAACCTGCGGCCTTAAGGCCGCATGCAGCCTTCTAGGCCATTAAGTGCGGCCTTTTGAATGAATCCAAATATTCTGGAACAAATCCTTTTATTTTTATTCATATGTTTTTGTTCGTCTTTTATTATTTTAATTTTAATCTTAAAATGAACGTATTTAAAATACCAAAGAGTAAAAGAAGATTCAACAAAATAATCCTCCCAGACTGGCGGCCACAATTAAAACATTAGTAAGTCGTGAGGGCTATTTTAACACCTGTTATGCTCATGATTTACATCTAATGCAACGTTAACTTTGACATGCACGAAAAATGCTTTCTTGCTTTTCAACCACTTATTGCTGCAAATCTACATCCTCCTACCTAACCCCAATCAAGAAGCCCTTAAGGTCACAAATGACGGATACCCATCTAGAACATCAGCTGAAACTGCGTACCTCCAAGTCAGTCACAACAGTCACAACAAAGACATTCAAAGGTTAATTAACTTCTGAATTAACAATTGTTTTTTCATTTTCTTTAAGTTAGTACATAGTAGTTCGATTTTTACAAAATAATGTATATTTTGAAGTATATCTAATTGAATGGATGCGGCCTTATCAGATTACAGCTAACTTAATGCGGCATTCCAACGTGAAAAGGTTCCCCACCCCTGCTTTAACCCCTTGCAATGAAGGGCAATACATCAACTGATGCAATTCTTTGATCCACTCTGCCATTCTTTAAGCACCACAGCTGATGCTTGGTGCATAAGATCTCATTGTGTACTAAATTTAATATTGCACTATTTTACAAAGTATTACCAGCTTTTAATACTTTGCACTATTTTAAAAAGTATTGTCAGATTTTAGTACTTTTCACTATTTTAAAAACCATTACTGAATTTTAGTAGGGTTACACAAAAAGCTGGAGAAACTCAGCGGGTGCAGCAACATCTAAGGAGCGAAGGGGATAGGCGACGTTGAAGAAGGGTCTCGACCCGAAACGTCGCCTATCTCCTTCGCTCCTTAGATGCTGCTGCACCCGCTGAGTTTCTCCAGCTTTTTGTGTAACCCTCTATTCCCCAGCATCTGCAGTTTCTTCGTTAACACTGAATTTTAGTATGAACTTTTATATGGGCTTTCAGTATAAACTAGCACCTGCAGTTTGTTTTTAATACTGACTTTTAGCACTTTTGCTCCATTCCAGTATCCTACGTTTTGCACAAAAGTAATTATTTTAAAGAATGATCTTTCTACATTGAAAAATGTGAAATTGATTCAATGTAAGTAAAGGGAAGTAAAAAGGTTCGAGCCAGCCAGGAGTCGAACCTGGAATCTTCTGATCCGTAGTCAGACGCGTTATCCATTGCGCCACTGGCCCGACTACGGAGAGTTCGCTTCGAGCGACGCCTAAAAGGCTGCGTCATGACGTCTGTGCTGCGAGGTGCACGCTGGTCCCCATCAAAGATAGTCGAGACGGACCATGCGCACAGGCGGTGCCGTGTGGCGCCGCCGCCGCCTCCCTCCCTCCCTCCATCCCCCCTCCCTACCCCTCCCTACCCCCCTCCCTCCCCCTCTCACCGCTGTCCCTCCGACTTTGCTGGTGTCCCACGAGCAGCGGCTCCCCTCCTCCACCGCCGCGTCTCGGACGCCCAACAGGACGGGCCCCGGCCCCGCACTCGTGCTCATGTTCATGCCGGCGGTGGCAGCGACAGAGGGGGCGGCGCGGGTTCGAATCCCGCCTCCTCCGCTTCCTCCTTACAGCAGCCCCCTCATCGCCCTGCATTTGCAGAGTTTTATATTTAATACAAAATGACCATATATCGTTGACTTGGATTAACGTTATTTGACCCCGAGTCGCTGCTGTCACTTGCACAGCGCACTTGTTGATCAACTAGTTTGACATTCCCTTCCACCCAGCCAGACTAGCCCCGTTCTCACCCAGTCGGGGAGGGGAGGGGGTCAGGAGACGACAGCCCCTCTAGTCGCTGCTTGCATTCAAGCCACTCCGTATATTGCAGGTTGCTCCCCTTAGGTATATGCAATATATAAAGTCAATTACAGATTATATATATTACAGATTACAATCCCATGAATGTGGGGGTTAACATATGATGAGCGTTTGACGGGACTGGGCGTGTACTCGTTGGAATTTGGAAGGATGAGGGGCCCCCTCATTGAAATTTACCCAATAGTGAAAGGCCTGGATAGAGTGGATGTGGAGAGGATGTTTTCTCTAGCGGGAGAATCTATGACCAGAGGTCATAGCCTCAGAATTAAAAGACATCCCTTCAGGAAGGAGATGAGGAAAAATGTCTTTAGTCAGAGGGTGATGAATCTGTGGAATTCATTGCCACAGAAGGCTGTGGAGACCGTCAATGGATATTATTATGGCAAAGATAGATTATTGGCATGAGGGGCTGGGGGTGGAAATCCCGGGGGGGAACAGGTCCCCTCCATGTTTTCAGAGGAGGGGGACGATCTCCCCCCCACCATGTTTTGTGAAACATGTATTTTGCAATCAGTTTCCATCCGACCGCTCGCTGCAGAGTCGCGGCCGCATGCATGGTCAGCTAGCTCAGACTCTGAAAAGAATTAGACCACTAGGCTGCCCACTTACATTTTCCTTCCTTACAATCTTTGTAGACTCCACGATGAATGGCCTCATTCAGTGTTACAACCATTATATGATTCTACGAGTGTGCAGGAAAGAACTGCAGGTGCTGGTATATACCAAAGATAGACACAAAGTGCTGCAGTAACTCAGATGATCAGGCAGCTTGGGGGTTACACAAAAAGCTGGAGAAACTCAGTGGGTGCAGCAGCATCTAAGGAGCGAAGGAGATAGGCGACGTTTCGGGTCGAGACCCTTCTTCAGACTGGTCAGGGATCAGGGAAACGAGAGATATAGACGGCGAGATAAGGAACAATGAATGAAAGATATGCAAACAAGTATCGATGATAAAGGGAACAAGCCATTGTAAGCTGTTTGTGGTGTGAAAATGAGAAGCTAGTGCGACTAGGGTGGGGGAGGGAGGTAGAGATAGAGGGAATGCCAGGGCCCGAGGGCTGAGGGAGAGGTGGGAAGGGGAGGAGACAGCAAGGGTTAACAGAATTGAGAAAATTCAATGTTCAAGCCCAAAGGATGCAGACTCCCCAAGCAGAATATGAGGTGCTGTTCCTCCAACTTGCGGTGTTGCTCACTCTGGCCGTGGAGGAGGCCCAGGACCGAGAGGTCGGATGCGGAATGGGAGGAGGAGTTGAAGTGCTGAGCCACCGGGAGGTCGGGTTGGTTTTTGCGGACTGAGCGGAGGTGTTCGGCGAAACGATCGCCAAGCCTCCGCTTGGTCTCACCGATATAGATCATCTGGCATCTGGAGCAGCGGATGCAGTAGATGAGGTTGGAGGAGGTGCAGGTGAACCTCTGTCGGACCTGGAAGGACTGCTTGGGTCCCTGAAAGGAGTGGAGGGGGGAGGTGAAGGGACAAGTGTTGCATTTCTTGCGGTTGCAAGGGAAAGTGCCCGGGGAAGGGGTAGAGCGGGAGGGGAGGGAAGAATTGACAAGGGAGTTGCGGAGGGAGCGGTCTTTGCGGAAGGCAGACAGGGGGGGGATCAGGCAGCTCCTCTGGAGTTAAACGATGGGTGACGTTTTCAGGTCGGGACCCTTGTTTGAACAGAAGGAAACCTACATGGTCAGAGGGAGGGTACACAAAATGCTGGAGAAACTCAGCGGGTGCAACAGCATCTATGGAGCGAAGGAGATAGGCAACGTTTCGGGCCGAAACCCTTCTTCAGACTGATGGGGGTGGGGGGTAAGAAAGGAAAAAGGAGGAGGAGGAGCCCGAGGGCTGAGGGAGAGGTAGGAAGGGGAGGAGACAGCAAGGGTCAACAGAATTGAGAGAATTCAATGTTCATGCCAAGAGGATGCAGACTCCCCAAGCGGAATATGACGTGCTGTTCCTCCAATTTGCGGTGTTGCCCAGAGGGAGAATGGGCAAACTCTACACAGATGGCAGCCGGTCAGGATTGAACCAGCTCTTTTATATGTGCCATTTATAATACTTGCCATTATGTTTTAACTCTTGAAATAAAATAGCCACCTGGAGTCAATCACGATCAATACAGTCTGCTACATTTCAGAAGGAAATCCACCTTAGGAACAAGCTTCAATGCTTTTATCACAAAGCACCTGCATCTCGACTAGTGGGAGCTGAAGACTCGATGGGAGATTAAAGGGCCTGTCCCACTTACGCGATTTTTGTCGGCGACTGCCGGCACTCGTCACTAATTACCATCCACACAGGGCCCACGGCTGAAGCCTCCGAATCCTCGCCTGTGTGTGTGAGTGTGCGCATGCGCGCGCGGCCGCCAATAAATTGTGTCCCCGGTCCCCCCCATGTTTTGATAGCGATTTCCGTGCCTGGATAGAGAGAGGGAATGCCGGGGCTACCTAAAGTGAGGGAAATCAAAGTTCATACCACTGGGCTGTAAGCTGCCCAAGCGAAATATGAGATGCTGTTCCTCTAATTTGTATTTAGCCTCACTCTGACAATGTTATCTGGGGATGTTGGTCTAAACCCTGGGCCTTCAAACTGTGGGAGCTGCAATAAGCTGGTAACAAAACACAGAAGAAAACTTCAATGCATAGATTGTGATGCAATGTATCATGTCAAATGTACTGACGTGACTATCAAGGAATATATGAACATTACAAAGCAGTATCTTTCATGGCAATGCACAAACTGTAAACCTGAACCATGTGGGGTATCCAATGTGGGGTTACTAGCCAGCACAAGGGTATAGAATGTGACGGATGTCAAAGATGGATACATGCTGGGGTACACAAAATGCTGGAGAAACTCAGTGGGTGCAGCAGCATCTATGGAGCGAAGGAGATAGGCAACGTTTCGGGCCGAAACCCTTCTTCAGGCATGGATACATGCTGCATGCGGTGGAGTGGATGATGTAACATAGAGCAGCCTTGAAGGGAAACATTGTGTCTGGATATGTCCAATATGTGAAATTATGAACATTTCTGATACATTGTTTCATTCATCATTTGAAAGTAATACATCAAACCGTTTTTTTATCCTGAATGATGATGATGGAGGTGACACATTTATTGGTAACTAGACTAAGTGGGACCCGTTGGGTCCCATGTTCACACGGGAGGGCTGGTGCCCCAACGCAATATTCCACCTCTCCACCAATTCCAATATTGGTGGCCAGTGGGGGGGGGGGGGGGGGGGGGATGCTCCTGGAGTGCTAGTATGGGATTTGTGAAGGGACTGGTTTCCAGAGGGCTAGTATGGAGATTGTGGGCCGAATGGATTCTTGGTTTGGCAGCTCATTCACTGAGGCCTGGTGGGCTGGCAGTTCAATCACTCAGGCCTGGTAGGCTGGCAGCACAGTCACTCAGGGCTGGTGGGCTGGCAGCACAGTCACTCAGGGCTGGTGAGCTGGCAGCTCAATCACTCAGGGCTGTAGCTCAGTCACTCAGGGCTGGTGGGCTGGCAGCTCAGTCACTCAGGGCTGGTGGGCTGGCAGATCAGTCGCTCAAGTCTGGTGGGCTGGCAGTTCACTCATGGCTATTCCTTGACTATCACTCGTGATCCTCCAGAATGACTGACTCACATCCAGGCATCTGGGGTTTTATAGTCAGGACGCGAGGGCTTGAGCTATAGGGAGAGTTTGGGCAGGCTATCGGACTTTATTCCTTGAAGTGTGAGAGGCTGAGCGGTGATCTTATAGAGGTGTATACAATCATGAGAGAATCTGAATGTAATCTTTTACCCAGGGTAGGTGAATCAAGAACCCAAGGACATAGATTTAAGGTGAGAGGGGAAAGATTTAATAGAAACCTGAGGGGCAGCTTTTTCACTCAAAGGGTGGTGGGTATATGGAACAAGCTGTCAGAGGAGGTAGTTGAGGCAGGTACTATAATAACATTTAAAATACTTTCCATTTTAAAGATACTTGGAAAGGTACAAGGATTGGAAAAGTTTGGGGGGGTTAATAGGGCAAAAGTGAATAAAAAGATACATAGTGCTGGAGTAACTCAGCGGGTCAGGCAGCATCTCTGGAGAACATGGATAGGTGACATTACACGCAAATGACATTAGTTTAGGTGGGGCATCTTGGTCGGCATGGACAAGTTGGGCCGAAGGGCCTGTTTCCATGTTGATTGACTATGCTGGATGTTTCTATTGGAACTGCTGGTCGGCTTCCCCTCCCCTAGACCTCTCCCCGCCCATCTCTCTCCCTGCCCCTCGATCTAGCCCTCTCCCCACCCCTAGCCCTCTCCCCGTACCCTCACTTCCCAGTTCTGCCCCCTCCATCGCTTGCCGTCCTGTACCATGTTTCTCTCCCTGTCCTCTCCACTCGCACTCTCCCCTGGGTCTCTCTTCATGCTGAACATGTGCTGTTGTCTCTCCCCAGTGAACAAGCAGCTGGCAGACAAGGAACGAGTGGCAGCAGCGCTGGAGAACAGCCACCTGCTGGAGGTGGTCAACCAGTGCCTGTCGGCGCGGCTCTGAACCCCACAGAGCACCCGTGCTCACGGCACGGCAACCGGGACAGGGGCGTGTGGGTGGGTCAGGGTGGGTGTGTGTACATGCGGAGCAAGTGTGTGGGTGAGTGTGTTGTGTCCGTTGGGTGTGAGTGTGTGAAGAGTGTGAGTGTGTGAACACGTGTGAGTGTGTAAGAGCGCAGGAGTGTGATAGTGTGTGGGAGAGTGTGTGTAAGGAGTGTGTAGAGTAAGGGTGCATGTGTCAGATGCAGCTCAGTTTATTATAATCAGCAGGGGGCAATGCAATTCCTTCACCACGTGAAGCTCACAAACAGTGTACATGGGAGTCATCGACACACCAATAAATGCAATGAGCAGTGCAAGGCAGCACGGTGGAGCAAAGGCTGCCTGGTGTGTGTGTGTGTAAGCGTGCATGTGTTGGGCGTGTATGTGAGTGTGCATGTGTGTAGAGTGAGTGAGTATGGAGTGTGTGTGCATTCTTGTGTGCATATGCATCGGCTTGTCTGTCTAGAGGTTGCTAAGCTGAAAGATGGCCCCACAGGTTGTACATGATACTGGTCTCTGCTGGTCTGTTATGGTTTTTGCTGCTCTGCTGGTCTGAGCTGGTTTTTGGTGTCTGATGGAGTGTGCTGGTATCTGCTGGCCGGTGCTGCTGTCTGCTGGTCTGTGCTGGTTTTTCCTGCTCCGCTGGTCTATGCCGGTGGGACGTGAAAGGTTTCTGCCAAGCCTCTGGCTTGGAGGAGGGAGATTCGTAAAAGTCTCTCCACTGCAACAACATGTGGTTCCCAGCCGAGACTGCCCACCATCAGTATTACAAATGTCTGACATGTAAGACTGTGATCTCAGCCTTGCTCAAGGATGAGTGAACCAAACTGAATAAAAGCGTCAATGTGTTGGCTGATGCCACCGTATTTGCCATGGTTGTGTTGCGTTTTCCATCCAAGTCTGTACAGCTGTCACTTGTTCATTGTTTTATTCATTCAAGGGATGTGGTCGTCACAGGCTCAGCCAGCAATTAATTGCCCACAAAAGGACACAAAGTGTTGGAGTAACTCAGCGGGTCAGGCAGCATCTCCAGAGAACATGGATTGGTGATGTATTGGGTCGGGAAGCTTCTTATGGTGATGTGGCACAGTGACACAGCGGTAGAGTTGCTGCCGTGTTCAATCTGACTACGGGTATTGTCTATGGAGTTTGTGTTCTCCCTGTGACCGCTTAGGTTTTCCCTGGATGCTCCAGTTTCCCCCCACACTCCAAAGACGTGTAGATTTGTAGGTTAATTGGGTTCTGAAAATTGTCCTTAGTTTATCAGGAGCGGATGAGAAAGTGGGATAACATAGAACCAGTGTGAACAGTGATCAATGGTAAATTGACCCAATGTGTAGGGTTGTGTTGGTGTACAGGGTGATTACTGGTCGGCACGGACTTGGTGGGCATAAGGGCCTGTTTCCGTGTGGTATCACTAAAGTCTATAAGTACTGTGAGCAAATGTGGGCCCCATATCTGAGGAAGGATATGCTGGCTCTGGAGAGGGTCCAGAGGAGGTTTACAAGAATGATTCCAGGAATTAGTGGGTTAGCATAGGATTAGCGTTTGACAGAACTGGGCCTCCACTCATTGGAGTTTAGAAAGTTGAGGGGGAACCTCATTGAAACTTACAGAATAATGAAATGCATAGATAGAATGGATGTGTAAAGGATGTTACCACTGGTGGGAGAGTCTAGGACCAGAAGTCATAGCCTCAGAATTAAAGGGTGCTCTTTCAGAAAGGTCAGGAGTAACTTCTTTACTCAGAGGGTAGTTAATCTGTGGAACTCATTGCCACAGAGGGCTGAGGATGCCAAGTCAGTGGATATTTTTAAGGCAGAGATGGACAAATTGTTGATTAGAACGGATGTCAAGTGTTATTATTAATGTTTTATGTTTCATTCCGAACTCTCATTGTATGTCACTTGCGGGCGGAGCACCAAGGCAAATTCCTTGTATGTGAATACTTGGGCCAATAAACCTATTCAGTTCAATGTCAATGTTATGGGGAGAAAGCAGGAAAATGGGATTAGGAGGCAGAGATCAGCCCTGATTGAATGGCAGAATAGCCTCGATGGGCCGAACGGCCTAATTCTACTCCTGTAACTTGTGAAGCCAAAAGTATGATGAGCATTTGACGGCTCTGGGCCTGTACACGCTGAAGTTTGGAAGGATGAGGGGGCCCTCATTGAAACTTAACGAATAATGAAAGGATAGAGTCGATGTGGAGAGGATGTTTCCACTTGTGGAAAAGTCCAGGACTAGAGGGCATAGAAGAATAAAAGGATGTATGTTTAGAAAGGAGATGAGGAAGGATTTCACTAGTCAGAGGGTAGTGAATCTGAAATTCTGTCACAGACAGCTCAGGAGGCCAAGTCAATGGGTATTTTTAAAGCAGAGATTGACAGATTCTTGATAAATAAAGGTATCACCTACTGGTTGAGGGCAAAGGCAGGAAAATGGGGTTGAGTAGGAAAGCCATAATCTATTGGCGGATCAGATTAATGGGCCGAATGGTCTAATTTTGCTCAAATGACATGAACTTCAGACGATTGAAGTGGAGGAAAGCTGCCTTTTCGGTCCACAGCAGACCCTGAGGCGTGGGCACACCAACAGCGCTGTAGGGGAGAGAGTTCCAGGATTGTTACCCAGGTTTACAAGAATGATCCCAGGAATGAGTAGGTTAACCTAGGGTGAGCGTTTGTCAGCACTGGGCCTGTACTTGCTGGAGTTTAGAAGAATGAGGGGGGACCTAATTGAAACATGCAGAATAGTGAAAGGCTTGGATAGAGTGGATGTGGAGAGGATGTTTCCACTAGTGGGAGAGTCTAGGACTAGAGGTCATAGCCTCAGAATTTAAGGATGTTCTTTTAGGAAGGAGATGAGAAATTTATTTCATCAGAGGGTGGTGAATCAGTGGAATTTGTCACAGAAGGCTGTTGAGGCCAAGTCAGTGGATATTTTTAAGGCAGATATAGATAGGTTCTTGATTAGTACAGGTGTCAGATTCTGGGGAGAAGGCAGGAGAATGAGGGAGAGATAGATCAGCATTGATTGAATGGCGGAGTAGACTTAATGGGACAAATGGCCTAATTCTACTCCTATTCCTTATGACGGGGAAGGAACAGTGATATATCTCTATGTCAGGATGGCAACCTCGAGTAGTGGTGTTCCCCTTGCTTCTGTTGCCCTTTTCCTTCCAGTTGGTGGAAGGGGTGGCTTTGGAGGTCCTGTCTCGGGAGTCTTGCTGAGTTGTTGCAGTACCAACTGCTGCTACTATGCGTGGGTGGTGGAGGGAGTGAATGGGGCGCCTACCATGCACTACCTAACGGTGACCGTATTGTCTATTGTCTATTGGCCCATCTTATTCAGTCAAAGCCCCTTTCCAAGGGTTCACCACTGACCAATAAAGGAGCAGCTTCCAACAATGAACCTTATTTCCTTTGGCACAATGTACTGTAGATACAAAGAACTGCAGATGCTGATTTACCAAAAAAATACACATAGTGCTGGAGTAACACAGCGGGTCAGACAGCCTCTCTGGAGAGCATGGATAGATGTTGGGACCCTTCTTCAGACTCTTCAGTTCTCCAACCAGTACAATAGCATGAGCGATAATCTGACGGAATGGTGCCCGAATAACAATCTTACTCCCAATGTCAGCAAGACCAAGGAGTTGATTATGACTTCAGGAATCAAGGAACCTGTCTTTATCAACAGTTGGCGGTGGAGAGAGTGGCAGCTTCAGATTCCTGCATGTGCATATCTCTGAAGATCTGTCCTGGACCCAGCATTTTGATGCAATCACAAAGAAAGCTCACCAATGCCCACTTCCTCAGAAGATTGAGGGATTCGGCATGAGGATGAATATTCTATTGATCTTCTACAGGTGTACGGGAGAGAGCACGCTGTCTGGTTTCATCACAATCCCTCCATTCCCTGCATATCCGTGTGCCCATCCAAACGTTCCTAAAGCGCCTCTATTGTATCTGCCTCCACCACCAGTCCTGGCATCAAGTTCCCAGCACTCACTATCCTCTGTGTAAAAAAAACTTGCCCTGCAAATATTCATTGTCTTGCCTTATCCTTTTGCAGTTTTTAAAATCTTTTCAATGTCCTGCATAATTGCATGTGTAATATGTTTTTGTGTGTGTTTGTCTGAGTCCGAGATTCACAGAGTGTAATGCTGAGGCTCTGTAAGGCGTTGGTCAGTCCGCATTTGGAGTACTGTGAGCAAATCTGGGCCCCATATCTGAGGAAGGACGTGCTGACTCTGGAGAGGGTCCTGAGAAGGTTTACAAGAATGATTCCAGGAAGGAGTGGGTTAGCATATAATGAGCGTTTGACAGCACTGCGCCTCTACTCGCTGTAGTTTAGAAGGTTGAGGGGGGACTTCATCGAAACTTACAGAATAATGAAAGGCATAGATAGAGTGGATGTGGAAAGGTTGTTTCTACTGGTGGGAGAGTCTAGGTCCAGAGCTCATAGCCTCAGTATTAAAGGGCGCTCTTTTAGAAAGAAAGTGAGGAGGAACAGCTTTATTCAGAGGATAGTTCATCTGTGGAACTCATTGCCACAGAGGGTTGTGGAGGCCAAGTCAATGGATATTTTTAAGGCAGAGATAGATAAATTCTTGATTAGAACGGTGTCAAGGGTTGTAGGGAGGAGGCAGGAAAATTGATTAGGAGGCAGAGATCAGCCATGATTGAATGGACGCGTAGACTCGATGGGCTGAATGGCCTATTTCTACTCCTATAACTTGTGAGTCTATGTGCCTGTGATTCTGCTGCAAGATTTTCACTGTACCTGTACCTCACTGTATGTGCCTCTAACAATCATCTTGACTTGAGTTGATTGTCATTCTTTAACTTCATTTCCCTGCATTAAATGTTAGGTCGTGGCTGCCTGAAGGGCAGGTTACTGTTGCCCAGAGATAGTGTCGTGGTTTTAAGACTCAAATTTGGATAATATGACACAGACACAGAGAATTCTTCAAGAAGACGAAAGCCTTTATTTGCAAATATATGCTTGGAACATTCAGAGACGACACCACCTGTCCGCTCTCTAATTGCTCTCTGAATCCCAGAAACAAGCACTTATCAGCATTAAACTCCATCTGCCATCTTTCATCCCATTCTTCCAAAGGGCCTAAATCTCTCTGTAGACTTTGAAAATCGACTTCATTATCCACAACACCACCTATCTTACTTTTAATCTACATACTTACTAATCCAATTTACCACACCATTAGCCAGATCATTGATGTATATGACAAAAACAGTGGATCCAACACAGATCCCTGAGGCACCCCACTAGTCACCGGCCTCCAACCTGACAAACAGCCATCCACCATTACTCTCTGGCACCTCCCATTCAGCCACTGCTCAATCCATCTTGCAACTCCGCCAATAATACCCAACAATTAAACTTTCTTAACCAACCTTCCATACTTAACCTTGTCAAAGGCCTTACTGAAGTCCATATAGACAACATCCACCACTTTACCCTCATCAATTTCCCTAGTAACCGCTTCAAAAAATTCAAGAAGAGTAGTCAAACATGACCTTCCAGGCACAAATCCATGTTGACTGTTCCTAATCAGACCCTGTTTATCCAGATGTTTATATATATTATCTTTAAGTATCCTTTCCATTAATTTGCCCACCACTGATGTCAAACATCGTTCTTGTTAGAACTCTGCTCTTCCCTCACTTTTTTGTCCTCCTGTTCACTTACCTCAGGGCTGCTATCGAGTCGTACCTGTGGGACATCCCTCATGTAATGATTGGAATGGTACCAGGTAGATCAACCTTCTACCTGAACAGCGGTGGGTGGTTCGGAAAGCACATACATACACCTTGTCTCCAGGTTTAAAGGGTCCTTCCTCCTGGTCCACCTCCAACTGCTTTTACTTTGCCTGTGCATAAATAGACTTGTATATCATAATTAACTGTTACATATACTTCTTAAATTCTACCTCTAACTGTTCCAAACTCGGTACCTTGTAGGGACCTCTCCATTATGCCACCGGCATGGGTCGGCCAGCAAGCATCTCATGTGATGATATGTGGGTTATTCGGTTAGTTTTGGATGCAACATCTCTTCAGTGCCAATGGCAGGGCATTGATCTAATTCAACCTTGTAGTTACACAAATCTTATTTATATTAACCTTCAATGCTCCATTTATTCTTTCCACCATGCCCTGTGACTGCAGGTGTTACACACCCAAATCTGTGTTTTACTCTAAGTGCCTGTAGCGTTCTTGCACCCAAGTCGATCCAAACTAACCCTAGATGCAATAATAGCTGATTATCCTCCAGATGCTGTTCTGGCTGCTTCGTCTGCACTTTGATTTCACTTTTTATGTGCTTGGCATTTAATGACAGCTGGTGCCCTGGCTTCATCTTTCCCCTTATCAGGTCTGTACTTTACTGCTAACTTTGCATGGGGTCTCCGCTGCTTTTATCAAAGCCTTTCTGTTTCCCTACTGCTCCAAACATGTGCCAGACCCCATGTACATATGCTTAGTCGGTATAAACTTCAGCTTTCTCACCTTCCCTCATGTCACATGCTGCTCTTAAAACCTTAATATCTGCCAACTGAGCTAAGCAAGATTGCAGGCAAGCTTCCAATTTAATTACCTTAAAGTTTAACTCATCCTGATGCACCACTTCAAACCTTGCATACTTGCTTTAACAAGAAACATCCACAAGCAAAACCTTTTTGTCCCCTTCATTCAAAGGCTCTGACTGTAAAACATTTCTCAGACTTTGTGTCCTTCTTCCTTCATTATTTTCCTTAATGCCATCACAATTTCAACATACTTTCCAATCTAGTCTGAACTATATCCTGCCTTTCCCAAGATCATCATCATCTGTCCTGCTGTCTGAGGTTTGGGAACTTCAATTATCGCTTCAATTTGATCCTGCTCTATAGCTTTTACTTCTTCAGATATTACTCGTCCAAAATATTCTACCTGCTGCTGACAAAACAATAACTTCTTCCTTGATACTTTATGACCTCCTGTGCCATCTTTTCCAAGATAATTACAATGTCTCTCTCACATTGCTTCTCACTTGCGGAACAAACCAACAAATCATCCACATACTATATCAGCACCTTCCAAATCTGCCTATAACATCTGATTAAAAACATGGGGCTAGTATTTAAAACCCTGCTGCATCCTAGCCTATGTGTATTTAGTACCTCTTCTTAATGTTCTTACCATAGCTGTGTTCACCATCTTAATTATTATTATTTCCTGATTACCATACCTGTTCACATCCCCAACACACCTTATCCATTACCTATCTCCTTACTAGCCTTTCTTGACCTCTTCCTTGAGATCCCTCCCTCCATCCCTTGGGGACCCCAGTCCTGTCTGGGCTTATATCCAGATTTATTTCACTCCTGATAGGGCATTTGAGGAAACACTCTCCCAAAGACATTTATTATTGGCATGGAATTCTCTGGCCCGTTTGGCTCTGTCATAGGACTCACTGTGTGTCGGTGCATCACTTATTTCAGTCATTTCAACCAGGTCTGTTGTTACTGACAACATTGTCTTTCATTTTTCACGCTATTTCTTTTTGAGCTCTCCAAGTTACATTTGCATCATTTTCCTCTGCACCTCTTCCTACTGGTCTGCAAGTCTTTTTCCTATCTTTGCGATATTTCTCGACCTCATTGACCAAATGATCGCTAAATCGGGGGTGGGAAATAAATGACAATCCCACCACCTCCTCCAATCTAGACTTGACTTTAGGAGGAATGACATCCAACACAGTGGTTCAAAATATAGTGTTCATTAACTGGTTGCCTTCTATTTCTTGTTCAGTTTCCAGTCTCCACCTTTTCAGCTGGTTCTCCAGAGAGGCTGCTGGATTATTGTCTGAGGGCCTGCCATACCCTCTGCCTGACTGTGTCAAACAGCATGCCATTGTTTATTGCATTGTTCACAGCATTTCTATACCAGCCATCTTCAGGAGTTCTAACAGTTTAGTGGTTCCTATCACTTTCACCAACAGTGCCTTCAAATCTCCCATAGCCAATAATCACCCTCCAAAGCCATAATCCATTTCCTGCCCCATCAGGAACATTGGGTAAGGTTTTTTTTTAGCCCTCTCAGTTTATGGGTACCCCAAAGGATAATCTGTGTCTGACCTGCTCTTATCTTTTTAAAGCAGTCTCATCAATTTATCCCTCTGCTTCCCACTTGAATCCTTTTTGATATGCCTTCTTTCTCATTCTATCCTCAATTTCTTACTTCTCAGATAGTCTATCCTCCTTTGCAAATTTATTTACCTTCCTTTTAAAATCTTCCACTGACTCCTCCTGATTTATTACTTTCACACCTGTCGTTTCCTTCTTCTGTTACCTCCTCACTGCCTCTCTCTCCTTTCTCTCTAAACTGCCTAAGTACATTAATTCCTTTCCTCTCCTCTTTTCCCACCTTTCCAACATCTGTGGCATATAATTCATAATTAACACTTCCATCTTTTCACACATTTATCTTGAAAGTGCCTTCCTTGGGCCACTTCCTCACAACTGTTTCTGAAAATCTCAGCAAACAATCATTACCCTTCTCCAACCAGAATGTTTATCTAAACAAACCACAAAAGCTGGTCATGTTTCAGCAATTAATTTACTTCCGATTATTTCAATCCATTCTCACCACTATTTTAAAATTCCAATTCCTAGTACTAATAACAATTTTCCAAATTAACTTTACTGAAAAGAAATCTATAGAAACATCAGCAAAACCAAGCAACCTATATTTTCCAACTTTCCCCTTTTAAGCTGCGATGATACAAAGCGTTAATCGTTACCTTACAGCTGTTAGTAACCTCCCCCATTGATTACAATTTCTTAAAGGAACACACACACATACCCTTACAGCATGTGGCCTACAACAAACAAAACACAACACATATATGAACTTCCTCATTCATTCAAAACCGGTTTTTACACACAAATCACATTCGTTCCATTCTTACTTCAAAGAATTTATGCAATTTTCTACACAGATTAAAGTTTCAAAATTAACATTTATATAATTCTTATCTCCCCTTTTAAGTTAAGGACGGTCTAATCCCCTATCAGTCAGGTTCATGAGCGCTGTGATTGGACATTGATTCAGATCGTGATTAGTCAGACTCACCGTCACTCAAATTCTAACCACACCCCATTAAGATCACAACCAATCAAAATCCTAGTCACTCAACATCTGACCACACCCCACTCCCATTAATCTCCAAACAAAAGCACATTTTGTCTTGATCTCTCAGCAGAGAGAATGCAGCAATTTTATCTCCACAAATAGTCAAGAAACTCAGTCCTTACACCTCCTCTGTCCTCGTAGTCACTATATTACCTTACACTATTCTTATTGCTATTCTACAATTTTTTATCACTGTGTACACTGTTTCTGTTACCCACTTACTCTAAATTCGTATTTTGTCCGTGCAAACCCCTGACCTCTCAGGGTGGTATCCACAAAATACTTTCCTCGTCCGTGCAAACCCCTGACCTCTCAGGGTGGTATCCAAGAGGACTTAATAAACTCTTTAAAACTGCCTCATCCATGCAAACCCCTGACCTCTCAGGGTGGTATCCACAAAATACTTTATTCTGCCCGTGCAAACCCCTGACCTCTCAGGGTGGTATCCACGAGGACTTAATAAACTCTTTAAAACTGCCTCGTCCGTGCAAACCCCTGACCTCTCAGGGTGGTATCCACGAGGACTTAATAAACTCTTAATAATATATATATATATATTACTCACCACACAGCGCAGCCTTCTCGGACAATCCTCTGGGCCTCCTTTTTAGAACAATTTAGTGCCAGATTCTTGGGTCGGAGAGACCTTCTAACTACCTAGGCACTTCTGTGTCCCCAGTGGCTTCTCATGTTCAACAGGTTATTAGTCCAAATGAAGCGGAAAACCGCATAATAATTTTGTTGGGTGGCCACCCTTTTCCTGTTGTCCCTAGGAGCCAGAGGGGCTGGGAAGCACCCTGAGCTGTTTGTCTTTTAATTAACGGACCCTGCTCGCTGCGACAATTTTGTCGTGGATTTAAGACTCAAATTTGGATAATATGACACAGACACAGAGAATTCTTCAAGAAGACGAAAGCCTTTATTTGCAAATATCAGCTTGGAACATTCAGAGACGACACCACCTGTCCGTTCTCTAATTGCTCCCTGAATCCCAGAAACAAGCAGCTTTTTATGACAGTTTCTTGCCATATCTCTGCCGCATTATCTTGTATGCTGGACTCCTTTCTCATCAATCTTTCTTCAGTTCTAATTTTCTCTATCTCGCCACCATTAAATCTGACCTTGGCTCAATCTTATTAAACTTTACATTTCCCCTCGTATCTCTCCTTCACTCGCCACCCTTAAATTCCAAACTATTGCTTTTTAATCTCCCAGCTACACCAAGGCTACACCACACACCTTGGCCTGACTTATCAAGCTCTGGTTTGCTAGAATACTGATAGATTGTTGTATATTAAAATGTTGTATTTTATCTAATGTGCCATAAAAACTGCAACTGCAGAGCAACTTTTTCAGTCAGAGGGTCGTGAATCTGTAGAATTAATTGTCATAGACAGCAGTGGAGGCCAAGACATTGGGTATTTTTAAAGCGGAGATTGATAGGTTGTTGATTAGGAAGGGCGACAAAGGTTATGGGGAGAAGACGGGAGAATGGTGTTGAGAGGGAAAAATAGACCAGCTGGTGGAGGAGACTTGATGGACTGAATGGCCTAATTCTGCTCCTATATCTTAAGGTAAGAGTCAAGAGTGTTTAATTGTCATAAGTACTGGCAACAGAAAAATGAAAATCTTACCACAGCTTCACAGGTCTATTAATGCGGTAACACACATAAATATCCACAAACAATAAATTAATAATAAGTAATACTAGTTAACCAGATCATAATATTGCAAAAGCAAAGGTCGTAGTGTAACCAAAACAAATTCCATAGAAGATCGCAGTTGCTGAGGTCAGTGTTGTGCGGTGTTCAAGAGCTTGGGAAGAAGCTGTTCTTGAACCTGGATTGTCATGTTCCCGATGATAGCAGTGATAAGAGAACGTGGCCAGGGTGGTGTGAATCTTGGCTGGTATTAGCTGCCTTTTTGAGTCAGCGTCTCATGTAGATTTCTTTGATGGTGGGGTGATCAGTGCTTGTGATGAACCGGGCAGTGTCCGCCACTCTCTGTAAGATCCTTCGTTTCTGGGTGTTCGAGTTACCGATCCAGGCCATGATGCAACCAGTCAATATGCTCTCCAACCTACTCCTGTAGAAGTTGGAAGAATATCAATATGTAACCTTGGTTTATGCCTTAATGCATACCTGAAGGTGAGAGGAGCAAAATGTAAAGGAGATGTACGGGTAATGTTTTTTTTACACAGAGAGGGTGGTGAATGCCTAGAGCGTGCTGCCAGGGTTGTGGTGTAGGCAGATTCAATGGTGGTGTTTAAGAGACATTAGGATGGGCACATGGATGTACAGGGAATGGAATGATATAGTTTATGTGCAAGCAGATAAGAGCTGGTTTTGGCATCATGTTCGGCACAGACATTGCGGGCTGAAGAGGCCCGTTCTTCTGCTGTACTGTTCTATGTACCGCGCTATCACCAATTTTCTCTGGAATTTGGGAATTTCCTGATTTTCCCCGTGGATGAGCTGGAAGATCGGAACACCGTAGATCTTTGCCAACACAAACAAACTTTCCCCTCTTGCATTCCTGCAGGCAGGAAGCAACCTGCGGACAGAACATGATGTGTCTACTCTTACACAACCGGGAGGTTGGATAACAAATGTTGGCAAACACACAGATCAAGGACTTGTCTCACTCTGGCCGCTCTCTCCTCTCCCCCCTCCCATCAGGCACCTCGGCACACGAGACAATAATAATAAATTAAACCAAATCCAAAGGGACAGTCTGGAAACGATGGGCCAAATAGCCTTCAGCGTGCAACTTTATTGCAGGTTTAACACTTTGTTGAAAGAACGACACATTCAGCTTCATCTCGTGTATTCTCTCCTAAGATAAACACAAACTGTTGGAATAACTCAGCGGGACAGGCAGCATGTCTGGATAGAAGGAATGGGTGAAGTTCCAGGTTGAGACCCTTCTTCAGACATCGACCCGAAACATCACCCATTCCTTCTATCCAGAGATGCTGCCTGTTCCGCTGAGTTACTCCACCATTTTGTGTCTACCTTCGGTGTAAACCAGTATCTGCAGTTTTTTCCTACACATATAGTATTCTCTCCTGCCCTTCCACTTACTCCTCTAGACTGACAGCTTCATGGATTGGAATTGAGTTTATTATATTTTTGATTATTATATCTTTATCCTGTATTTGTACACTGCGGATGGCTTGGTTTTAACTTTTCACTGTACCTTGCACTGTCACTTTATTGTCACCGCACTATTTTCCAATCAAAAAATGATACAAGTTAACGGCTAGATCTGCTCTCACCTGTACAGCACGGAAACAGGCCCTTCTGCCCACCTTGTCCATGCCAACTGACTGGCACTCTAGCCTTGTCCCTTTGCCTGCATTTGGCCCACATTCCCCTAACCCTTCCTATTAATCAGGCACGTGCCGTCAGGGTAGGCAAGGTAGGCAGTGCCTACCCTGACAAAAATTATAAAATAGTAATTATTTTACATATATATATAATATATATAAAATATATATAAAACATATATAAAATGGTCACAAATAGTAAAAATGTGCTACACATTACCTGAAGAGTTTCTCAAAGCAAATTTATCGATATTTTTGTTGCAAAGAGAGAAGAATGGATTTTGTGTACAAATAATATGGTAAGCAAATTTATTTAAGCTATATGTTTTCAAATACTTTATTAAGCGATAGGACCTATTGAAGACAAATTACTTGATAAAAATCGAGAGAACAATCAGCGCATGCGAGGTTTTCAAAATTTTTAAAAGCCACTGCCTATCCTGGCTGATTACTCACGGCACGTGCCTGCTATCAATATACCTGTCCAAATCCCTGCAAAAGCCATAATTATATGCGCTTCTCTAGCCTCCTCAGGCAGCCGCTCCAGATACAGACTACCCTCCGAGTGAAAAGGTTGCCCGTGATTCCTCTTAAATCTCTTCCCCCACCTTATTGAGGTGTATAAGATCACGAGGGGCATGGATTAAAGTGAACACTCACAGCATTCTCCCAGGGCAGAGTGTTTGAAAACTGGAGGGCACAGGTTTGAGTTGAGAGGGGATTGAAGAGGGACCACAGGGGCAACTTTTTCCACTCATATGCACTATCTGGATTGCGCTGCCAGAGGAAGTTGTAGGAGCAGATATAATTGACTTTTAAAGGCATTTGGGCAGATGTATGAATAAGGTATATCTAATCCACCATTCGATCTATTTTTTCCCTCCCAACCTCATTCTCCTGCCTTCTCCCCGTAACCTTTGACATTCTTACTAACCAAGAACCTATCTTAACATGAGATAGGATGTAGAAACAAAGAACTGTAGATGCCGGTTTATACGAAAGAGAGACACAACGTATTGGAGTAACTCATCGGGTCAGGCAGAAAAAGGATGGGTGATGTTTCACATTGGGACCCCCTCCTGAGAATGACCCAAGCTGAAACCCATCTGACCCTCTAAACCCTTCCTATCCATAGATCTTGTCCAAATTGTATCGGCTTCTAACGCTTCTTCTGGCAGCTCATCCCAGATACAGACTGCCCTCTGAATGAAAAAGAATGAGGTTCCTCTTCAACCTCTCCCCGCTCACCTTAAGCCTGCGTCCACTAGTTGTAGACTCCTCCACCATGGGGGAAAAAGATGTGAGCGTTCACTTTATGCTCATGATCTTGACTCCTTGGTAAGGTCTTCCCTCAGCCTCCTACAAGAAAAAAAGGACAGTTTTCTACCCTAGACTCAATCAATCTGAAGAAGGGTCCTGGCTCGAACGTCTCCTGTCCAACTCCCTTCACAGATGCTGCCTGGCCCGCTGAGTTCCTCCAGTACTCATTTGTAGCCTCGTTGTCACTTTCACCTCAGCCGACAATGAACCATTGTACATTTCCTTGAACACCGTCTCCTTTGATCTGTCCTTTTCACATCTTACATGCTCTTTGTACCCTTCCTTATCTCTAGTTTCCCTCTCTCCTGACTCTCAGTCTGAAGAAGGGTTTCGACCCAAAACGTCACCCATTCCTTCTCTCCAGAGATGCTGCCTGACCCGCTGAGTTACTCCAGCACTTCTGTGTTTATTTTTGGTATAACACAAGGCATCTGCAGTTCTTTGTTTCGACATTAAGGGTGGGTGGCATATGGGCCAAATGCAGGCAAATGGGACTAGCCGTGCCCGAATCTACCGGAAGTTCTAGCCGCAGGCGTGGCATGGACTTACCATCCGGAGTCTGGGATCCCTTGCCGGGAAGCGCCGGAGAAGAGCTCCGACCACCGGCCTGCGCCCTATAACATCCTGATGCTGTGGTCTCCTATAGATCCCTGGCAACGGGATCACAGACTCCGGATGGTAAGTCCATGCCATGCACGCGGCTAGAACTTCCGGTAGATTTGGGCGCTCGGAGATTCGTGGAGTGTGTTCGACCATCCTGACGTCGGAGTTTAGATCCTCTCAACGAGAGAGCCTGAAAATCTGGCCGTCCGTAGCGGCGACTACGAAGGGTTCAAGGCCCCGACCACGGATGAACAAAGGAGGAGGACTGACTGAACTTTGTTGCCTTGTGGTGGATGTTTGTGTTAAGTTCTATTGTTTATTGTGTGTTCTCAATCACTACTCAAAGACTAAATCGTGGAAGCAAGAGATTCTTTATTTGCGAGTCTGCAGAGTCGGGTGCCTCTCCAAGTTGAGACACACTGAATTCAGAAGGGTAAACCCCCTTTATACACACGATTCTACATTCAACCTCCCCTCCGGACCCTTCTCCAATCAGAGTCTGAGGTGCACAATCTGTAGGTACGTCCCCCCAGTACCTCCCACATCATACATCGCATGTCCAGACATGTGCATGGTAATGAGCAGTTTCTTGATCAGGGGTGTGTTGTAATATTCATTTATTTTATTAAGCATGCTCAGTTGTCTATGACCTGCCCTAGTTTTACTCACCTCCAACTGAACTCTCTCAGCTCTCCTATTTCAGCACGAAAGCTAAGCTATAGTGACAAGGGTCCCACCTATCACTCCCTTCTACTGATAGGGATCTATCTACATCACTCCCTTCTACCGCTACACAATGCTATCACTGCTTACTCAAGGATGGCTCTGGTAACTTTTATACACAGCTGTTCCAGAAACCTCTCCATGGCCCCTATCGGTTTGAATCCTCTTTAAAGCCCCTTACAATAGTGGGGTTTAATCACTTTATCCCTCACATTCCTTTTTTAAGTGTATCGCTGCTGGCAAATTCATTTCACTGCACCTCCGTTGGTGCATGTAACGAATAAATTCAACTTTGACCAAAGGGCCTCTTTTCGCGCTGTTCAACTCTCGAGTCTCTACATGCATTGACAGCAGTCACCAAATAATGAGGGAGTAATGGAGAGGGAAGGGCGAGTGCCGCCCAGCCCCGCGGAGAAGGTGTATAAGGGTTTTTTGTGCCGGGTTTGTCTGGGGAGAATTTGTCTTCACAAACTTTAGTTCTTATTTTCCAATCACCAAGTGATGACGTGCCGATCAAAGATCATGCTGACCGCGGCTCCGGCCATTGGGGGGGAGGGGGGGGGGGTGGGGAGTGAATGGGTTTGGGGCCGGCTGTGGGGCGGCTCTGGGCGGGCGGGACAGCACAGTCCCGGTCCGCCCCCGGCCGCCGCAAATAAAGCCGTGGCCCGGCCCCCCGCCGCATTCACTCGGGAGCTGGGTTGTCCGGGCTGGGCTGGGCAGACATGGGTTCGGGGCTCGCAGCCGCCGCTCTACTCGCCGTCCTGGCGCTGGCGACAGCCGCAGGTAAGGGGTGCGGGATAGGGTGGGGGGGGGGGGGGGGGGGGGGGGGGGAGCGAGAGAATGGGGGAGTCGGGAGAGAGAGTGGGGTGGGGAACAGAGCGGGAATGGGATGGGGGTAGGGGAGGACGCAGGAGGTGTTTAGATGTGGGAAAGGAGCAGAGCCAGAAGCCGGTGCAGATCGATCACCGGGCAAGGTGCAGGTTGGACAGAGCCGAGGTCCACCTGTGTGTGTGTGTGGCGGGGTGAAGTCCGCTCCTGGGCTGGGAAAAGCTTCCCCGCTCCACTCCCTCCCGCGGAGAGGACAGAGACTTGCCCTCTGACACCACTCTGCACCACCTCCCCTCCTTGTTGCTTCAACAAAGCCTTCTTTCACAATACATAACAATGGCACTTCATATCCTATTTGTGCAGCTCCAACGGTGCAAACATTGAATTCTCCAATTTCAAGGAACACTCTCTTTCCCCTGCTCCTCGCCCACCCCGGGCACACACCTCTCCCACTATCCCACTCACCTTGCCTCCTTTTCCCCTTCCATATGCTCGTCTCCCATCACGGGGTCCCAATTAACTCCGTGTCTCCTTCACCTCTCCCACGTCCCCTCCATCCCATATCCGTCCCTCCAGCTTTGCATTTCACTCCTCTTCTGCGTGGAAACAGGCCCTTCGGCCCACAGAGTCCACGCCGACCCTTGTTCGATCACCTGTTCACACTAGTTCCATGTTATCCCACTTTCACATCCACACCCTACACACTCGGGAAACCTTAAAGTGGCCAATTCATCTACCAACCCGCACATCTTTGGAATGTGGGAAGAAACTAGAGCGCCCGGAGAAAACCCACGCGGTCACAGGGAGAACGTGCAAACTCCACACGGACAGCACCGGTAGTCAGGACTGACCCCAGGACTCTACCCGCTGCCATTGTGCCACCTGCTTTCTGAAGTAATTCACTGACTGAACAACTTGTCTTAACATGACTCCATCTACACCTCACGCTCCCTCGGGAAAGCAGCCAACATAATCAAGGACCACTCACACCCCTGTCTCCCTCTTTTCCCCTCCCCCGTCGGGCAGAAGATTCTGTATGGAGGGCGCAGCTGTGGGTTGTTGATCTATCATTGTCACGTGTATGACGTACAGTGAAACTCTTTCTAAGCTACCCAGTCAAATCACACAAGTACAATCAAGCCCTATAGAAGAACAATAGGCAGTGACAGAGGACAATTCCAGGTTGCAGAATGTAGTGCTGCAGCGTTTAGCATTATAGTTGTGGAGAAAGTGCAGCGAAATAAAAAGTGTAAGATCCACAATAAGGTATATTGGGACCACACCATAGTTTATGGGAGGACCAATCAGTCATCTGATAACAGCAGGGAAGAAGATGTTCCTGAATGAGGTGGTGCGAGCTTTTGAGCTTTTGAATCTTCTGCCCGACGGGGGAGGGGAAAAGAGGGAGACCGGGGTGTGAGTGGTCCTTGATTATGTTGGCTGCTTTCCCAAGGGAGCGTGAGGTGTAGATGGAGTCAATGGTGGGGAGTCTGGGCTGTGTGATGGACTGGGCTACATCCACAACTCTGCCATTTATGGCGGTCTTGGGCAGAGCTGTTCCCAAACCAAGCTGTGGTGCATCTTGAAGGGATGCTTCCTATGGTGCGTCTGCAGAACCTGGGGGGAGTCATTGAGAAGGGGACGAACTTCCAGAGGAGCAGCGAGCACAGGGTGGTGAACTAAAGATGCTGGAATATTGAACAAAACACATAGTGCTGGAGGAACTCAGCATGTCAGGCAGCATCTCTGGAGACATTGATGTGTGATATTTCTGGTCGGGACACTTTGCTGCATGCTGAGCTACTCCAACATTTTATTACCTTTGGTATAAACCAGCATCTGCAGTTCCTTTCTATTACAAAGTGCTGGAGGAATTCAGTGGGCCTGAGGGAAAGGACAGACAACGTATCAGAAAGCATGACTCCCCGACACAGGTGTTTGACCTAACGTTGAAACGAAGAACTGCAGATGCTGGTTTATACCAAAGATAAATGCAAAGTGCCAAAGTAGCTCAGCAGGTCAAGCAACATCTCTGGAGAAAAGGTTTAGGTGACATTTCGGGATGGAACCCTTCTTCAGACTGCAGGAGCGTCACCTATTCCTTTTCTCCAGAGATGCTGCCTGACCCGCTGAGTTACTCCAACACTTTTTTAGTTTAGTTTATTGTCACATGTACTGAGTATCAGTAAAAAGCTTTTTTGTCGCGAGCTACCCAGTCTGCAGAAAGACTATATGCGAGTCTCCTCAAGGTATGCCTCCTATTTCCTTCGCTCCATAGATGCTGCTGCACCCGCAGAGTTCCTCCAGCATTTTTGTCTACCTTCGATTTTCCAGCATCTGCAGTTCCTTCTTAAATACGTGAAAACACTCGAGCTGACCACAGTCTACTGATACAGGATGAAGGGAATAACATTTAGTGCAAGATAAAATCCAGTAAAGTCTTATTAAAGATATTCCGAGGGTCTCCAATGAGATAGATGGGAGGTGAGGACTGCTTTCTAGTTGGTGATGGGCTGGTTCTGCCTGATTACTGCTGGGCTCCTGACTGCCACCTAGTGGGGAGGGGATGCATGAGCTCGTGCAGCTCGCCCTGCCCACAGTGGCGGAAAGAAGTGTATCTGGAGGACATTCCTTTGCAGGAAGACATCTGATAGCTGTTTAAAAATAAGGAAGCTCACTTTTTTAAAAAAATGGTAAATTGAGAAGATTTCCACACGTTAATAAATGAGTAATTAGAGAACATGGGTTTAGAGTTAACATCAAAGGAGTGTGCATAGGGAGTGTTAGTTGACCGTCTTTGTTCAGTATTATTGTTCAGGTCACTTTAGCCCAGGAGAGTTGCTGCTCTCAGTGCCACTGGAATGTTGGGGGAGGAGTGGGGGGGGGGGGGGGGGACCTCGGCTGTGGTGCTGAGCCCCCTCTCTCTCCCGCCGTGGAGTGCAGAGTGCATTTGTTGTGCCACCCACACCAGCTTCACGTGGACATGCGCATTCAGAGGGAGCGCCGGCGAGGGACATACAATAGGAACTTACGAGAATTAATTGGACAAATATTTTAAGGAAGTTTTACAAGGGTGAGAGAAGGAGCTGGAGTGTATGTGGGATTAAATGGCAACACAATGGGATAGGATAGTGAATAATGCGTTTGGCATACTTGAGTACAAGGATTGGGTGCATGGATCGAGCTGCCATAGGAGGTAATTGAGGCAGGGACCATCGCAATGTTTGAGAAGCATTTAGACTGGGTATTTGGATAGGATAGGTTTAGTCGGATATGGGCCAAATGCAGGCAGGTGGGACTAGTGTAGATGGGACATGTTGGTTGGTGTGGGCAAATTGGGCTGATGGGCTTATTTCGACACTGTAAGACTATAATGTTAAAGAACTTGACATTTTGAGAACTTCCTGTAAGAGGGATGAGGAAACACGATTTCTACACATCACATTTCCCTGTTCCCCCCCCCATCCACACTGGAGAGTTACAACATGAGTTACTGCAATACTTCTGTATGTTCTGAGCCAACAGGAAGCATTCCTCATCATCAGAGCACAGTGTGCTGGAGCGTTCTAAAACTAGAAGGTTACGCAATATTTACACAATGAGCATAAGATTGGTTTTGGCTACAGAGAGCACACTGGCTGGTGGCATCACAGCCTGGTTCAGCAACTGAAACGGCCTGGAATGAAGATCAGAGAGAGTGGTCGATGCTGCCCGGTCCATCACGGGTGCTGACCTCCGCTGACCTACAGGAGGCGCTGGCTCAAAAAGGCAGCCAGCATCATCAGAGACCCACGGCACTCTAACCACATTTTACAGCTACTATCAGGAAGAAGGTATCGGAGCCTAACAACCTGCAGGTTCAGGAACAGCTTCATCCCAGCGATCATCAGGCTCTTGAACCGCCCCACACAACACTAATGGACTTTGGTTTTTGCACCGTCATCGTTTGGTTTAAATAGATTAGCTGATTATTTAATTTAAGGCTGTGGTGTCTGGTCCTAGATTCTCCCACTACTGGAAGCATCCTGTCCTTGACTACTCTAAGCTGGATATTGCCCCCTCATCCTTCTAAACTCTATCTACAAACTTACTAACCAGATTCAGAGATACAGTTTCTTCCCATTCTTATTTGGCAACTGAACCATTCTATCAACAACTAGAGAGCAGTCCTAAACTACCGTCTGCCACATTGGGGAGCCTTGGATTATCTTTAATCTTTATTGGACTTTATCTAGCAGTAAATGTTATTCCTTTTTTCCTGTATCTGTACACTGGGGAGGCATGATTGTAATCATGTATAGTCTTTCCACTGACTGGATAGCACACTACAAAAAAGCCTTTCACTTCACCTCGGTACACGTGGCATTAATAAACTAACTGTAAAAGTTCACTTAAAAAGATAGACAAAGTACAAATTCTTAAGACCATACAAAGCTTTAATTTAACATCTGACGGGTGTGGACCTAGAGACCCAGAGGCAACAGTTTTACAACTGAATCTCCAGCAGCACACAACAGAAATACCAGAAAACCGGAGCTTGTATACGTACGGATATAAAACCAATTGCATGATGTAATGTATAAGAACCCATCAGCCACCTAAAAATTTGGAGTAGTTTTTCACTCTTTGCCAAAATCCCAGTCATCCCAATGGCATCCTCTGGCCCCTTCTTATCTCATTAACCTCTTCAACTTACATAAAAAAAGCTTGTAAGAGAGCTGTGAACTATTCAACCTAAGTAAAAAAAAACCTTTGTCATAATGGGAGTTGTCCAAATCCCATCATGCATTACAATTGGCTTTTTACAACAGGAAAGCTTAAATATGACAACAATCAATTAATAACTAACTCTTTCATAACCACCTTGTCTACATTTACGTCCAAGACATTCATATATATAAGTAACCATCTGGAACCTTGCAGGTGATGGCCGTCCGATTGTGGTCACTAGATACGGGCCACTGGAGGGGAAGCGTGTGTCGGTGAGAGGGACGGACACGCCTGTCTACAGCTACCTGGGGGTCCCTTTCGCCAAGCCCCCCGTCGGCCCCCTGCGGTTCTCGAGGCCGGAGCTGCCCGAGGGGTGGACCGGGACCAGGAAAGCCACGGCCTTGGCCGCAGGGTGAGTGCTGCACCTTTACTGACCGCTGGTAACTGCTCAACCCCCGGTCACCGGCTCTCTCATGGGGATGAGGATTCTCCAGGCGCCTGGCAGGGTGGGTGCAGGAATTAAATTACGCCGAACAGTACAGCAACAGGCCCTTCGGCCCACAATGTCCGTGGTGAATACGACGCCAAATTGCACCAACCTCCTCTGCCTGCACGTGATCTATATCCCCCCCCATTCCCTGCACATCCATGTGCCTATCTAAAGGCTGCTCTGCAGAGGGTCCAATCTGATGAAGGACTGCATTAGGAAAACAGCCAACATAATCAAGCACCACTCACACCCCAGTCACTCCCTCTTCTCCCCTCTCCCATCGGGCAGAAGGTACAGAAGCTCGAAAGCACACATCATCAGATTCAGTAACAGTCTGTTCCCTGCTGTTATCAGACTACTGAACGCTCCTCCCATAAGCTAGCATGTAGCCGGGAATTTCCAACCTATCTCATTGTGAACTTTAAACAAAAATGTAATCTGCGCTTTCTCTGTAACTGTAATGCTATAATGCTTCAACACTATTCTGACCCTGGTATTTTTCTCTTTACACTATCTGTTGTACGTGTGTGTAACTTGATTGTACCCATGTACAGTATGATTAGATTGGATAGCACGCAGATAAAGATTTCACTGTTTCCCAGTACATGCGCCAATAACGAGCTGATACTGAGCTGCAGGCTGGTTAACTCCTCTCTGCCACACCGCAGGTGCCCACAGGACCCCACCATGGAGGACATGCTGCTGGAGATTATGAAGATCACATTGGCCCCGCGGACGTACAGTGAGGACTGCCTGTACCTGAACGTACACACTCCCGTCAGCCCCACCGACACCCAGACCAAGCTGCCCGTGAGTAGCCTGGAAGCCTGGGGCCCATCAGAGAGTGCCTGACACTGAGCAACACACACACGCACGCACACACACTCAATCTCTCTTTGGGTTCCAGCTTCACACGGGAGGTCTGGTCTCCCAACGCAATATTCCACCTATCCACGAATTCCAATATTGGTGGCAAGTGGGGGGGGGCGCTTTCTGGTGCGCTAGTATGGGTGTTGTGGGCTGAAGGGACTGGTTTCCAGAGCCTAGTGTGCTGGCAGCTCACTCACTCAAGGCTGGTGGGCTGGCAGTTGACTCACGGCTATTCCTTGAAATGCCACCTCAAGCGGGGTGAAAGGCCACCAAATACAAGTGCAGTTTCATACCACTTCAAGCAAGGTGCAAGGCCACGAAAGCCGAGTGTAGTGTCATACCACTTCAAACAGGTTGCAAGGCCACCAAATTCGAGTGCAGTTTCATACCACTTCAAGCAGGGTACAAGGCCACCAATTTCGAGTGCAGTTTCCTACCATTTCAAGCAGGGTGCAAGGCCACCAAATTCGAGTGTAGTTTCCTACCATTTCAAGCAGGGTGCAAGGCCACCAAATTCAAATGCATTTTCATATCATTTCAAGCAGGGTGCAAGCCCACTAAAGACTGAGAGTCGTTCCCCCTCCCCCTCCCTTCTTGCAGAGACTGAGCAACACCCACACTTCCAGGTTTTATAGTCCTTTCCACCAGAAGGGGCGTGGCCTATGGTGTCGTTGACAGGAGAGAGAATCTCTACATTTTTTAAACACTAATAACTCTTTTATTTTTCATCGATGGGAAAAATCCTCGGCACCTGAGGGGGACTCTTAGTAAGATGGCCTAAAATCACAGCCGTACGTGGTAGCATTTTTCCTAAAATCAATATAAAGCACAAACAGGAAGTGGTCAAGATTAGACTTTTAATTATATAGACAGCAAGGTAACTTTAGTATTCTCAAACCATTTTTTCAATTAGGCAAGGCAACTTTAGCATTCTCAAAGCAACTTTTCAATTAGGCAAGGCAACTTTAGCATTCTCAAACCAACTTTTCAATTAGGCAAGGCAACTTTAGCATTCTCTAACCACCTTTTCAATTGGGCAAGGCAACTTTAGCATTCTCTAACCAACATTTCAATTAGGCAAAGCAACTTTAGCATTCTCAAAACAACTTTTCAATCAGGCATGGCAACTTTAGCATTCTCAAACCAACTTTTCAATTAGGCAAGGTAACTTTAGCATTCTCAAACTAACTTTTCAGTTACGCAAGGCTACTTTAGCATTCTCAAAACAAAGCACACTTTTGCATTTTCAAACCAAAACATACTTTTGCATTTTCAAACCAAAACACACTTTTTTCATTTTCAAACTACATTTTCAAACCACATTTAGGGCACTGACAGGTCAGTAAAACCACTCACAGTTTAGTAGACATGTGTTCAGTGTTATTCACAGCTCGGACTGAGAATTGCTACCTCTCGCTCCCCCATCTTGCAGAGAGCTGAGGCACCTCCACACTTCCGGGTTTTATAGTCAGGAAGGGGCGTGGCCTTCAGGAGAGAGAATATCAACATTTTGTAAACATTAATGTCCTTTATTTTTCATCGATGGGAAAAATCCGCTTGTCCTGGCCAGCAGAGGGGGCTCTGAGTAAGATGGCCAAAAATCACGGCTGTAAGTTGCAGTGTTTTTTTTCTAAAATCAATATGCAGTGCAACAGGAAGTGGTCAAGGTGAGACTTTTAGTAATATAGATATATACTTCACGCTGCCTCAGGAAAGCATCTGACATAATAAGCACCACTCACACCCTGGTCACTCCCGCTTCTCCCCTCTCCCATCGGCAGAAGATGCAGAAGCTTGAAAGCGCACACCAGCCGATTCAGAAACAACTTAATCCTTGCATGTTCCATTTATGTGTGTGTGTGTGTGTATATCTGTGTATATGTACGTACATGCGCACACACACATACAGTACCTAGATACACTCAGTACACAGAGACTGGCACCACATGAAAACACACCATTGATAGAGACTCCTGCAGAGTACATAGAGACATACACATACAAACACACACAGTGCGTAGAGAGGGAGGGGCACAGTGTGATGTACAGAGAGAGAGGGAGAGTGACATGCATAATAACACACAGTTCATCGAGAGATTCCTATGTCTTTCTGTGAATGCCTTCTACACATTGTGGGGTGTTTGGTGCGGTGGGGGGTGGTGGGGTTGGTGTGGGTAGGTTTGGGGGGGTGTTTGGTGCGGTGGGGGGTGTGGTGCGTCAGTGTGGGTCTGCTCCACCCCTGGTGAGGGAGTTTGTTGAGGGTTTGGTGCCTGGGGCACGGTGGGGGGGGGGGGGGGGTCAGTATTATGAGGGTGGGGGTCTGTACTGAGAGGTGGGGGTGTGGATGTGGTCTGTGCTGACCTGCTGCCCTGCCCCAGGTGATGGTGTGGATCCACGGCGGTGGTTTTGCGATAGGCAGCGCCGCGTTCTACGACGCCACGCCGATGGCAGCGTACGAGGGGGTGGTGATAGTGGTGATCCAGTACCGGCTGGGGGTGCTCGGCTTCTTAAGGTAAACGGCCTCCTCCTCCCGTCCCCTCTCTCCCCACTCCCATCTCTCCCCACTCCCCTCTCTCCCCCTCCCCTCCCCCCCCTCCCCTCTTCCCTCTTGCCCTCCCCCTCCTCCCCTCTTGGGCCCCCCCCTCTCCCACACCCTCCCCCCTCCTCACTACAGCGCTGCTGCTGCGGTGCTGCCCACATTGCAGGGTCACAGCGCTGCCTTTCTCCCCTCAGCACGGGTGATGATGCAATGCCGGCAAACCTGGGCATGTTGGATCAGGTTGCAGCCCTGCAGTGGGTCCAAGCAAACGTCGCCAGTTTCGGGGGCGACCCCCGCTCCGTCACCATCTTCGGGGAGTCGGCCGGGGCGATAAGTGTCTCTCTGCTGGTAAGCTCTTTGGCCCTCCTTTGTTCTGCGCCGCTCTTAGTCCTCCCCCCCCCCCCCCCCCCACCCACCGACCCGAGACCGCACATTGCACTCCTCCTCCTCCTCCTCCTCCTCTCCTCATCTGCCCTCCCTTTCAACTTTTGTCACTCACTCCACCCATCTGCCAATCAAACCCTCCCTCTTATCTGTATCCACCTATCACTCAGAGTGCTGGAGTAACTCAGCGGCTCAGGCAGCATCTCTGGAGAAAAATAATAAATGATGTTTCGGTTTGGGACCCTTCTCACGAGTCTAAGTGAAGAAGGGTCCCTTCTATTCCCCTCGTGATTTTATTTCTTGGAGCGCAGAAGGATGACGGGTGATCGTATAGAGGTGTATAAAGTCCTAGCCTACTCAACCTCTCCCTATAGCTCAGTCCCTAGAGTCCTGGCAACATCCTCGTAAATCTTCTCCGCACCCTTTCAAAATTCTCTATACTCAGCACTGATGAAGGCCAATGTGCCAAAACCCTTTTTGACCACCCTATCTACTTGCGCCACCGTTTTCCATCTAAAACCCGTAGCCTCAGAGCCGCTGTAACCACCACCCCTCTCCCCCCCCCCCCCCCCATCCCCCCCCCCCCCCCCCCCCCCCCCCCGCACCTCCCCCGACTAGGGCAGGGGTCTGCCGGTGAGTCCCAGCTGATGCTCCCTGTTCTTTCTGCAGCTCGTTTCTCCGCTGGCCTCTGGCCTGTTTCACAGGGCGATCTCGGAAAGTGGCACCGCGTTACTGAAGGGCCTTTACAACAGAGATCCCACGTCATCAGCTCAGGTGAGTTGACTTCTTTCTGAAGTCGGCAATCTACAGCTTTCCGGTGTGAAAACTTCACATCGAGTTCAAACGCCCTTAAAGAAGCAGGCCATAGAAAGAGTTTCCTTGTTCCGTTTCAGGACGTTTGACAATCAAGCACTCTTGACACAGAGTCACAGAGCTGTGCAGCACAGAAACTAGCCCCCTGGCCCACTTGTCCATGCCAACCAAGATGGCACTCTGGGCTAGTGCCCCTTCGACCAATAGCCTTTACAATCTTCCAATCCATATATCTGTCCAAACGTCTATTAAAGGTTGTAGGTATAAAGAGGCAGGGCTTGAAGACCAACATGACTAAAACATTGAAGTTAGACATGAAGTGCTGGAGTAACTTGGCGGGTCAGGCAGCATCTCTGGAGTAAAGGAATAGGTGATATTGAGTTACTCTAGCATTTTGTGATTAAGGGTCATGACCCGAAATGCCACCTATTCCTTTTCTCCAGATATGCTGCCTGACCCACTAAAGGGCCTGTCCCACTTTCCTGAGTTATTCACAAATTCTCCCGAGTTTTACCCTTGATTCAAACTTGCAGAATGTTCGTAACGAGTCCGTAGATATATCGTAGCGGCTCATTATGCCAGCTGCAGGTACTCGGGGCAACAGGTAAGTCAGGACATTTTTTCCAGCCTGATAAAAAATGTCCACGAGTGGAAAAATAGACCCTATTTTCTAAATGGGGAGAAAATTCGGAAACCACGGGTGCAAATGGACTTGGGAGTACTGGTACATGACTTCCAAAAAATTAATTTGCAAGTCATATCGGTAGTAAGGAAGGCAAATGAAACACTAGCATTTATTTCGAGAGGAGAAGAAAATTTAAAAAAAAGGGATGCAATGATGAGGCTTTATTAGGCACTGGTCATACAAACTATTGTCATCAGTTTTGCGTCCCATATCTGAGGTACGAAGTGTTGGAGCAAGAGAGGGTTCAGAGGAGGTTTATGAGAATGATCCCGGGAATGATTGAGTGGTAGAGTGCGTTTGATGGGCTGAATGGTCTAATTCTGCTCCTGGGGGTGCGGCACGATGGCAGCCTCGCCAACAGTCTGTCTGTCCTATCTTTTGTTTTGTTATTTTTAGTGTGTTTTAAAAGTTTGTGTTAATGTTCTCTGGTTTGTTTTATGAGGGGGATGGGGTCGGGGGAAATTTTCTTTCAATCTCTTACCTTGCCGGAGATGTGATTGTTTTCCGGATCGTAATTCCGGTCGCTCTGCGGCCTAACATCATGGAGTTGGAGGCCTTGCTCGGGACTGACTTTGAGCCCCACCGGTGGGACGTGGAATTACCAACGGAGCCGATCCCTTGCCTGGGATCGACGCTCCAACCATGGCCTGCGGATTTCAACATCGCGGAGCTCGCAGTCTCGGGTAGAGACTGATGGCGGAATGCTCCAGTCGCAGAATGTTTCTTTGATGAATATTTTTTATTAGTTGTAAATACATATTAATAGAAAATACTTCTTACATACATTCGTAATATTATTAATATTAACATTTAAGACTTTATATTTCTATACATTGTTTTTTTTAATAAGTAAGAAAGGATAGAGAAAAATAATATAGAGGTAAAAAAATCGAAAATAAGGAAGTGAATGGAGTGTTAAAAAGTTATCCATCGTTGGAGATATATCCATGATTTGTTATACGTAATTCTTCATCTATTCTATTATTCAGGCCTCAGTCAGGCTCTCGCACCGAGTCATTTTGACCCTGTAGACATTCAATATATGGAGACCATATCCCTCTGAAAAGATCCAACCTGTCCATTAGGACGAGCCTCAATCTTTCCAGATGGAGTGTCTCCGACATTTCTGTATTCCACATTTGGATTGTGGGGGAAAGGGGGACCTTTCCAGAATTTTAATATTATTTTTTTCCCAAATATTAAACTATAATCAATAAAAATTCTTTGATTCGTTGTTATTAATTGATCTGTTTCCAGTATTCCCAGTATTATTAACTTTGAGTCAAGAGTCAGGTTCATATTAACAACATTCGAAATTATCCTAAATATCTCTATCCAAAATGTTGTAGTTTTTACACAATTTGTAAATGAGTGTGTCAAATTAGCTTCTAAAAGTCGCAGAAGGTTTCGACTAGCCCCGACCTGGGGTAGATCGCCCGGCACGGGGGAGCTGAGATTCCCCCCGACACAGAGGGCTCACTGCCGGCTACGGAAGCCAAGATCATCCCGTCAACGGAAGGCTCGAGGCCCCCGACCGCGGGAGAAATAGAAGGGAAGAGATTGAACTTTGTTTTCGCCTTTCATCACAGTGATGATTGTGGAGGAGTCACTGTGGTGGATGTTTATGTTAAAATGTATTTTGTGTGTTTTGTTGCTTTTTAATGGTATGATTGTATGGCAAATCAAATTCCTCCTATGTTACAAAACATACTTGGCTAATAAAGTATTATTATGATTATAACTATTTAACTGTCAATGCTGTTGCAGTTGGTGGCCAACAAGACGGGCTGTGGCATGGACACTTCACAGGAGCTGGTTAACTGCCTGAGGACCAGGTCAGAAGAAGAGATGGTGAACCTCACCAAAAGCGATGTAGGTGAAACCCACTGCGTTAGGTCCTCACACTGTGAGTGTGTCTGTTGCATTGTCTCGGGTAACACTGCTGGCCACAATGGTCTTGGGTTCAATGGTTCTTGATTGACACATGTACCAAGGTAGAGAGAAATTCTTTCATTGCATAGTTCAGTAAATTCAAAGTATGCGCACACGCAGATGCAAACACTCACTTTCTCTCTCGCACGCGCACACACACGCGCACACGCGCACACACACTGCAGGGGTGGCTGTGGGGACAGGTACAAGAGGATTTGGGATAGGCACATGGATATGCATGGAACAGAGGGTTATGGATCACGTCCAGGCAGAATGGATTAATTAAACCTGACATCATTCTCAACACAGACATGGTGGACCAAAGGCCCCGTTTCTGCTCTCTGTTCTTTAGTTTAGTTTATTGATGGTCACGTGCTGAGGTACAGTTTTGTTGTGTGCTAACCAGTCAGCAGAAAGACTATACATGATTAGAATTGAGCTGTCCACAGTGTACAGATACAGGATAAAGGGAATAACGTTTAGTGCAAGATAAAGTCTGGTTAAACTCAGTCCGAGAGTCTTCAATGTAAATCTGGATGTGTTCAAATATTTCCTCCCTACCATGGGAATAATACTTCAAGATAATCCATTGGTTTCTGAGAGTTTTTAGATGTAGTGTGATCTTTCTCTCTGACTGACTGTCTTGCTAACAGAACTCCTGGAAGGACAGGCCCACCGGTTACTGATCTCCTGGCTCTGGAACCGTGTGTGCATCCACCACATATCTGAACTCTTCCACCCTGATGTTTCTCACACTATTCTGCACTGATTTTTACTTTACTTTAGAGATACAGCTTGGAAAAAAAAGTCAGCTTCCAACCCAGCAGTACGACTATTGATTTCTCTAACTTTGCCCTTGCGTCCCCTCACATCCATCCTTCACCCTAGTCATCGTGCTAGTTTCACTGCCGTCCTGTTGAGTTTTGCTGTCTGTATAACTCGCTGTTACCTACCCCGCAGCCAACAATGGACCATTGTGGGCTCCACCTTTCCTTAATCATTGCTCTTTTTGTATATCTTTCATTCATTTGTTCTATATCTATATATATCATCATCTATATCTCGACCCGAAACGCCACCCATTCCGTTTCTCCAGAGATGCTGCCTGATCTGCTGAGTTACGTTGTGTCTATTATCGGTTTCAACCAACATCAGTAGCTTCCAACACATGAAAAAAAGGCTGTACACTACATCGCCCTACACACTGGAGACAATTTACAATTTGCAAAAACCAATTAAACTTCAAACGTGTACGTCTTTGTAGTGTTAGAAGAAACCAGAGCACTTGGAGAAAACTCACACAGTCACAGGGAGAATGTACAAACTCTGTATGGACAGCACCCATAGTCGGGATCGAACCCAGGTCTCTGGCGCTGTGAAGCAGTAACTCCACCACTGTGCCATTGTGTTAAGCCTTTTTCTCTTTCTGTTTCCCACAAGCTGATCTCACCTATAGTGGTGGATGGAGTGTTCCTGCCCAAAGAGGTTGATCAACTCCTTGAGGAAAAGCAGTTCAACATGGTCCCGTATCTGTTGGGAGTCACTAACCATGAAGGTGGTTGGATCTTGGCTCAGGTGAGATCAAGTTAACCTCAATGAAGGAAATTGCTCAGAAACGTTGACTCTCCCTCTGTCTCCACAGATGCTGCCCAACCCGCTGAACTCCCCCAGAAGTTTAACAACAGATCTTTGTAACTCCAGATCTTTCTTGGCATAATGGTTTGGGTTTGGGTTTGGTGGGCCAGATCGGAAATGCCGGCTGTGGATCTAGAGAGCGTGTTGGAGATGGGCAAGGTTGGGCCGGTTGGCACAGTGGAAGCCAGCTGCGCTGGTGGCCATATCTAACGCTTTGGGCAGAAGTAACATGGGAGATGGGAGGGGAATCCTTCCCTTCCAGTGATGTGTGGCTCTGGCTGGGAACTCTCCACCAGGAGGCTTGGGGAATGGATTCAGTTGGGGCTTTTAAATGGTACTGAGTAGGCAGCTTAGGGAGGGAGGGAGGGGCTGGGGGGATGGGTTGTATCTGCTATACCTGGCACCAGCGTGCGTGCGTGCGTGTGTGTGTGTGTGTGTGTGTCCCATTCCACTTTTACCCCCCTCTCTTTCCCTTCGCCCCCAGTCTTCTTCCACCATATCCCTCCCTCCGGCTTTACATTTAATTCCTCCTCTCCATATCTGACATCCTTTTGTCTCCTTTTCACCTCCAGCCTGTCACTTACTCCACCCATCTGCCAATCACTTTACTTACCTGTATCCACCTATCACTTGCCAGACTTTGTCTCGCCTCCACCTCTCCTTTTGAGCTTTCTCCTCTCTCCCCCCCCCCCCCCCCCCCCCGTTCCACCTGAAGAAGGATCCCGACCTGAAACAGAGTCTGTCCATTCCCTCCACAGATGCTGCTTCATCTGCTGAGTTCCTCCAGCACTTTGTGTTTTGCTCAAGATTCCAGCATCTGTAGTTGCTTCTGTCTTCAATCTTCTCTCTTTAGACTTTACAGAAACAGCACGGAAACAGGCCCTTCGGCCCATCGAGTCCACTCCGACAAGCGATAAACCCTGTACACTATCACTATCCTACACACGAGGGACAATTTACAATTTATTTGACCAAAGCAAATGAACCTACAAACCTGTACATCATTAGAATGTGGAAAGAAACAGGACAACCCGGAGAACACCCAGGCGGTGATGGGGAGAATGTACAAACTCCGTACAGACGGCACCCGAGGTCAGGATCGAACCTGTGTCTTTCGTGCTGTAAGGCAGCAGGTCTACCACTGAGCCACCATGCCTCCATGAATAGTCCCTTGACCCCACATATAGTGAGGTTGATGGGATCCATGCTCACTGGGTCTCTCCCTGTCAGTGTGGATGGGCAGCTGAGTGCATTGATCTATAAATTATGGATGTACGCACGAGCATTCTCACTGCTGTATTTTCCCAACAGTTCTTGAATCAGCCTGGCTGGGAGGAAGGAATGGACAGAGAGATGGTTGAGAAGGCCATCAGATCCACAAAGCTGGTGAGTTTCAACCCCCACTCACCTATTGGGATGAATTCCACCAAATGTCTTCAGTCTGTTAAACTTGGGGCCAACGTTGACCGTGTTGGAAGATAGACACTAAGTGCTGGAGTAACTCAGGCAGCATCTCTGGAGAAAAGGACCAGGTGACGTTTCGGGTCGAGACCCTTCGTCAGACTCCCCGGGATTACCGACGCTTCCACCACCACCAACCTTCGCCGTCCCCCCAGAAAAATAACAGTTTGAAGAAGGGTTCCAGCCCGAAACGGCGCCTCTTCCTTCTCTTCAGAGACGCTGCCTGACCCGCTAAGTTACACCAGCATTTTGTGTCTATCTTCACAGTTACAATTTTCAAAAGGCATTTGGAAAGGTTTATGGATAGGAAGTGTTCAGAGTTGTATGGGCCAAGTGCAGGCAAATGGGACTAGCCCGGGATACCAAGTTGGTTTGCATGGACATCTTGTGAACTCTCAGAGTTGGAGAGCACAGAAACAGGCCCTTCAGCCCAACACCCTCATGCTGACCAAGATGCATTATCTAAGCTCATCTCATCTGCCAGCATTTAGAAACATAGAAAATAGGTGCAGGAGTAGGCCATTCGGCCCTTCGAGCCTGCACCACCATTCAATATGATTATGGTTGATCATCCAACTCAGTATCCTGTACCTGCCTTCTCTCCATGCCCCCTGATCCCTTTAGCCACAAGGGCCACATCTAACTCCCTCTTAAATATAGCCAATGAACTGTGGCAGAGAATTCCAGAGATTTACCACTCTCTGTGTGAAAAATGTTTTTCTCATCTCGGTCCTAAAAGACTTCCCCCTTATCCTTAAACTGTGACCCCTTGTTCTGGACTTCCCCAACATCGGGAACAATCTTCTTGCATCTAGCCTGTCCAACCCCTTAAGAATTTGGCCCATACCCGCCTAAACCTTTCCTATCCATGTACCTGTCAAAATGTCTTTTAAATGTTGTTGTATTACGTGCCTCTATTACCTCCTCAAGCAGCTCATTTCATACACCCACCAAACTCTTAAATCTTGCCCTCTCACCTAAAACCCACATTCTCTGGTTCTTGATTCCCCTAGCCAGTGTAAAAAACTACATTTACCCGATCTGTTCCTCTCATGAACTTATACACCTCAATAAGATCACCCTTCAGCCTCCTTCACTCCATTGGAATAAATTCCTAGCCTGCCCAACTTCTCCCTCTAGCTCAGGCCCTTGAGTCCTGGCAACATCCTCGTGAATGTTCTCTGCATCCTTTCCAGCTGAATAACATCTTTCCTATAGCATGGTGCCCAAAACTAAACAGGTGCGGCCTCACTCGTCGTGTACAACTGTAACATAACTCCCCAACTTGAGATCCAGTCCTTGGAGACGCGAAGAACGGCAGATGCTGGTTCAGAAATAAGGAAGCTGCGTGCTGGAGTAAGTCAGTGGGTTGGGCAGCATCTCTGGAGATCATGGGTGGGTGACATCAGACACTGAAGACGGGTCCTGACTTGAAACGTCACTGTCCATGTTTCCCAGGCGATGCTGTTTGACCTGTTGAGTTACTCCAGCACTTTGTGTTTATTTTTTACCCCAACTTTTCAATACCCTGACTGGTGATGGCCAGCGTTTACGCGCTTGCGGGTCTGACTGCCTCTGTGTTGCTTCCATTCTCTGAGGATAGCTGCAGCTGGAGGATATGGAGCAAGTCCTGGATGAATACTTGGGAGACACGCGGGACAGGACTCGGATCCGGGACATACACCTTGAGCTGCTGGGAGACGTGTTCATGGTGTTGCCAACTATCCGCACTGCAAGGTTATGCCGAGGTATCAGATCCAAGCAAGTAACCCCAAAAACCCGTGCAATACAGCCCTTGGGGGCAACACCTTCCACTCGCAGGTGGTCCATACGTGGGAAGAGCAAGCCATGGTGCAATTGTAAAGGGGTTATTAATTTATCGCATTAATTCTTTATTAAATGTGTATTGTATCTATGTGCATTGTGTTATAGGCCTGTTAAGGGCCCTTTGGCCCACCATGTCCGTACTGACCAGTGATCACCCCGTACACCAGCACTATCTTGCACACTACAACTGACCAAAACCAATTAACCTACAAACCTGTACGTCTTGGGTGAGTGCCTGGAACATGCTGCCGGGAGTGGTGGTGAAGACAGATACATTGAAGAGACTTGTAGAGAGGCACATGCATATGGAGGGATCTGGGTTGTGTGCAGGCAGAGGAGATTAGTTTAACTTGGCATCATTTTGGCATGGACATTATGGGCCGAAGGGCCTGTTCCTGTACTGTATACAGGACATAGAACAGTGCAGCACAGGAACAGGATCTAGGGTCCACAATGTGCATGCGGAACATGATGCTGTTAAACTAATTTCCTCTGCCTGCGGGTGATCCGTACCCTCCATTCCTAGTGCGTCCTAAGCCCCCACCGCCCGCTGTGTAAAACACATCCGGAGATGCCTTGTTTCAGCCATGTGACTCCCTGACCAGATTAACCCCACTCCCCGGGTCTGAGCCTTTAGCTTCTGGGTTAGGGATCTCTCTGCCACCTACCCCCACCCTTTGCGCCAGAGAGTTCCAGACCCCCTTGAGTACTATGGCGGAGCGGTGGAGTTGCTGCCTTACGGCGCCAGACACCCGGGTTCCCTCCTGATCTCGGGTGCTGTCTGTACGGAGTTTGCACGTGAGCGTGTGGGTTTCCTCCGAGTGCTCCGTTTCCTCCCACGTCACAAAGACGTACAGGTTTGTAGGTTTATATATCGGTGAGACCAAGCGGAGGCTTGGCAATCGTTTCGCCGAACACCTCCGCTCGGTCCGCAATAACCAACCCGACCTCCCGGTGCTCAGCACTTCAACTCCCCCTCCCATTCCGTATCCGACCTCTCGGTCCTGGACCTCCTCCACGGCCAGAGTGAGCAACACCGCAAATTGGAGGAACAGCACCTCATATTCCGCTCGGGGAGTCTGCATCCTCTTGGCATGAACCTTGAATTCTCTCAATTCTGTTAACCCTTGCTCTCTCCTCCCCTTCCTACCTCTCCCTCAGCCGTCGGGCTCCTCCTCCTTTTTCCTTTCTTCCCCCCGCCTGCCCCAGCCCCCATCCGTCTGAAGAAGGGTTTCGGCCTGAAACTTTGCCTATGTCCTTTGCTCCATAGATGCTGCTGTACCCGCTGAGTTTCTCCAGCATTTTGTGTACCCCAGGTTTGTAGGTTAATTGGTTTCTGTAAATTGCCCCAGGAGTGTGGGACAGAACTAATGTGAACGGGTGATTGCTGATTCGGTGCGGACTCCGTGCCTGCGTCCGCGCTGTATCTCTAAACTAAAATCCTCTTTTCTACTTTACACGGATGAATTTTGATCCTTGCCTCTCAGCACTGACTCCTCTTCCACGGTACAGAGGATCTGCCTCAGACTGCGCACACCCCCTGCTGCTCCAGGCACTAATCCATCTTGCTGCCCTTCCACAGATGCGGGCGGCCCGGTGTTTCTGTATGAGTTCCAGCACAGCACCAGCATCGCCCGCCCCACCCGGCCCGATTTTGTGAAGGCTGACCACGGGGAAGAGATCGGCTACGTCTTTGGTGCTGCCTTCTGGGACGGAGACGTGGTTTTAGCAGGTGAGCCCATTGCCGGTAGGTGGGACTTCCTCTCTCAGTCGCACGCTCCACTTTCCTCCCCAGCAAAGCACAAAGTGTCGGAGGTAAACTCAGCGGGACGTGTTGGTCAGCATGGATGGGAAGGGCCGAAGGGTCTGTTTCCCTGCTGTCTGCCTCTTTGAATGTTCCAGCACAACCCCGATTCTGCCTGCCCCGTTTAATTCCCCCTAAACTCACCTTTCTTTCACCTTGAACATTACCCCACTTCACCTTCCCTCCCTTCCCCAGACCACAGGCCCTTCTCCCCTCCTGTGACACACTCTTACTCAACGTCAACAAGACCAAGCAACGTTAGGATTAGATTAGATTAGAATTAGTTTAGTTTACATTTAGGTTGGATTGAGTTTGGTCTGATTGATTGAGATTATTATTGTTACATATACGGAGGTTCAGTGAATAGTTTTTGTTTGCGCATTGTCCAGACGACACTTGTTTACAATTACATCCGCAGCGTATAGATACATGATGCAGGGAATAACGTTTAGTGCAAGATAAAGTCCAGTAAAGTTTCGATTAAAGATAGTCCGAGGGTTTCCAATGAGATAGAGGTAGCTCTCTAGTGGTAATAGGACGGTTTAATTAAAAACTGGGAAGAAACTGTCCCTGAATAGGAACTGATTGTTGAATTCAGAAAGGGGAAGTTGGGAGACCAGTTTTTTATTGGTGAGTTGGTGGTGCAGAGAGTTAACAGCTTCAAATTCCTGGGTGTTAACATCTAGGATGGACAGTCCTGGGCCCAGCACATGAACACAACCATGAAGTAGGAATGTTACAACATTTTGAGATTTTAAAAATCAAGCCTGTAATTTATCCCATTTAAAGCATTAAAAGAACTTTAATTTGATGCCTAATTCACTTTCATATCTTCAGTTTTTATAAAGTTATGGTCATTTTCATACTCGATAATTAGCATCTTGTTCCCTATTGCTTTTCCATTGACTTAACACAAAAGCTGTGATCGAGGACAGTCAAAAGCCCCCATAACTTTCTTAAAAATTAAGTTTAAAAAAAAAGTTAAAATCCTACTCACAGCTGGCAGAAAGGCCATTACAAGAAACTGGCTTGCAGCGGACACACACACACTTAGACAATGGTTAGACATAGTACAGGACATATGTGTCTTGGAGAAAATGACATATTCTCTAAGAGTGAAAGAAGACGAGTTTACCAGAAAATGGGAAAAATGGATTAGGTATAGAAATAAAGACACCAACACTGTATAATTTTATAGACAATAATGTAAGTTATTGGAAAATGTTTTAATATGAAAATAGTTCTGTATACTGCATCATTAATTGTAAACTGAACCCCCCGCTACACTGTTGTACGTTTCATTGTAATGTTGTATGTTTCGTTGTTATATTTGTGTTTTATTTGTGTATACATAAAAGCAATAAAAACTAAAGTGGAAAAAAAAAATTAAGAGAACTGAATGAGATTTTCAGTTAATATAGATTGAAGCATTCTGAAACAAATATGAAACATTTTACTTGGATGACCTGAAATTAAAGTATATAATTACTAGTTACCTAATTGTAGCTAATTACAAAATTGGCCGTTGACGGAAATAGTAATAAACACACAGACTGCCTTGAAAATTCAAAAATGTGATATTTTCAAGATCAGAACTTTAATTTTATTGTATTATATGGTGAAAGTCCATAAGAGATAGGTAAATAAATTACAATTTCTAGCAAAAGACCAAGTCTTTATGGAGAAGATCAGTTGCTAGCTGGTACATTGGCATATCATAATCAGTAGCATCATCATACTCCTCAGATTGTAACAAATAAGCAACTCTGTACACCTTGTTTTTCCTCAACTTTTCAATTTTGGCATTGTACTTTTTAGTCTTCAAACCACGCATGATATGCCTTTCTGCCCACTACCTTCCCATTAAAAATGTCCTGTAGATCATCACATTTGGAGTAGTCAAAATTCGAATAATCTCTGAGAATGCTGTCTAAATCAGTCTCTTTTGCTGGGCATTTGGATTGATAATTTTGCATTTCTTCTTCGGAGACATCTGTTTAAAATGTAAAGAGAAAAACCCCACTGAACAGCATTAACAGAAACAAGTTATTATTTGCTGTTTTTAGAAAAAAAAAGTAGACATGATAAAGTTAAACACTAAAACAAATTGTAAATACCCAACAAAAAATTCTTATTCATCAGTTTCATCAAATCAATTAATCTAATCAATTCATCTAAATTCAATTACTAGATCTAAACAGCTATCCATTTCTTAAGAAAAGGCTGATGGCCCTGTCTCACTGTGCGACTTGACCCACGAGGTACCCCGAGTGAGAGACTCGTGGTTGTGCACGATATCCCAAGTTGATGTTCAAGTGTTTGAACCGAGTTCCCACGGGTATGGTATACTGCGATGTTCCATGTTCGTCTCCCGTTTACTCTTGAGCTGACAAAGTTCGTCTCCCGTTAACTCTTGAGCTGACAACATCTCCTGAAATGTGACACAGTGTTTCTAACAGGAGTGACTTGATACACACAAATAGACTGGATGGGCTCAACAGGTCCAGTGTCATAATGAAATATGAGGCATTCTGCGGTTCGTCCGTGCGCTTGTTCACGCTGGATATCGGGGCCAGATCTCGCTTTCAAAGTTCATGGTAGAAAACGAGAGGGGATATGAGATGAAGCTTTTGTAGTGAAGAAATGGGTAATTGTGATTGGCTGCATATTTGGCCCATGTGCATTTCTTTACCAAATTCCTAGCATAAGCAGCCCTGCCCGGATCTGTCAGTACCAGGAGTATGAGAACAGGTGGGGACAGGCGGGCAGGCAGCAAGCGGCGGGGACGTTGGCCAGGAGTGGGGGCATCATGTACACATTAGCCAGCTCACCTCATACATGTTGGACACATACATGTGGTGTCCACAAATACACAGACTGTACGTTTACTTGTGTGTGTCTGTCAATGTCTGCGAGTTAAAATACCACTACAGAACTAACAACATATTTGTAGAGGCAGCGGGTCGGCCAAGCCCGGCTCCCCACCACCGGGATAGACACCAACTACTGGAGCAAACTCAGCGGGATCTCTGGAGAAGTCTGAAGTAAGGTCTCGACCCGAAATCTCACCCATCCCATCTCTCCAGAGATGCTGCCTGTCCCTCGGAGTTACTCCAGCATTGTGTGTGTCTATCTCCGGTGTAACCCAGCATCTGCAGTTCCTTCCCAATCCCACACTCTCGGCCCCGGGGGGTGGATGGAGCATCACACGTGGACACATCCCACCCACCACCCCAGACTTGCCCCTTCGGCAGGTCTTTAACCGCGTCCTCATGAGACAGAGTGACGAATACGAAGCCACGGGGCAGGCGCCTCAGTAATAAAGGACAAGTGGCAGATCATCGCAGAAAGGCCGAAGATAGACACAAAATGCTGGAGTAACTCAGCAGGACAGGCCGCATCTCTGGAGAGAAGGAATGGGTGGCATTTCGGGTAAGTCTGAAGAAGGGTCTTGACTCCATTCCTTCTCTCCAGAGATGCTGCCTGGTCCGCTGAGTTACTCCAGCATTTTGTGTCTATCTTTGGTTCAGTCTTTACTCGAGCAAAAGAACAGATTATTAAAGTTCCCACGGTAGACTCACGAGACACTAAGATAAACGCACGGGCCACTACGGGGTCACTCGTGGGCCAACTCGCACAGTGAGACAGGGGTTTAACAATTTTAAATAGCCTAAGTATCCAAATAAAAAATAACAAACTGATCCTAGTCACACAAGAATTTACATTATAACTTAACATGATTTTTAAATCTCACTTTGTCATGAATTTATATGCCAAATGGAAGGGATTTAATGTTTAATTCCCATAAATTAATTCAGAAACATCCACTCTCAAGATAATTAAATCATTATTTTTTGCACAATTACATCTGACTATTTTTGACAATACATCTGGATATTTAGTATGAAAATATTGATCAAGGATATACAATAACACAAAGTATAGATGATTTAGATGTTCTTAGACATGATTGTGCAAAAAAATAATGAATTTAATTATCTTGAGAGTGGATATTTCTGGAATGTGATCGATTGGAATGTTGCCGTTGTCATAAATTTAAGCCCATATCGGCAGGCAAGACACGGCATGGCCAAGAGGTGGGCCTAAATAACATTTGCGCATCATAAGATTAAAATGAAACCACACGAAAAAGCAGAATAATATGTTAAATAGACGACATACCTTTTGTTTTGTCCTGATATTGCGATCCGTGTTGTTGAAGACGTTGATGGCGTTTTCAGTCGTGATTAAATTTAATTTCTACGATTAAATCGTCCATCAATTTTTGTTTTTAAACCTGCGAACGAAGCGCGAACTTCATCAGCTAGCAGCCCAATGATATCCCCCTCTGACAACCAATGCAAATCTGCATTTTAATCCCCCCCCCGAAAGCCTCCAGAATCACACGCACCGGCAGTGGCAGATCTACAGCGCCGCTGATGGTAGGTTTTGTAAGAACACTACATGAAGAAGGTTTTCTGTTGAATCTACTTTCGAAGATTCCCCATACCCTAGGAATTAGTAAGTCTCCAAAAACTCTTATAAAGTTTGACAAACATATTGCAGCAAGTATCCTGGCTGGTTGCATAATGACCTGGTTTGGCAATTCCAACAGGACCACAAGAGTCTGCAGTGAGCGGTGGACTCAGCCCGGTCCATCACGAGCACAGCCGTCCCCACCATCAAAAACATCAACACCAGGCGCTGCGTCAAGAAGGCGTCCATCTATGATCACGGCTCCCCACCTTCCGGGCCGTGCCCTCTCCTCACCGCTACCGTCTGGCAGGGCGTACAGTAGCCTGAAGTCCCACACTGCCGATAGACAAAGTGCTGGAGTAATTCAGCAGGTCAGGCAGCATCTCTAGAGAAAATAAATAGATGATGTTGTGAGTTGGAACCCTTCTTCAACCTTAAACAGTTAGGTTCCGACCCAAAATGTCATTTATTCCTTTTCTCCAGAGACGCTGCCTAACCCGCTGAGTTACTCTAGCATTTTGCGTCTACCTTCAGTATAAACCAGCATCTACAGTTCCTTCCTGTGCCTGAAGTCCCACAACACAAGGTTCAGGAACAGCTACTTTCCTGCAACCATCAGGTTCCTGGACCGACCCGCACAACCCTAATCCCACCTCCGTAACAGAAGACTACTCTTGTAAGGACTTTCTAAATATGTTTTTGAACCAATGTCTTGTTTTTGTTTATAATGTCTTCTTTCTTTTGGAACTTTTATCTGTAGTGTATTAATAGTTTATGTTCTTGTGTGTTGTCTGAGTCTTTGTGCCTGTGATGTTTTGGCAAGCAGCATTTTCACTGTACTTGTGCAGATGACAATAACCTTGAACGTGACTCTTGCAGAGAACATCACGGCAGAAGAGATGGCTTTAAGCAGAACGGTGATGAGTTACTGGGCCAACTTTGCCAAGAACGGGTAAGAGACACCACGTAGGGTCAGACAACCTTTGGCTCGACTCGTCTGTGCCCACCTCGGTGCCCCATCCAAGCCAGACTTATTTGATGGGGGGGAAAGTAGCTATCATTGATCTGCTGGGAAGCTTCGACCCAGCTCACTGCCCGGGCACCTACGCACAGATACAGTTTCCCTCTCCACCCGACCACTGCCCCTCAGCATCTCAACTCCCATGAACTCTCTGAACCTCAAGGTTTTACAGAAGCCAATTTTTTTTATCCTGCAAACCTGCGCGTCTTTGGAATGTGAGAGGAAAGCGGAGCACCCGCGAAAAACCCACAGAGTGAATGTGCGAATTCTGCACAGTCAGCACCCATAGTCAGGATCAAACCCGAGTCTCTCGTGCTGTAAGGCAGCAACACCACTGCTGCACCTCTGTGACACACACTGTTCTATGCGACAGGTGTTGGGTTTGGGAGGTGCTGTGGTTTCCCCTGGGTGGACTTTGTTGCCCGTACCCTCACAGAGTGAGCTGGGAGAGGTGGGGGTGGGAGGTGGTGTTGTGGGGGAGCGGGAGGGGGTGTGTGAGGTGGGATTAGGGGGCGTGGTGGGATAGGAGGGAAAGTGGGGGAGGGGAGGGAGTGGGGGAGAGAGAGTTAAGGGGGTGGACTGCCGGTTTAGTGGGCTGTGGTCTCGGTGGAATGAACGCTCACTAACGTTGGGGTTATTGGTGGCAGGGACCCGAATGGTGAGGGGCTGGAGTTGTGGCCGGTCTACGGCAGGAACGAGAGCTACCTGCAGCTGGACGTGAGCCAGAGTGCCGGGACGCGGCTGAAGGAGGAGCGGATGAGGTTCTTCACCGAGACCCTGGGTTACGGCGTGCGGTCGGAGAGGGAACCGCCCCACACAGGTGACACAGAGCACCGGCAGGAACTGTAGCCTCCAGTAACCACCTCTGCTCAAATCAACTAACCCTCTCTGGGCCTGACTCCAATTGGGATCTCGGTGTCGCACGGACAATGCAGTCATCTTGTCGGGCAAAATAAGGAACTGTGGGAAACGAGGGCAGGGAGAAGCCACTCCGAACCGTTTAGACCAACACACAAAGTGCTGGAGGAACTCAGAGGCTCAGGCAGCATCTGTGGAGGGAATGGACAAATGATGAAGAAGGTGAAACGTTGTCGGTCCATTCACTCCACAGATGCTGCCTGACCTGCTGTTCCTCCAACACTTTGTGTTTTTCTGAGGATTCCAGCATCTGCAGTTCCTTGTGCCTACATTAACTGGGTTCCTTTCCACAGATGCTGCCTGACTAGCTGTGCTCTTCCACCCGTTTCTGTTTTGGTTTCAGGTTCCACCTTTCTGCAGTTTTAGCAGTTTGTCATCACCTGCTTCAGAGTTGATTGCTGATACAGCGTGAAAACAGGCGCTTTGACCCAACGTGCCCTATCTCCACTCGTCCTACTTGTCTGCGTTTGGCTCGTATCCCACTAAACCTGTCCTATCCATGTACCTGTCTGATGTTCCTTAAACGTTACAATAGTCCCTCCCTCAACAAACCTCCTCTGGCAGCTCGTTCCATACACCCATCACCCTTTGTGTGAAACACTGTTGAAGAGAGGCTCAGATGCCGCCACTGTGTGGAGCCGTCTGCTCACTACTCTAGCCGGTGGAGCTGCAGCCTCTCAGTGCCAGAGACCTGGTTTCGACCCTGACAACGGGCGCTGTCTGTACGGAGTTTGCACATTCTCCCTGTGACCGCGTGGGTTTCCTCCTGGTGTGTGTTTGTAGGTTCATCGTCCCTCTGTAAATTGCTCTAGGGAGCAGGGAGCAGATGAGAAAGTGGGATTACATAGAACTAGTGTAAACAGGTAATCGACGGTCAGCATGGACTCGATGGGCCGAACAGCCTGTTACCATGCTGTATCCTTCAATCAGTCAGTATTTCCGTAGCTCAGGCCCTCAAGTCCTGGCAACATCCTCGTAATTCTTCTCTGCTCCCTTTCCAGCTTAACGACATCCTTCCTGTAGCAGGGTGACCAACACTGAGTAGCATACTCGAAGTGTGGCCTCGCCAATGTCTTGTGTCACTGTCATTGTCACAGCTAAACAAATAATGTGCCTTAATTTCCACTGTACGAAGCATTAACATCTCTAAAGAGTTTAAAACTAGATTTTTGAATTTTTTAACGTAAAAAGATCTGTATGGTTTCAAATAATAAAAGTTATTAGTTAGGCGGTCAGGCCCTTAAATTGCTGATAGTGCATAGGTGACATTTCAGAATCTCACCTACCCATGTTCTGCAGATATGCTGCCTGACCCGCTGAGTTACTCCAGCACTTTGTGTCTATCTTTGGTATAAGCCAGCATCTGCAGTTCATTGTTATTACAAGCAGCTTATTGTCGGGCGATCTACCTGGAGACATGGAGGAACGTTACTGTACCGGCATCTCTTTGTCCACGGGGACAGCACTGGACAAATGTATTCTCTGGTGAAGGATACTGAGCTAATCAGTCTGCTCTCTCATGCACTTCTCTTAAAGAATGATGTGACGCGCAATGATCCAGTTAGATGGAGCAGCTTTGGGACAGAGCGAACTTTAGATGGTTGTGCACGGGGCCTCTGCCGCCTTGTCGTCTTGATGGAATGCCTGGATTTTGAATTAAATTCTGTTAACTGTAATTGCCGTTATTTTGAATTAAATTCTGGTGATTCGCTCCAACCCCAACAGGAATTGCCTCTTCGGGAAATAATGCAATGTCAGCCTCTGTAAGCAACCAACTGGCCTGCATTGCCCTTGTTACACTCCATCTCTAAGGAGACCCAGGGGTCTCCTGGCCTCCTGAGTTCTTCTAACATTGGTTGGTGTCGGTTTTCAAGTTGATAAACAAGGACTTTCAAGCCTGCCCAAGTTGGGACATGGGCCTCGGTGTCTTTTCCTGCACCTCCCCCCGGCACTAATCCTGAATCTCAATCTGAAGGGAAAAAAAGGTCATAGGAGCTGAATTTTGCACCCCCCTCTCAACTCATTCTCATGCCTTCTCCCTGTAACCTTTGACCCCCTTACTAACCAAGAATTTGTCAATCTCCACCTTAAAAATACGCAATGACTTGGCCTCCACAGCCGTCTGTGGCAATGAATTCCACAGATTCACCACCCTCTGGTTACAGATGTTCCTCCTTGTCTCCTTTCTGAAGGTGTGTCCTTTTATCCTGAGGCTGTGTTTAGTATAGAGATACAGCATGGAAACGGGCCCTTTGGCCCACAGAGTCCGTGCCGACCAGCGATCACTCCGTACATCAGCACTACCCTACACACCAGGGGCAATGTACAATTTTTATCAAAGCCAATTAATCTACAAACCAGTATGTCTGGAACGTGGGAGGAAGCCAGAGCACCGGGAGAAAACCCACGTGGTCACAGGGCGAATGTGCAAACTCCTTACCGACAGCATCTGTGGTGCTCGGGATCAAACCCGGGTCTTTGGCGCTGTAAGGCAGCAACTCTACCGCTGTGCCACTGCCTCAATGTTCCCCAGGACCACTTGGCTTTGTAATATATATTAATTGTATAATATTGTATATGGCACGGTCTCCAGACAAAGGTTAGTGGAAACTTGAACTGTGAGGAGGATGTTAGACTTCAGGAGAGATATGAACAGCCTGGTGGATGAGCCAAGAAATGGCAGATGAAGTTTAATGCAGAACAGCGCCATGTGTTTCAAACAGGAGAAGACAAACACTGTAGCAACATAACATTTAAAAGACATTTGCCTGGGCTCGTGAGCCTGAGCTATAGGGAGAGGTTGAGCAGGCTAGGAATTTATTCCTTGGAGCGCAGGAGGATGTGGGGCGATCTTATAGAAGTGTACACAATCATGCAAGTTTTTTACCCAGCGTAGGGGAATCAAGAACCAGAGAACATGGGTTTAAGGAGAGAGGGCAAGATTTAATAGGAACATGAGGGTAACATTTTTACACAAGGAGTGGTGGGAGGAGGTAGTTGAGGCAGGTACTATCGCAACATTTAAGAAACATTTATAGAGGCACATGAATAGCATAGGTTTACAGGATATTGGTTAAACGACGTGGGGCTAGTGGAGATGGCACATGTTGGTCAGTATGGGCAAGTTGGGCCAAAGGGCTTGTTTCCACACTGTATGACTCTGACATTTGGATTGGTACATTTTAAAGGAAAGATTTAGAGGGGAACTGACCAAACCTGGGCAGCTGAGAGGGTGTCCTGGTCGCCATGGACAAATTGGGCGGATGGGCCTGTTTCCACGCTGTATGACTCATTGATGAAATGTCTGATGTGGGGAAAATGAGTAAACGGCCTGTCCCACTTAGGCTATATTTAGGCGATAGCCGGCGACTGCCATATTCGTAGCAGGTTGCCGAAAAACCGGTGACTGAACCCCCATTCGACATAAAATTTGAAATAGAATCATTACTTTAACAGGGGTCGGCAACCTTGTTCAGCCTAGGGACCGAGACGCATGTCTGTGAGCAGACGGCGGCCACATCTATCACGTGTACACATGGATCTCGCCCCGGATGGCTGGCATCTAATCACGTGTTCACAGGTAGACAAAAATGCTAGAGAAACGCAGCGGGTGAGGCAGCTCATGTAATCCGTGCATGTCTAACCCACTGAGTTTCTCCAGCATTTTTGTCTACCTTTGATTTTTCCAGCATCTGCAGTTCTTTCTTAAACGTGTCGCATGTCTGTGACGGCGGCTTTGCGCAGGATGCGGTACAGCTAGAGCTCGGGTCGAGCATTCGTCCGCGCTCGGGGCGGGCGCTCGGCGGGCCGGATGAATACGGGAAACAGAATCCGTCTGCGGGCCGGATTATTTAGGGTTACGGGCCGCATTCAGCCCGGGGGCCGTAGGTTGCTGACTCCTACTTTAACAACCAAAAAACCCACGAAAACAGCACCGGCGACAACCTACGTCACCTGGCGACAACCTATGTTAACCTGGTGACAGCACCTACGTCAGGAGAAGTCAAGCTGCGCTCTTTGCCGTCCAACCCACTGTCGCAACGTTGAAAATCCAGCATCGACCAGAAAAACGCTACGACACTTAGGGAGACTGTGGAGACTACTCACAACCATAAAGGGAACACCCCGGCGACCATTTGGCCACAGCCTAGTTGCCTAAAAAATCGCCTAAGTGGGATAGGCCCTAAGATTGTGAGAGTTGGCTATTAGTGAAATGTTCTTTGAGTCAGAGAGTTGTCTGATTGGAAACAGGCCCTTTGGCTCATCTTATCCTTGCTGACCATGTTGGCATACTGTGCTAGTCCCATGTGTGTGTGTATTTGGCCTATATCCCTCCATGCATATGGGCCATCCTATCCATATATCTGTCCAAAAGTCACAAATGTATTGCTTCTATAGTCAGATGTATCTGGACTTCCAGATGGCTTCTGGAAGTCCAGATATATCTGTGGTGTATCTGGACTTCCATAAGGCTTTCGACAAGGTCCCACATAAGAGATTAGTATACAAACTTAAAGCATACGGCATTGGGGGTTCAGTATTGATGTGGATAGAGAACTGCCTGGGAAACAGGAAGCAAAGAGTAGGAGTAAACGGGTCCTTTTCACAATGGCAGGCAGTGATTAGTGGGGTACCGCAAGGCTCAGTGCTGGGACCCCAGCTATTTACAATATATATTAATGATCTGGATGAGGGAATTGAAGGCAATATCTCCAAGTTTGCAGATGACACTAAGCTGGGGTGCAGTGTTAGCTGTGAGGAGGATGCTAGGAGACTGCAAGGTGACTTGGATAGGCTGGGTGAGTGGGCAAATGTTTGGCAGATGCAGTATAATGTGGATAAATGTGAGGTTATCCACTTTAGTGGCAAAAACAGGAAAGCAGACTATTATCTAAATGGTGGCCGATTAGGAAAAGGGGAGATGCAGCGAGACCAGGGTGTCATGGTACACCAGTCATTGAAAGTAGGCATGCAGGTGCAGCAGGCAGTGAAGGAAGCGAATGGTATGTTAGCTTTCATAGCAAAAGGATTTGAGTATAGGAACAGGGAGGTTCTACTTCAGTTGTACAGGGTCTTGGTGAGACCACACCTGGAGTATTGCGTACAGTTTTGGTCTCCAAATCTGAGGAAGGACATTATTGCCATAGAGGGAGTGCAGAGAAGGTTCACCAGACTGATTCCTGGGATATCAGGACTGTCTTATGAAGAAAGACTGGATAGACTCAGTTTATGCTCTCTAGAATTTAGGAGATTGAGAGGGGATCTTATAGAAACTTACAAAATTCTTAAGGGGTTTGACAGGCTAGATGCAGGAAGATTGTTCCCGATGTTGGGGAAGTCCAGGACAAGGGATCACAGCTTAAGGATAAGGGGGAAATCCTTTAAGACCGAGATGAGAAAGACTTTTATCACACAGAGAGTGGTGAGTCTCTGGAACTCTCTGCCACAGAGGGTAGTTGAGGCCAGGTCATTGGCTATATTTAAGAGGTAGTTAGATGTGGCCCTTGTGGCTAAGGGGATCAGAGGGTATGGAGAGAAGGCAGGTCCGGGATACTGAGTTAGATGATCAGCCATGATCATATTGAATGGCGGTGCAGGCTCGAAGGGCCGAATGGCCTACTCCTGCACCTAATTTCTATGTTTCTATAGCGGCTGTAACTCAATGGGTTAAATTGTCAGCTGACTTGGAGTAATGTTTGGGTGGAACAAAAGATGCAGTGTGTCAGGCAGAGATTGGGCAGAGCTTGTGGGCTCACCGTGAGGCTGAGTGCCAAGTAGAGTTGGCAAAGCGGTTCGTTCAGAGCAGAGCAGTCGGCAGCCCGAGGCTGGAGCGACCCTGAAGATTGGCACCGATGCGCCGTACAGCTCACATCCCCACCGCACTTGGTGGCTCCAGCGAGTGGCGGCGCCTCCCACGGCTAGCTGTCCTCTCCCGTCCGATGGACCGCTGCTGCTCCCTGATTGTGCTCAGCATCTGCATCGCTGGGTGGTGCAGGGTTCCCTCAGCCGGTAAGTGGTGGAGGGGAGAGAAGGATGGAATCGACATGGATGAAAGGAAGAAAGAATGCAACTGGTAGAAAGGGCTTTTAAAAGACACAGTGCTGGAGCAACTCAGCGGGTCAGGCAGCATCTCTGGTGAACGTGGATAGATGATGTTTCAGGTCAGGGCCCTTTTTTTCCGTTTGAGAGGGAGACTCGCCCAGTCTGAAAAAGGATCCTGATCCAAAATCTTACCCATCCTTTTTCTCCAGAGATCATAAGATCACAAGCTGCCTGACCCGCTGAGTTACGCCCACAATTGTATGTTTCTTTGGTAAGCCAGCATCTGCAGTTTATTGTTTCTGCAGAAAGGGCTTTACTTTATTTCACCGTCTCAGGAAACACTGAGCGAACCCTTTTACACAGAGGACGGTGGGTACATAGAATGAGTTGTCAGAGGAGATAGCAAGAGGAGGTAGCAAAAGCAACAGTAAATCAGCGAGGCAGACAGCATCTCTGGAGATACGTGACAGGTACATGGATAGCAAATGTTTAGAGGGATATTGGCCAAACACAGGCCAATGGGACTAAGAAGAGGCATCGTTGTTGGCACGGATGCATTGGGCTGAAGGGCCTGTTTCCATGCTGTGTGACCCTAATACCTGAAACACTGCAGAGAACAGGCCAGTAGCTTCTGGTTAACTGCATGAGAACAACAATGTGTTGAGATGCTCAAACAAGGGGGACAGCCAAGACACAGGAACTGCAGGTGCTGGAATCTAGAACAAAACACAAAGTGCAGGAAGAACTCAGCGGGTCAGGCAGCATCTGTGGAGGGAGTAGAGGGTGAAAGGGGAGGTAGAGGGTGGGACAAAGTTTGGCAAGTGATAGGTGGATACAGGTGAGGGGGGTGATTGGCAGATGGGATGAGTAATGCTGGAGGTAAAAAGGAGACAAAAGGGTGTCAGATTCAGAGAGGTGGGAAATTTAAATCCAGAGGGATATAGGTGGAAAAGGACTGGGAGAAGGGGAAAGATTTGGGATAAAGAGGAGATGGGGACTTGGGGATGGGAGATGAGCGCACGGAGGAGGGAAAAGTGAGGGGTGGGAGATGGTGGGGAAATGGGTGTGTACAGTAGAGGGGCAAGGTGCTCCAGGGTACCTGAAATTGGAAAATTCAACGTGAGAGAGTGTGAGTGGGTGATACAGTGTGATGGGTGACACAGTGTGATGGGTGATACAGTGTGAGTGGGTGATAGAGTGTGAGTGGGTGATAGAGGGTGAGTGGGTGATACAGTGTGATGGGTGATACAGTGTGATGGGTGATACAGTGTGAGTGGGTGATACAGTGTGAGTGGGTGATAGTGTGATGGGTGATACAGTGTGATGGGTGATACAGTGTGAGTGGGTGATACAGTGGTGAGTGGGTGATACAGTGTGATGGGTGATACAGTGTGATGGGTGATACAGTGTGATGGGTGATACAGTGTGAGTGGGTGATAGAGGGTGAGTGGGTGATAGAGGGTGAGTGGGTGATAGAGGGTGAGTGGGTGATACAGTGTGATGGGTGATACAGTGTGAGTGGGTGATAGAGGGTGAGTGGGTGATACAGTGTGATGGGTGATACAGTGTGATGGGTGATACAGTGTGAGTGGGTGATACAGTGTGATGGGTGATACAGTGTGAGTGGGTGATAGAGGGTGAGGTGGTACAGGACAGTTGTCAATGTTTGTCCAGCTTCCAAAATTCAGGGACAATTTCTTCCAAGTCAACTGAAACGCCCTATCGCCAACTAGAGAACGGTCCTGAGCTACTATCTTCCTCATTGGAAGCCCTTAGACTATCGTTAATTGGAATTTATCTTGCACTAAACATTATTCCATTTATCCTGAATCTGTACGCTGTGGATGACTTGACTGTAATCATGTATTGTTTTTCCACTGACTGGATAGCACTAAACAGAGAAAAGCTTTTCACTGTACCTCGGTACATGTGACAATAGACTAAACTAAACAAACTGAAAGTTTGAGGAAGCCACAAAGCTGGGTGACAGTGTGAGCTGCAAGGAGGTTGCTGTGAGGCTGCAGGGTGACTTGGATAGGTTGGGTGAGTGGGCAGATGCAGTATAATGTGAGGTTATCCACTTTGGTGGCAAGAACAGGAAGGCAGATTATTATCTGAATGGTGTCAGATTAGGAGAATGGGAGGTGTAACAAGACCTGGGTGTGCTTGTACATCAGTCACTGAAAGGAGCATGCAGGTACAGCAGATGGTGAAGAAAACTAATGGCATGTTGGCCTTCATTGCGAGGATTTGGGTTTAGGAGCAAGGAGGTCCTACTGCAGTTGTACTGGGCCCTGGTGAGACCGCACCTGGAGTATTGTGTGCAATTTTGGTCTCCTAAATTGAGGAAGGACATTATTGCTATTGAGGGAGTGCAGTGTAGATTCACCAGGTTAATTCCCGGGATGGCGGGACTGACATATGATGAAAGAATGGGTCGACTAGGTTTGTATTCACTGGAATTTAGAAGGATGAGAGGGGATCTTATAGAAACATATCAAATTCTTAAAGGATTGGACAGGCTAGATGCAGGAAAAATGTTCCTGTGGTCCAGAACCAGGGGTCACAGTTTAAGAATAAGGGATAGGCCATTTGGGACTGAGATGAGGAAAAACGTTTTCTCTCGTTCTCCTGCCTTTTCTTGGTAACCTTTGACACCCATTCCCACATATCTGTGATTGACGGGGCAGGGTCCACCGCTCTCCGTAATCTCCTTCGTTCCTGGACGTTCAAGTTGCCGAACCAGTCAGTGCTCTCCACCGTACACCTTTAGACTTCAGAGATACAGCACGGAAACGGGCCCCTTCGGCCCACCGACTCTGCGCTAACCATTACCTCGCTGATCACCACGTACACTAGCACTATCCTACATACTAGCGATAATTTACAATTTCACTGAAGTCAATTAACCTACAAACTCACGACTTTGTAGTGTGGGATGAAACTGGAGCAACCGGAGAAAACCCACGTGGTCACAGGGAGAATGCACAATCTCTGTACAGGCAGCACTGTAGTCAGGATCGAACCTGGGTCTGGGGCGCTGTAAGGCAGCATCTCTACTGCTGCACCACTGAGCTGCCCCTGGAAGGAGTGTTGCATCCTGTCGAAGGTAGATCAGAGACATTGGTTCCCAGCTCTTTCCAGGGGCTGGGAAGGTACAGAGAGGGGCTAAAATTACCCAATGTCTCGGCCTCCACCACTAGTTTAAAAATACCCAATATCTTGGCCTCCACCGCAGTCTGTGGCAATGAATTTCACAGATTCATCACCCTTGGCTGAAGAAATTCCTCCTCATCGCCATTGCAAAGGTACGTCCTTTTATTCTGAGGCTGTGCCCTCTGGTCCTAGATTCTCCCACTAGTGGAAACCTCTTGAGGCGGGGGTTACAGGAACCTGTGTCACAACTGGAGGGGCTGCTGCGGGCTCTGGATGGAGGTGGGGGAGGAGGTTGGGGACGGGGGTTACATCTCATGTGGTTGCAGGGAGAGGTGTCAGGGATGGGAGGAAGGGTTGGGTGAGGAGGGAGGGATGGGCAACAGGATTAATGTCCTACCACCTCTGCCCGCTGTTCCCTTGCAGGAGCTGACCGGTGGGGCCCCATTGTGTGGACGGAGGGAGGACTGATTCGGGGAACGCTGATGGAGGTGGAAGGACGTCCCAGGCCTGTGTTTGGATACTTGGGGATCCCCTTTGCCGCTCCTCCCGTGGATTCACTGAGGTTTGCTCCGCCCCAGAGAGCCCAGTCCTGGTCTGGAATCCGGAACGCCACCAGCCATCCTCCCATGTAGGGATTTTTCCTTCCCAAACTCCAGCGTAAACTGTTTCATTTCATTTCTCTATTCCACCAGCGAGTTCCACAAATAGTTGGTACTTTATGTGGAGAATCTGTCGGGTCGGGGAAGTCATTGTTTTGCTCTTTCAAGGGAGATGGAGAGAAAAACCTCAGGAACAAACTACTACAGGCTTTGGGGAAAATACATAGGTGATGTTTTGTTTAAGAAAGAACTGCAGATGCTGAAAAAAACGAAGGTAGTCAAAAATGCCGGAGAAACTCAAAGGGTGAGTTTGGAAGATGGTGCCTCAACTGCTGAGTTTCTCCAGCATTTTTGTCTACCTTGGGTGATGTTTTGTGTTGGGACCAGATATCCTAATGTCTGAAGAAGTGTCCGGACCCAAAATGTCACCTATCCATGCTCTCCAGAGATGCTGCCTGACCCACTGAATTACTCCAGCATTCTGCATCTATCTTTGGTATAAATCAGTTCCTCTTTGTTAACTATTATGATCTTGTTTAGGTTGCATTATGTACTATGGTTTACAGTATTATAGAACATAGAACAGTACAGCACAGAAACAGGTTATATGGACACAAGGAACTGCAGATGCTGGATTACCAAAGAAAACACAAAATGCTGGAGTAACTTAGGTCAGGCAGCACCTCTGGAGAACATGGGTAGGTGACGTTTTAGGTCATGAGCCTTCTTCAGACTAATTAGATGGTCTGATTGCCTTGTGTAATCAATAATTAGCAGTATTACTGATTATTGTATATTTATCTGTGTGTTATTGCGTTAATGTGCTGTTAAGGCTGCAGAAAGTAAGAATTTTATTGCACTGTTGCCCGGTCCCTCTCTGGCCTCTCCCAAACACAATCCTCCCTTGCTCCGCCTCTCCCTCGCTCCCTTCACTCTCAACCCCTCTCCCTTCACTCCTTCTCCCGCTCTCCCCCTCTCCTTCTACCCCCCTACTCCTGCTCCTACCCACTCTCCCCATGCTCCCTCTTTTTCTCTCTCCCCCTCACCCATCCCCTATTTCTCATTCTCTTCTCCTCCTCTGCCCTCCACTTCTCACCCTCTCTCCACCTCCTCTGCCTCCCTGCTCCCTGCTCCCGCTCCCTTTCCCTCCCCCTCCCCTCTCCTGCCCTTTGCACCCGGCTCCCACTACCCTCTCCCTTCACTCCCACTCTTCCCCTGCTCCCTCTCGCTCACCCCTCTCGCTCCCCCTCTCCCCTCTCCTGTTCACTCCCTCTATCGCCCCCCCCTCCCTCTCTCCCAATCTCCATCTAACTTGCTCCCCTTCTCCCATCCTGTTTCCTCTCTCTTCCCTCCCCTTTCCTGCTCCCTCCCCCCTCCCTCTGCACCAGGTGCCTTCAGAAGGTGCGGAGAGCGTTCCCTCCGTTTGCCGTGCCTGCCAGTGAGGACTGTCTCTACCTCAGTGTCTACGCCCCTGGCCGACCCTCTGGCTACACCACCCCCATACCGGTACGTAACGCCTAACCCCACCCCCCCCCCCCCTTGAAGCTGTTGGTGGGACATTGCAATCCCCACCCCTGGGGAAGGGTCGGGGGGGGGGGGGGTGTAAAGAACTGGAAACACCAAAAGCCCTTCAGAAGTGCAAAAAGTTAGTGGGGATGGTTTGAGTGGACATTGGGCAGTTAAAGAGGGCGTACCAGATATCACAGGCAGACTACATTGAGGAAACTCCCAGAGCATTTTGTAAACTATTGGATCTTCGAGGCTGGAGGGCAAATGGAGCAAGTGTTGGAGTGGCACGGGGGTGGTGGGACGGAGGGCCTGTTTCTATGCTCAGGTGACATGGAGGTGCAATGGTAGAGTTTCTGCCTTATAGCACCAGAGACCCAGGTTCAATCCTGACTACGGATGCTGTCTGCACGGAGTTTGCACGCCCGTGACCACGTGGGTTTTCTCCGGGTGCTCCGGTTTCCACCCGCACTCCAAACATGCGGGTTTATAGGTTAATTGGCTTCTGTAAGGGGTGGAAGATTGCACCCTTCACGTGGTCCGCCCATTTTCGACTAATGCAATCAACTCGACGTGCACAAACGGAAGATCAAATAGAGCAAGTTGTCCTGCAACTTTAGGCTGTGCACGCCACACGCAAGAAGAAGAAGGCTTCTGTAAATTATTGGTGGACCAGATGGTCAGCATGGAGGTCGGGGGCCGAAGGGCCTGTTAGGATACTCGGGTCTGAGTCACTGCTCTCCACTCCGTCCCCGCAGGTGATGGTCTGGATCCACGGAGGGGCCTTCATCCTGGGGAAAAGCTCCATATTCTACGGCTCAGCGCTGGCCGGCTTTGGCAACGTTGTGGTCGTGGTCATCCAGTACCGGCTCAGCGTGGCCGGCTTCCTCAGGTAAAGCTGTGCGAGCCCAGTCACTGGCCAGTTGCTTCCTCAGGTAACACGTTCGGGAGTCCTGTCTGTGTCCGTGCGGAGTTCACACGTTCTTCCTGTGACCGCGTGGGTTTCCTCTGGGTGCTCTGGTTTCCACCCACATCCCAAAGACGTGAGGGTTTGTAGGTTGTTTGTCCTCTGTAAATTGCCCCAAGTGTGTAGGGAGTGGATGAGAAAGTGGAATAACATTGAATTAGTGTGAACGGGTGATTGATGCTCGGCATGGACTGGGTGGGGCAAAGGGCCTGTTTCCATGTTGTATCTTTAACCAAAGTTAATGGTATTTGGACAGATATATGGACAGGAAGGGTTTAGAGGGATACAGGCCACATGCAGGCAAATGAGAGTAGCTGAGTATGCTAACTTGGGCAGCATGAACAAGGTGGGCTGAAGGGCCTGTTTCCATGCTATATGGTGTGAGTCTGTTAAGAGTACATGGGACCCGGGTCAGGGACATGGAGGGATAGTTTCTTCCCAGCTGTAATCAGGCAACTGAACCATCCTCTCACCATCTAGAGAGCGGCCCTGACCTGCCATCTACTTCACTGTAGACACTCGGACTATCTTTGACCTGATTTCACTGGACGTTAATCACTTTATCCTGTATCTGTACACTGTAATTATATCTAGTCTTTCCACTGACTGGATAGCGCACAACAAAAACATTTCTCTCGTAAACATTTCACTGTACCTGTGACAATAACCTAAACTGAACTAAAGTAAAGTAAATATGGGTCATGGGCCAGGGACACGGGAGGTCTCTCTGTCCTGTGGGTGAAGTGCCCGCTGTAGGTGCCTCACTCGAGCTGCCAGTCTCCACCCCAGGCTGTAGTGATTGTGAAGATGCTGTGAAGATGCTGCCAGGGAAACCATTTAGGATGTGATCTGTGTGAAAGTGGGATAATGTAGAACTAGTGAACGGATGATCAATGGGTGGATGGTCGATGGGTGATCAATGCCAGTATCTCACTCTACATGGTGCTAATATTGTGTTGAAGATGCTCCCTGATATCTGGAGCAAAAAGCTGTGATTAGATTAGTAATAGATCTAGTGTCCAGCGTTAGTTTCTGATGTGTACTAAGTCTGTGTTTTAACTGGGTAATGAGCCAAAGCTGATCACAGTGCATGTAGACACAAATGCTGGAGTAACACAACGGGTCAAGCAGCATCTCTGGGGAAAAAGAATGGGTGACATTTCGGGTTGAGACCCTTCTTCAGACGCTCCAGAGATGCTGCCTGCTGCGCTGAGTTACTCCATCTTTTTGAGCTGATCTTCAGTTTAAACCAGCATCTCCAGTTCCTTCCTACAGTGCAAGTTTCTAAATGTTTAAGCGTTTGTGTTGCCCAATCAGACGTTTTAATGTAATTATTTTCTCTTGTCGTGCCCCCCCCCCCCCACTCCAGCCAGCCCCCTCCTCCTGAATCCCCCTTTCCTCAGCCCCCACCCCCTCGCTCCCGAGTCCCCTTCCCCAGCCGTAGCCCCCATCGTGAGCCCTGCCCCTCACCCGAGCAAGACCACCCCCTCTCCAGGTCCCGAGCCCCCCTCCAGCTGCAGCTCCCACTGACCGTCTCTCCTTCTCGTTACCACAGCACTGGTGGCAAGGGGGCGAGGGGCAACGCCGGCTTCCTGGACCAGGTGGCAGCGCTGCAGTGGGTGCAGAGGAACGCCGCCCACTTCGGGGGAGACCCAGGGAGCGTCACGCTGTTCGGGGAGTCAGTCGGGGGCCTCAGCATCACCCTGCACGTACGGAGAGCAGGCAACGCAATCCCCCTCCCCACCCTCTCCCACTCTCCTCCCCACCCCTCCCAACAGCCCCTCCCTCCCTCCCCACCCCCACCCACCTTCCTCCCCCTCCCTCGTCCCCATCCCACCCCTCCTCCCCACCCCTTCCCACCACCCTGCCCTCGTCGACCCCTCACTCTCCCCCTCCCTCCTCACCCCCACCTCCTTAATAGAGTGAATCACTGTGTCTCTCCTCTCTCGGCAGACGTTGTCTCCTCTCTCCACTGGCCTGTTCCACAGAGCCATCGTGCAGAGCGGGAGTGCCCTGATGCCGGGCACCCTGCCCCCGCGACCCACCCAGCTGGCCGAGGTGAGAGCTCCCCGCTGAAGGGATGGGCGGAGAGGCCTGGATAGAGTGGACGTGAGATGATGTCTCCACTAATGGGATAGTGGTGTGATAGGACCAGAGGGCACGGTCTCAGAATAAAAGGACGTACCTTTAGAAAGGAGACGAGGAAAAATTACTTCAGTCAGAGGGTGGTGAATCTGTGGAATTCATTGCCGCAGATGGCTGTGGAGGCCGTCATTGGGCATTTTTAAAGCAGAGATTGATAGATTCTTGATTAGCAAGGGTGTCAAAGTTTACAGAAGGCAGGAAAATGGGGTTTAGAGGGAAAGATTGATCAGCTGTGATTGAATGGCAGATTAGTCTCTATGGGCCAAATGGCCTGATTCTACTCCTATGTCTTGTGGTCTAATGGTTTTACAGGTCACAGTACGAGGAGCATGCACCTCAAAAGCCTCTTGCAAGACAGCTGTGGGTTAAGGAGGTTGGGCCTGGTGCGGAGGGAGAGAGCGTGGCTGGGGATGATGGGAGGAGGGGTGAGGTTGGGACCTCTGTTTGGTGGATGAATTGACTGCTATGCATTTACTCCTGAGTGAAGGGAGAATGGGGGCATTTCGATGGCCTGACAGAGGGAGGGTGGGGCAAATGATGGAGATTATTTGAGAGGTTGGGAGATGGAGAGAGATAGGTAGTAGATGGTGGTGGGAGATGGGGGCAGGAGATGGGAAGATGAGGGGATGAGAGGTGGGGAGAGATGGAGGGGAAAGAGGGGGAGATACGATTGGCAGATGGGGGGGTGGATAGAGGGAGATGGTGGGATGGAGGGAGTGAAAGATGGGGGTGATAATTTGGGAGAAGGAGGGAGATGGTTTGTGAGGTTGGGAGATTAGGGGCTGCTGAGAGATGGAGGGGGATGTGGGGAGATGGTGGTAGTGGGCAGCAGACAACAGCAGAGATCAGGAGCAGGATCCTACCCACTGCACCATTGCTGCATATGAGCTGCGTGGTGGGGGGGGGGGGGGGGGGGTGGGGGTAGGGGGCGGTGCTGGGGAGAGGCTGACCGATGCCCATGTTGTGTGTTGTCCACAGGAGGCGGCAGCAGCCGGGGGCTGCGATGACCCTCGGACGCAGCAGCTGCTGAACTGCCTCAGGAGCAAGAGCGAGGAGGAGATGGCACGGATTGTCAACAGTGTGGTGAGCAGCTGCCAATAAAAGCAATGACAAGGCAACATTCCCCCAACACATCTCCACGGTCCCCAACACTCCCCTATCAGCCCCCAAAGTCCATATCTCCCCCAACAAACCCGTCTTCCCTAATTATCCCCCAACTTCATTCATCACCCCAACACTCCCCCAACATCCTCCAACTTCACCAATCGCCCCCAAAGTCCCCCTTTGCCCCATCAACCTCCGTTTTTCTCCTGTTGTCCCCAAACCTCCCCAACACCAACACTCCTCTAATGCCCCCAACACCCCAAATGCTCTCCCATCCACCACCATCGTCCCCCAACTTCCCCATCACCCCCAATGCCCCCCACCAAGCCCTCAACTTCTTCCATCGTTCCACAGGGGGGGGGAGAGAGAGAGAGAGAGACACACACACACACCCACACACCCACACACCCCCTACGAGTACAAAAGTATCGATTTTCTCCATGGCGACCAACTTTAGGTGGCAGACATCTTTTGCTGAAAAATTTGTGGCGACCATACTGATGCCGCGACTAGTTTCCAGAATGCGGGAACTCCTCGAGACCACCAGCCAACATTTGGTGATCGCAGAGTCTCCGGCACTCGCCTAAAAAGTTGCCTAAGTGGGACAGGCCATTTTCCCACAACACTGCCTCAGCACAGATTTGGAGTCATACCGTCACACATGCACGGAAATAGGCCCTTCGGCCCTACTCACCCGTGACAATTAAGCTAGCAGTTCCTTGGCTCCACCAGTGGTGGACCTTCAAACAAAGGGCATAGTTACAAGGTTTAAGGTGAGAGGGTAAAGATTTAATAGGAGACTGAGGGGCATCTTTTTCACACAGTGGGTGGTGGCGATTATCCTTGAATAAAAAAAACACACATGTGATTAATTGTGATAGTAAAAAAAAATAGTAAAAGTGAAAAAACAGTGACCGAGCTTGTCGGCACTGTAATAAGTGGCCCACCTGTTGATGGGAGAAAACATTGTATCGACTTCCGTTGTCGATGTTAATAAACAAATAACTCCGTTCCCTCAATAAGTCATAACATATCCGTACTAGAACCGAGCTGATTCCAAACCAACTTTATAATACCTAATTGCAGTACATATATCCATTTCATATGTATTCCCAAATATATCTGACTGTTTTATCAACAGAACGTTAAGCATCAGTTTTTACCTCAATAATTATCAGCTATTGGTTGAAGGGGCTACCTAGGGCAGGCTTCTAGATCTGAGCCAGGAGCCCATCATCCCCCTCACAACCCGGTTATAAATCTGCTTAAGACTTATTAAGATATTAAGTTAGATTGTAAATCAGCCCCTTACTACCGATCTGGTTAATGTTCATTACAATTTCTATGATAGTATTCTATTTTTTAAGTGTTAAAAGTGTTATTTCTATAACATTAGGTTATTCAGTTAAACATTTTAAACCACGGTAATTGCTCTGTTCAGATTATATTGTAAAGCTCTGTATTCAGTGTTTATCTTTTTCCACTTCACTTGGAACCAGTATGTCCTTGAATTAACATTCCTCGATAAGCCGACGAGTCTAAACACAGGGAGAGTTACATCTTCTGTTGAACACATTTCATGTTGAAATAGTAAAGAGAGAGAGTGTCCATACAGTACAGCTTTTCAAGTTACTTATTCTCTTCCACGATGGTTAAGGCATATTTATATGCGCTCTCCGGATTTGTAAATGATTTTTGCTGATCGTTGTAAGAAATGCGCATTCTCGCGGGAAAGTAGACTCCATATCTGACGCCCTTCACGCCTTGGAGCGCTTGCTTTACCTTGAAGAACTGATTTCTTTTTTGGACCACTTCATAGGAGTAATCTCTAAATATTTTAAAGGTTGTCTGCTCGTATTTCAGTGGTACTCCATATTTGATATTACTTATCACCTCTTCACAATGATCTGACTTGTGTATTCTGAGCCTGTTTGGGATTTTTGTTTGAATCTCAGAATTCGATGTGCCGCTTCAACTTTCGGAAGGTTAGGAAGATTGAGAGCTTTTTAAATTAGATCCACAGCAAACTCCCGAGGGTTATCTCCCTCGGCTTCCTCAGGTACTCCTACTAGCCTTAGATTAAAGCGTCTCGAATGGGTTTCCAAGTCTAGGCGCTTATCCGAACATTTTGCCAGCTGTTTTGCAGTGAGGTCGTGCTGTGTCTTCATTTTCTTCATATCCTCGGCCATTCGTCCCATCTCTTCCTCCATCTCTTTCATTGTTTTCACATATGAGGCGACAGTCTCATGCACTGCAAAACACTTCTTATTAGTGTCTTCTACCCCCTTGTCCATTCGCTCCAATAGTTCAACGCTCACATCTTCAATTCTTTTATTTACGGTGTTGATCGAATCCTGCACAGACTCAATAACTTTCAAATTGCCCGTATTCGTATTCAGCATTAGCTTATCTGACATATCTTTCATCATTTTTTCCATGTGCGTTCCGTCCACCTTTTCATCTTTCAGTTCTCTTACTGTTTGCTTTAAGTCCTCCAAGTCTTTCTCCTTATCTGCCTTATCTGCCTTAGCTGTTTTAGACATTTCGGAAGGCAGTTTTCCTTCAAGAGCTCCTTCAAAAGTCGATTCTCCAAGCTCTTCAGGCTCTCAGTGCTGCAGTATATTTTTGAAATGCTTCTCTGAGGACTCTGAGCAGAAATCGGATTCTGCATTTAAAGGGTTAAATCCAGAGTTTAATGCACAGCACTTATTGTTGACGCATCAGCAGAGCATTCAAGGCCTCCGATAACCTTTTTTAATCTGTCCCGATCTCTCAATCCAGTTTTAAAGCGAAAAATCGCAAATTTTTCGGGAGCGAAGCTATGTGTGGTGACGGTTACCAAAACATGGCACCACCGGAAGTCCCAAAAGCCTTTTTGACCACCTTATCTACCTGTGATGCCATGACACCTGTGAAATCATGATTACATTGAATGGTGGGATAGACTGGAGAGGCCGAGTGGCCTCCCGCAGCACCTAGCTTCTTTTTGTTAACCTCTCCCTCCTCTCTGCTGGCTCTCCCAGAACAACATGTACCAGCTAATTCCCTTCGTGGTGGACGGCAACTTCCTTCCCGATGATCCTCAGAAAATGTTCCAGGACGGGATGTTCCAGAGAATTCCATACCTGCTTGGGGTGGTGACCGAGGAGGGTGTGCAAAGTCTCGTGCACCCAGAGGTAACAGTGGCCTGACAAGATGTGTCGAAAGTAACTGCTGTTAGACTCAAAGAGCTGGAGTAACCCAGCGGGTCAGGCAGCATCTCTGCAGAACATAGATAGGTGATGTTTTGGGCCGGGTCATCCCTTCCATCCACTCCCACTTCCCTGTCCATTCCCTGATTAATCCCTGCCCTGGAGGGTTGTGGCCTGAAACCTCGTTGGTCCATTCCCTCTACACATGCTGCCTGACCCGCAGAGTTCCTCCAGCACTTTGTGTCCCATTTGGCCCGTGTCCCTTCCTATCCCAGTAAATGTCCAAATGTCTTTTAATAGTCACCCCTTTTTAATCCAGATACTGAGGAATTGCAGATGCTGGTTCACAAAGTGCTGGAGCAACTGTGCGGGTCAGGCAGCATAGCTTGAGAACATCGATATGCAATGATACAGTGGCACAGTGGTAGAGTTGTTGCCTAACAGCGCCATAGACCTGAGTGCGATGCTGACTATGGGTGCTGTCTGGACGGAGTTTGTACGTTCTCCCTGTGACCATGTGGGTTTACTCCGGGTATTCCAGTTTCCTCCCACATTCCAAAGACATACCGGTTTGTAGGTTAATTGACTGCGGTAAAATTGTAAATTGTGTAGGGTAGTGCTGGTGTACGGGGATTACTGGTCACACACTCATTGGATTGAAGGGCCTGTTTCCATGCTGTATTTATTAAGTCTAAGTCAAAGATACTTCAGAGTGATCATAAAGCATCCCGACCTCAAAAGGCGTCTGTCCATTCCTTCCACAGATGCTGCCTGACCCGCTGAGTTCCTTCAACACTCCCCCAAGATTACAGCGTCTGCAGCCTCTTGTGTCTCCATCTTCTTTGTCCCTGTCCCTTGTCGCTTGCCCTGTGGAGAGAATCCTTTATTTAAACATTGACCCCCTAGTTCCCGGTTTCCCCCACAACGGGAGATAACCTCGTCACACTCACCCCTTGGGTCCTGTCCGTTCCCATTACTCTCTGCATCGTTAAAGCCACAACTCTGTTTTTGCACAGGTCATCATTAAGCCTGACTGGGAGGCAGGGATTAGCACGGATGAAATTCGGGAGAAGATAAAGGTGTATCTAAACCCACTGGTAAGGCAATCTCACCGTTCCATGTTCCAGGTTCCGGGTTCCGAGTTCCCGGTTCCCAGTTCCGAGCTCCGAGTTCTAGGTTCCAGGTTCTATGGTCTATGGTCTCGTGTCAATGATCTTTGGTCTGTGTTCTCCGTGATGTATTATTTTGCCCAGTGTGACATGGATTATCACCATTCTTTATCTAGTTTGGTGCGGAGAATGGAGATTTGATTTTTGACGAATACTTCAAGGATGTACACAACCCTGAGCTTCTGAAGGAGCGCTACCTTGACTTGTTCGGTGATGTGTTTATCTCCATTCCAACTCTGAGAGTGGCGCAGTACTATCGAGGTGAGCATAGGGCCGAGCCAGGCAGTGGCGCAGAGTCACATCAATATACAGCACACTGTTCTCTGTAGCCCTCCCTCTTGCTCAGGTTTAGAAGGCTCAAGTTTAACACTCAGTGGGAATTCAATGGCAAAGCTCTGACCCACTGTGAAGGGGGAAGGGATTAGGGAATCCTTACATGGGCAATGAATGGGAATGGGTTCCATCCATAGGGATTGTCACATGGGAGAGAATGGGAATATGTTTTTTCATTGGAAATCTAAACACGGCAGAGACACGAGACACTGTAGACACTAGAATCTTGAGCAAAACACAAAGTGCTGGAGGAACTTGCTGGAGGGTCAGGTATGGAGGGAATGAACAGATGCCATTTTGGGTCGAGATCTGAAACAGAAGAAACGTCCCGGCCTGAAACGTTGCCTGTCCATTCCCTCCACAGATGCTGTCTGACCCGTTGAGTTCCTCCAGTACTGCGTGTTTTTCTGGACATGGGAGAGAATGGGGATCCATTGGGGATCTGTACATACGAGAGAATAGATGGATTTTGATCCATTGGGAAGCCTTATATTGGAGAGACTGGAAATCTTTTGATCTATTGGGAATCTGGACTGACAGTAAAAGGGAAAAATTTGATTTTTTTTGTGAATATTGTGAATAGTGGTAAGGATTTGGTCCATTGAAAATACTGGCAGGGAATGGAAGGGTTTAGTCCATTGGGAAAATTGACAGAGAATAGGAAGGGGTGATCCATTGGGAATATTGACAGGGAATGGGAAAGAATGATCCATTGGCAATACTGACAGGGAATGAGAAGGGTTTAGTCCATTGGGAATATTAATAAATGGGAAGGACTGGATCGATTGGGAATATTGATGGTATGGGAACGGTTTAGTTCATTGGGAATATTGACAGGGAAGGGAAGGGTTTGGTCCTTTGGGAATTATGACAGGGAATGGGAAGAATTTGGTCTGTGGGATTGCGGGTTGTGATTGTGATGGGATTTTCTTTGCTGTTGCCATGGTAACTGGCAGTGCTGCTTTGCAGATGCGGGAAGCCCTGTGTTTCTGTACGAGTTCCAGCACCAGGCCAGCTTCCACAGGAGGAGGACACCGCAGTTCACCAGGGCCCCGCACGGGGCAGAGCTTGCCTTCGTCCTCGGGGGACCCTACATCCGCGACTTTGATGCGCTGCTGGGTGAGGCACGGGGGTCTGTCAGCAGTTGATTGATAGACTGAGAGATACAGCAGGGAAACAGGCCCTTCGGCCCGCCCAGTCCATGCCGACCATCCATCACCATTCACACTAGTTCAATGTTATTCCACTTTCACATCCACTTCATACATATTTTGGGCAATTTACATAGGGTGAATTAACCTATACACTTGCACATCTTTGGGATGTGGGTGGAAACCGGAGTACCCGAAGGAAACCCATGTGGTTACAGGGAGAATGGCCCTTCAGCCCATCACTTTCATGCTGACCCCGATACCTGTCCACATTAGTCCCATTTATCTGCATTAGACCATATTCGGTACACATGAGGGCTTGACCCTTGGTGATACCCAATAGTTCAATGGTTCAGTAGTTCAATGGTACTTTATCGTCACGTACCAAGGTACAATGAAATTATTTTTTGTATAAAGTTCAGTTCAGGTATCACTATACATAAGCACTTAGATACAACGTAGATAAGCATCCCAGATACAGTACTAGTGTATAGCAGTAGTACACTGGCACTGTATACAGTGTCTCCAGATTGATCACCATTTTCAAGTCCCAGTTGATATTAAGTGTTCCACTGCTCTGTGCAGCTGTGGGCAACATCCGGCCCATGCTCTCGACGTTTTGGAGCGACGCCCAGTCCAGCCGAGCCCCAGGCTGTTGCTGGTCCTCCAGCAGCCCACTCCTCCTGCAGCTGGTCTGCTCACCAGCCCTCTGTTCCGACTCCCTCCTCTCTGGTCCACGGGGCGAGGTAGGGCTGGGGTCGGCGTCTTCCCTCTCCGAGCGGGTTGCTGGTTCCGCGGTGGTAGTGCCTCTTGGGCAGTGCCATCTCTTTGATGGTGGGGTGGTCTCTCAGGTCAAAGGGTGGCCTCAAACTCACCGAGTGACCTAGCAACCAGAGGTGTGACCGATCACTTTACTTCACAGGCCCCATAACCGAGGAGGAAAAGGAGCTCAGCAAGAAGCTGATGATGTACTGGGCAACATTCGCCTGGACTGGGTAAGATTCAGTCAGACTGCTGTGGTTAATGAGAGAGGCGTAGAGTCAAGCTGTACAGCATGGAACAGGCCATTCGACCCAACCTACCCATGCCGACCAAGGTGCCCCATCTACACTATTCCCATCTGCCCATGTTTGGCCCATATCCCCCTAAACATTTCCTACCCATGTGCATGGCCAAGTATCTTTTGAATGTTGTGTCTTTAAAATAGTACCTTCTTCAACTACCTCCTCTGGCAGCTTGCTCCATATACCCACCACCCTCTGTGTGAATAATTTGCCCCTCGGATTCTTATTAAAACATTCTCCTCCCACCTTAAACTTATGTCGTCTGGTACTCAATTCTCATACTCTGAGTAAAAGACTCAATGCATTCATCCTGTGTGTTCTTCTCATGATTGTACACCTCTATAATGTCACCCCTCAGCCTCCTGCACTCCAAGGATTAGAGTCCCAGCCTGCCCACCCCCCTATAGCTCAGGCCCTTGAGTCCTGGCAACATCCTGGTAAATATTATCTGCACCCTTTCATAGAAACATAGAAAATAGGTGCAGGAATAGGTCAGTTGTCCCTTCGAGCCAGCACCGCCATTCAATATGATCATGGTTGATCATCCAGAATCAGTTCCCTGTTCCTGCTTTCTCCCCATTCCTTGATTGTGTTAGCCCTAATCTTTATCCTAAGCAATATCTAACTCTCTCTTGACTACATCCAATGAATTGGCCTCCACTACACTCTGTGGCAGAGAATCACAGATTCACTACTCTTTGGCTGAAAATGTTTTCCACATCTTAGTTCTAAATTGCCTACCCCTTATTCTTAAACTGACCCCTGGTTCTGGTCTCCCCGAACATCAGGAACATTTTTCCTACATTTCCAGGTTCATGACATCCTTCCTATAGCAGGGTAGGAAGCGAGTGGTTTGTTCACCTTCATCAGTTGTGCTTCTAATATAACCTGTTGCAATCCTTCTCTTGCAGGGATCCCAACGTGAGTCAACTCCCTGTCTGGCCATTGTACGGTGACCTTGAAGAGTTTATGCAACTCAACCTGACCCTGCAGCAGGGGTGCGGGCTAAAGACCGACAAACTCCGATTCTGGTCCAACAAACCCGCAAAAAGAATCGCAAAATTATTAATATAATTACAAGTGCGCTCCAATTCAATTCTATGTTTGCTTTAGGAAAAAATATTAGCTTGTTGCATGGAAGCCAAGAGTCAGGAGAGTCAACATTTTTTAATTATTTGAAGAAGGGTCTTGACCAGAAAAGTTACCTATCCATGTTCTGCAGAGATGCTGCCTGACCTGCTGAGTTACTCCATCACTTTGTGTTTATTTAGTATTCAATTGTCATACTGGATGAAAAACATCTCCCTCAAACCCTTCGAAACATCTGCGCCCTCACCCTCAAGGGCCTGTCCCACTTGGCAATTTTTTCGGCGACTGCCAGCATCATTGACTGATGCATCAGGTCACCGAAAAAGTCGTGGCGTGACGCGGCGGTGATGAGGCGTGAGGACGTATTGACGCGCGGTGTTTCCTCAAGCGTCGTGACATTGTTTTTGTCGCTGCTGCATTTTGAAATGTTCAAAATCTTTCGGCTACCCTGATTTGTCAGTCAATGACGCCGGCAGTCGCTGAAAAAATCGGCAAGTGGGACAGGCCCTTAACTCTCTGTGTGCCAGTTTTGTTCATATGGAAATAGGTTTCCTGCAGTTAGCACCATCTATACACCAGATAATTTTGTACAACTCATTCATTTCTTATGTGTGTGAAGGAACTACACCGAAGATATACACAAAGACGCTAAGTTACTCCAGCACTTTGTGTCTCTCTTCATATCCCCTCATACCCTGGATACACAAGAGACTGCAGATGCTAGAATCCTGAAACAGAAGGTTTAAATTCAACATTTCACTCACACTCACTGACTCATTAATTTTTGGTGGAAGTGACGAGAGAATGTAGAACTAGGAAGATGATGCCAAACGCAGGAGAAAATTGGACGAGCTGCTAAAGATTTAGGAATTAGATGCAAAGTTTGCAACTGTGGTTTTACGGGTCGGGATGAGTTCAGAGCCCCTGGACCAGATATCACCTCTGCCAGTAATGACCACACACTGCGAAAAATAAAATATTGCACAACACGGAGGTGAATTGAATTTTATTTAAATTGTTATCGATATTCAGTTATTATTCTCATGTTTAGTTTCGTTAGTTTAGAGCTACATCATAGGAACAGGCCCTTTTGCCCACTGCGTCTGCGCCGACCAACGATCACCCATTCACACTAATTCTAGGTTATCCCACTGTCTCATCCACTCTCTACACACGAGTGGGCACTTTACAGAATGCCAATTAACCTATAATCCCACACAACTTTGGGATGTGGGAGGAATCCTGAGCATACGAAAGAAACCTATGTGGTTGCAGGGAGAACGTGCAAACTCCACACAGACAACACCCGAGCGAAGGATTGAACCTGCGTCTCTGGCGCTGTGAGGGAGCGGCTCTATCAGGTGCACTATGCTGTGATACAGTGAAAATCTTCGTGTGTTTTCCAATCAAATTATACCTCACACGAGTACAATCAAGTCAAACGCAAGTATACTATGTAGTGCAAAGGCATAAATATCAGAGTGCACAACATAGTATTGTAGTGTTACACACTACAGAGGCAAAATCCAGTGTCCACAATGAGGTAGGTTGGGAGATCGGGACCACACTCGATGGTTTATGGGAGGACCATTCAGTAGTCTGATAACAGCAGGGAAGAAACTTCCTGAATCTGCCCAACCTTACCAGACACTGAAGAAAGTAGCCCCCACCCCTGTTCCTGAACCCCTCCCTGCACACAGAGGTGGCATAGGGTATTAATAAATCTTTCCCCCCTCACCTTAAACCTGTGTTCGCTGGTTCTCGATTCCCCTACTCTGGGCAAGATACTCTGTGCTACTTGATATATTCCTCTCAAGATTTTCTGCACCTCTATAAGATCACCCCTTATTGTCCTGCCCTCCAAGGATTAGAGTCCTTGCCTGCGCAACCTCTCCCTATTGGTCAGGCCTTTGTCCTGGCAACATCCTCGTAAATCTTCTCTGTACCCTTTCCAGCTTGACAACATCTTCCCTATAATGTGGTGCCCAGAATTGAGCACAATATTCTAAATGCATCCCTCACCAACGTCTTATATAACTGCAACATGATCTCCCAACTTCTATACTCAATACTCTGACTAAAGAAGGCCAATGTGGCAAAAGCCATTTTGACCACCCTATCTATCTATGATGCACCTTCAACGAACTATATACCTGCATTCCCAGATCTCTCTGCTCCTCAACACTACCCAGAGCCCTACCGTTCACTGTGTAGGTTCTGGCCATGTTCGTCTTCCCAAAATGCAACACCTGACATTTCTCTGTATTATATTCCATCAACCATTCCTCAGCCCACCTGCCAAATCAATCAAGATCCTGCTGCAATTTTTGACAACCATCTTCACTATCTACAATATCACCCACTTTTGTCTCATCTGTAAACTTGCTAATTATGCCATGTACGTTCTCATTGATATAGATGACAAACAGTAACGGGCCTAACACTGAACCCTGAGGCACTAGTCACAGGCCTATAGTCCGAAAATCAACCTTCTTCCATCACCCTCTGCTACCATCCATGAAGCCAATTTATTTTTTACGTGGGGGGTGGAGGGAATAGGGGGTAACTGCTTCCCAGTCACTGACCTGGACGGGGTGCATCATTTCTCTGAGTCACATCTTGCCCCCCCCCCCAGTGGCCTACCAAATGGATTGGTGCGGCCTTTCCTGCAGGAGACTGGCCAGAGCTTCAGTTGCGGCGCAGCACTGAACTCCATCATGGAGCGGGACGATGCCTTGCCGGTGATCGCCATGTTGAAGCTCCGGAGTGTTGGGCCTGCTGATTAACACCCTGGAGTTGTGGTTTGTGGAGCTTCTAGCCACGGGCGGCGCTGACTTTAACATTGCGGAGTCCTGGGATCTTTTGCCAAGGGTCGCCAGTGTTGAATCTCCGCCCAGCTGGGCCTGTGGACTTCAGGTGCCACAGTCTCCGGTAGGATGCGGCCAATTCGTAAACTCCAAGCCAACTCCAAGTGTGTTCTTCCATTCTGACACCCGAGCTCCATCATCCCGGCGAGAGGGCCTGTACATCGGGCCGTCCGTAGCCGCGCCTGCGGAGGGTTCAAAGGCCCCGACCACGGGTGAACAAAGAGGAAGAGGACTAAACTTTATTTGAATGTTTTTAAATAATATAGTCTGTGTAACTTTTTAATTTGGATTGGAATATGTATTACATTGATCGAACATTTGTGCACATATAGCAAGTGTTTATTCCAACTCTCTTTCGAGATTTTTATAACTAGTTCTTGTTCCCAATCTCCTCTAATTCTATCGGATGATGGTATTTCTATATTTAGGATAATATTATACGTATGATATTAAATTAGTTGAGTCCGCCTTTATATTCATTTGCTTCGTCTAATAAGTTTGGAGGAAAATTTTGATATTCTTGTGTATGTTTTTTCAAATTATCACGAATTTGAAAATATTTAAAATATTGATTGCTTCTCAGATTGTATTTAAGTTGTAGTTGTTGGAATGATAAGAATTTTCCATTTTCATACACGTCTCCAAACATTTTAAATCCTATTCTTTCCCCAATATGTAAATATTTATCAATACTTGAAGGTTTAAACAACGGAATTATTAACTATAGGGTGAGACGTGATAAATTTTGTAATTTAAGAGTTAATTTTTATTTGTTTCCAAATTCTAATAGTACTATGAATAATTGAATTTTTACTGTATATTGTATTATTCAGTTTTGTTGGTGAGAGAATGATCGCTCCTATATTAAAAGGGGCGCATCCTCTCTCTCCATTACTATCCAATCCACCCGCTGGGCAGAGTTGTCCAATAGGTGAATCACATTTTTGACATTTGCTGCCAATAATAATACAAAAAATTAGGGCGTGTTAATCCACCAAAATTCTTTAGGTTTGCACAAATGTCTTCTTTGAATTCTATGAAGATTTTATAGTCCCATATAAAATTTGTGATATCAGAATCCACTTAAACAAAAACCTTTTTAGGTAAGTATATTGGTATTGATTGGAATAGAATATATAAACTTTGTGGGTAGGAAGATCATTTTTATAGCATTTATTCGTCCTATTAAAGACATCGGAAGAGTTTTCCAAAATTAATCAGGCGTTTTAATTTGTTAACCAGGGGCATATAGTTTGCATTAAATAAAGATTTATATTTTCTGGTATTTCGATTCCCAAATATTTAAATTTTTTCTGTATCAGTTTTAAAAGGGAATTTTAGCAGATGTGTGAGTCTTGAGGTTTTATTCATCATAATTTCACTTTTATTCCAATTTATTCTATATCCTGAAAAGGACCAAATTCCTCTATTAGATTTAATATATTTGGTATACTGATTTGTGATTTTGTGATGTACAGTTGTACATCATCTGCGTATAATGATTATTTGAGCATTTTGTATTATATCCATGGATGATTGGATGTGTTCTAATGCTTTCAGCTAGAGGTTCTATTACAAGAGCAAATAGCAGAGATGATAGTGAGCATCCCTGTCTATTGCCCCTGGATAATTGAAATTTCAGAGACAACATGTTATTAGTTAATATTCCAGCAGTGGGCCTGTCATATACTAATTTTACCCATGAGATAAAATTCTCTCCCATTTGAAATTTTTGCAATACTTTAACAAGGTAGTCCCATACTACTTGATCGAATGCTTTTTCTGCGTCCAATGAAATAATTGATAAGTCTTGTTCTTCCGTTTTATATGAATGCATTATATTAAACAGACGTCTCAGATCATTGCATGAGTATCTCTTGGGTAAAAACCCCGTTTGATCTGCATTTAATAATTGACTAACAAATTTACTTAACCTTCTAGCTAATGTTTTCGCTAGTATTTTTTTTACCTGTATTTAACAGTGCAATGGCTCTGTATGAACCAGGGTCTTCTAAATCTTGATCTTTTTTAGGTATAAGTGTAATCGTTGATTCCGCTAATGTTTCTGGTAATATTTGTTCTTTGAAAGCATATGAATACATTTTATGTAAACGTGGTGAAATTATCACATAACATCTTTTATAAAATTCATTACTAAACCCATCTGGTCCTGGTGTTTTTCCATTCTTCAATGAGTTTATTGTTTCTTCTATTTCCTTAATTGAGATCTGTGCTCCTAATTCCTCTTGTTCAATCAGGTTAAGTTTTGGGAGATTACAGTTATCCAAGAACTATAACTTTAGTACTATCTGCTGACATTTTAGATGTATGTAAATTTTGATAAATTTGAGCAAATCTTTTATTAATATCATTAGATTAGAGTTAACAATTCACCTTTATCTGATTTAATCTTTAAAATCGTATGATCTTTTTCCCGTTTTTTCAGTTGACGTGCCAAAAGTTTATGTGGTTTATCACCAAATTCAAAGTTTTCCTGTTTTGTAATTTGAAATAATCTTATAACTTTTGCTGATAATATTTTATTTAATTTAAATTTCAATATTGTTATTTTATTATGTTTATCTATAGTTGGCTCTTTAGCATTATCTAGATCCAATTGTCTAATTCGTTCTTCTAACTGTATTTGTTCATTCTTATTCTTTTTATTTTGAAAAGCTTAATATGAAATTATAGATCCTCTGATAAATGCTTTAAAAGATTCCCATAGTAAAGCGGATGAAATATCTGGGGTGTCATTGGTCGCAAAAAAAAATTCCATCTGTTGTTTTAAATATATACCACCGTGTGGGTCATTTAGAATTTGAGGATTAAACCTCCAAAACGATTTTTTATTAGGCATTTCTTCCAGCTTAAAAAACAAAGTTAACGGGGAATGGTTAGAAATGATGCTGTTATGATAGTTTGGATTCATTGTGTAGGGAATTAATTTTGTGTCCACTAAAAAATAGTTCAATAAGTCAATAAGTGAACTTTTGTGTACCGTTGAATAGAACGAGTATTCCCTTCCAGCTGGGTTAGCGATTCTCCAAACATCTGTTATATTTGTGTTTTTTATGTATTGTATTTAGGAGTTCACTAGTTTTAGATTTTGTGTTACCCCTCTTTTGTTGTGCGGATTTATCCAGGTATGGATCTAAAACGCAATTAAAATCTCCCCTAATTATCACATTTTGATAATTAAACTCCGAAATTATATTCAGGATTTTATTTAAAAATTTGGGGTTATCAAAATTAGGCGCGTAAATATTAACATGGTAATTGGGGTAGCATGAATCTCTCCGGTAACTATAAGATATCTCCCTTCCTTGTTTGTTATGATATGCTTTGATTTAAATGGTATACTTTTAGGAATAATAATTACCGTGCCTCTAGATTTAGAGATATATGAAGACTGATATGTTTGATAATTAACCACATACCCCAAAAGACTTGCAGCTGTAATTGGTTCTACAAAGTATTGACTCAGGGGGGCTGAATACTTTTGCACGCCACACTTTTCAGTTTTTTATTTGTAAAAAAATTGAAAACCATGTATCAGTTTCCTTCAACTTCACAATTATGCGCCACTTTGTGTTGGTCTATCATATAAAATTCCAATAAAATACATTTACGTTTGTGGTTGTAACGTGACAAAATGTGGAAACGTTCAAGGGGTATGAAAACTTTTGCAAGCCACTGTAGTTTGTGTTGAGTAATGATTTATAGTTCCTAGTAATTTGGATGCCCAAATACTTAAATTTTTCTGTTGTAATTCTAAAAGGGAATTTCAACAGATGTGTTGACTCTTGAGGTTTTATCGTCATAATTTCGCTTTTGTTCCAATTTATTCTATATCCTGAAAAAGAACCAAATTCCTCTATTAAATTTAGTATATTTGGTTATGCTAATTTGCGAATTTGTAATATATAATAATATGTCGTCTGCATATAATGAAATTTTATTATTTGAGTGTTTGGTATTATACCCATGAATATTCGGATGGCTTCTTATACTTTCAGCTAAAGGCTCTATCACTAGTGCAAATAACAGGGGCAATAACGAGCACCCCTGCCTATTGCTCCTTGCTAATTGGAATTTCGGGGATAATATATTATTAGTCAGTATTCTAGCCGTCGGCTTATCATATAATAATTTAACCCCTGAAATAAAATTATCTCCCAATTTAAATTTTTCCAATACTTTGAATAAATATTCCCATGCTACTTGATCGAAAGCTTTTTCTGCATCCAATGAAATAATTGCTAGTTCTTCTTCAGTATTATGTGAGTACATTATATTAGACAGCCGTCTCAAATTGTTAAATGAGTATCTCTCTGGTATGAACCCGGTTTGATCCGGATTTATTAGTTTACTAACATATTTACTCAATCTTCTCGCTAGGGTCTTTGCTAATTTTTTTGGTCTGTATTTAGGAGTGCCATAGATCTATATGAGCCTGGGTCTTCTAGATCTTTATCCTTTTTTGGTATCAGTGTAATAGTTGACTCAGTTAGTGTTTCTGGTAGTTTATTTTCTTTAAAAGCGTATATATATAAATCTTGCAACCGTGGAGAAATTATCTCGTAGAATCTTTTATAGAATTCATTACTAAAGCCATCTAGGTCCTGGGCGTTTTTGCCATTCTTCAACGATACTAATTGTTTCTTACTATTTCCTGTGAGTGTAATCTGAGCTTCCCTAATCCCTCTTGTTCCACCATATTTAATTTTGGAAGATTACACTTATCTAAGAAATTTTGTAATCACTTGAGTATTATTTGCACCAGGTTTTCGATGTATATAAGTTTTGATAAAATTGAGGCAAATCTTTTATTAATATCTTTAGGTAGTGTTAGTAATTCCCCTTTGTCTGATTTAATTTTAGTAATTGTATTTTTCTGTTTCCCGTTTTTTCAGTTGGCATGCTAGGAGTTTATGAAGTTTTATCACCAAATTCGAAAATTTTCTTGTTTTGTAATTTGAAAAGTAATCTTATTATTCTGGCTGATAAAATTTAATTTAATTTATATTTTTAGTATTATTATCTTTATTATGTTTATCTATAGTTGGTTCTTTTTGGCATTTTTCTAAATCTAATTGTCTAATTTCTTGTTCTAACTGCAATTGTTCAGTATTATTATTTTTATTTTGGAAAGCTTGATATGAGATTATAGTTCCTCTAATAAATGCCTTAAAAGTTTCCCATAATAAGGAGGGTAAAATATCTGGTGTATCATTTGTCTCAAAGAAGAATCTCATCTGCTCTTTTTAAATAAGTGCAACCTTGTGAGTTATTTAAAATTTGGGGGTTTTAAACCTCCAAACGAATTCTTATCAGGCATTCTTCTAATTTTAAAGAAAAAGTTAACGGGGAATGTTCAGAAATAATTACTATTATGATATTTAAAATTATATGTATATGGAATTAGTTTTGTGTCCACTAAGAAATAATCAATGCGTGAATATGTTTTATGTACTGTTGAATATAAATGAATATTCCCTACCTACTGGGTTAGCGATCCTCCATACATCTGTTATATTAGTATTTTTCATGTATGTATTTAGGAGTTCACTCGTTTTAGATTTTATGTTAGTCCTTTTTTGTTTTGCCTGATTTATATCCAAAGTATGGAGATCTAAAACACAATTTAAATCTCCCCCTATTATCACATTTTGATAATTAAGTTCTGAAATTATATCCAAAATTTTACTAAAGAATTGGGGGTTGTCAAAATTAGGAGCATAAATATTTATCAAAGTAAGTGGAGTAGAATAAATTTCTCTCGTGACAATGAAGTACCTCCCCTCTTTATCTGCTATTGTATTCTTTAATTTAAATGGTATACCTTTACGAATGATAATAGCCGTGCTTCTAGATTTAGAAGTAAATGAAGAGTAGTATGTTTGCCCAATCCAATTTGCCTTCAGTCTTATCTGTGTTTGATATTTCAGATGGGTCTCTTGTAAGAAAATAATGTCACTGTTTAAGGCTTTTACTTGGGCAAAGATCTTACCCCTTTTAATTGGTTCATTAGCACCCCTTATATTCCAACTACAAAATGTGATTCCTCCAGTTTTCTTTTGTTTATCGTCTTACATTATGAATCATGTTAATACCTTTACTTCATATGGTGCAACCAAGAACTTTATAACTCCAGACGAAGGATGGTCATCCCCAGCTGTTAAGTTTTGTTGGCATCTCCCCTTCAGAATAAACCTTGAAAAATACCAGAAAGTGTAGAGTCGTGACAAGATAATTAACAAACAAAAAGGGATATTATAATATCCAAAAATAAAGCTATTATAATTAAAAACAAACCACCAACAGGTGGTAGAAAAATTCTTATTGGCTTCCGTAGATGTTTTTATATGTCCCTCCCCCACCCAAGTCGCACTAGCTTCTAATTTTCACCCTACAATCACCTAACAATGGCCTGTTTCCTTTATCATCATTACTTTTTTTATTTTTTTACTTTATTTATTAGAAGTAATGTACATTGCAATGATATAAGCCAAAAATAACATAATACATTTCCTGTACCACTTCTTATTTTAAACTTGATGAAGAAGAAGAATAGAGAAAGTTAGATAAGATAGTAAGTGCGTGAGAGAGTGATCAGGAAGAACCCGTAGAAGCGTAAAACACAAGAAAGAATAAAAAAGAAAACCAAAGGAAAAAAAAGAAAAAAAATAGAAGACAGAAAATATAAAAAAGTAAAATAAGATAAAAGGGATGTACCTACTTCGTATCTTTACACACCCCTCACCAGGTCCTGATACCATTTATTTTCAGAGTTGTGTTGCACCCTATGCTTGTAATAGGTCGATAAATGGAGACCAAATCTTTTGGAAATGGTCTGATTTGCCTGCTAGGAGGAATCTCATATCTTCGAGGTGTAACATTTCGGACATATTTGAAATCCACATTTTTATCGTTGGTGTGGGAGCGTTTTTCCATGCTCCCATACCAACAGTAAATATGTGGATTTCAACTATGTTTGAAAAACTACATCTGGAAGATATGAGACTCCGCCTGGCAGGAAAATCAGACCGCTTTTATAAGATGTGGTCTGTATTCATAGATCTACTACAAGGATAGGGTGCAAGAGTACCTCAAAAAGGTACCGGCGTCAGGTCTTGGTAAAGGGGGATGAAAAATTGTCGAGTTGGTAAATTCCTTTTGCGTGATGTTTATAATAAAGTAACTGTCTTTTTCTTTTTTCTTCTTTCTTTCTCTTCTTTTCTAGGGTCTATCTCTTAATCTCCTTTCTCTAACTCCTCGACTAAGGGTTCTCTCTTCTTTCCCTTTGTCACGCTTCTTCACTTTCACAATTCTCTCTCAGTTTCTCAACTTTCTTTATTTCTATTCTTTTTTTAATAACTTTAAAAACTAAGGGATACAATGATTGTAATAATATATACGGGATGTACACTGATGTAATTTACTGTACCTCTAATAAATAAATAATGACCATTTTTAAACTTCCGCATGGACAGATTTCAAGAAATGTTGGCGTTCAATTGACAGACCAATCAGGAAAGCGTATCAAGAATACATCCATGATGTGATAGGGAAAGTTTAAAATCAGAAGACACAAAGACTTTCTGTAATTACATCACGGAAATTAGCCAGGAAGTATTTGGAATTTCAATCCTTACGTCGATGGGGCGGAGAGTTTCTTTGGCAGCAGACAAGGCTGAAGTGTTAAACCAGCAGTTTTGTTCGGTTTTTGCTGAAGAAAACCTAGATGAATTCCCGTCATTGAACTCACAACAAACTCCAAAAATTGCAGATCTTAAGGTAACGACGAACAGGGTGCAGAAATTATTGGAAGAAATAAAACCAAAAAAGGCATCAGGGCCAGACCAGATACCAGCCAGAGTTTTAAAGAATTGTGCAGGAAGCTTAGCTCCAGTCTAGCAAAAGATTTTTCAGAAGTCTGTGGATAGTGGAGAACTCCCAGAAGATTGGCTGAATGCTAACATTGTTCCCATCTATAAAAAAGGAGATAGGATAAATCCTTCAAATTATCGCCCAGTTTCACTGACCTCCATACCATGCAAGATTGCGTACAGTTTTGGTCTCCTAATCTGAGGAAAGACTTTCTTGCCATAGAGGGAGCACAGAGAAGGTTCACCAGACTGATTCCTGGGATGGCAGGACTTTCATATGAAGAAAGACTGGATAGACTTGGCTTGTACTCGCTAGAATTTAGAAGATTGAGGGGGGATCTTACAAAATTCTTAAGGGGTTGGACAGGCTAGATGCAGGAAGATTGTTCCCGGTGTTGGGGAAGTCCAGAACAAGGGGTCTAAGTTTAAGGATAAGGGGAAAGTATTTTAGGACCGAGATGAGAAAAACATTTTTCACACAGAGAGTGGTGAATCTGTGGAATTTTACTTCCACGAGTGGAGCCCCGCTGGCGCTTGATCGGCATTACGTCGACGCTGACGGCAGAAGCAAGAGCTGCAGAGCGCAGCTCCCCTCAGCGGTAAGAACGGGCCCACAGGTAAGTGCAATTGATTTACTTTAAGGCGTTCTAAAAATCTGTTACGCTGGCATATAGAACCAGCAAAATGAAAGTAAAAATCTTTACCAAAAAAATAAAAAATCAGAGTCACGCTGCGTACTGATCCAGCAAAAGATAATAAAAAATTGAAACAAAATGGCGAAGAGTCTCAGATTGGGAAGATTTCGCGGTTAAAAAGATTCGTCCCGAGGGAGGTTTGAGGCTAAAGAGTCGGGTAGAGGACAAGAGATTAGTGCGGAGCCGGTTCCCTTAGATACCGGTGTGCCGTCCAAGATGATTCACCCGTTAGTGAGATTATAATTCCTCCAGAAATTAAAACCACGGAAGGAAAATGTGCCTAGAAAAGTAAAAAGAAATCCGTGAGGCCCGTGCGTTTCCGATGACTGATGAGTAATGAAAGTCCTCCGGATAATAAAAGCTATATGGCTTAAAAATGGAAACATATGGAGAAAGTGCTCCAAAATATATTATGAGTCAAGGGTCAAAGAACCCAGAATTTTCCAAACAGACCCCTGAGGGGCTTTGAATATCCAGAATATGGCTATGTGCCAAATTGGGAATATGAAAACTCCAGACCCAGGATTAAGGGTGGAGGAAGTCTCTTTTGATGAAGTTCACAGGAGTATCAGGGCTGCAAGAGAAGACAGACCTTGAAAGTGGTGATGTGGATTATGATTGTGCACACCACAAATAAAAAGAAAAGGCCATTTGTGCCTGATATGGCAAAAGATTTTGCTTATACCTGAAGGAAGTGGTGAATGGGCTATGGAAGAAAACCGAGCTTGCCAGCATTAATTATATGAACTACACACGGATGCTCACCAACTTCAAGATTCTGTTATGGCTGAAAACGGCTAGAATGTATACAAAACACCGGAAAATTGCCCCCACCTCATTGAATGGGTACCCTACGGTGAATCCGAATTATGGAGACACCTATGTCATCAGTCATGTGAGGACAAGAAAATAAGGTTTCAAAGAATCCTCCAAACTGATTTCAGCTAGCCCATTACTGCTTTTGGGAAAGCAAATGGAAGGGTCAGAAATTATCAAAATCCAAAGAGATACATTGGGCTTATTGTGCAATTCCTTTTATGAAATCAATTGTAATGAGGAAAAAAATGCGATTCGGCCCATATTTCCATCCTAGATTTGCAGGTCTGACCTGCCGATCAAGTGGTGTTCAATCTCATGGTTATCTATTTGGAGAAAACCTGCCTATAAACTTCAAATAAGAGAAATGGGATGAAGAGGCTAAATCTATTAGCTACATGAGACCTTTTGTTTTTTTACTGGACAAAAAAGGTACTATACACCAAGAAGGGGGCATCTGATTTTGGAACAAACAGAGGCAGGAATATGGTTAAATAAGAAAATATTACCACTGCAACACAGCCTAATGTTCACCCATATACGGGGAAGACAGGAGATCACCACGATCATATGGAGGAGGTACAAAAAACTGTTTATTTGTTCTTAAAGAAACTATGGACGAATCTCTAGTTGGTGGGAGATTACAAATGGTTTTGATGAATGGCTTTGCATCACATCTGACTCCGGTTTATTTTGCAAATGGTTTCAGGAAGCTTACAATAAACATTTAAAGAAGGTGCTTGATTCTTCGGTTACAATATAAACCTACTTATGGTTCATGTTCTCTGCTATTGAGGAAGCAGAAAATTAATGTGGAAATTGACAAATTGTTTTAAAAAAGGTGTTATGTGAAAAAACTGTTCGTTGAGCATCCACACCAATTTGTGTTATCAAACATCTTTCCAAGAGATAAAAAATGATGGTGGTTGTAGAATTATCTGGACTTACAAACTTTAATACATTTGTCCAGTATTAAAACATTTCTAGATGGAAAGCCCACCCCCCCCCCCCCCCCCCCCTGTTCAACACTGCAAGACATTTGATATCAGCAGGTTGTTATACTGGCTACAATCGATTTAAAGGATGCGTACTATTCAGTACCAATACATTGTTTCTTTCGGATGGACGCTGTACTTAAAATTTAATTGGCTGGTACAGCCGATGTGGCAATTTAAAGCATTACTAATGGGTTAATGTTCAGCTCTCCTAGGCTCTTCACAAAGCTCTGTTGAAACCTAGCTTTAGCACAATCTAAGAGAGCACAAAAGCACATCGTTATGGCCTTATCTGGATGACATTTTAATTGTCAGTAATAATCAGGAATCAGCTGGAAAAAAATCAGTTTCAGAAACTAAAACTTCATTTGAAAAACTAGGGTAGGTCCTGATTCATCCAATTAAGTCAAGCTGCAGCCAGCACAAAACAATTAATTATTTTAGGTTTTGTGATTAATTCAGTTACTGTGTTAGTAACTTTGCCCAGATGGACAAGATTGTTGATATTTTCAACTGTATGTTGGGGCCTCATTCACAAACCTTATCCCTCCATACGAGGAAGCTAGCAAAGGTTATTGGTAAATTAGCTACAGCCCCTGCATTTCCTGCAGTGGAAAGAATTTGAATGGCTCCATACATTACCTAAACCTTCTAAGGGACAAAAAACTACTGCGAGCTTAAAAAAGCGAGTGCAAGGCCATTTTGATAAGGCTATGCATTAACAAAAGAAGCTTTATTGGAAATTTACAATTGGTACCGGATTGCGTAAAAATGTTCCACATGCTGCTAAAGCTATTTTTAATACATCAGTCTGAAGTATTTTTTCAACAAACTAAGATGCAAGTGCTCTCGGATGGGGGGTGGTGCGGTGACCAGATACATTTCACCAGCTGTGGGGGCAGATGGACTGTCCTAAGAGGAATTGTGTCTCAAAACATTATGTCGTATTAATTATTTTGAGTTATTGGGGGCATTTTATGGATTAAAAGCCTATTGTTCTACAAAAAAGGATCACCTGCATGTCCAGGTACAATTAGACAATTAAGACAGCTGTTGCATATATTAATCACATGGGTGGAGTAAGGTCGCGTTATCATGTGTGTGGTTGTCTACCTTCTCTAATCCCTGGTCAATCAGAGCTATGGCATTGGTGTATTGAGCATCAACTTTTGGGTGTTTCAGCAAGTTATATCCCAGGTAAAGATAATGTGATGGCAGACAAAAACAGATCATTAGGGTATTTAAAGACAACACAGAATGGATGTTGAACCCACAAGTTTTCAGTAAAATTGTATATTCGGTATGGAGTTTTTTTACCAGACATTGATCTGTTTCCATCAAGATTTATCTAAATCATCAAATTGCCTAATATGTGTCTTGGTGAACCCGATCCAGGTGCTGGGTAGCAGTAGATGCTTTTTCGCTACATTGGGGAAAAATATGTCTTTTATGCTTTTCCCTCCATTGGCCTAGTTAGGCAATGTCTTAAGAAAATAGAACACGATTTCTGCCACAGGACTGTTGGATGATTCCAAATTGGCCCACACAACCATGATTCCCGTTGATGTTAAATATGATTAAGGAACCATGTATGTCAATTCCTAGCTGCAGTGATTTGTGTAATTTTAAAACAGAGTAACAAAAGAAATTCATCATTACATGTTATATGATTTTGTTAATCTGCAGGTTTTGTACAGACAACTAACAAGGGCTTGGACTGTCGGGATAGGACCATGGATGTTATAGTCTCTCATTGGCGAGATAGCACTAAGACACAATATATGACACATATAAAGAAATAGGAAGTTTTTTGTAGATAATCAAATATATCTTATCATACTGTGAACATTTCAAACATATTGGAGCTCCTTGCTGAGTTGTATTTTGAGCAGCACTTGAGTTATAGTGCCATTAATAGTGCTGTCGTAGTGCTTTATCGTGCTATTAGAAACAAATTCTGACCATGAATCAATTGGATACTCATCCATTAATATCCAGGTTTATGAAAGGAATTTTTAACAAAAATCCGCCCAGGCCAAGATATACAGAAATTTGGGATGTCAGCATTGTACCTACTTTGCTTTGGCAATGGACTCCAATCACAGTTATGTCTTTTGGAAAAATTAAAATTTAAAGTAGTAATGTTAATGGGCGTTGGTCTATCAGCAAAGAGTGCAAAAACATTGCAAATGCTATTCGTTTAGATTGTATGCATGTGGCTTCAGATAACATTGTGTTTTACGTTTATGATCTGATCAAACAACAGCAGACAGAAAGAACTGGGAGCGGAAGGTAAAGTAATGTTTCAAGCTTACCTATTGATCCAACGTTGTGTGTAGTTAGACACTTGACTCAATATATAAAAGTTATCAAGAGTCTTCGAAGTGATGAAAAGCGTTATTTATTACGCATAAGTAACAAAACACACAGAAAAGCATCAGTACAAACCATTTCTAGATGGTTTAAAACAGGTGTTACTTTTAGCGGGAGTAGACACTGATGTTTTTAATCTCACTCCACCAGGGCTGCAGTACGTCCATGGCGAAGTTACATGGACGTACCGCTCGACACATTTTGGAAAGCCGACAGGGTGGTTGTAAAGAAGAAACTTTTTCAAAGTTCTACGATAAACCTGTTCTCACAATGACAGGCTTTGGACACGCGGGTGTAGGGTTCAACTGTAATCACCTGCTTTTGTTTCACTATCGATTTATATTATCGATTTATGTTATCACTTTATATCTTTTATCATTTGTAGTGATTTTCCCCAGATATAAAAAAGGGGGTTATTATTTGTTTTTTGTCATTAAAAGATTTATGAAAATAAACTAAAACTGAATTTGGTAAAGGTTATTTACTCATTTATGTGTTGACTAGCCGGACTGTCGTATGGAATGACTCTATGACATAAATAACACAGAGTACAAAATTTCACGTAGTCACTCACGTGACTCGAAGCAAAATAGTAAGATTTAAACGAGAACTTACCAGTTCGAAGTTGATCGTTATTTTATGAGAGTAACGATGAGGATTACGGTGCCTCCATCCCGACCCTATAAAATAAATGATAATCTGGTAGTTTAACTTATGTTTGGGCCTTACTATCTTACTCCGGCTATTATGTTCTGTGTTTTTCATGCTGCTGCTTTGAAGTATGCCGATCAAGCGCAAGGCGGGGCTTCTTCACGTAATCCCTCATTGTTACGCCTCATAAAATAACGATCAAACTTCGAACTGGTAAGTTCTCGTTTAATCTTACTATTCTCTGCCACAGAAGGTAGTTGAGGCCAATTCGTTGGCTATATTTTAGAGTTAGTTAGATGTGGCCCTTGTGGCTAAAGTGATCAAGGGGTATGGAGAGAAGGCAGGTACAGGATACCTGCTTTGGTATCTGGACGTCCGTAGCGGCGACTATGGAGGGTTCAAGGCGGGGGGGGGTGGGGGGCCCCGACCACGGCAAAATGATCAAAAGGAGGAGGGAATCGTGGACTGAATTTTGTTGCCTTTCCACCCACAGTGAAGAACTGTTGTGGGGGTTGTTTGTTGTTAATTACTATTGTATTATTGCGTGTTTTTTTTTTAAGTGTATCGCTGCTGGCAAATTCATTTCACTGCACCTCCGTTGGTAAATTCAACTTTGACCAAAGGGCCTCTTTTCGCGCTGTTCAATACTCTCGGAGTCTTACATGCATTGACAGCATCACGAAACATACTGAGGGGAGTAATGGAGAGGGGAAGGGCGAGTGCCGCCAGCCCCGCGGAGAAGGTGTATAGGGTTTTTTGTGCCGGGGTTTGTCTGGGGAGAATTTGTTCTTCACAAACTTTAGTCTTATTTTACAGTCACCAAAGAGTTGATGATGCGTGCGATCAAAGATCTTAGTGACCGCGGCTCGGCCATGGAGGTGGGGGAGGGGGGGGGGTGTGGGGGGACTTGTGATAATGGGTTTTGGGCGGCTGTGGGGCGGCTCTGGGCGGGCGGGACAGCACAGTCCCGGTCGCCCCCGGCCGGCCCCCGGCCGCCGCAAAATAAAGCCGTGGCCGGCCCCCGCCGCATTCACTCGGGAGCTGGGTGTGTCACGGCTGGGCTGCGGTAGAACATGGGGTTCGGGGCTGCAGCCGCCGCTTCTACTCGCCGTTCCTGGCGCTGGCGACAGAGCAGGTAAGGGGGTGCGGGATAGGGTGGGGTGGGGGGAGGGTGGGGGAGCGATTGAGAATGGGGGAGTCGGGGGGGGGAGGGGGGGGATGGAGAGAGAGTGGTTGGGGTGAACAGAGGCGGGAATGGGATGGGGGTAGGGGAGGACGCAGTAGGTTGTTTGGGGAGGGGGGGTGAGGGGTGGGTAGAGAGAGGGAGGGAGAGAAAGAGTTGGGGGGGTGGTGGAGAGGAGAGGGGAGGTGGGGGGGTGGAGAGAGGGGGTGGGGGGGGGAGAGAGGCTGGGAGAGAGAGGAGGAGAGATGGGGGGAGGAGAGAGAGAGAGAGTGGGAACAGAAATGGGAGGGGGTAGGGGAGGACCGCAGTGAGGTGTTTAGATGTGGGAAAGGAGCAGAGAGCCAGAAGCCGGTGCAGATCGATCCCGGGCAGGTGCAGGGAGGTCGGGAGTGGACGGGGCGAGGTCCACCTGGTGGTGTGTGTGTCGGGGGAGAAGTCTCCTGGCTGGGAATAAGTTTCCCCGCTCCACTCCTACCGCGGATGAGGACAGAGACTTGCCCTCTGACACCACTCTGCACCACCTCCCCTCCTTGTTGCTTCAACAAAATCTTCTTTCACAATACATAACAATGGCACTTCATATCCTGTTTGTGCAACAACTCTCACAATCCAACGGTGCAAACATTGAATTCTCCAATTTCAAGGAACACCCTCTTTCCCCTGTTCCTCGCCCACCCCCCACAGTGAAAATCTTTTTATGCAATCCAGTCAAATCACATGAGTACAATCAAGCCATATAGAATTACAATAGGCAGTGAATACACTCGAGCTGACCACAGTCTACTGATACAGGATGAAGGGAATAACATTTAGTGCAGATAAAATCCACGTAAAGTCTTGTGTGTTTCCCTTTTTGCTCACAATAAATACTCAAACGACTAAATCCTGGAAGCAGAAGAATTTCTTCTATTTTTACGATTTCTGCAGACCGGGGCCTCTCACAAACTCGAGACACACTGAAGCCAGGAAGTTCATCCCCTTTTGATACACAAAATCTTACATTCAATTTCTCCTCCGGACTCTCTCCAATCAGAGTCGGAGGTACACAATCTGTCAGGTACAACCCACCGTACATCCCCTCGGAGCATCCCACATCATACATTGCATGTTCATGTAATGAGCAATTTTCTTGACCAGGGGTGTGTTGTTAATATTCATTTTTTTCTATTAAGCATGCTCAATTGCTTCAGGACCTGCCCACTTTTGCTCTCTCTTAGTGAAACCACTCTCAGTTTTCCTATATCAGCACTAAAGCTAAGATATAGTGACTAGGCGTCCATCATCACTCCTTTCCACTGACAGGGATTTCTCTACAATCACCCCCTTCTCTAGCGAGTCAAAGCTATCTCTTCTTACTCAAGGCCTCAAGGATGGGTCTGGCATTTCGACATGCTGTCAGAATCTCCTCTCCAGCCCCTCTCTGTTTGAATTCTCTTTAAACCCTTTTCTTTAATAGGTTTAATCACTTTATCCCTCACAATCCTCCCTTTTCTTTTTGCTATGCATACACTGATTAAACCTCATTTTTAAGTTCATTCAATTCGAAACTGACCGTAACATCGTCCTAACCTTCTCTCCTGTAATCATAAACTTCACCTGGTTTAGCAATTTGAATCTTTTTGCTGTTTTTTCCCCTTCTTCCCATATTGGCATTTGACTACTGACTGCTTCTGAATTATTATACTTCTGGTAATAAGTTCCACTAAAAACAAAGGGATACAACAGGGGATGAAGAATCCGTCCAGCCTCTGCACATAGAAAACACCAAGTCCCCCAAACGTTTTATCCTCTGTTCTACGAGGATAGAAATCCCACCTTTGGGTTCATAATCGAATTTCCACTTTTGTATTGGAACAAATGCGCCAATTTCCGGATCCCTTCTGTATGTCCATCATGCCTGCGCTGTCCATTATCATCGATGTTCAAAATCAGCAATTAGAGAGGTGAATTTCCGCTTACCCTCCTTATTCTGCCTGGAGGCTAATCTAGGGCTAACCTGTTTATGGTATATCGTGTTCTCATCTTTTGCGGTCTGCTGCCTTTGCAGCATCTCAGCGCCCCCGCAGGTTTGGTTGGTAATTTCCTCCTGTACTGCTGTAGCCTTATGTCCTGTTTATCATTTATACAGGTGGTCGGTAGACCAAGGAGCATCTTGTGCCAGTGGCTGGGTCTACGTAGTATGAGATGATTCTTGCTGGTGGCCCACTCAATTCATCTTCCATTCGCCAATGTTCTATTTCCCTCTTTTTCCGAATATAGGTCATCAAAATACAGGTGTCCTAACGAACTGGCCGTTCTTTGGGGTTTAACAGGAAGAATTCCGGTGTACTGTCAATAAAACAAGTCCCTCTTACAATTCATTGGTAACACCGAGTATGCCCTTGTATCAGCATATCCATTAACAGTCCTTAGGGGCAGGTCCAACTAGAGCGCAACATTGTTCCATTATATCTCGCAATATGGGATCCTGATAAGGGTTATATTCCCGTTTGCAGTTCCATAGTCCGGCTGATTCCACTCCATCAATCTCCATCCGGATTGTGCAGTTGTTCCCATATGTCTTAGTTAGATACCATTTAGGCTCCTCGTGCCAGCACACTCGGACCTGATTTGGCCGATGGGTGGTCGATTGCTGGCAGGGGCTGCTGCCTACTAGGGACGGCATCCTTTGCCCAGGGACTAGCTGATTACATCAGTCCGACCGCGAGCATCAGTCAGGACCCATACCTGGGGATCTCGGTCTTGTCAATTGATCAGGTTCCACCCAATCAGGTCCCATTTTTCAAAAAATGGATCCTCTCCATGGCCAGCGTGATTTCATCAGCGGTCCTCCGCAGAAAAAAATGTTAGTTCACATTACAGGTTCCCAGCTATCTGGGTGGCCAAGTCCACATACAGGTTTTTTTTTCCTCCTTCAGGGATTTCGATCTGCTTCTTGATTTCTTTCGTACAGTGTTGGTGCACTTGAGGCTGAGTATGTGCGGGGAGGGGAGGGCTTCGTGACTACTACCTTAGTAACTCTTTTATTACTTCCTCTTTGTCTTACCTATTGCCCCTTTTACGATCTGAGAAGGGAAACTAATGTACACAAACCATACTCTTCCCTTGGGCAGGGTTAAAGCCCAAACTTCCTATATACCCCCGATTGCTGTTTTGGGCCATACATAACTCCTTTCCCCCCTATTTCGCAAATGATTTCTATTCTTTTCGGTCATGGCATGCTTTAATCACATGGGAATGATAGGTAAATGATCCTGGTTATTAACCCTCTGTATTGATAGGATGATTAACATTTATCACAATTATTAATACCTTTTACAATCACTTTACATACAAAGCAAATCAATACACGGACCTGCTCTGTCATACGTCAGTTATACATTCAAGGCTTTTCTTTTTTAAAATTACTGTTAGGGGGTTTAGTCCGCTTTCACCGTCACTGTTCCTCATCCTCAGGAAACAGGTGGATCGACGGGTCCTTTACCCAGATCGCGTGGGTCCACTTTTTTTCTTTTATTCGTATGCTGTCTCGGTATGTCTAGTAATATAGGTATGGGCCGGTCACCTGGGCTGGGGTTTCTCCTCCTTCCAATTTTTGACCAGTACCCAGTCGCCGGCTATACAGCATGTATTGGAAAGTCAAGTGGCGGGGCTGTGAGCCTAATAATCCTTTCGCTTTTAATTCTGTAAGGGGGGAACGAGATACAGCAGTAAAATAGTTCCCTGA